>JAOXNO010000003.1:31925776-32028319 GCA_028565335.1 Limnodromus scolopaceus | reverse complement strand
CTTCAGCAGGGGAGTTGGACTAGATGATCTCTATGGTCCCTTCCAACTCTAAAAATTCAGTGAAATTCAGTGAAAATGGGGATACAAATATGGAAACCAGCTGAATTTTGAGGCAGTATTACATCGATTCAAGGTTTTTTAATGAAGATGTAATTATTGAAGAAAGTACAAGAAACTACAAACTTGAAAGCAAATGGATAGGGCTGCAGGAAAGAAAAGAAAAAAGAACCAAAACCAATAGAGCTATTTCAGGGAACACTCCAACATACCTTTAGTGAGACAACAAAGGGTCCTTTGAAAGTAGAGTGTTCAGTACTTATTTAAACAAGCCTAAGTGGAAAAAATATCAATTACAGTAGATGCTCATCATCATTTTAATAAGAAAATAACAGAATACAATAATAGAATCGTGAAAAAGAAAATGTTTCAAATTATTTTGCTACATGGAAGGCAGAATGGGAGTGATGATGTGTGCCTGCTCCGGGTATGTGAAAAAGGATCATCAATGTTCTGAAAGGGTGGGAAATCAGAAAACCCACAAGACATTTAGATATATTGAAAGTTACATAAAAATTTTTGTAATTAAGGTCCTAAAGGAGAAGAAAGAAAGTGAGAAAATGATCAAGAAATATTTAAGCAAAAGTATTTCTGTATATTAGTTTTTTCTTAAATGTTATCCACTTTTCTGGTGAGAATCGTGAATCACGTCTGGGAGAAATGTAAGCATAAAATGAAGGTGAAAGATGTCATTTCTAGTCTCATATCTCATTTGATGCAGCCTTAATAGTTAAACTGCAAGGGGAATCCAAATTTTACTTAGTTTAATTAAAATATTGGACTCCTATCAGATTTTATTCTATAGGAAAAAATACTCCATGTTCATCAGCTTAGTGCGTATTGTTGAACTGTGCATTCACTAACTTGGCTAATATCAACTGTTATTTTACCTTCCTGTCTCCTTTGCAGGAGAAAAGAGCTCAGATCATCACTCCTAAGACTCCAAAACCTGACAGTCTGAGCAGAGGTCAGAGCGAAAATGTTTAAGTGCCTCCAGGTTCCCCTTTGCTCTCCACTAAATCCACTTCTGGAAAAAAGGTTTCAGTTTCTTAGTATCTGAACTCAGGGTGTTGCTTAAAGTAGTTCAGTGCAGGGTGTGCTGTGCCGGAGAGATGATATCCACTTAAAGAGCCTATTTTAAATGTTACTAACTTTTCATATCTCTGTTACACATTCACAATAGACTATACAGACCAACCGGACTTAAGAGAAGCAGTAAAAACTTGCCAGTTTTCTTAAGAATTGAGAACAAGTAATTTTCTATGTTACAAATTTGAGTAAATTTTGCTTTAGGTTTCCTTTTAGATACTACATCAATTGATAAATTCCAGAAATTGAACATGATCTCCTTATATCATCCTCTAGAATACATCCAGAAAAAATTCAGAATCTTTGACAATTACTCACCTAATACTGTGGAATTAAAGGAGAAAATTAAAAAGATGACATTAATTAGCACAATTCTTTTAATTCATGATCTGTACATAACCCAGAATATCTGGCAAGTCCTTATGACTTATTTGAAAGGAATTCTAATGATGCATTAATTCCAGCAAAATAAGTATAATGACACCGAGACCAAAAAAAAAAATTATTTTCATTTTTTAAAAAGTAGCATTAATTCCATTGGGAAGCCAAAAAAACCGAGACGCATTGAAAGAATTCCTGGGAAAGTGACAGGTGTTTCAAAACTAAGCAACAGAAAAACGTCAGTAGGAGACTACATAACTCCAGGGCAAGAATCTGCAAATGAAAGAAGATCAGCAGTAATTTATGCACATGACAATTAAAAAAAAGAGTAGAAAAGTAGTCTGAAATGTGAAACCTCTGCACAAGTGCACCATAAACTCTACCTTCTTGAAGCACAAAGGAAATCAAATGTGATCAAAGGATTTCTGCTAAATAAAACCAACTACAACTATTCAGAATAGCAGAATTGTAATATAAGTGACAAAGCTATTAACAAGGAGAAATGACAGCAACTACAGACAGACTAATAACTATGGAACACCTCAGATTACTGGGTTCTGTCGCTGTTGAAAAACATGTTGTCTTAGAATCTGTTCTACAAATCCTCACTTATTTGCAACATTCCTCACAGCATGGTGTTCATTACTGTTAATTAGCTCAACTTCATTTCCACACGGACTGCAAAAGCAGCAGAATCATTGCAAAGGTAGAAAATAATAGGTACAGGGTTCTGGGGCTCCCTGCCGGTTCCCAACCCTTTCCGATAGTTGCTTTGAAAGGCACATCCTGGCTTCATACTCCACGTGTCAGTATCAGCCTGTTCTCTGAAAAACAACAGCATCCTCTTCAGCAGAAGCTGAAGGAAAACCCTGCCAACCCTTCCCCAGCCAGGCTGCGTAGCCCTTACTCCCGGGGCTGAGCCAGGAGCCCAACCGAGCAGCCGGGGGTACCTCAGCAGCTTGGAAAAAATCATGGTAAAATCCAGAGCTGATGGACCCGCTCTCTGCCCCATGACTGGCAACGCGGAGATGCCAAACTCCACATGCTGTCCTTAGCAGCGTTTGGGGGTTCACGTTTTTCAAAGGCTCTGCCAAGCCTTTGTATATATAGAAAATGCAGTTCTTTGTTTGGCGCTGGGGGGTGGGTGTGTGTTTGGGGTTTTTTTTTGGTTTTCAGGGTTTGGATTTTTTGTTTGGTATGGGTTTTTTTTTTTGTTTCATTTGGGTTTGGTTCAATTTTTTTAGAAAAAAAAGGTCTTGCTAGTTAGGCAAAATTCTGTACTGTATGTGAGATACAAATAAGTTTTGTAGCAGAATTCTGTTTTTCCCTTGTCAGTAGCTACTGAACATTATCAAGAGCCATTTTCATTATATGATTTATTCTACAGACACTTTGCCAATGCATTAGTAGTTCCCAAACTCTATTTATCTTTTGAAAATCCACACTCTATTCACTGAGCACCAAGTTAAATCTTAAAGTAAAAAAAAAAAAAGTTTCTTTAAGGAAAAAAATGCATCAAGGATTACTGATGATTCTACAAGAGATGTAAGTTTTTTATTTTTCTTTCCCACAGCTGAAATCACACAGATTTAAACTTTCTACATGCCAAATATCCCCGTGTCTCTTCAGAATCAGTTGTAGAAGACTCAGTGTAACATGTACAAAGGAGACACATAAAGTCACAGATGGTGTGACCCAACAGGGGGATTTGTTTGTTTGTTTGTTTTAACAAATGATGCTGGTCTTTCTAGAAATTGATTTATTTCCCACTTCTGCTATATTACTCTCTTTCTTTTTTGCATTTTTTTAAGAAGTCTGGAACATCAGAGCAATTATGACTTTAGCAATTATTTCATAAGTACTTTTAAAATTTTAATATCCAGCCAAGTATCTTCATAATGTACTGTTTGCCTATAACTTAGGAGTTATAGAACTAAAATATCCAAATCAATATCCAGAAAGTATCACATCTTTAAACCAAATTAACTTATGTAGGAGCAGTTAATCCTTGGTGTCAAGCCATACTGCCTTTTTATTTTTTTCCCCTTAAGTAATTTAAAAGATAATTTCCCTGAGGATTTAAAAGCACTGAGATATGCTATATGGAATAGCATCAGCTCTGCCTGGAAAGAAGGACACACTTCACATGTCTTTAAAATAAATTGCCAGAGAATGTAATGTAGCCTTCCTGGGTACTTTCATCATAGCACTACCTATTTATTATTGAGAAAACGTCAAATTCAGATGTTAATTCAAGAAGCAAAATCTTATAGATTGAACCATGAAAATGATACCCATAATGCACAAAGAAAGAGCAGCAAAACATCTCGAAGGGAACTAAGACAATGAATCTGAGCTTGAGTATATCTGTAATTAAAATGGATAGCACACGTATAGGAATGTTTTATGCATGCATATTAAGATGTAACACTGACGTGTTAAGTGAGCCCAGAGCAGCAGGAATGGATTCCCACAGATCCACAAAATCCAGAAAGTACATTATCCTATAAAATATGTGCAGTGCAGCACTGCGGGAAGCAGACGATGCTGCGGGTTCAAATGCGGCCATGATGCAGGTGACGCTCAGCTCTGGCAGATCTGGCTGCTCAGAGTTTACATGGTCACACCTCTGAGCTGGTTTAGCTCCAAAACCCCAAAACCCCCACCAACTAAAATTCAATAAAACAGGTGAAAAAAATTACACTACCCATGCATATTACACCCAAGATAAATCTCAAAAACTTGTAATGTTCTCAATTTTATAGTACCGAAGAAGGCAGTATTTTGAGAGAGTATTTATAACCCCACACTGCTGGACAAAAAAAAAATATAATTGTCTTTCTAGGCATATAGTGGAGAGACAAGTATTTATAAAGAGGAATTATCTTATTTTAAACTCAATGTACTAAATAATTTAGCACAGTATGTTGTTTAGCAGAACCTTAAGTTCCCAAAGAAAAAGACCGATGTCTAATCAAAGTTGCCCACCTGGAAAATTGTAGTACTTGTTCAATGTTATCAGAATAGGCTCATTTACTGTAGTGGCATTGTACAAAAACAGTCCTGTGTATAAAACATTATCCTGATTATAGGATTACTCCTGTTACCAGCCATTCATTTTAAAGCATCACTACCCTTCTTAAAGCAAGACAGAGTACTGTGTTATTTTACAGAAATGGTAGTGAATACTGTACCCTAATCATGGAACTCCTTAGGATAATTACTACTCAAATACCAGGGTAGTTGACTAAACTCCATCTCTTAGTATCTGGAATGAAAGGTGTTACATATGAGGTAAATCTCAAGACAACTTAAAGTTTCCAGCTATTAACTGGCTTCCTAGTGCACTGTTCCTGCAGGTCACCATTGCAACTTTATGGGGACACAGGCTCCTTCAGTGGGAGACCCAGGCTCTGCCTTTGCCTTGAAGGAAGGGCTGGCCGCTGGTTAGAAGGATCTGTCTGTCCAGCAGTCAGTTACTTGCAAACCACCACAACAAAAACTAATGGAGCAAAAAGTAATGGAGAAGCTTGCTGCCTAGACAGAAAAGTATTAAGGCAGACTGTGATAAAGGGAAACAAAGGGTTTTAATAACTGCGAGATCCCTGTTGAGTCATTAGCCAGCCATAAATACCGAACAAGACAGTGTCCTTTGCCTACTCAGCCCTGCCTGAACAAACAAGGAAATAATCACCCACAGTCTGACACCATACAAACTAAATGACTGGCTTGTGCCTGCATGGGAATGAAAACCCACCCTTCCTCACTGCCAACAGCCCGACAAGCCATCACCTACATGACTTACACTCCTTCCCCAAGGAAGGGAGTGAGACACGAGTCCTTAGGGCAGTTCTTATTCACAGATGCCCATCCCTCTATTTAATGAGCATAAAATAAGGGAAGGAACAAGGAATTAATTTAGGGAGTGAGCACTGTTAGGCAATCAGACAAGGCTCTCGAAACCTGTTACCCTTCATACTTAGCTAAACACAGTAAAAAGAGGATTCGCGTCATACATTTGTTGGACAGAAGTAGTGAGATAGGATAGATTAAATAGTTTCATATTAGAAGGAATTTTAGCAACAGTATAAAAGTAAACAGAAAATAAAAATTAATAACAGTACAGTTTGTTCTTCCATATGCTTCTCCATCTCACTCACTATTTTACATGGCACTATAAATGAGATCAGACTGCATGCTTACAAGTAATGAGCCATTAAGTAGAATCTTAGCAGATACCTAACAAGCTGCACTTCTCTAATTGACTTCATTGTTGGGAGCAATTAACTGGATCCAACTTTCCTTCTTTATATGAAATGTGCCCGAGTTGTTCCAAGCATTGTATAAATATGTTCTCCGCGAATGTTTGTGTGCAGTGAGAGCAAAGTTGGAAGATGAAATTCATAGTCTGTTTTAGAAGAGGGAATGTGTGCACAAATGTCCTTGTGAATCTCAAGGTGAAGTACGTCTTCAGGTTTTTTTATGACACATTTTTGTCATTGTAACCATCAGTGATGGCTGGAGCTGACATTCTTATTAATACATTTTCAAAATAATTCTCAAGAAACCTAGTGAGGAGAGAACAAGTCAAACAGGCTGGTATCCAAAAAGTCTCACTGGTCAAAATCTCTCAAAATTTTGATGACAAAACAAAACCACTTCATGCCTGTCCACATTTTCCAAAGTTTTACTGTAACATAGAATGAGTCTAACTCTGATCTCTCACGTGGGAAAATCAAAAGTACCAGCTCAAGTCTGCTGCATGCCAACAGGGACAGACCAGAAGAAGCAAGGATCTCAAGAGACACAAAAGCACACACAAAACTGAAGTACCAGACATAAAAATGGAGCAGAGCCAGAATTTCAGTAAAAACTATTGCTCACAGGTGCCCACTGCCCAGTAGCCATTGTAGGTCAAGTCACAACATTCACATTGGTTCCTTGCTTTTCTGAGAGCATTTTTATCTGCTCCCAAAGGTAGGGAAGTCTAAAACTGGGACTCCGGTTATGGTGGAAGAGCCCCAAAAGCAGCTGGTAACTAACTGGCTCTACACGAGAGACTGAAATAGTTAAACTGGCAGTTTAACTGGTGAACACCTTTCCAGTCTTTTGTGATGCAAAATCAGGAAGTTGTCCTACTAGGGACAAACAATGAAAATCCCTCCAGCCAACACAAAAATATTACACAATCATAGCATCTATTTGGTAACAGACAATCAGAATCTATAAAAGAAAGGATGTAAGTTACAATATTTTTATATCAGTTATAGTTGCAAGTGCCACTCTGGTATGATGCAGCAGTTTGTAACTACAGATATCAGTATTAGGGATCAAAAAGACCTGTTCTGCATTGTAAGAACTGATACAAATGCAGACCCTGTTTCAGAGAATTCATAATTTATGACAAGATGCAATAGCTTGATACCAGACAAACAGGGTCAGGGGGTGGACAAATATGAATGTGCTTTTCTGAATTCATGGGTTTGGTAATTAGTGAAGTTTCAATTCCTCACAGCAACAGGGGGTGTAGGGGTGCCTGGAGGGGAAAGGGGGCGGAGAGAACAATTTTTTACAGCCTTTCCATTCTGGAGTTTACCAAGATTTCCTGCTCCTTCATTTTTGCATTTTAAACTGGATTTCTCTTTCCTTTCACATCCAATTTGGAGCATAATTTTTCATTGTCATTCTGAGATGTGGCAGCAATCAAGTGGAAATAGCGGCCAGTAGCCACAGTAAATCATGACTGGGGAGTAATCAACTTGTCTGTAATTAACCATGGTATCTGGCAAGAAACTGTGGCATCTTATAACTAAAGCGTGGAAAAATTCACATCTAGCATAATTATTAATGATCACTTCAAATGGAATTTATTATTTAGGCATATACAGATTTTAGCAAGAAATCAGATCATCCAGTGTTCTGAACATTCTTGCTCTAAATTAAGATTCTTTTTTCACCCAGACCATTACTGTGGACTGGCTCTACAGAAAGTCCTCTAAGTTCCCCAGTGTTGGATGATTGCCTTACCAAATACCCATTTCACCCAAACGTGCAGATTTCTTGAAATCACTATTAAAATTGGTATCTCCTGTGATCACATATGTAACTTAAAAATTGCTTGGGGACACTGCTGCAGTTTATACTTGCACAAGAAACAGAACCAATACCACATTTGAGAGCTCTGTGGGCAAGAAGGGATCATAAGCACCTAGTCTTAACCCAGCCTAGCTCATACTGTAGATGCTTTTAAAGATGAAGAATGAAGAAGTAACAGGTATTATTGTGTCAGAAATTGCAGATCAGAGACCCATTAAGAGTCCACCTCTGGTTAATTTCTATCACATATGAACACCAACCAATATAATTTCAAACGGTCTCTGCACATTACGAAATTGAGATTCATTCAGACCAGTAGAGAGTGGCCCTAAGTGTTCCTGGACTTCTACTTTGCAGAGTCTTCCCACTGATGCAAAATAAGAATATTACCTAATTTAAATGGCACTAAATGCATTCTACACTTATTTTGCACTAACGCAAGTAACTGTGCTTTTACTTATGCAGGTCCCCAGGAGTGTCAAATCTATGCTAACAAAGTACAGGCAGAATAAGGACACAGGTGGTTTAATATCTGTGGATGCTGACAGGACCTGTCAGCATAAATACAACGCACAATAACTGTCAAAATGCAAATAGTGGAAAAAGTCCCTAAAAACAACTTATTACCATTGCTGACCTCCATAATAACAACTGCTGTGCCATGAGCTTCTAACAGACTGAAATGCAGAGATATAATTGGTTCTATATAAGCTGAGCTTAGGGCTGCAACAAGAAAAAAAAATGTTGTTTAGATGCTAATTAATCCTATAAAAGTACAAGAAGGAGAGAATTGTGTCATTAAATTGCAACACAGATGTTTCTTGTGCTCCATGCTCAATTTAAAAAATAAAAATAAAAGGAATTGAGTATATGTTGAATTATTAGAAACAATTTCTCCTTTTCATAATGCAAAAATAAAAATCTTACTGCCCTGATGTTCCAGGCCAGTGGGGCTTTGTGATGACTGCTCTTCAGCTTGCACTGTGAACACCCAATAAAGCTGATAAGCTATAACAAAAGATGAAAGTAACCCCACAGGAAAACTTAATAGGGTGTATTTGTGGGATCTAATTCTAGGTTTGAATATAGATGCATTCTGATTTCTGCGTTTGGACACCTTGCAAATAGATACCATACCAGTATCCGGAAAATACATTGCTCTCTGCTGCTCTGGGAATATTTTGACTTTTGTTCCTAGGGCATAGACATTGTAACGTACCTCCTGCTCACAGGGAAGTTAATAATGTATTGAATGACTGATACAAGAAGTGAATCATTGTTGTATATTTCTGTGGTTTCAGATCTGTTTGTTCTGCAAACCCCTTTGTTCTAATATTTATAAGGTGTCGCAATAAAATATGTTTTACAGGGAAGCATTTAAAAGATATCAGTCTTTTGTTAATAAACTGTCATTTCAGATATGACTTTCAAACACAAATAATCTGGTCACTTTAGGATCCCAGTGGTATCTTAAGCTAATTATATAGATTGTTTAAAAAAAGACAAAAACAAGAGACATTTAAGTGGCTTCTATGTCTCCTCCCCTTCTTTTTTTCTTTTTTTTCCCATGCTATGAAATTTGGTAAAATACATCTGGAAATACCATTTAATGTGTTTGTTTTCATTTGGGTAAAAGCTGTGGCAAGGGATAGAACACAAACATCAACACTAACATCAACACTGTTTCGCCTTAGACTGAAACAGGCAAAATTCCTGATCCTATAAGCTGCACAAGTAAATCTTCCCCAGACCGAAGCAGACATTGCATACCTCTGAGAGCGAAGGGGCAAGGAGCTGCTCAGCATGATTCATAGCCCGACGCCGACAAGGACGTTCCAAGGAGCCCCAGCATCAGGCGGGTGATCTGTGATACGGGTAACTTGCAGGATGGCCGGGCATGATTGCCCTGTAAAATTTACTAGGTTGTCACAGCTACAACTTTGGGTACAGCAGCTCCCAGTTCCCACTAATCCTGGTCTAACATCAAAACTACACACAAGGTGCTCGTGGACTGCTTGTGGCTCCACATACAGCTGAGGTGCTGCAAGCCAGAACACCCAGAAACACAGGGGATTTGCTTGCTTTATTCAATGGCATAATCACAAATTCGAGGTCTCCTTTACTTTGCTTTTTGATTAATCATTTACCTTGGACAAAATTGATGGCAATATTTCCAGAAAGCTAATTTTATTATGTAAAAGTAACATCTCCTCCCTCCTCTCTTTTCTCCTACATTTCCTCTTCCTCCAAACACTAACAGTGGTCAGAGAAGATACTAGATCTCAAATTAATTTATTCAAAAAGAGGAAATAAGCAGAAGTAAGGAGGACAAAAGAGCTAGTCAGAAGTGGCGGGAAAAGAGTAGCTCTGTGGGCTGCTTACCCTTCCACTGAGTTATTCACCCTTACACTCAAATACTTCTCGTAAGATTTCTGTTTTTCTCAACTTTCAAGGGATGATAAAAGGATCAGGATTTCTTGACAGCACACAAGAGCCAGAATTTAAATACTCATGAAAACAGGCCCCAAACTGAGACTAACAAACAATAACTAGAGGAGAGGGCAGCCTTACGGAAACAAAAAATGACAATAATTGTGAGAAAACATTTACAGATTGTTATGTACTTGATTCCCATTCCCTTACCCTGTTACTAAAGGTTCCAATCAACACACAAACCACCAGAAAATTCTCCTAAAAAGGTTCTTTGGTCTTACTCAGCTGTTGAGCGGGTAACACAGAGATCTTCCAGGCCTCCTCTTCCCCAGGGCCACCTGCCCACAGCGGCTCTTAGGGACATCCACATCAAAAAAACATCAGTGCAAATAAACCAGTAACAGTTCTTCAGCTTGCTTCCTGTATCTAAGGCAGAATTTGCCCTAAATAAGTAGTTTGGAGCCAGGTGAAACACTGAAGGCCTGCAGCTCCCGTCAGCAGCTACAGGGGCTGTGGGCAGCTCATGGCTCCCTGGCCCTGACAGGCTGCATTTTGCAGTTTATTACGGTTATTGAGCCCACACCTGCATGTAGCTCGTTACTGGAAACTGAATATGAGGCAGCTTTTGCAAATCTGGCTGTTTAGGGTTTTTTTTTTTAATTGTTGTTTACTGAGCTTTTCTGTATCAATATTCTTCAGGGAAAAATTTCAAATTGTGGTTAAATGCAGCTCCCTCTTTCTCCCTATGCAATACCGATGGGCAATTGGAAGTGCTACAGAGAGGCACCAAACGCCATCCTGCACCAAACACTGAGAAATCCTGCGTTCAGCTGGCGCTGTGGAAGGGCTGGCAGCATGGATCCCAGGTGAGGTGGATCCCACTGGATTCTGTGTCATAATGCCCATTAATTCCAGCAGCAATTGGTCATGGTGGGCATTTAATCCTGTATCACATAGCAAAATCAATGAAAGTAAGGTTAGACCCTAATCAGTACGTCTTTTTCGTGCCACCACCAAATATCTGCCTATACTTACATCCCAAATTATTATTTTCCATGAAGAAAACACACCTTGCCATCTGCACTACAGCTCATTCAATAGTAAATATTTATATAAGGCAGTGCATTTTGGCAAGGAAGCACGCTATCACTGTGATTAAAAAGATGGAATTTTCTGCACGTTGAGCAAACAGTTTAATGCCTTGATTCAGAAATACGCATCTAGTTAAATCCAGGCTTATGGATCTTCCTTGTACTGACGGATTTAAGTATGTGTTTAAGTGCTTTCCTGAAGCAGAGCTTAACAGATGGAAAACCTTTTGAAACAAGAAGACTGAAAATCAAAAAGCCCTGAAAGATGGCTATTTAAATCTTCACATAATCCTATTTGCTCAAGTATTTACGGGATAACTTTTCTGTCAATAGCAAAAAATATCATTATTTTAATAACTGTAGAAAATAGGAAATAGGTTAAACAGATAATTGAGACCACCAAGGAAAATTAATATTACAAATTCAATGTGCTTCCAAATCTTCCCGCCTCACTACCCACTATTAGGTAGTCTCTAACTGGAGGCCTGTTGTACCTCCCTACATGGCTCAATATGAAGAAACACCTATTTGTATCAGTTGAAAACAGTTGACTAGCTGACAACTAGTTCAAGTTGATCTATTAGAAGAAGAGACAGAGAGCACAAGAGAAAAAGATGTTATTTAGAAGTCAGAAATACATTGCCAAAGGGTACAAAAAGACCAAATACTTAGCAAAGCTTCTATGACAATTTATCTGAGCAAATGATACAGTAATTTAGAATAAAGCTGGAAAGAATGTGACGTGTGGAATTAATGAAGTGTATGACAGTACAGGAATCTGAGGTAAAAAATACAATTGCTAATGCATTTACAAAGTCAGAAATACACAAAACAAATCTTCCATTAACCCAGGTATCATTAAGAGGAAAAAAAAAAAAAAGCTCTTGTAGACAGATTTACAATCAGAGAATCACAGAGTGGTTTGGGTTGGAAGGGACCTTAGGGATCATCTAGTTCAACCCCCTGTCATGCGCGGGGACACCTCCCACTGACCAGGTTACTCAGTTATTGTAGATATAGTTATTTGTCTTTTCATAAATAAACAAATGTTAAGTAAAACCCACCATCGGAATGGGAGCATAACCAGAGGGTGACCTACAAGGCTGAGGAAGAAAATGGATCAGATATGTCATTACTGATACAACCAATCACTCTGCTCAAGAAAAGCATAGGTCTGGGAGGAAAACACAAGCACTGAGGAGTAGGAGAATGAAGGGTTTTGGCAGAGCTCAACAGCAAAGATTGTCACAGTAAATCCTCATTGCAGACAACATTTCAACAGGAATAAAGCTGGAGATATATTTTAATAATAATATCCCATCTCTCCATTCTCTGTAACTCCCAAACATCTGCTGATATCTATTATGTTATTTACTTTTATCAGAGTCTTGGCCTTGATAAGGGTTCTACCAGAATGCAACATTGGAAATGACTGTATTGCAGCTAATAATCGGCTCTTGTCTCCAGGGCTGGTAAGTACACACTTATATCCCATCAAAGTCAACGGGGCTAATGACATGCTTGAAGTCCAGCATATGCTAAATTGTTTTGCTGGAGCAATGTCAGAAATTCATGACTTTTCAGGATTAAAAAAAAATAAAATCAAAACCAAAAGAAAAATACAGAGGACAAAGCAGCTAAAGTGGAAATAAGAAAAATAATCCTTGCAAAGGATTATGGCTGTGTTATTGAAGTCTATGACTAGGTCCTTATGGCTCCTGTCAATAGATTACATGACTGAATTTTAATCAAGGACCGCTCTAAGGGCAGAGCAACCCTATGCTCAGCGCCAGACAAATCCTATCTACCTAACACCAAAGGCATTACCAATAACCAGACACAGGATTTCCTTCATTTGAAGAGTTTTTTTGGTTTTGTGTATTGGCAGAAGATAATACAGCTAATTCTAGAAAGACTAACTCTCATAAAAATTAATTTTAAAATTAATGGTGACATTCATGTGTATTTTCATAGTCCTCAAACCATGACAATAGGACTAGTACTTGACCCAGGGAAAATTTAGCCCAAGAAGGATGAAAGATTTAATCTGTATGCTTCATTTGATATTTTCAAATTTTGAAGACTTGAAGACTTAATGTATTTATTCAACAGTCCTGGATTCACTATCAGTTTATTATCAGCTAGAAAGAAAGAAAATAAGACCAAAGTTGCAGAAGTGAGCACCTATATTTCAGTGTGGAACTGCTGGAGACTGTAAGCACTCTCAACCTTTACAAAATGAAGCCCTTGATGTTTAAACACTGACATTCTCTTTGTGATGTCAAATGGGTATCTTTGCCTTTTGTGAAGACTAAGATTCACAAACAGAATGCAAAAATGGTATTTATCACAATGAGTGGGAAACGAGAAAAAGGGGACAGCAAGAAAAAAAGCAACACAATGAAATGAAATGAAAGAATATACATAAGTGCTGCATTAATAAAAGACTTTAGAAAGAGGGAGAGCCATCATAAAAAGAGTAGGCAATGGGCACAGTAAAGCCAGTGAATAGGATTAGATAAAAAGCGTAAGAAGATAATAAAAATAGTTTATTCAAGAAATAAAAAAGAATGAGAAAGGGGACAAAGAGAAAAGCAATTCACATTTTTAGCAGAATGGACAATGTGAAAACTATTCTGAGTTCAGCTATACATAATTACATCTTGTTACCTTCTAGACACCAGAAAAAATATTTCAGGTCATTGTGTATGAATTTACAGAAATACTAACATTTCAGAAGCTTGGAGATTTAAATATTTAAAAATATTACTATACATAAACCATACCAACTTAGTTTTCAATATCCAAGAATAGAAAAAATCATATCCAACTTCAGCTGAAACCAAAGCCATTCATTTAAAGTGTGTCACGAAGCACTAGAAAAGAGGTGATCCCTTAGCTTAAATTCACAGACAGATATGCATCGAAAGGTGCAAAATCAGATCTGAGGATATTTCTTGTGTAGAAAAACATTCTGTATGCTATTGGGCTTTTTAATAACCAGAACACCCACACTATTAGCGTCAAAACAAAGAAAATACACGTTAAAAAAGCTGCACTAGGGTCACTTAATCTTGAAATGCAGTGGCAACACATATCCTCTAAACAAAATGATGACCCAAGCTACTGCAATGTAATAAAACATATTCTTTACCTTATGTTCTTATGGCAACTAACCACAACACAAGCGAGACTGTATTATGTTAGACACCAAATAACTGCGTGTGCTTCTCAACAGAAAGGCCAAGGCTGAAATCTGCCACCCAAAATGTTATGTAGTAGAACCTTTACGCTGCCTGAGGTAGCAGAGGCGATGTTAGATTCTGTATGTAGCTCAACCCATGGCAATACAAGATACTTTAACTCAGAACTTGGAAGTGCCATAGTTGAGGCCTTCCCATTGGACAGACATGTGTCTTGTGATGAAATAAAAACTCGTGAGAATAACTGAGTCAAAATGTAGGAAAATAAGAAAATCAAAGCTCTTTGTCTACTTGTTCAAAACTTCAAGTTCTTTCAACATAATGCTATTTTGGCGTAGCGTACACTATACTTCAAAAGAGATGAACAAGGAAGACTATGGTAGGCGAGATGAGCAAAACAAGTAACAAAAAATGTCCTACCCCAGAGGGCTTGTAATCGGAGGATGCAAGCTGTTTCAATAGTGAAGCAGATTACAAAGAGAGAAAGCACACAGCGTGGGATGGTCTTTGCAGCCAGCATGCTCTGTGTAGTAAGTGAGTTTTCAGAATTACTCTGAAAGGTGAGAGGAAGGAAGTTTGACATAGCGGACCCAATCCAGCAAGTTCTCTGCATGCAACACTACCTCATACAGAGAGCCCACAGGCCAGAGTTCATTGATTGGAAACCTCTTGCAGGGAAAGATTTCAAAAAAGAATTATGCAGTTTCACTAAAAGAAAAACACTTCATGGAGAATCAGTCTTCAAATAGCAACTTAAGACTCCATGCTTATTTTGGAATATCTAGCCAAGAAAAATTTCCAGTATTGACAAGCCCTTAGAGTTATGTTTCAGTGGAAGAAACCATTCTTGGTGTGACACGTCATGTAACTTCATACTCCAATATGAAGCAGTCAGTCCTTCATGCTAAGATTTTGTAGGTAATTGCTACAGAGATCAAAGAATCCCATGATTCCTTTAACTTATGGAGAATTATCTTGATCTAGCACTGAGATCTTAATTTCAGGAAAAAAATGTGCTTAAAGAGACACTATGTATAATTAAGATATTATTTCAAATATGACTAGCAATCTTTCTTACTCAGCTCATTCATTCAGCAGTTATGTTCAGGTCAAACACTAAGGCCCCCTCTCTCACAGACATGACATTTGGTCAAGAGTAGGAATGACCAAACACCACTGTCTCTTCTCATTTTGGGTAAGAACAAAGAGTTTGAGACAGTTGAAATACTAAGCATTTGAGACATGATTGTACTTAGGTTTATCTGAGCAAAGAGACATCCACTTATTTGCAAGTAATTTTCATTTTCTGCAGTGATCTGGAAGCTTCCCTTCACTGGAAGTGGCTGTGGGAAGGTCTCAGTGTAACTCCACTGGAAAAAAAATATCCTGAACTAATGTCATGATCAGAGCCAGTCTTTGGAGAAGCATGATGCAGTGACTAAGACTTCAGCACCTAGAAAACCTGCTTTCAATGTATTCTTGCTACCAATATTTGTAACAGGTTGGCAATTAAATCATCATCCCTGTACCTTTGTTATGCATATAAAAAGTGAAGAAAGGAAGGACACCACAGGTATTTCATACAGAAGCTTTTTGAGAGGTTTCAGTGATTGCAAAGTACTCTGACATGGTACATAAATGTCATATAAACAACCCGGCACAGGCAAGGAGAATGAAATACCAGACTGTATGGGAAGAGACAGATGAATAGTCCCAAACTCTCAGCATCAGCTGACCTCCTTCCTCCAAAATCAATAGTGATGTTTCCATTTCCTACAAGAAAAGGACTAAAGAAAATGTTCATCACTTCCAAAAATGCTACCCAGTAGCACAACTGAAAAAGAACCACAAAACTGCCAGGAGACCAAATTCTCTTCACCAGCCCACACAAAATTACTCTAAAGCAGTAACTAGGATAACTTTTTCAGACAAGCAAAATTCAGGCTGAAATATTGAGACCCCAGGGAATAATTTGTACAGATCATGAATTCACAGTATTATTGAAGATTGTTCTTCATAAACAGCAAAAGAGAACAGTATGTATGAGAGAGATTCCATAGTTCTTTGTAAGAGCAGACCTGTTTTGCTTTACTAACTCAAAGAAAACTCAGAAAAGTCCACATGAGTTTTGTTTCCAGGAGGAAAACGGAAAGGGATCTCTCTTATGGACACTCTTGGGATGCTGCTGCCAACACATTTTCGTTAAGATGTGAATGAGGAGTTAAAAATGAGAAGTTTGGGCTTGCCAAATCTCACCATGTTCAATTAGCAATGTCACAGTTTATACCAGCTGAAAATATGACCAAGGGTGTCTTCTAACTGGCAGGAGAAGAATCACAAAGGAAATTACATTCGGAATTTTCTTTTTCCTACATTGTCTTACTTCATTCCAGTATGTTGTACACACTATTTGTAGTGGGAGATCATTCCTGAAAGCATTTGATTTGGAGGAACTCGTTTAGATTTTTGTTTGTCTATAAAGACAAGTTTTTAATTGAGAAAAGTGCACTATTACCCTTCGGAGTAGCAACTGCAATGTTTCTGATGACTGGGTCTAATAGCAAAAAAATCTTAGTATATAGATAATGGTGCATTCATTAAAAAAAAAGGCAATTAAAAAGAAGCCTTTTGGAGAAAGAGTTTGAGTCCTGAATATCAGAAAAAAAACTCCCACCTTTCTAAATTCTTTTCTGGATGGAATGAGGGCACATAATGTTCTGACTAAAGAATTCCTGAAATAACTTCTCAGTGAAATGAATGTCTGAGCCTCTGTTAAGACGGTATAAAAGAAACTGATAGTGAAGACTGACCGAGTATTGCTCAATTGGATACAGTTGTGAAAGATGCCTCCAAAATAGACAGCTTTGTAGAAGCTATCTTTACTGTAGAAATTTTAAAGCTTCCTGTCCAACATGACCATAGACAACTCTCTCCAAAAGTGCAAAGATGCCTTAATTTTTTGCCTTGGACCTCCACGCCCATTACAGTGAGTAGCAGGAGAACAGATTTCTCTCCAACTTTGTTATTGATCTACACGTGGCTTTTTCTTTTCTTCATGTCTCTGCTTCCAAGTTCATTGCTTTACATTCAAGTTGTATGCTCTTTGTAATTTTGGGCTGCTCCCTATGAAGGGTTCATACAGCATCCAACATAATGGCATCCTGATATTAAGTTCAAGATGTATTACTGGAACATACACCATTTAGTTTTACGTAATACTACTATACAAGTATAAATGGCAAGATAAGTTGTAAAGCAGTATAGAATCAGCCCCAGTGTACAACAAGTAAGTGGTTTTCTGCTATCTTTCACCTTTGTGTTAATTTATAAAGCACACAACAGCAATTTGGGTTTTGCTGTTATTAATCCCACTTATTATCAAGGGGGTTTTAGTAGTGTTTATTCAGAATTTATGATGAAAATTTGCAGGACAGTGGTGTCAGGGGAAAGAGAAAATTTAGGACTAATTGTAGGCAATTGGTAAATTGCATCATCAGCAAAAGTTGGTGAAGAGCTGATTCCCAATACATCTATCTCAGCATTTTTTTCTGTAAAGGAAAAAGAGAAGGAACATTGCCAGCTCTTCATGCTTACAGGAAAAAATATATTAAAACAGAAAGGCTGGGTTTAAGTCTGTTAAAGACTTCAGAGCCTTAAAAAAAATGGCAGTAACTTGCTATATTTTCCAAGATAGTACTAAGTGAAACTGAGGAACCTCACGGTAGTGATGACTGAACACTGAAATGGTGAATACTTATAGAAGGCAAACACTTTATTTATGGTAAATTGGGTACTAAGTTAAGATTTCATTGAAACTGCAGATTTATCCATTTGATTTCCTTGCCCCACTTACAGCCACACAGAGAATTTAATTAATAATCAGAACTTTGTTCACTGGTCCACCACAAATGAAAAAGTTTAATTTTTCGTTCTTTAGTAAGTTAACTAAAAAATTCAACAGTGAAATCCAGTGAAATTCAGAGAGCAAGGTAAACGGACTAGTTATTTCCTTCAATACATTTATAAAAAGGCATTAGGGAGATGAGGTTAAAAATGAAAGGATCTCAAGAACAAACTGTGACATATGGATGTAAGTACTAACAGAAGTAGGCAGGTAGTCACTGTAAAAAGGCAGGTTACTGAGAGCAACCTACACCGAGCCCCTCGCACTACACAGAGCTCCAGGAAAGGAATAGTTTGTGTGACAGATATTGCAGGGGGTCAGGACTGAATTTGAATATTGTCAAGTGTGGGTGAATTATTAGCATCTCCCCCTCTTTTCACTGTTACATTCAACTGCAAGTTGGCCTCAGGCGATCTTGTTTTCCATATAAAAATGTGCAGGAAATGCAGGAGATGGGTGAGATTAGAGGTAATATGTCATATATTCTATTCACCCAGCTGATATTGCTGAAGTCAGTGGAACTATTTGCATACATCTGGCAAATGACATTAAAGTCTTTCCTGATGCCATTAGCCTGACATGAATATACCAATCTCAGTTTATTAACGTTAAAGAATTATAACCCACAAGTCTTGAAAAATAATCAAGACATCATTTTGCCTTGATGTCAGCATAGCTAAAAGCCATTCTGCTGTCCTCTCTCACTCCCTCCTGGCACCAAGTAATGGTCTAACCAAACCCCACTTGGCTGTGTCTTTAAGACTTAAACACACGAGAAATACAGTTAGCTTCACTGAGGAAAGGCGAAGAAGGAAAATCCAGAGCTTCTCAGTCCTTTTTTTTTAAATTTCCCAAGTCTTTTATCTAATATTTCATAGAATTTTAAAATTCTTCTCAGTTCCTAATATCTTTCCTTCCTCTATTTAGAGAAGGTGATTTACAAGTACAATGGACTTCAAAATCTTGTGCTGTGGTGCATGCCCAAAATCACACAACTCAGCCCTTGAAACATCAAAAAAGATCCAACTGCGGTCAGCAGGAAAGAGAAGAACTTAGAGGCTTTGGATTAACATCTCAGTTGAAAACACTGCTGTAATGAAAGGGGTAAGAGTTTGGCCTTGGCTACCACCAGGTCAAGTTCTGTTGTTTACCATACGTAACCATACAGCCAGCTTTTCAACAACATACGAAAAAACACCTTTTGACAGCTTTGTTCACAGCAGGTTCCTTACATCTAGAAAAGAAAAGTCTTCCCCACACTTACATCAATGAAGATCAGAACAATTGTTCACAAAATAAAACACACATTTTTAGAAAGCAGTAAGAATTAATCTTGTGGATAAAAACATTTAAAACCATTTCCAATTTTTTCCACATTTTTACAACGGATTACACCCCTCATCCTGGCCTATATTCATTTTAGTAATTCTGTAACACATCCATTTTCTAAGCAGGACAAAACAGTCCCCTTATAGAGGAAAAGAATAAACTGAATTGCATTCCATTTATTTCTGTATAGTCTTTCTCATACAAAGAATCTGAAAGTGTCAGGGATATAATAATGACACCATTTATCCAATTCTTTCAAGTGTTATGTTCAGCTTCAGAACTCTTAAAAGCCTTATGTTCTAATAGAACAAATTATACTCCTTATAAAAATGCCACACAGAGAAGTTACATCTTCCTTTTTTTTCCTAATTTGTTATACCACTCTTCCACAGAACAATGGTTTCCAACTTTCAGAGGTGTTGAACACCTCTACTTCACTAGAATTCTTAAATTCACATTTAAGAGAAAAAAAACAGAACAGAAATCATATACATTATATGAGGTGAAAAGTTATGAGCTAGCTTATTACGTATGAGGCAACAACACAGGAGTATCAGATCCAAGACAAGTGGGGAGTGCCTGGTGTGAAGACAGGTCCAGGTGTACACTGTTCTGCTGCCACTGTACCATTCCTGCCACCTGGAATATTTCACTGAAGTAAGTTGTTAAAAGAAAAATCTTGGGGCTGTTCTAAGAACACCGTGATCCATGTACAGGGTAATGCAGTTCCAGAACGTCTTAGTAGAAAAAACCCTAACACTACTAATTTAGCCCCTGTTTTTTTCAGTTGGGCTAAGCAGAGATTTGGAGAAGGAACTGGCATCTAGTAAAAGGACTGATGTACAGGTCTTCCTAGTGCCTGTTGAATCACTGCAGATAATCATGAAGGAATAAAGTCCACAAATCTGCTACAATCTCTAATCTTCAGTGTCTGATCCACAATTAGAAGAGCAGGCCATGGCCTCGGGAGCGATAGATGCAGTATAGCCAACTACTTTGACAGTAAACCATTAAGAACTGTTCTTCAGCCCTCAAGCTGGACTGGGAAATGCCAACATCTTCATTCAGTATATCAGAATCAGAATAGATTTTCTTGAAGTACATAACAGAAGGACAAAGTACTGTATGGAAATGCACCTAAATCTTTTATTCATACAGCAGCATCCAGGGGGAACAAGAACCGCCTCCCGCAATGCTTTCTCGTCTCCTCAGCTATAATGAAAAACCTCTTGTAATTTTTATTCTTACAGAAAGTAGAAAAGAAACTAAGTAAATGAAAGTTGCAGGAACATTACTATTTGAATGACTATTACAGCATGATCCTCTAAAATTGATAAAAAGGAGGCTTGTGGTAAGGAAAAGCTATATAGAAGAATCACTCTCTACACCAAGTCCACTCTGTATAAAGATACCATTGTGACCTCTTGGAAGAATTAAAAGTGATTGAAAGATGATGAATACAGTAGCATGTACATACAGAAGATACCATTTCTGATATATGCTTCATACAACACTAGAATGTGCAGAAGACAGTTCGGTGCCAAGTGATGAACACAACAGAGCTACAAAACTGAGGTTCTGTGTAAGAAAGGGGAGGGTAAAGCTTATTTATTACTCTTGCCCTACGTGACACCCTATGCCAGACTGGGAATAAAAATAGGAGCAAAAAGTGAAGGAAGAAAACCATGTTGAACAAAAGAATGCCATAAATTTAAGGAGAGAAACTGTATCAATCAGTCCTAGACTGACAGACGGAATGCCACCAGCCTCCTAAATTAGCCAAGGACATCCAAATGGGTTTCCTTGTTTAGCCTAGTCTCCTGTTTTGTAACTGTTCTCCCACTTTCACTACCTAAAATTTCACTCTTATTTTGAATAAAGTTTTTTTCTCTGAGTTTGTCCAGAAACACGTTACTGGACAAGCACAAAGACACAAATTTCAAAGAAAAATAAAGCAAATAAAACAGTAATGAAAACAACTATGGATACTCAACACAGAGGACTAATTCACAAATTTTCAGAGCTGTATCTTTTTCTTTTCATTGTGAGGGAGTTAGCTCAGGGGCTGGTACTTTTACCGCAAGCATACTAGGAGAAATCTCTCCCCACTTGGAACCAACAAGAACACCCATGGCAAGACTTAGGTTATAGGCGGCATTTGTGTTACCTTTGGGTAATATCACTGGTTGTAATCCAATTGACTGGATGTTTTTCTTAAATAAAGAAAATAAAACCCAATTCCCAACAGTCTTTTATTAACAGGTGGCAGAGTCTTGGATTTTGAGAGAGTTAGTCTTTAGGTAAAATATGTGCCTTTTAGACATAAGTTGTCAAAGTTCAGAGGGGTTTAAAATTTATTTCACGGATTGGATTCTGTAATGCGATCTTTGCCTGCCAGCATTCTCTTGGATCTCAACATGAGCATGCAGCTTAGAAAACTCTATGGGGAGTGCCATGCTTTTCTATTTGCTGTATGTAAAAGACCTGAATCAACCCAGAGAAATTCTCAGAGCATGGAGATGGCTGAAAAGAAAAAAATTATCTTTTCTCCTGCTTTCCCCACTAAAATAACACAGATGAAACTGCACAGATGCATGATTTGGGAGACCAGAAGTTCTTCTTCCAAGTTATTCACCAAATGGCCACACTAAGGCCATTTTATAAACTGGAGTTAGCAAGATTTCCCACTCATATCACAGGGAAAAAACCCACCATACTTCCTTATTTTAGAGATGAAGCAGCAGAGACATAGACATTTCTAGAGATTACAGAGGAATTCAGCATCAGAATCCCTCTTCTATCCACAATATTCATCAGACAGAGCACACCATCTCCTTACCTGCCAATATAATATGAATAAATTCGTGCTGTTCCTACATGCTCCCTTTGCCAGACAGCACTAAATCCAGAGATGAAAGTGCAGAATGAAGGAGCACAGCAATTCTGTGCTCACAAGACAAATGGTAGGTGCAAATCTGAGTAGTTCAGCCTGGTGTTGCAAGTATTAATACACAGCTACAAACTCTGTTAGTGAATGGCCAACCAACTTCTCAGAAAATACACTCTTACCTGCAAACATATCAAAGGCTGAGTTTTTATTAATAAGAAGGGAAGAATGTTTGACTGGAAGACTACACCAAAAATTACTTTCTGCCTTAGAAACATAAGCTTGTCGATGCATTGACTTTAACTTGCAAGAAGGTTAAGGAGGTTTTCCAGTTGTTGATTTATGTAATTTTAGATATCGCAAAGCTCCATCCATTATCTCTTCTCGCATGGAAACTCAGATGTGCAGTACCATACAAATTTACACCACTCACCGAACACCAGTCGTCTTTTCCTCCTTTATCTGTTTAGCAGATACATACTACAGATAAACCAAATTACACTCAAGATTTTACAATCTGTGAGATCAAAGTCCCACAAATGTAAAATGGAAAAAGCAGAAAGAGATCCTGTGTGGCTGGCAAAGGCTCCAAAGCACCATCACACCCTGAAAACAGAAGGGAGGCAGTAGACGCTTCCTGGGACTGCTGCCAGTTCAGCTGATAGCCCACCCAGAGCTGCTGTTGGAAGCAGGATACTGAGCTCGTTGGTCCTTTTGAGTGATGTCCCAGATTTTAGGTCTTCTGAACAGTGACATTAAGGCCACATACAGCCAAACCACGGGCTTGAAACAGAGATCTCAAAAGCAGAACGCAGACTATGAAGACTGTTTTTCCCCTAGGTTCCTGTGCCAAAATACCCTTGACGATAACTGAAGACTCTAAGGGACCACAAATTTAAGAAGAAACACATCTGTCATGATGGCAGCGAGATATCACAGAGCTGGGTGCAGAACAGAAATCCCAGCTGAACACCAAAATGTCAGATGGTTGAACAGACTCACAGACTGAGAATTCTTAAACAAGGATTGAAAGACACAGCGTTATCTACCCTCAGAAGAGAAAGACAAAATGTTTTCTTTTTCCATCAAGTACTCAGACATTTGTGTTCTGTAACAAGTCACCTTAATAGATTTAATTATGTTTTTCCCTACCACGTATGCTAATATCTGCTGCTGAAAACAAAGAAAGATATTTTTCTGGGCAGTGAATTGTGCTGATAGTAATGTTCAGTGGGATTTGCTGCAATATCCCAGACATCTTAAATATTAATACTGTGTAGTCAAGGTCCTTTATTTTTCTAAAAGCACAAAAAATTGTACATGTAGCAGGATATACACCAGGTTCAGCCACAATTGCTCTGCCACTTACAATCTCATTATCTGTTACATGGAAATCAAAGAATGTTCTTAGTTTTAAAACACAAGCCGAATTATTACTTTTTTTTTTAACTTATCTTTGTGCAGGTCAAATTTACATAATACTAATTTGTCCTGTACGGTTTGTAATTTCTAATTAAACTGTGGCCTGCCATCAGATGGCAGCACACTCATAGCTAGCTCCACAGGAAAGGTGATCATGGCAGGGAGGAAAGCACATCTGGCAGCCTGCACTCAGATAAAGAAAAGACTGTGCATGTCTAATACACAACTGAAAGACAAATCCACTTTACATCAGAATAGTTTAAAATGTAAGATACTAATAACATAATGATACAGTATTTACAGAACAGGACAGCTTTTCTTCTTTGACCAGTAAGACACTTCAATCAATATTGTTATTGCGGAGCTTAATCCAAATGTCATATGAGCCTCCTGAGGCCGAGAGGCAGCTGGTAGGAAATAACCGAGTTCATAAAGGGAAGGGAAGGCATGTGAACGCAAATCTTCAGACTTTGTTTATGCCTGTCATGTAGGGCCTGATAGAATTTTTCTCGTATTTCTCATAATTTCATAGACAAAAATGATCATAAACTAACAAGGCCAGGATGTACTTGTGTGCAAGAAATGTCACCATGTAAATTGCTGTAAACAAAGAACATTGGCCAAAATCGCCATCAAACTATAGAGAAGATGGCAGCAGAAAGGATCCCAGTGAGGACATGATGACATCTGTGAGCTGGCACTGATCATTGCCAAGTAGTTGAGGTACTGGAGCAAAGAGAAGGTTCAACCAGAAAACTGAGGGAGAGAAAGTGTGTGGGCACTTCCCAATACCAGGAACTAGAGGGAACAAGATTCCTCTGTGTGGGATTGGGGAGCAATGCTATACCTTATTTTAGCTGCCGTATAAGCATATGCTGTCTTGGAATCACACGCTCTGAAGTGGCAGCTCAGGGAGGACACATGTACACAGCATTAATAGCCACTGAAAACACAGGGTTGTTAAGGTGTTTTTGCTGTGATAGAACATTGCTCTTTTTCTTTATTATTATAGTGAGAGAACCTCATCCAGAAAGTCTTTGAAATAGATGCAAGAGATACTTCATTATTCTCAGTCTGTAAAACTAAACCAGAAAGGAAACACACTTTTTGCCTGCATTCTTTGTAGAGAGTTTAATTTTACATGTTACCTGGCAATAATTGGAAGCAGCTTGTTTGAATTTCCTCTTGTTGGTTCTGGAGCTATCCAGAAACTGCCTTGTCACTGCACCCCCCAAAGAGCTGATGCGGCTGGTATTTTGAAAACCCAAATGTTTCTTCAATTAAAAGCATGTCCCCTCCCTGTTTCCTGGAAATTTGGGGAGATAACATGCTGCCTTGTTCTTGCCACACAAAGTATGAGCATCACCATCACACCATTTCATCCTCCCCTGTTTGACAAGCTTTGTTCCTTCCTCACGCACACATATAAACACATCTGCCCCTCAGAGTAGCACTACTCTGGACCACTCAAAGATGGAGAAAGAACTTGGAAGATGAGAGATATAGCTTGTTGCTCTCAAGGAAAGATGACATGTGGCTTTCAAAGTGTGATGAATATACATACGTGTGTGTATATTCATATACATTTAGTATATATTTCTCATATCAGAAGTTCCTACTTGCTACATTTTTGAAAAAGTGTCTTTGTAAATTGGATATTAGAGCATTAATATTCTGGGTGGACTGAGAAAACATAGGATCACTGTTTTACGCTATGGCAAAGTGCAAAGCTCAACAATCGATAAGAAGCATTAAAGTGCAATTATGGTACTTTATATTACAATCCCATAATTGTCGTAGTAATTTTCCCAAAGTAGTTTAAACGTGTCTTTTAGATATTCAAGCAGTGAAACTCCAGATATCATCATCCAAGATAATAGCCTTGAATCGATAACCAAACAAGAAAAAAAATCCCCCACAAAACCCAGAGGCCAAAAGAGCCTCCTTTCTCAGTGTTTCTGTGAGCGTGACACAGCCAGCCAATGACTCGCAGTCCCACTCTAGAGCTACAAACTATTTCATACAATTTAATTTTTTCCTGGCAGAGACGTTTTATTTAAATAAGTGATATATTTTTAAGCCAAAAAGATCTCCCAGACTAAACTCCTCCAACATACAGACTCAGTCATTTTTCACACTAATAATTTGGGTTTCATTGAAGGAAAATAGGCATCTGTGATTGATTTTTCTTCCCTATCATAGCATGAGATTTTTATTCCCTGGAGAACATCATGTACACAATTTTACTGTTGCACTAGAGAATATCTGATTTTGTTTAGCAGAATCAATATCTTCTTCAAAACAAACAAAAAAAAAACCCCTAACCCAGATACACAAAAGTCTTTGTGCATAAACGTGTACCAAGGATGACACAGCTCAGGAGAAGGACAGACTGTTGTGCTTGCTGCTGTCCACTGTGATCTGTGTATAGAGCACCATGAACTTGAACTTGGATATTGCAGTCTCCAAGAGCTGTTCCAACAACTTTAGCAGACTTTGGATCATATTCTTCTTCCTTTCTATTTATTTGGCAATTAATGTGTGCATTCTTACAGAAGTAGCACAAGCAACTTTTTGATTACTTTAATAGATTTTTTTTCTCTACACACTTTCCTGATGTCACTGTGCCACTGAAGCTTCACTAATACAAAATCCATCACGACATGACGTGATAATTAGATCAGATTGCTGGTGCACAATGATATTCTGCGTTATTATATTGACATGTCACTCTCTTTTTGAGATAAAGTCAAGATAATTTGAAATATCTTTTTATCAACTTATGCTGTTAAGGACATCATCTCTCTCTTTTTTCTAAACAGCCATAAAATAACAATTCTCGGGCAACAAAGAAACAAGTAAACTCTACATGTTTGAAAATGGTACCTACTTTAATTTTGGGGGGGAAGGATGGGGCTGAGGGTGGGAAAAGCTATAAACATTTTTAGAATGCCTAAAATTCACTAAGCTTAATGTTGGAACCTCGTCCTAAAATATACAGCTTCCTATCTCTTCATAGCAGCTTACTAAATTTTCTCCTGTACTGTTTCTTCTTCTTTTATTATGGAACACTACAAACTTCTCAGACAAAAAGCATTTCAGGAGTCCTACAGTGCCTCCTCTTCATCCTGCTCTGTGCCCAACTAAGAGCACAGCTTTTGACTGTCTGTCGGCATTCCTACTGACAATCCGCCCACCAAGTTCCAGTTTTACCTACTTTTGTTTTTACTAAAGTTCTACCATTAAATAAAACTTTCAATTATTTTTAGTTTACTTTTTTCTCCCTACAAGTTACAATCGTAGAAAGCATGAGAGTTTCAGTTGCAAGGGAACTCAGGGGGCAGAAAAGGAAGCCCTTCACTAATAAATCCCATCATCATAAAGTAAAATGCACCACTGCACAGAGCTGAAAAAAATATTTTCTAACGAGCAGCAAGTTTGCTCCAAAATAAAATACTTCCAGGGTCAAAAAAATCTGTAATCTGATAAATTTCAGGAAGAGAAAGAATAAGTCCTTCACTGAAATATCAATCTTTTGTGTCAAAGTGGCAATTTTGCTGAAGAGTGATTCACAATTTAAAAATTATGTATCACCAAGTAAAATAGCACATTTATTATTCCACTGTTTCATTATTCCCCAAAAACACTCATTTTGGTTGAAAACAGAAACCAAATTTCCTGGTTTTTCCGTCTGGCAACCACAGCTATCTATAATTGCTAGAGCCTATGCAGAAAGCTCACAGAAGGCATATACACATTGTAAGAAGAATGAAACAGGACACAGGTACTTGTAACATGTCTCTGCAAAATGGGAATTCTGAACAGAAATCACTTTTCATTCTTAAGACAAATCAGAAAAAGCCTAGAGATACCTTTAGTCATGGTTGCCCATGGATTTTGGTTTTAACTTGTAGGACACTGTATCATCTCACTTTACTGATTTCCAAATCATAAGTTCTTATAGTAAATTATGCTTCTGTACCCACTCAGCCTGCATCGGTTTATTAATTATATCTTTCTAGTACTATGAAAATATAAGTCTGTAAAAGTCTGTTTATTTAGATCAGAAAAAGCTCACTGCAATATTTGAAACAATAACCTTTGATTCCATACCTTTAGAAGATGAAATTGTGCTTTAACAATTCATAGGTTTTTAGCCCAGAAGGTATTTAGACCATTTTTTTTTCCTAATCTTTGAATGCTTTTGTATTCCCATGAAGGATACTCAGTATTAGCAAAAGCAGTCAGCAGCAGCTCATTTTTCTACAGTTAGAAGGAAGAGATGGCAGAAAATGCTTCCACCAGACAGCAACCGCTACCTCTCCCAGAGACTTCTCCCCTGTGAGGTGGGGACCGACTATTTGCATTCTCAAGAATTTCAGACTGTTCCCACTCCTCTGACCTGGCAGAGCTATTCTGCTACTTCAAATAGTCACACCAAATTGGTAAAATAAAGGGAAAGGGAAGTGTGCGCAGTTTCAAATAACATCGAGAAATAATTTCAAGCCTCTTTCTTACATAGAAAATTAAAAGCTCCTGGGACTAGACACTATCATCTGCGTTCTGCTAAATGATCATTCCAGAAGATTCCCTGCTACAATGTCTAGACTGGGAGGAAAGCCATAACAGCTATTATTTTTTGTTCTTACGCATGTAAGTGCTCTTCAGTCAGCCAGCTAAGGGGATTACTCACATGATTAACAGATTTGAATCCGAAATATTTTGTAAAGTAGACAGTCGTATTGAAATAAATAAAAGAGACACTGCGTAACAGACTGCAGAATGAGAGATGCAGACCGTCTGCAGCCAAATGTGTTAGACTACTGTCAAAGGAATTACACCAAAAATGAGCAATTTAATCCCTACAGTACATATGAGCCATTTAAGAAAATGGTTTTATGGTAACACCGTGTAACTCCACTTTATACATTTCTTCCATGCATAGAGCACTCAAATATAGGGTCAGCTCTTTTCTGTGACTGGTGACCCTCAGATTTTGTTGTTGAAAACTGGGGCATAGAGCATGCTGTGAGATGACAAGCACTGTTGATGGCCTATGAGCTGGACATTGGTGTTCAGATGATGTTGCAAATATCTCTATATACAACACACTTAACACATTGCTCCTTTATACTGTGGTTCTCTGGCAGAACACGCTAAGCAGACAAGTCTGTTTTGTTTAACCTTCTGCCATCTTTCTCATCAGATAAAGCGATACATCAAAAGGCTTTTTTTCAATAAAACTTCAATCACTAGTAGCTAGTATTAATATTAGGAGAAGGAGGGAGAAAGGGGAATAAGAGATGAGGATCAGAGTGTGATCTTTCTCCTGTAGCAGGAAGCCAGGGAAGCTAAGTACACTAGAAAGTGTTTACTTAAAAGGTTGATTGTTTCAGAATCTAATTTAAAATCTCCACACTAAAGCATTTCCTTAATTCAGTATTTAATGTCCTCTAAGCAGGTAGGATGGAAGGTAAGACAGATTAGGTCAGAGGTGGGATGTTAATAAGCAAACACTGTGTGTCAGTTTTGATAGCTGAATCAAGGTCATTTAGCCTAAACATTGACACGTGCTGTAAACAAGCTGCAAGCTCTAAAGAGGCTTCACCTGCCTACCAATGCTGGTTCTCTGCGTTTGGTGGGTCTTTAAAGAAAAGACTCACCCTGTTAATTCTGCACTGGTAACAGCGTTTATGGGTACATACTATCACTGCGTTCCAGTACGTGCACTATTATTGCACACTTCATGGACAAAGCTCAGAAGGTCACAAAAATCTTTCAGGTAGCAAGGCACGGCCCAAGCCAAATTAATAAATCAGAGTTTGGTCCAGCCAAATGAATAAATCAGAGTCCAGCATGAACAAAAATGATCAATACTTATGATCAATAGATCATAAGTATTCTCATACAAGATGGTTAAATGCACCTGGAGTGTGACTGGCAGGGACGGAAGTCTACAAAGGTTTGGTTGTCCTGAACGTGAGAGGGGGCTATTTCAGCATACTCAGAAATTAACATAAAAGTATGTTTTCGCAAGGACATGGCTGATCAATATTTTTGGTGAAATCTTGATTTATTTTTTGATACTTTCACAGGCAAAGTTAACTCAACACTGTATTAATGAGTTAAGTACCAGGTAAACCAAGAAAAGGGGTAAGGCACTGCCACAAGCTTCTCGTGAGTAGGTGACAAATGTTCTTATTTCCTCCCATGACATATGACATATGGTACAATCAGTGACAATTAGCCTGAAGTTAAAGCAGCCTTGCATTATTGACATGCTAGAATAACTTTAGAGGAATATTGTGCTAATAGAACCAGGTTGAACTTTTTGCTCCCAGAGCAAGAGCTACTTACACTTGCACGGATGGACAATAGATGCTGGTGCCCTGAGTGGCAACGTTGCAAAAATTCAACAGCCTTCCTCAATAGCCTACACTAGACTGGAAGCACTAAAACATTGTGCCTCCATGAGCACAAACATTAAGTAGGATCAAATTATGTATATGCTACCAATAATCCTATCAAAAGGACATGTTCAGTATTTTCATTCTGATTTACTCTTTCCATTGTATTTGGCTGTATTTCCTAACAGCTTGTGGACAAGGTATCTTTTATAAAAGCAACACTTATGGCAAGTACTCTTTTTAAACTTTAGTTACCACTGTAACAGCCTAGCTATTTTTCAGAGAATTGGAGTTCTCTTCTTCATTGACCAGTAGACAACAAAGAAAAACTTTTTTTCATTTACCTGAGGGGATTTTCAAGACCAATAGGCAAAGTTTCCCATCAGTTCTGCAGTTAATTATAACTGGCTACAACTATGCTCTTAGGCTGAAAGTTGGTGATTTTGCAATGGAAAAAAAAATATTTTCAGCTGTGGACAATTAACAAACTCAGTAGACCAGGAAAAAAGTGCAGACCTAGTCTGTTAAAAAAACAATCCAAAACAAAACCCTACCAAACCCAGAAACCAATTCAACTGCATCCATTGCTTTGACAGCTATATAATTACATGGGCCATAAATTACATTCAGTAATCACCTTGTTTATAATTTCACTCCCTGTAAATTAGTAGTGTAATGGAATGAGATTTTGTAATTGCTAGACACATAGTGAGTACTCACTAGAGAGTACAACATTGAAAATCTCCCATCAAATTCACTGCTGACCACCCATTAGGCTTATGATCAATAGATCATATAGGGATACAGCAGAGTGAGCCAGTGGAGGTCCAGGATGCCAGAGTATATCAATCTCCATGAAAAACTGTCAAAACTGCACAGTCATGTGCAGAATGGAATAGCCGTTACTACTGTCATTACCACAGTTCCTGATGCACTTTGCTTTTTCTGCTTATTATCAGGAAATCATTTTTAAAGTTTAGACAAGCCATGTGGATGAAGACTTGGTAAGAAGGTTTCTATTGCCTCCATCTATCAGAGAGTGCAGGGAAGACACATTGCAGACTGAGGTTATGAATTTTCCCAACTGCAATTTCCCAATCCCCAGTTTACACCTGAGATACAGACACTTTAGTGTTTCGTTGAGCTCCCATAATGTTGGTAGGCTACACAAGTGTAGCATCAGACTGCTCCTGAGGGGTTTTACAGAGCCCTCCCATCTATAATAAACCATCTTCAATCATAATGGTTGATAATTACAGTTTCTTTACATCAATAATACTTAGCCACACTTCCCACATTCCACACAGGAAAACAAAAAAACAAAGCAAGGGAAGCGTAAACAGTTTGTATTCTCTAGCCCACTAAAGCAGAGAAAATTCAAAAATATATTCCAGGTCTATCTGCTCTGTACCAGGGCTGTGCTGCTACGAAATCCAAATGAACTGCAGCTGTTCCTAACTTGGAGCTAGTAGCTAGAGGTCCTAATTACCTACCCAAATTTGAGCTGGTTATGCAGCACCCTCTCTGTATTAATCACTGTCCAACTAAAACTAATCCTGGCAGCAGAGATGATAAAGCAGCAAAAAAACCCAGGGTTCTGAAGGTTAATGTGCACAGCTGTCATAGGCTGACAAGGAGGAAAAAAAGGCTAGATGTGGGATTGTGCAAGTTTCTATATTCCACAGCCAGCAAGATGATGTGCTTTCAGAGCTCTTTTCTTCTAGAGATACTGGCGTCTTTCCAAAAAACTAGACTATTCTAAATAGAGGGGACTAAGCTGCCATAAAAATTTCTGTTTGTGGCAGGGGCTGGTTGTGTTAAATATCCTGACACACTGTTTTCTTTTGGATGTCTCAGCTTCCATTTCTCCACATCGAGTTTACAGGTCTAAATTCAGATCAATAGTAGCAATGACTGGAAAAGGTTTGCAGCTCTGAGCTGCAGGATGCTATTTCAGGAAGGAAAACAGGGACTCTGTACTAATGGACACTATCTAAATACACAGACCAGCCAATTACACAGTCTATATAAATAACTATCTCAGAAAGTCTTTACTTCGTATTGTTTCCCAGACTACAGTTACTTAAAAACATAAACAAAAAATACCCCTTAAAGCTTTATTTAATATGTAGGTAGAAAACAGATAATCATTTGGGACATGTGTTCTCCAAACTCATATTCAAATGAGTTTCATACCTCTCACGCTTGTTACCTTCATTTGCATCTCGGAGCTTTACTCCGGTTCTTCCACATGCCCAGAAGAAAGATAAGAGGGCACATTATGAACATCAGTAGGGAGGGCTGAAATCAGGCATTTCCTGGTACACCAAGGAGGTTTCAGTGTTCAGTAATGAAGCGATAATCATCAAGGTAGATTAATGATTGTCTGAGAGAGTTCATCGCCTTGGGCCATTAACCCTCATGTGGTTATTAATTTTGCAAAAGACATCCTGTGCTGCTGAGGTCATTACTGCTGTTATTAGCTAATGAAAGATAAAACATCTGAAGTTCCCTCTCTCATATATTTAGATATTCACACACCCATTTCTGTATTGTACATGTGCCTGATTAAACTGGTCATTTAAAAAGTAAACGGGGTAAGTGTGTGGGGAGGTCAGAGTACCCATCAGCAGGGTAAATTACCATAGACTAAGCTCTGTTCCGCCAGCAAGGCTGTTCCTACTGTCCCAGAGAAAAATAGCAATAATATAAACTTTTTTTTTTTTTTTCCTACAAGCCTAAGCCTACAGTACCAGAGAGTTAAGCTTCAAAGGCAACTAGAAGAATCTCATGTGAAGCTGCTTTGTGACAGCAACAGCCTGCAATTTCTATTGCTGCACTGTTGTTGGCAGCAGGTCACACAGAAGCAAAGTTGCAGGAAAGGCCAGTGTAAGTGGTGATCCGCTGAGACATCATTAATCAGTTAGTGAATAGTCCAGGTCCTTCCACCTCCATGCTTACTGTGTTAGGATGCTGTTCCGAGGCAGCTTAAGTCAATGCAAGCTTGGTCCCACCTTCCCTCTATGTCCCCAACCACATATCCACACGGACAAGCTGGTATGATGGGATGGTCAGGGGTTAATTTAGCTAAACGCTAATCTCTCCCCTTTGTGGGGTTATTTTTTTGTCAGTCAGCTCCCTGAACTGGTTCACCACATGCTCACCAGGGCCAGAACGCAGCAAGGGCAGATCTGAGCATGCTGAGAGCATGACTCAGAGCAGGAGCAGCTGTAATTTAGATGAGCTTAAGCTGCCAGAGAACATCACCCATAGCTTGCTGTCAGTGAGACACCAGCTAAATTCAAAGGAAAACTTCTAGACAGTTGCTGAAAATTTGGGGAAACATTTCTGCTGGGGGAGACCACAACCCAAAGCTGCTGCTGACACAGTTTGATTAATTATTTCAACTCAGGATTTCTTTGTTCAAAGTTATTTTCAGTGCAATTGAGTGTGAAGGCCCATACTGAGGGATGGCGTACAAACCTTGTAACAAGGGAACAGTTCTTGCCTCCTGAAAGCTCACTACAAGCCAGGAAGAACTTCACCAGTGCAGATTTGTGTTCCACCATGGGCTGCACCCAAGGAGGTATTACCAGAGAGCTCATCCCCAAGAAAAACAAGGCACAGAGCCATCCTGCATGAAGCCATCTCCTGGTGTCACTGTTCTTAATTTTCCATTTGCTTTCACTTCTGCTTCAGCCTTCAGTGTACAGGTCACCTTTACGCTTCCTCGGCACAAGGAAATAGTCTGCTGTGACTGGCACATTTCTGCATAGAAATGGTTCTGAAAACAACTGTGTATAAAACCTCAAGAGGCTCCTATTGAAACTTAATTACTGGAATAAAGATGATTGTTTGGGTGCCCAGTAAAGAACTGAAGACTGAAAGGTTTAAAAGAAGATAATAAAATACAATACTTAAGTTTCAAGTCTGTTTTTTACTGAAAGGTCATCAAATGGATAATGAAGTTGTCTAGACCACTAGCATATCTTAAATCTTAAAATCATCTTAAAATCAAAGAGCAAAAGAAAATTTAGAGGCTTCCTTCTTTTGCAAATACTGATTTTACTGCTTGCTACTTTGTTAGGAAACTAAATCTCATTAAAGTTTCTAAAGCAACAATTCAGAAAACCTGCAGGACAAATATGTAAGCTCTTCTGCATGTTATTTTCGTAGAATTTAAAAGATCCAATAATCTTTTTTCAATGTGGTCTTAGATATATTTCACTTAAAGACCATAATGACAAATATTTTATATATGGGCTCTTTTGAAAGCTCATAACATAACAAAGATCATAAGCTTCACAGATTGTAGGTATAACTATGAATTTAACAATATTAATATTTAATATGAATGCAACGCTACTCTCAACAGGCCGGGGGGAGGTGATAAAGTGCTCACACGGCAGCAAGCACAAAGGCCTGCAGAAACTGAAGGTCTAGGAACAAATCCAGCAGCATTTATAGTTCATTCTGGTACGAATGACAGCGAGGAGCCCAGGCATGGGGGGAATTACCGCAGGGTGCCCAAGACGCCTTGTTTCACCGAGCCATCAAGGGCATTGACATTTGTATTCATCCCCAACTCCAACTCCAGTGAAATGCAGGTGTGGTTAGTTTAGGAGAAAAGGTATTCAGTCCTCTGGAAAGTAAAATGACTCTGTGAACCTGGGAGCTCGGTGTTCAGGAAGGGGCTGTGGCACAGAATTCTAGATGAGAGATACAAGAACAGGCTGGAAGAAATATTGTCAAGTATAAACCAGGATTGTATTTTATGTTCAGTTTATTTGTGATCTTTTGTTTCCAACCTTGCCCAAAAAACCTTGACCTCTGGTCTTTTTAAATCTTCACTTTGTTTACTATTAAACCTGCCTGGTGTTCAGGGACAAGGTGAATCAAGATAAAAATGGAAAAATTTAGGAAACTCTCTTCTCAGAGACAGTGCATCGGGATAATGCAGAAGTTGTAGTCAAGCCTGAGAGCCTTGAAATGTGAGCATGTCTGGGGAACCCAAGGTTGGGTTTACCTTTCCATCTATGTAACATAAGAATGAGTGTTTCTATTGTCAGGTTTTCCTACTGGCAGGCAAAACCCAGCATCCTCCTCATACAAGCAAACAGCAGAGTTTCACCTCAGAACTTCAGATGAAGCAAAAACATCAGAGAAAAAACAAAACCTTCCTGCAGAGACTAAAAGGAAGAACCAGAAGAGGTGCTGCACGAGAAAGGCTAAGCCCAAATTCTGGTTTCTGTTTTAAGAGACCGTTTCTGAAGATGGCTATTAGTCAGTAAGCAAGCAGCTAAAAGATAGTACAACGCTTTCTGTTAACCACTATTTTATTGTTAGTTAGGTTCAAAGGCAAACGTGTTGCCTAGACTATGCTTTTAGAAGTTAAGAAACGGTTGATACTACTGGTAACAAATGAAGTTATATTGTCACAGCATACATACAGCCTGTTTTCAGTGACAGGCTGTAGAAAGACAAGATATATAACATACAATATAATCATCTTTCTAACAGCAGAAGTGAGAAAGATGATGATCATCCAGCAACAGACAGTTAAATAAGAGACCTTTCTATTTGCAAACCGTTATCGATCCAAATTTAAGTCAATGAGAGAGTTCATCATATTCAAGGAGCATTAGTAGAGATGTTTAAGCTGTCGGATTTGATGAGGAATAACCAGGGCTCCAAACTGAAATATTCCTGAAGTTCTCACCACTCTGGGTATAATTTACACAGTTTATTTTTATACCTAACACAACAGTAAGTCAATTTCCATATCGGATTTTTCCACCCAATCAGCATTTTTTTTTCTTTTTAATTTCATTTTAATTGATTCAACAAGACCAATTAAATATGTCAACAAATTTGTTTATCAAAAAAAGTCATGCTCAGGAATAAAGCTGATTCGGAATCATTTTCCTTTCAGAGCAAAACATTTCAAACAAATGCCTATACTTTAATTGGGAAAATTCATACACAAAGACCAATAAAGACAGAGCTGAAAACAGAAATTATTTTATTTTTAACGTTCCCTATGCCCCATAAATTTTCTTCCACTCTCTCTATCTTGCCACACTTGCCAGAGAAAGGTAATTTGAAATGGAAAGCTATTTTACAAGGTCAACATTTAAAACACATATCAGCTCAAGGAGACTTCTGTAAATATATTTCAGCAGTGAGAGGAACACAAAACTTATTTCCAAGCTATTCTGGGAACACTCCCACTAAACACGTGCATCACGTGTGTTTGCTGAATCCTCAGCAGCTGCCTTAAGATAGGAATGGGGTTTTGTAACCAAACAACTGCTTCCATTTGAGGCAGCAACAATAAATCTTGATAAAAATTTAGTCTTAGAAAGGAGTTACAAATAGATGATAATGGAGAAACTAGCTTTTTATCTAAAGCCTGTCATAAAAGAAACCTTACTCTGACCATCATTGCCAATTTCTCAATATATAGCATCAGGAAGTTAAGCAGAAAGGCCACTGCACAACTATTCAACATCAATATCTTTAATCACAACCTCAAAACTCTATTTCGAAGGCCAGTTCCAGTACTGTGCACCTGTGTGCTCTGGCCAGCAATTTGCAGAGTGTTTAATTAAAGTTTCTACCATTTTGAAAAACAGGACTATTTCAGGCATCTGTCATTAATCTATATGTATTCATTGCTTTTTCAGAGTAGACTGCAGCTTTTAGAAGAAGCTGGGGAAGAGCCAATTCTGCTCTATCATTACAGCACTATTGACTTTGACAATGAGTACACACAAAAGTTAGGACAATGATTTGTTTAAGAGCACTAACTAGCACAGAAAGAAACATAAAGGAACATTCAGAAAAACACAAACTTTTTGAAGGGGGTCCAATTCCAAAAATCCTTCTGTTATGATCTCCTAGGTACCATCTTAGTCTTCTCAGAAAATAAAGTGGCTTTAAGAGAAAGCTATTTGTAGCAATTGAAGGAAGTGGAAAGGCTGTTTTCTAAGATAACAATGCTTTAAGTCAATCACTATAAACCATCAGCAGCTAGATCTTGTCTGCTTTACTCACACAGTTGTACTGCAGTACAAGGGTAAGGACAGAATTAGCAGAATCTAGTTAGTAGAACCCAAAATGTGAGAAAATGAAGGTCTTGAAGAGATTTTATCCAAGCTCCAAAACCCACCTGCTCACACGACTGCATATAATGACACTCGCCCTGTCCCATCTCTTCCTTCAGTTCTGCTTATCAGGAGACTAGCTATTAGTAGAGTGAACTGCTTTGCTGTTCTGAAACAATCTGGTCAAAGCCTACCTAAGGCAACAATGGCAATTGGCATTCGTCTTAAGGTTAAGACCTGACTTTAGAGATTAAGACAACATATTAAAAGGCACAGCAGTGCTCACTTGGGAAGCTTCTGAAGATCAGAAATGCAAGACCATTAATGCTTTGTGGCTTGTGGTTCTCTGTTCTGCATAGTTCTGTATACTGCACTCTAATAGTTAAATAAATAATTACCTTCTCTCCTTACGCTCCCTCCCTTCCCCCCGCAAGATACCATATTTATTTATTTTGTTGCACTGATAATGAGATAAGCTCTGCTCACTCTTCACCCTCCCTCAGGTTTCTTTGGGGTTTCTCATAATGTGTTTGCTCCAGTGAAGAAACAAATGACTCTTGAGAAATGCTGAGAGCCCTCAAATCCTCAACTCCAGCTAAAGTCAAGCACCTTGCAGAAGGCAGCCTAGGCTGATTAAGAGCAAGACATCACATTGATAAACTGGGAGTTTATTTTTCTGCTTTCCCTGCTGTTTTTCTTACAGTGTATGTTTTTGTATGTATATAATCCTTACAATCTGTTGAAGCACCAGAACAGCACGTGCAACTTCTTGAGCCCAAAGCTATTAGTAACAGGAGCACATTGGCCAACACCTGCCATGCTGAAGCTTTGCATCAGGTCCACTACCTGAAGTTCCGCTATACTTGGTCACCAGAAATATTACTGTAACCAACAGCCTCCCTAGGGGAACACTCATACCATTGCCCAGTGACTGGAGACCGGGCTATCCAGCAGCAGCGGTTTCAAAGCAAATCACACCATGGGAGTTTTGGAACTTACTGGTGACCTCTGCAGTGAGATACAGGATTGGATCTCAGGTGGGGGAGTCACATTTGGGTTTTTTAGCAGGCTATATTTTCAAACTAAAGGTCTAGAATGAAGAAAACCCGAAAACATCTCTTCATCCTAGTACTCTACAAGCAGTAGTAAAAGGCACTTTCTGTATTTTCTATTAAGTTCTTAACTTCCCTTCTTCCTCTCAGTCAAACCTAAGTTTAGTGGAAACAAGTGAATTCATTGGCTCCTTCACCTCCCAGCGCTGTCTCCCAGCTTCATGCCAGGTTGAAAAAAAACTCTTCGTGAAATAATTTCAAAATGCGCAAAATTATCATACTTGCATTGCTTTCAAATTCTTTTACAGATAGAATATAAAGAAAAATTCAGACACATCTACAAAAATACAAAGTAGCTATCAAAGGGGGAAGAGAAACGCAGGGATTAATTTGTATTACCAGAGAGTAAATTCTGATAGTGAATCAAACACATTATAACAATCTTTTTTCAAAATAAAATCCCTATCATAGTGTCATCACCCAAAAATGTAATTAACATAAAAGGTTGGGAATACAGCCTTAAATAAGGATAATTTCTGTAGCAGCCTTTGAAACAAAGATGTATTTCTGCTTTAATCCTGGAGAGAAGATCTGGTTTTAATTTCCATAGAAATGAGATTCCCTTCCTTGTGGCAGAGCCGCTTGTAAGTACACAGTAATCCAGACCTGAGAGAAAGGGCTCAAGTTTAATGAAAATTTAAACAGACTATAAAGAAAATAAAATATTTCCATTATCTGTAAATAAATAGTTTGAATTGTTCTTCCTCCTTCCCTCACACTCCCCTTCTCCAACACTGTTTGCAAACGTCTCAATGCGCTGAGCTGCCACGATGGCAACCGCTGGTGAGAAAACGCCTTCTCTGCACAGCAGACTTCGAGAATCTTTCTGCATCCATCGGTACCGTTGGTGTTGACAAACAAGGATGTTTGGGCCCTCTGAATTTCCATGGCTTGTTGCTCCCAACAAGACATCTACACCTTTCTCATGGGAACAGTCTGCTCTATCATTTAATGAGTCGTATGATGTGCAGTATAATATACAGCACCCTGGCTGCAGAGCTAGATTTTAACCTCTATGGAGTTTGGGTTAGAACATACATCTGGGATTAAAACACACACAGACTTGTATGTGTATTTTAAAGGACCACAAGACATTCACTACTTGCTATTAACTGACATTTCAGAAATTCAGGCTTAATAGTTTAAATCAGACTTCCAAAACATTCTTTATTACTTCACCGTCTTCATTAACACAATGATAATTAAAAACTGACATTTACTATAGCTCCTCCTTAGGCATGGGGTTTATTTTGTGTTTTCCTTTATGTGAATCACCAAGTTTGTTTTGGGCTTCCTGCATGACTTCAACAAGGCTGGGAAAGCACCCAGCCCTGATCGAGGGGCTCAGCACGGCTTAAGGGCTGCATTCCAAGAGTAGAGAGTTTCTTTTACTGCTCGGGGCTTTCCAATCGAGTAGAAGTAAAACAGTACACGAAAGATCAGCTCCTTGCTGGTAATCTGACGTAAAAACAGAAACTGGCTAAATGGACCATCATTTCACTTGGTTTTGACGGTTTGTTTGTTTTGGTTGGATTTGTTTAAAAAGTATCTGAAGACCAAAACTTTGTTAACAGCAAAATCTTCAGCTGAAAACTTATTTCCTACCCCTCTCTGATAATCCTTCTATTGTTGATGATTAATACTTGAATATGCAAAAGGTTTGATCTTGAAAAAATACTACAAAAACAGCGCACTGAAGCATATGCTTAAGTGCGGGAATAATCCATTAATATCACATTTCAAGTGCAGTGAATATCTCGATTTCACACCGATTGACACCCCAGTGGTTGGAACTTGGCGGGATGGCATCCAAAACTGCTGACACTGCCCTTCCCCAGGGCATGAAAAGAAACTGTTGGTTCATTGTTTGCTTTTAAATGTACAGATCTGAAACAGCGGCTAATTAAATAGCAGCTCAGAAGCGCCTGAGACTTAAAGTTTAATAAAGGCTAAAGGGGAAAATTCCTTTGGGAGCTTTGTTGACAAACTGCTTAATTATTGGTTTCCAAATCTACTTCAGAACTCAAGATAAAAGCCTTTAAGAACAGAACATCTTATTAAATCAGTAGGATTTTCAACATTCATTTACTTCCATGCAGATTATGGCATCAAATAAAGTTTTGCGCATGGGAACTTTCGAAAATTATGACAGTTAATAATATTTGCGTTAAGGCCCTAAATACTGCTACAAATCTAGTTCTTTGTAGTACTATGCGATTACTTCAGCAATGGTTTTCCAGGTGTGAAGCAGTCCCTCTCGTCCATTTTAATTACATTACCCTGATTTCAGGAATGTCCCAAAAAAGAGGATTTTATGACATTAATGAGGTCTGGCAGTAAAATTACCCTTGAGAGCTTCAACAGACCAAGCTAGCATTGGCGATGACTGAATACCAAGAACACTTACAACTACATTCCACCTACACCATTAATCACATACTTGTAACTAAAGTTACAGTATACTCAGGAGCAGAGGAGATTTTGACCAGGTTGACCTGAGGACAAACTATTATGGCAAGGAATACTGAACAAAATTTACACATAAAACATACAGGTTTGGGTAAAATAGTATGTATGACATAAAAGTTAGACTGTTCATAAACCGGAAAAAAAACTTTAGTTTTGCTACAGAGTTGACCAGTTGGGTTAAACTCAGACTGCAGCACTTTAAATGAGTCTAATTTCTGTATGAGCAATCATTTTAATCCTTAATCATTTCTAATGTTGGCTGAGAGTGACAATGAGTTCAAAGGAGTAAATTCTATCCTTAATGCATCGTAGCAAGAAATGTTTCAGCTGTCATTGCATTTGAACCTTTGTTGAACAAGGAAGCTACCAGACAAATAAAACTACTGTACTTAAAAATGAGACAAATTAATATTTCATCACTCTGGAACACCCTATTGCTTACTTAGATGACCGTATTCACTGGAACAGGAAGTAAGTTCATTGCTAAATAACAAAAGAGTACAATCTTTAAAAGAATTGATTGAAAACTCCTAACATTCAATAGCCTCCCTGTAATGAGGGACGATGCTTGTACTGTCGTATGCCCCAGCACGTAACAGAGTCAGCATCAGAAAACCAACTCACGAGCCCTACAGAAATCTACCAAGACAATAATTTCATCTTAAACAGATGTTCTTCCACACACAGGTTTAGGATATCATATTGGAGTAAGCAGCCCCATAGCACCAAATGCTCTCTATCTCCGTCCTTCAAAGTATTCCAAGAGGATCACCCACTATGTATTAGGTGATTAAACTGTTGTGGGTCCTGCACAGAAAATACCCGACAGTGCAGTGAGATTTCATTTCAAGAAAGTAGTTCTTGGAAAATTGAACTTCTGCGTGGAATTTCATAAGAGAAGAAAATGAAATGAGACAAACTGAGAAGAAATATTAGCAGGCTCAGAAAAAGAAGAAAAATAACTTCCCATCTAATAAACCAGTGACACCAGCACATTCTGCTGGTCTTGCACGTTTCACAAGAACTGCATCATCTTGAATTTGCTTCTCAGAAATGCGAGACTCTTGCTCACTTTTTAAGCTCTCTGCCAAGCTTCCTCCTCATCGGGAAGGAGTCTTTTGTCAACCTGAAGATTCTATTGGTTTTGTTTTGTTTTTAACCTTCCTCTGCAGCATTTACCAATATTCTCATTGAACTTCCTCTACAGGCAGTACACTCCCAATGGCCGTTCTCTTTGTAGCATTGCTACTGACTTCCAGAACCACTGTGATCTGCATGTAATTTATGATAAACCATTTGAGACCAAATGCAAATAAAAATTATAGGATTTCCCATTTTATTTGATTTCCGATGTTTCACATAGCTTTCTCCTCTATCTTTATAAATCAATCTACCAAAGAATTTGCATCTTAACTTCTTCTCTGATAGGTACTTTGTTAGTCTTTATATTATCAGGTATTCCTTCCACCATACCACCTGGAGGTTATAAATGAGATCAGGGTGATAACTATATCTGCACTGTCCAATCAAAAAAGAGAAAAAAAAGTCCCTACACTATGACAATGGATGTTGTAACACAGGAAAACATAACCCTCTCCTCTCACAAATGGAAAACTAAAGGAAATTTGCTACAAAACACTATAGAGGAGGAGAAGCCACCAGAACCCCTGGGAATGCCTTAAAGACAACCTCTTGCTGCACTAACTAGCATTTTTGGACATAACCATTCTCCCCCATGCCTTTCAGAGACAAAAAAGAAACATCATCAGACATCGTCAGTGTTTCTCTTCCAACTTCAAAAATATCTTATTCAGTTATATTAAAAAACCCCACAACATTGCTGCATACCCTGCCATCGCGCAACTGGTGTTCCGATTGGCCAACACAGCAGCGAAGCAGAAGCCTTCTTCTCCAAGCAGAGGTTAATATCTGCTCTTTCTGTTAATTTTGCAGGAGCCGAAAGTCAGGAGCAAATGTATTACCAGGCTAACCTTCTTCCTCCATTTGTCAGTCACACCCTATATCAAACAGCTTATTGAATAACAATCCAAACATAATGAGGTAGTGATTAACAAAACATAGCACTCCCGTAGCAAAGCACAGAGTAAAACTATTGCATCTCAATTACTGAGCACAGGCAAACAGCAACCCAGTCATTAAGTCGGGCCCCTACCCTGCATGACTGATATTAATGTAATATTAGACTAGCAGGTGCCGCTTTGCTCTGTTAAATCTTCAGCAAATTCAATTTAGTATGGAAAATAAACAGAGAGCACATTTGTTCCCCTCAACAAACATTTGCATATTTCCCTTACTAAAGCTGGAGTTCACAGACCTATCTGGGAACAGACACACAGACAGACAAGAGAGTGCTGGTTTTCAGGTCATTTGGACGTCAATTTAGTGGAACAAACCCCCTGTGTATAATGACACACACAGTGATCTACCGTGGGTTCCTTTGTCACGACTTCTGCATCAAGTTTTACATGAGGATGATAGTTGTGTCTGGTACATTAACCACAGGCATTTCCCCTTAACAATAACCGTGGTTTTTTAGTTCAGCTATTTGTTCCTTGAACTAAAATTCTGGGGCAGATCTCCATCTGGCACTCTCTGGCACAATTCCCTCCTTAGCCCTTTCCATGTGAGAAGCTGGGTGTCTGCATTCGCTTTGAGGGATAAAAGGGGATTCTCGTGCAGGCTCCGTGAGCTCCCCACAGCTTTTACACAACTCTCTTACGTGAATTCTCTCACTAATTTTATTTGGATAATATATATTTTTCATTTCCTGTTTCAAGGTCTACATCTGTGAACATTAACACATCCCAGTAGCTTACTCACTCCATTAATCAAGTGCTAAAATTGCACTGGTTAATTTATGCCAATATTTATACAGTAATTATCTACAGTTCTTGCATCATAAAATTTTACCAATCCTAAGAAGCGTTTTTTTTGAAAATAGATGGAAGAGCTCGGGGATTACCACTGTCACTCTGCCTTCTCCTGAGGAAAGCATAGCACAGTAAGGGTCCATCAGAGAGGGTCCCCATTTTTTGAAGCAATGATAGTGCAGCTGGTGCTTGCACGTGGCCAGTCAAAGGCAGGATAGGTGTTTCCCCACGCATACCAGTCCCTTTAGAAAACCACAGCTGGACTTCCAGTCTCCCCCAGTTATGGGAAAGTACAGATTCATATTTGAATTCCACAATTAAGACACAGGGTAATGGCAACTTGTTTCTGCTCATTTCCACCCCACCTTCTTCGCAAATAAGATAGAGGAGCAAGAATTGCAGAAAAACAGAAAAGAAACTAGAAGGAAAAATCATTAAATAGCAACTCACTTATCTAGGTACCTGTTCATGTACACAGACTTACACATTTGCAGTAAATACCCTGAGAAATGGGTACTTTAATGAAGAATAAACTAAAGCATTATCAAATTTATCTGTAGAAATCCTTATTCAATTACAAACATTTTACAGTACTTTAAAGGTTACCAAAGAAGAAGGTGCACTGGGTCAGATGTTCACCTCTCCTTTCATTGTACCAACGGGAGCACTGTGTGAACCTACTGCTTAAAGAGGACAATGCCAACAGCCGGGTGTCATTTAGAACAAATCCTGACAGCAACACTCCGAGTGTGTTTAAATCACTGCTTTTTCAAGTTGCCTGATGATATTAATATAATAAATCAACCTTACAACCTGAAGCCGTGTAAATCAGGACATTTTCAGTTCACTTCTTTTTCTTACCTTGCTAATATCTAGATTTGGAGAAAGTACTCCAGAGATTTTAACTGTAATTAATACCTCTCTTCTTCCCTGACCACTTTTTCTGTTGGAAATCAGCCTTGCTGGAGCTTTCCTCAGAGATTCAAGCCCAAAAGCTCTCCAAATCTCTATTAAAACCATATATACTTCTCAGCAGTGAGATTTCTCACTCCAAAAAGCCAGAGCTTTAGTTTCTCACGTGTTATGACTTAATCATTTCCACTGTACTAGAAAATATGTAAGCTGCTTCTAGGTTTTCCAGACTGGATACAGATCAATATATTATATATTTTCCTCATTTACTTCTTTCATGCTAGATTGTGAGCCTAATTGATGATGAACTGAGAATGATAGTTCCACTAAAATCAATGCACCTTCTTGCAAAAAGCATCCACTGACATGGATAATGGATTCAGAATCGGGATCTGCGTTAGGATTAAATGCTTCCACCCACAGCCCCAGGGTCATTCTCTAACCAGCTCCTGGTGCCAATCAGACCGAGTGGTCAATTGAGGTCACAGATTGTTCCCGGTTTGGGTTTTGGTTTGTTTTTTTTTTTACTGCCAAAGTGCTTCTACTACATTTCTGCATGTGACAGACTTAAAAGCCTGGCAAACCAAGAAAGATGGAGAATGCTAAAGCTGGTGCGCAATAGCTTTTTTTTCTGGCAGCACACCCCAGTCTGGAAGAGGTTCCTGTTCTTGGCTTAAGAAGGCAAGAGGCCAAAGTGCAGTTTTCAATATCAATGAAAAAAAAAAGTAAAAATTAGGGCCCCAAACACCAATGTAGTTCAGTTTTCCTAGCAAAGGAATTTATCTGGGGAATGGAAATTCAAGTCCTGGGGGGCTGTCTACATGTGGAGACAGAAAGTCATTAAGAGTAATGCAAAAAATAAAAACTTGGGATTTTAACACTATTTCCTGAAATGGGAATACATTGTTCCTTTTTCTGTGACCTGAAGGAAGATTAAAAGAATTCTGTTTTCTTAAGCTATGACATGCTTGAGATGGTTATATTCTTATTTTTTTTATTTGTTATATTACATTTCCAAAATATGTGATACCCTGAAGTTTGTCTACATCTAGATTTTACAGAAAGTATTTAAGCAAATGCTCTAAATTAAGCAAGCCCTTAATTTACTCTTAAGGATTTCCTTAATAACTGGAGTTTTAAGCAGTACCTTTAATTCCAAAATTAAAACTGGCCTGGAGATGTGCAGAAAAGCTTTTAACATTTAAATTAATTATTTTCAGAAGAGGAAATTAAAAAAAGGACAACACTATTTCAAATTATCCTCTTATCTTTTAAAAGGTCAGGAGAGTAATCAAGTTTAGAATTAGTTTAGAAAAATGATATTTCACAGCATCAGGATTGATTTCAGAATTTAGACAGAAACCTTATTCTTGTAGGTACTTCCAGAACAACCGCTGAAACCGTAACACAATTTTTGATAGTTTGATCAATACTAGTTTAAGCAGCGATAAAACTTGCTTTGCACCAAAAGTCAATTTTGTACACAAAAGGGTGAGCTCAGGAGTTTTCTAAATAATTTTTGCTGTAATAAAAGTGTTTTACTCTGCCACTTCAGGACAGATCGATTGTCAGACATATACCATCTGTTTCTGTGAAAACTGGGACAGAAAATATATATAAACCTACATACTAAGGTTTAAACAATAATCAAATGAACCTTGCAATAAAACAGACTGAGCACTTTATAACAGAATTACATTTAAACACAAATTATTTTACTCATATCAGACCAGTCTGCCTGTCTCTTTTGGATGGTTTCTATTCCTTGCAAGACAGCCCGCCTAACCCAAGTTTTCCATGTATGACGGAATCTAATTACAAAAGGGATATGGTCTGCACAAAAGGAAGATACTTGCTTCTTTCTCCCCAAGAAGGTGTGCAATTTCTAGATAAAAGTCACAAGTTGCAGAAGTTTTAAGCAACGTGCAGAATTTCAGACACTCAGCAAAGCCACGTTTCACATCGCAAACGACCTTTCCCAGCTGTACAGACATTTCCAGGAAGAAAACTCAGGATACATTTGTACCACCCGCACTCAGAAGGAAATCTTTTCCCTATTACAAAGCCAGAAGTAAGTTTCTCTGTGAAAAATTCATCTATTTAAGTCTGCCGTGCAGTGCTGTTAACATGCAGTGTTTCATATGAAGTGTAAGATAGGTCCCTCAGCAATTATTAAGGTACATCATATTGTTACTCTAAATAACATGAATTATTCTTGTAGCATCAAATGCCAGAGAAATTCTCCTCCTCCTGCCTGACCTGCTAGATTTCACCAGGGGACATGGTCTTTTGTTTCAAGGGTCACCTGAATCAGAACCTGAATCACAAAGAAACATCTGTTCCATACAACTGGAGTCTTCCTCACTTTTGTCTGGAAACCCATTTCTACAACAAGGAACTCTTTGGAAGAGCTGTAGGAAGAACTCTTTACAGAGGAGGACAGAGTCCTTCAGTATTTATATTTCCTATGTAGGTGTTCAGTTCCTCTCATTTTGCATTTTATTTTGCATTTTATTTTGCATTTTATTTTGCATTTTGACCCCAAACATGGACCTTGCTTGGTTGGAGGCAGAGTTAACTCAAAAGGCAACAATTCTTAAGCATGGCATGGAAGACATAATTCCATATTCCACAATAAATTAATGGGACCATTGTTTGAGAAAGGTGAGCAGAATTAGGCTTGTTGCTAATAACTAACACTGTAAAATCTGCCTGGTGTTAGCACCATTTGTGGAGGGGTAGGTGAATAGGAATGACTTCATTACCTCAATCCCCAAATAGTTCCCATGTTGTCATCCACTGGGATTCTACGCAGCCCATGCTTTCTGTCTCTCTGAATTCTGTGTTTTAAACCCAGTGGGATGTGCTCTACAGGCAGTTTGCATTCTCTGTTCCATTTCTTTACCAAAATAAGTTGCACAAATACCTGCTGATCTTATGTTCCTTCAATATTACATTACAAAGTGACTTCTCAGGGGGCTGAAAAATATGCTTTTAACTCTTAAACACAGACACCAGAAAATTAGGCTACTTGATCTCTCTTTTTACATACCACGTTAGTCAATACTCTCTAAGGTTACTAACTTTAGAGAGGGCCAAAATAAATAGACACAAGTTTTAAAAGTGAGAAGGAAATCTTCCAGAGCCTAGTTGTTTGCAATACATCATATATGAACAACATACTTTCCCTGCTTCATGCTGTTATCCTGCCTCTCTCTCATCTGCCAATATATTAGGCCAAAACCAAGAACCGATTTCTCTCTCAGCAAGAACAAGCTGTTCCTTCCAATAAGCTTTTATTTTGATTTCTAGAGAAACAAGTTCCACACCAGGACTCCAGCATCTTCGTAATTAGAACAGTTTTCTGTGCATTCAAAACTTAAGTCTCCCTCATTTTATGAAGAATATAAATGTAAGTATTTGATCTAAAGAGAAGCCTGTTATTTCACCCACCAAGGCTACCTTGATCACAGAATAGAAAAAGGGATAGCCAAAAGAAATGCATAAATAACAAGCATCCACATGCTTGGTGAGACATCCGTACTGCTTGTTGATATTTCCTCATTCCTGGATTACAAAAAAGGCTGGCCGCACAAAGTATTGAAGCAGTTTTATACAGTATTGTTTTAGCTCTCAGTAGAAAGAATAAACATGTCCCAGAGCTCCATAACCCAACAGGAAATTTGCCAGAAATTAATGCACCGATTTAAAAAATGAGGAGACTTCACGGAAGAAAGGATGCTGTCTTTCTCAATTTAAAACTAAACCAAAAATATCTGTTTCTGGCTGGACACAGAAAACATGTCTGCTACATGTAAATCCTTAGGCAGAAAAGCAACTGTTTGAAGAACTGACAACTATCAATTACAACTGGGAGCTGGGGTGTTGATAGTTGATCCAAATTTGAATTTCCATCATTATTCCTTTTTGTTTCTAGAACTACTGCTTGCACCAATTCAAGCTATAATCTTGCCATAACTTTCTCAAATACAACATGAACTAGACAGGGTTTAAACCATCTTTTTACCATCTTTGCAAGTTTCCCAAAAACTATTAGCTGGACATTATATGTCTGCAGAAACAATAAGCATAAGCATCTTGGGTTACTGCTGTGTCACAATGAATACCAGGTCACATCTACCTGGATGCTCTGTGTTATCCTGCCCATGCACTGCAGCTGTAAACCCAATGGCACCTGGTTTATAGCAGCTTTGTGACCACACGTATCAGCGATTCCAGCTGAAGAAAATAATGTTAATGAGATGGAATTATCCGTTTAATATGAACAGTCAAATTGCAAATCCTTTGCTGTGAGATTCAGGGCCTGATCCCAAGACCACCAAACACAGCACCTCGTACTTGGCACCAAAGGGAGCAGGTGCTTATCATGAGCAGAGTCTTCAGCAGAGTCCTTCCCACACAGTTTGGGGCTTAGACCAGTCCTTAAGCAAAGAAGTTTTAAACAGTTCATTCCCTTTTCTCTCCTCATTTGTAGCAATCTGTAAACTTTGAATCATTTCTAGTGACATTCCTCTCGCTGGAGGTCTGGTGCCCATAGTCCCAACACCAGTGCTCTGCCTCTGAGCTAATCACATCCCGAGAGTCAGTGAGGTGCTCACTGCGACAGAGAGGGTGGGGAAAAGATAACTTGTTAAATTACTAAGATAAGAATGTCACTATTACTTTGCATCTAACCCTCTTGAAAAAAATTATATAGTTTGATTTGTAAGAAATAGAATTTCTATCTCCAGCTTTAGATTTAGTCTCCTATTTTTATGCATTTACATGAGATGTAAATCTAGCGTATTTAAAATGACTGGCGCTACACAGATGATGAAAGGAATGCATAAAATAAGTTTGAGCTTCACTTCCTAAAGTCAAAGAGTTGCTGTTAGGGAAAGAAAAGGGAAAGAAAAAATATCTCTTCCTTTTATCCCGTAGTATTCATCAGGAAATTGAAAAGCAGGATTGTACAAGGTCAGTATGCATCAGTTCATCAGAAATTTTTGGAAAGGAAGGGAGAGAAACCAGCTCATTCACTTCTGACAGCTTCATCAAGACTCTTAAAGGTGTCAGTGAAATCAGAGCTGTGCCATTTGCCAGCTGGAATCTGGACCTGGTGTGAAACTGTCATAATCCTGAGACATTTGAGATCTCGGATGCTGTCCAGCCATTCTGGGAAAACTGAAGCTGGTTCGTACTGCTGATCGGGAACGCTGACGACAACTGGTTCTAGGAATGGGTGGCAGCATATGGGGCTATGCAGATAGCCCAGGTCTCCCACGCATTCCAAACTAGTCCTTAACCAAGCTAGTGACGATTTGGGCTTCTTTAAGGGTTGTATCTACAAGCACAAATCATGTTCAAGGCTCATGGCAAGTATCTAGGACTTCAGTTCCACTTGGTACCTGTATGAAGAGCCAGATGATAAGCATGGATAACCCTCAGCAGAATTATTTGGTAAAGTACTGCCTATGTTTGGAGGAAAAAAGAAGTGATTTCACAAAACTTGGAGTGTCTTATTTATGACATTGCGTATTTCTTACAGGATTTTTTTCCCTGCTAGTAGAAGGCCTAATATTATAAAAGCAACATGCTCCTTTTCATTCAAAACAATGCAGAAAGCTGTAGGAGCTTCTAAGATGGCAAAAGCTTCCTTTTAAGCTATTAAAAGCAAGATTCATTTGCAACATGAAAAGCTGCATACTTTATTTTAAAAAGCAACCCAAATGTGTGATTATGTCAGAATAATTTTTCATCTTTTAGAATATCACTTCCTTCAAAGTCTCAGAACCAGATAAAAATGTATAAACAATTAAAAAACATGTCTTTAGATGACAGCAGAGGTTGGAACATTGATTTTCATTTGCTGTGCAGGTAGTTCAGCCATTTTCTTTGTGCAAGTTCTAGAAAATGAAAATTCTCCGCTTGCTCACACAAGCAGCAGGGATTCATACTGCTTAGCTCCAGTACGTACAACTGCAAAAGTAAAAGGTGGTTTAGAAAAACTTCCATTAGAGCAAGCACTTTTCTTTCAGACTACATTTCCATGCAGAACTCCGTTGTTTTTAAAAGAACAAACAAAAACTGTAAACACTGTCTGTAAACTAATATTGCAAGGCTTACATATGAACAATTAAAAAACAACAGGGGCTGTCTGCTGACTGATCTTCATGGATTATTTAGTTGGCCCTTAGTAATGACAGGCCCTGAAAGGCAAGAGGAGCAGGAATTGTCTGGTGGCTGATGAAATAACAAAAATCAACAATACAGCAAATGGAAAACTTAGAGAATTCTTCAGTCAGTTATTCTCTATTTCCTTTCAACTGTTTTTTCCTCCCAAGTTCTCTAATGGACTGAAAGATCACACAGGTATAAACACCTTGAAAACAGGAGAAAATAAAATCAGAGAACAGTAATTCCTGCAAATAATCCTGAATAAATATTGATTGCAGATTGCTAACTCTCATCCTCACAGACTCTGGTAACAGCTATTCAGCTGCCAAATGATGAAAAGAAAAAAACACAGAAATGTAAAGCAGGATTTAGGATGTGCTGCCTATAAACACAGACATATATATGTATATATATATCAACAAGAAGAGCTCTTGGCTCTAGAAGTTCTCAATCTGATACTTTTAATGGGCTAAAGATACATTTCAATTTTAAAGAAAATGAAGATTCTTACAAAGCTTTCAAGGCACAAAGATTCCATCTCTAAACTGGATTAACTGTGAAGAGACAAGGGAGTATTGGCAGCATCAATACTGCAGTAGTTTGGTACCATGAAACCTCTGTGCTTTGGAAAAATACCTAAAGCCTCTAAACCCCATGAGTAGTAACATATGTGACCACAAACAATTTTTTGAGATAACTGCATTTGCTAATAACGCAGTGATCAGAATTGAACACTTCAGTGTGTCTGAGTCATCCATAAAGGAAAATAGAAACCTCATAAAAAACTATTTAGATCCCATTAAGAAAAAAACCCTAAAATAAAAGTCTGTGCCAAAAATGCATAAAACTAAACAGACCACACCCACAGGCGTCCTTTTCTGTTGTATTCTACTTGCAATATCCCTCGTACACTTCAACCAGGCTTTCTTTTACCTCTACAGATGACACATTTTGTGCTGTTTTTCTTTTACCGCCACTTCTATGCATAAGATGAACAGGTCTAAAGCTCAGTGGTATATCTATTAACAGGAAAATAAAATATCTTTGTAAATAATATTTCTTCTAACCTTGGGCTTTCAGAGAAGCTGAAAGTTCCTGACAGCAGAAACAGCAAGTGCTTAACCTGCTCTGTAGGATCAGAGACGAGAGGCTCTTCTCTTGCCGCAGAAAGTTGGCCCCTTTGTGTGCCAGCTTTATTTTCCCAGGTATCATCTGCCTACACAGATGTGCACCATTAAGATCAGAACAACCAAAAGCAATATTTCTATGTAATTAAATATTTTTATGTAGTGAAGTAGGTATGGCACGAAAGCCATTAAATGCCTCCCGTCAGGATCGTAGCAGTCATCAAACTCAATATGGTGCCTCTCAGGAAGCCTGGATTCAGGACTCATGTGTAATGGTGATGGGCACTATAGAAAACTATAAGAACCATTAGCAGGGGATTTAGATATAACAGTTACATCTTGCATCTGTGAATGCTTTTGTGATCAGTTCAGGGAATGCAACCCACAGAGAAGTCCATAAAAATGGAACATTTTACTAATGATGTTTCTATATATTTTTTGTGTACAACTTAGAAAAAGAACAGTTTTATGCCTGTTAATTAGGGATAATGTATTAGAGTAAGTCAAAAAGAAAAAAAAAAGGAAAACAATGAATCAGATGAAGGAACACTTTATATATTCAGTTGAATGTACTTGCATCTAGCAATGTATTTGAATGGACAGTTTCAGGAATGAACTCAGAATACTATCAACTTCCTCACCGCTAGCATCCTTTCACACCGTATGATACCAGTATGCCCCTAGAATGAAACAAAGAACATTTTTCTTTACTACTCTCAATGAATCCTACTCTGTTTTGTTTCTTAGGATAACAAGTGAGGTTAGGGTGGCAGATAAACATCGTTCTGTTTCAAGTGGATACATTTAGGCATTAATGTATATGATAAAGCTGGATTTCAAAATTCATCCTTTCTTTCTACCTAGCAATCATCTTTACTGGGGTTTAGTGTTTTCTCCCCAAAGCACAAGGAGCAAAGTAACTATGAAAATATTAATTCCCTGTAAAGGATAATGATACTTCAGTCAAATTAACTTTCGATATTTACGAAATCTCAAGGACATTTATTTCTTGCTGTGTACAAGTTAAACGCATAAAAAGGAAAGGCAGGAGCTGTGTTATATGCCACAAACAGTACAGTAGAGCTATATGAATGTCAGCTTCTGCTATCAAGAAACAATTTTCCTGACAGAAAAAAAATATTACATTCTAAAGGTCTAAGGTGGAAGAAAACAGGAGGGTAGAAAGCAAAAAGAAAAAAACATAAACCAAAACAACTGTAAGTAAGAGAGACAACATAATGAAATACCATCTCTTCTCCTGACACTGAAGCAAAAGTAACCAGAAGTGGGATAAAACTAATTTCCAAAGCTATATTTTCTGAGAATTTTTTTTTTTTAATTAATCATATTGCTGCAGAGATGTCTCTGTCCTCATAAACCTATTTAGGATTTTGTCAAAACAGAATCTCTGTAACTATCTTTTTCACCATCCCTTCCTTCCTTTTAAAAAAGAGTAGATGCAAACTTCATACTTTTTGTTTAGCCACACTTTAAAATTCTCTAGTGTGCCTGAATGTATAGATATATTCAACTGCAAAAACCAAAAGTCTTTTCAGAATAGAAAGATCCAAAGCTGATAAGCAAAAAAACCCTGAAGTCTCAAAGAGAATACATGAAATACCACTAATTTGTAGCCAGAAATTGCATACAGGGGCTCTGATTCTTAAGGACTTTGCTGTGTCAAAACTAGGCTTAATTGCTTAGTTGAACTGAAGGCAGAAGAGCTACTGAGGAAGTGCAAAGCTACAGAGTACAGCAAACAAAAGATATTGTGGTCCTTAGTTTTACTGAGTGAAAAGTACATTTGATGGGAAATACTTCCTTGTTCACGAAATCCCCACAGCTCCATTCTGTCGTGCAGTGACTCCATCGGTGCCAGCCTTGATTCGGCTCCTGCAAACAGAGAAGGATGCCTGCCAGGACTCATTACTCCTATTATTCTATCCCCTTTTTGCTCCATACCTAACAGATATCATCCTCTTTTGGAGCTTTATCTAGCTCCCCATTTCACATTTAAAAAGCCTGCCAGTGATTTTAAAACATTGTTCTATCGCTAGCGATAGTAGAGCAAAGCACGCTCCATGCCTCATCCTGACAAGAGACACAGCTTTACACGGGCTGCAAACACCCTCCACTCTGCCTCCGGAAAAACAAATTAGTTGCATGGGCAATAGATCAGGAGTGGCTCATTTGGTGTTTACTTACAGTTTCTGGGCTTGCTAACACGCTTCCTGACCTGCTATTAACTCTTTCCCTCACCTCTGCCTTAGTGGCCACCCTGCACTTGGGCAGTCAATTCGCCTTTTGATTTTTCTTAAGCTCTGTTCCCAGTGGCTTCGATCCAGGGCAGGGGCTGGGGCCAGAGCCCTGAACTGCTGTCATGGTCCTGTCAAATCAGTAACATCTTCCTTACACGCAGTGTAACTTCTTTCCATACAGCAGCACCAAACTATCATAACTTGTCTTCTCCTCCTCCAAGTTCTATCATCCATTTCACCAAATATATTCCCTGTTAATAAACTCATTTCCATAAGTAACAATTTTTAATCTACTTTAAAAAGGCCTCATCTTAAACTTCCTAAGCATTCTTAAAGTTGTTCAACCACTATGGAAGCATCATGGCCCCAATTCAAACATAATCCTGCAACTGAAATGTCTGTACTTGATATTACATCAGCTATAGGACCAGGTCACATTCTGTCCCCTTCTTATCTTGCTGGACCAGGTGCTTCACAAAGACATTTAAAGCAGCGCTGACAATTTCAAGCCTCTAAACGATCAATTTGTTAACCTAATTTTTAATCAACTCTATGACCTTCTCAAGCAAAGCTCTTATGGAAGTCGACTGATCACAGGATGTCACGTTCTGAACGTCTGCTGTTTTCTTTGAGTTTGGCTGGTGATGGAGCTGCCACAAAAGCAACCCAGTAAACATTCTGACAAAGGAGGATATCCCCTTAGCTGGAGTCCTGAGACACCCGTGATAAGCTCCCTTCCGTGACAGGGAGTAATCAGCAGGACAAACAAAGCAACCTTGTTGGGTGCAGGACAAAGAAAGTGTGAGCTTGATCTGACTTTTCATGAAAACAGGAGCCAGCAACAACTACTTCAGGAACTGATGTTATAACACCCCCTTAGAAGAAAAAGGGTGGAGCTTTTTGTCCAGGTTTGGACACCCGGAATATACTCCAAAACAATTACTTGTTGATCTGTACAGAAAAAACATTACACTCGTCATTCTACCTACAAACAATTAATTTCAGAGCTGCGTACCAGGTTAATTATAAGGTAATATATTTATACAAAACCAAGAAAAGAAGTGAGGGGTCCAACTGCAAAAGAAAAAGCACATTCCATCAGTTTTTTCTATACATACATTATTCTTTCACTGTCAATTGCATCTCAATAGAAATATATCAGAGAAGAGTTGTCTAAGCTTACTAATTTTTATCCCCATAGGCCCATTGTGACGGAAGATAAGGTTATCAGGAACACCGAGATATACTACAGTAAAGATTAAAGAAACAAAAGATTGAAAAGTCTGCACAGAAAAACTATTGAGTAAGATGGCTTAAAACTCCAAACTTGATAGGACCTTTTTTTCCATAAAAGCAGAAATAGATAATTTGGAATTCTGATTGATGTGACCCTTTGAGGTGACAGGCTATTTAGTAAAGGCATAAGTGGACACAGACAATAACAGGCTGTAGAGAGACATCTGTTGATGATTTGCCAATAAGAATGCAGACACCAGAAAAGAGTAAAAAACAAAAAGACTATAGATAACCGGAGTGATGAAGCTTGAACCAGCCACCAAAATGAAATGATGGAAACATGCCATTGGCTGCTTCTACTGTTTGCTACTCATAATCTTGCTCTTGGTTTACCCTCCGCATCTGACACATGGGAACTCAGCAGGATTAATAAAACCTGACATTTCCCCTCCACTGAAAGGCTTTATCTCACCACATGCTGTTAGCAAACAAGTTTCAACTGGAGAAGCCCATCCATTAGTGTGATAGCAAATGAGAGAAAGCAAACGTGTGTCACAGTAGCAGGTGTGATGCTCAATATTCTCAAGAAAGGATTGGAACTGAGCTTTATAATTTTGAGGACTGTGCATCATGTTACAAGAGCTAAGCTGACTATTTTCAAGGTAATAGACTAAGAAAAATTCCATAATCAAGGAGTCGTAATTCCATAATCAAAAGTACTACACTTTTGAAGAACCAAAAGATCATAAAAATACCCTCCCTTTATTATATTGTCATCTTACAAGCCATTAAAATAAAAGGACTATTTACGTCTTAACGTATAATTTTTATTAAAACATCTAACTGCTTAGATTTTCTAGATGTTTTTTTTTTAAATTTTCATTTTCTTTTTCATTTTCTTCAGTTTCTTTTCTGAAAAAAACTTTTACCTTAAAACTCTTTGAATAAAAACACCATAGGGAACTTCACCTGCACTGTACTTCCACTTTGTAGAAAAATGTTTGATATTGAAATTTTATACTGAAATCTGGTAGGGAAAGATAAAGCAAATATAAGCATACTTCACTTAGCTCTATCTATCATCCATTCAGTCTTACTCAAATTTGTTTAGATGAGCACTTTTCCACTATAGCAGTAGGTAGAGAAATTTCACTCCCCCAGCTTATTCCCTGATACCAAAAATACTCAAATTTTTCTTTTAAGACTCTGAATACACTGGAAAAAATTACAATACTGTTTATTGAGGAATTATTTAATAAATTGACTTGCTAAGGAAAAAAATACCTAACAGCAGCAAATATATGGAATCCAGTTCTACATGATGCACTACCAGAATAATATCAGAGATTCTTGTTGATAGCGATGTAAACATTTGACTTGTAATGACATCTGTTGGCTGGGTGATATTAAAATTCTGATTTAAGATTTTTTTTTCATTTAACATACACATGACTGCTAAGCTAATAAATTTAGTGAAACACCATGTCAACCTACATCTTCAGCATTAAGGCACATACATTTCCCTTACTTTTACCATATAGTCACCTCTTTCTTTAATGTTTGTATGAGTATTCATGACCCATACCAGTAAATTATTCACAAAGCATGTCTTCACAGACTGTAGCCTGCTCCGATATTGCGCTGCACATAAAAAATTGACGAACAAGTAATGGTGCAAAAGGGGAAAATGCTTCAGAATACGCTAGAGGTAACAAACAGAGCAGGTTATTGAGTGACTCTGCTGAAGTAACCCTCAGGCAAAGTGACAAGCAGGTAAATTACTTCAGTATTTTCCCCTGCATGAGTCAATAACAGCTAAGGAGTTACTGTCAGGCAAAAATAGGTGAAAAAGTCCATGCAGGAGAAGGTCTAGTATGAAGATATCCATAAGTAATTTGCAATGTGCCTCTGATGTGCTTTTCCCCTGTATTTTGACTGTCAGGCAACAATTCTTTTTGGACAAGTCCAAGTATGGCTCACGATTGTGTCCTACAAGCTCTAAATACGTCAAGAAGCAAGATAGGCTAATTGGAAGGAAAGACATAAATTAATTAAAGGCTTAATTAAAGAAACCTTTTACTAGTAATCATCATCTGTTAGATGTTTATAGGGAAAGCAAGAATATTTGACTTTGCTTCCGAGATCCAAAGTAGCATCAGACAGGCAGTCACCATTCAAACCAGTTTGGAAATATTGGTAAAAATAGAATTTGCAGTTAAGTTGTTAAAAATATTTTTAAAAGACATTAATTTTTAAAGGCAAACACATTTTGTAAAGAGTTTTTAACTACAATGATTGTTTGATCTGAAGTCTGTTGAAGTCCATGCAAAAAATCTCATTGACTTCAAAAGAGTGTGGATGAAGCTTTAAGTGAACAATATTCTTCTTTTTCTATAGATTATGGAGTTATAGACAGAGAAAATCCTTACCAGAAAGACATGTTGGTTATTTCTTCCCATTGCAGGATTGTTACCAAGCCATTGGGAACACCATTTTCAAATGCACCAGAGCTATATAAGGAGCTCACCTCTCAAAGAAACACATTTCTAACTCATCTAGTCACGTCTGAAAATTTTATATGACTATAAATTCTCAAAAGGCATGAAAAGGACATTAGAATTTGAATCCTCTAATGGTGGATTTTTGTGTATTGCTCTGCTTTTCCAAAACTTAATACCCCAAACCAGCCGACAAACACCGTACTCTGCAATTCTGTCACATCCATTGTTTTCCTTTTGTCTGTTTTGTCATAAAGAGCTCTTCTAGAGAAAACACAGTTTCAATTCTTATAACAAGACATATGAGTTGACAGCTTTTAGTTTTGTTTAAAGGAAATACTTGAGCTGACTGAAAATTCCTTTGTGAATAATTTATTTGATGAATTTTGCTATTTCCCTGTTTACAAATTGTTTGTACAAATGGTACAGCCATAAGAAAAAAAAACACTACTGCAGTGGGAATCAGTAGAGAATCCTAAAATAGCACAGAATAAAACAATTTCTTTAAGTTCTTTAAATCATCCTATAGACTTTTGTAGCTGGAATATGATTCCTGTACGTTTTTCTTCATTAGCTGAAGGTAAATAGGTGTTAAAGACTTATTCTTAAGGAAAAACTATGAAAAACAAATGCATTGTCAATCAAAACTGCAATTTTCTCTCTTCTTCATCTAACATATCATGGCATCACAGAGCTTGAGCTGATGTGGTCACCTTAAGACACAAGTGAAATTGCAGTGGTGATTCAACACAGGAAAAACAAAGTTTGTTTTCCTCCATATATGTCATGATGCTTCAAACATCATCTATTATGCAGTGGACTTTGTATGATCACTTTTAGCTACGGTCCTTTAATAAGGATTTTTCTATATTTGTGAGTTACAAAGTTAAAAAGAATATTGACAATATTTTATTACACAAACAGCTCATCCAAAAATAAAGAAATAAAAAATAAAGAGTAGCAGAGTAACTTACTCTACCAACTAAGGGCTGCATTGGTACACACAGTGAAGAACTTACTGGGAGTCTCCATGGTCTGTATTTCTGCATATTGCTGCCTCTCCCTGTATTTCTCTTGAGGCTTTACTGCCTTAATTTCTGTCCTGTGCATTGCTCCCTTCTTTCAGCATTGGATATTAAGTTTCTGGTCACGTTAAAAATAAGCTTGTTAAGCTGCTGGGACAGGTGGTAGGTCCTTCACTCTTAAAATTCTCATCCATTCTCCTCCTGAGGACCCTTGCTTTATCAGGGAAAATACCTGCTTTCTGTTATATATAAAAACAAGCAGAAAGCTGAACAATAAATCCTGAAGTTGAATAGCATAGTATCAAGTAAATGGTGGTACATTTAAGGTTTAAAAAAAACCCAGTATCTCCTTTCTACTCAACAAGCAACAGAAGTTTTCCTGAACATATGTGATAGCATACACAGAGAAAGAATATGGCCTTGAAGGAAAAATGCTGCCAAAAAGGTATTCTGCTATCCAAGTGATCAAAGACTTAATAGGATAGAGAGGTTTAAGTGTGCTGAAAGAAATAGCAGTAGTAATATTTTTTTTAGATAGAGAACAGAGTGGAATTTATAATAAGGATTGTTTTATGGCATCAAATAATATCACAGATTGACAAAATACAATTCCCTGAAGACGGTCAGTAAATTGATCCCAGTAGCACTATAAGAATGCTTTAGTGATGATGACTGAAAACATTCTGGATGCTCTCAGTTAAATAGATTTGAGGTGAAATGATGCGGCATTTGAAGGCAGAGGAAGTTTCGCTATTGGCTGCAGGGAGCTAGAAATTCACTCAGGAAATCTCACACCCAAATTTCAAACATGAAATAAATCTGACTTTTCTTTGAGCGGTTTAATACCACTTAAAGTTCCCCTACTTCAAACAGTTATCCCAGTTTACATCACTCAACCCAAGAAAAAAATTACGACTCAAGCCTTAACAGGCTGTACCCAGTCCCTAAGCAGCACCTTATGCAATCTGTGAGGTTTTCCTAAGCAGCATCAAGGGATGTTTTACTTGGCATCCAGGGATGTTTTACTTGGCATCCCTAGAAAAATTGCCATAGCTGCCTACCTGAAGTACACTTGGGCGATTTAATTAACAAAAATACGTTAATTATGATTCTTCTTACCATAAGGTAATATTACACAGCTCCTAAAAACACAACTTTTGTGAAAACAAACGCATCTCAAAAGCCTCCCACGACTCTAATATATTAAAAGTAGATACTTCTGGAAAACTACAGTAGTTTACTGTTGTCTCTTTAATTTAGTCCTGCTGGGCTGATAGACTGGATATCTATGATTAGCTGGTGATGTAATTAAGGAGGCAATGTGATCTGAATGAAAATTCAAGCAGCATAGTTCAAATCCTAGACATACACAGATTTCCTGCATTATCCTAGAAAGTCTCAGATGCTTCTCCTCAGCTTTTCCTGTATGTGAAGATAATAATTTATTTACTTCACGAGAATATTATGCAACTGACCTGATGTCCACAGGATCTCTGCCTGCGGCAAAAAAGTATTACAAATGCACGTATCTTATTTAAGAAGGAACCGAGTATTTTAAAAGAAGAATTTCAGACAACTTCCACCCCAAAGTCTCTTAGTTTGACATGAAAAAGGTATGTGGCACAGAAGCAACTTGAGATTCACAGAGCAGACAGATCCATGCTGCAGGGATGATCAAGACCCCTCCCACCCCAACATGTGCATACTTTATACATTAATAACTGGAAGACAGATCATGAAGTAGAGGAATGAAATTTGCTGATGATGCAAAAGTGGAACCAAATGTGGGTAAGGGAATGGCTGAAGTCAGAACAGAGCCAGAATCAGTACTATTTAGAGAAACTTAGGAGCAGAGGTTCTGTAAATTTAATATAGAAATCCTAGAGATAACAAGGTCACAGAGAAAACTACAGGAACTTTAAGTCAGATGCTGCTAAACTGAAACAGAAGATAAATTTTACACTAGGAGCTATGTGAACAAAATCCCCAAACTTCCCATACTGAGATCAGAACGGTGCTGATTCTTATTCGTATCTGGTCCTTCCCATTCTCCTTCCTTTGTAAAAAGATTTAAGTATCGATGCGAGTGTTACAGATCCTTATTCTAGCCCCATTAGAACACTCAGGCCATGTACAGGGGCTTCATGCCAATCAGAACTAGTAGCTCAGGCATCTGTTTGGATACGAGCACCTGTAATGAAAAAGTCAGTGGAGTTGTTCAAGAGCTGAAATAAGCCCAGTGACTTTGCTGGGAATTTTGATGAGAAGAAATTGTATGTTTCAGCCTGGAAGATTAGAAGATTTGAGGCTGCAGTTCCAGCTGATGCACAAATTTATTTTTATCACCTTTTACGTACCACTTTACCTTCTGCTTCCAGACTGTTGCATTGTGAAAAGTAGCAACACTAATTATCCTGACAGTCCTACTCATGTTGGACAGCACTTACTCACATGATAAGTGCTGCTGAACGGAGTGTGGATAAGAATGAGTATGGATTTCTAAATCACTGGGAAGTCTGCAACCACGACCTACCTTATGGATGGGTCACACACTAAACCTGAACAGGGAAGAATCTAGTTCTTCTCCGAAGAGTTTCATAGACTAATCCGCAAGGCAACCTTATCCTAAGAAACAACAACATGCAGTTTCAAACTTCATGCTAGAGACACACTGAATTCCAGATAAGAAATTCACCCTTTGTGAAAATCAATGGCACTCGCGGTCCTAAGTCACTCAAGCGCTTTCCAATATTTACCCCAGGTCTACTCCTGCTTGGATGTGATTTCCATAATTACCTGCTGTTGGCCTCACTCTGCTCCTGCTGAAACTCCTGTTTTCCACTGACTTCAGGAGGAACAGAGTTGGGTCACTGCTGGAGTCTTTAACAAATTCCAACCTTACTGCCTATCTATTTTGGAAATTAAAATATTCACAATATAAGTCTATTGAGACCATTAAAGGACTATGTTATGATATTTTTCTTAAGGACTTTATTTTTTTTTAGAGACTCCACAAAGAAGGGCAGTTTTCTGTTCTTACACCCCTTACAAAATTAAATACTTTCCAAATACAGAAAATATTCTAAAGTGTATATCAAGGTAATATTTTCAGAAAATATAGGTCAATCTTTCACACCAGTAATATTAGTTATGCAAGATGAGGCAAATATAGAAAATACAGGCAAAGAATAAAGAAATACAGATATTATGCAAATAACAATTTTTCCCAAACTGTGATAACAATGACTACTAAAACCTAACCTGAAGCCATATTAATCTGCTCTTCATAAAGAACTGATGTAGTAAATAGAATAAAAATGATAACAATGATACTCTCATTAGCAGACCCGAGTAGCAAATTATGCAACCTTTCATGCTGAATTAATCTCCCCTCCCCCTCTTCATTTATACATCCTGCTGAGAAAAAAATAATCAGTTTCAGGTAGATTGATCGCATTGACCTTCTTTCAGTTAAATTAAACCTGCTGTAAAACTGAATTGGCAAACCTCACGTCATCCAGGCACGATGATGACAGACAGACACAGACTTGGGTTGGGGGGAGCGGGAGGAAGTTCCTGTGTTTCGAGCTATGAAAGGCTAAAGTTGATCAAAAAAATACAAATAATGCTAAAAAAGAGATTCCAGCTATTCAAAGAGAAATCCCATAATGATAAAAGACTTCAGTTAAGGCCAGCAAATTTCCAGGACGTGGGACTCTCCAATGAAGGGGGAGACTGTAGAGCACACAGCCCTGGTCAGACATTCTGCTCCCGAGCTCATTAGCGCTCGGGGACCTGCCTACACAGTCCCCAAAGAGCAAAGGAACATCCTTCCAAGGAAACATCCAAAGAAACACCACAATATGTGGTGTTTTGGTTTGGGTTGGTTTTTTTGAGGGGAGGGAGGTCATTTGCTTGTTTCATTGTTGTTTTTCACAATGTGTTTGTTTTAATTTAAGTGGACTCTAGGCTTTTTTATTTGAGGGGAAATTGATAGGCATGGACACAGTCAAGCTCATCTCAGTGAAGGTTCTTAGCAGCATAGTTATGCACTTTTCTGTAAAAATGAATTGGAAAATAAATCTCTGTAATTTCCTTCTGCCTCTTCCTGTTACATGCTATAATTCATAGTCCCGACTGTTCCCACACAAGCGCAGAGGTACTTGCTTAACTTTAATTTCTTGAGAGTGACAAGAGGGAAGTGCTTTGCCAGTGACCCAGCCTTGCAGAGCAGTCAAGAATTAACTTAACAGACCTGGAGCAGATGGTTGCGTGTCAGAACAAGGCAGCGCAGCTTCGCTGGAGCAGGAGGGAGAAGGAGAGAGAATCCACAGCCCTGGCCACCTCAGAGCAAACAGATTCATGAATGAAGTTTAGCTTGCTTTTCCGTGCCCAAAAATTTTCAGTATATTTAGGACATTTAATAAATTTAAATACATTGTAAGACACTACTTTTTTTTTCCTTGATTTTATACATTTTGTGTCATATTATATATGGTTCTTTAAGAGGTTTCCTGGCATTGCTGACATCTCACTGCATCGCTGTTGGGATAGAGCCTTCACATAATGCACAACCTTTAGATCCTGCATTCACTCATCTGGCCCCTTCCCTCCCTCGCCCAAGTTCAAGTTCCCTCAGCCAAACATCAGCAAAAACACCTTCTTTCAGAATGGCTGTTTATGGTGTGCTCATTTCAGCTCTCAAATTCCATCTCATTGGTTTAAGGCTTATATTCTTAGCAGGTTACATGCTTAAAACAGACATGTGACTTATTAAGAAAGTATTTTTACAATATAAATACACACATATTTTACACACAAACACACTCCTCTTTGGCAGATGGAAAATTTTGTTCAACTAGTGCTCTTCCTTGAATCTTAACTACTCGATGCTTTTAAAGTGTCGTAAAGACAAAAGATGAAGCAAACCCAAGTCAGCAGGGCTTTTCCCTTCTGGATTACACAAGAACTTAGACCTCCTCTGTAATAAATTTACTTTGACAGCTGCTAAAAAATTTACCAAGCTTGACAACATGCACAGAAAGTAAAATAGGACAGAGAATTGTGTGGGCTTTCCTGCCACCCACCCCTCCCATCCATTTATTTTAAATAAATACTATTTAGATTATTTGTGTGGTAAATAACAAATGATAGGTTTGGTACCTACATTCTACTCTCCCACAGATGCTATTTTATGTAGTCATTTTGTAGACAATGTATTCTTCCCTCATACGTAGCTCTGAGGAATAAACGAGAGTTCAGTTTGAGCAAGCGCCGGATTGTATTTGGAATATAAAATACACTGCCTTGTCAGGAAAAGTAACTTCTCCTTTTCAGGCTAAGATAAAGCAGAAAAACAGTGCTTTGATGATTTCTACAATGAATTTGGAGAAATGACTTTGAAGAATTCTGAGCTTCTCAGAATTTCACTTTCAGCCGCAAAAGAAGATTAGTTTGATTTTGTACCTATATGGATTTGAATCCATCTCACTTTCCTTCTTAATGCTTCCAAAGTGCTAATGGCAGCGCAAAAGACTTCAGTGGTTCAACATAAATGAAAACAAATTGCAGGAACTGTGGCCAAGCTAAGTACTGGGACTGCTGCATGTCAAATGAGAGTCAACTGTTTACTCTGCTGGCGTTCAGCGCAGATTGCTACATTGATTTGTTTAAACTGCACATCGCATTAATATTTCTTATCTCATCCCAAAGCCTCGGCTCTATCAAATTTGGAAGGCGATAACCCAGTGTATTATAGGAAGAACATGTGCTATCAAGTAAAGCTTTAAATGTGATTGACTGAAATATATTGATTCTGCATGGTTGGACTTGAGATGTAATTTTGAACAGAAGAAAAAGGGCAGTAGCTCGTTGCTGCTGCTGCAAAGATCGCATGCACGAGGCAGCAGAAGAAAATGTCTTGACTATATGAAACACACCTTTCCTAATTGTTAATCACCTTTGAAACACCACTTTCTTTTGGTGCTTGTTTGTTTTCCTATGTGCTCCAAGTGAAACATTTAAAATGAATTATGGCTGGGAAGAGAAGCTCCCGAGCAATATTTATCTCACACCTTAGGAGGGCACTGCAGAATGCAAAGGGACACAGGAGAAATGTAGGATGTAACAGTGTCTTCACAGAATTTACAGGGAAATTTAACATTTAATCTTAAGGAGATTTTTCTTTACCCAGATGATCAGAGATAAATCATATCCCAGTACTGTGGGCCAGAGCATCCAAGCATCTAAAACATTCCTCATCTACCTTCAGAAACTGATAATTAATTGCATATAAAAAGTCACTTCACTACACATGCAAGTACTGTATATTCACTTTATTTCACCATGAAAATCTATTGATTTCAGCATCCCTTAGAGATTTTAAGAGTGTGTGTCCATGAACTTCTCTTCCTAACTGAAAACATGGTAGAAAGTGCAGATTTCCTCAGATCCCTAGATAAATCAATTTAAGTCATACTTGGGGGTTAATCTGCAAAAATTACATGTTGCAGGATGGAAGTATTTTTTTAAAGTTAATCAATTCCTTTAAAAGCTTTATGTGGAGAAAGAGGAACAATTTTATCAAACAATTTTACTCCTCACTCTCTTAAACGTCTTAAGTTATCAACAAATGAAGGAAGACTTTACCATGTATTTCCTCGAGCAATTTCTGCTGATAAAAAATTATCTGGAGCAACACTTGCAAAGTATCTAAAATCCATGTATTTTCACTGGGTGGATTATCAGTAAAAGATGTTGAATAAAATAATTTAAAGAAATTAGGACCTTCAACATACTAATTGGAATACATGCACTTTTTTTTTTCAGGTGGTCTTTTTTTCCCCCCTTTTTTTTTTTTTTTTTAATTTTTCTTCCTCACCCTAAGGCTTCCTGGACTTTATGAATGTATTTCCAGCTAAGCAGAATTCTAATATGACAATAAATAAAATACCTCCAGAATTCAGATATGACAATAAAGCATACTTCAACTAACCCACTCAAAAGAACCCTTGGTTCCTCTAGAGATCCTGTTTTTTAGCACATTTAGCACAAATACAGGGTGCTGTGCTACCAGGTTGAAGGGCTTCTTTTTAGTCCCCATCAACTTTGGTTATTTTTGTGCCTTTTGTTTTGCATTTTTAAGTTACAGACATTGAAGACGCTACTGGGACTGTCTGTCTAGCTCTACCCCAGCATTGTCCCAGCTCTAATTGTATTGTGGTCTACTTAGTGGGAGGCAGATTAGGTTTTTTCCAAGCAAAAGCACATTTCAATATTCTTGCTGCTTCACAAGCTTTTGTTGGTGGTGACATATTCTGGAATTATGAGCTGCAAAATGTACCCTTTGTAATGTGGGTAGAGTGATAATTGTATGGGACTGAGCCAAAAAATAAAATTATAATAAAATAAAATCACATACTGCAAGCAAAAAAAGACTAAACCAGTAGGTAATCTAAATAACCAGGGCTTAAGCAATTAGAAATACCAAGCGAATCTAAGGAATTAGAGTTAATAAGATATAATAAAAGCAATTGTGACCTTTGAATTGGCATAAACAAAGAAACCACAATAAATTACTATGACACAGAAAAAGAAATACACAGGGAAATCCCAAAGCTGAAAGAAAGGAAGATAATTTAGTGTTAGAAATGAAAGAAGTGCATGGGCTGTGTGAAAGGAGTTGATTGTGTCAGACCAGCGCTCTGGGGACAACTGACCCCACCAGCAGGGGCATGAATTGGTGTTATGGTATCTCTCTGGGCAGCTGAGCTGCCGTAGGCACCCGCTGTGTACACGGGAGTACCCTAGACCAGTGCTAGTACTGGCATCTGTAGGCAGCTTCGGCAGAGAGGGTGGTAATTTCGGACGTGATTCACAACCCTTATGCGTCAACCGAAAGCCCTAAACCAGTCCTCAGTGAGGACGTGCTTCCCTGCGTAGAGCCAGTCCCCTCCAATTGAGTGACACTAAGGGCAGTAGTTGGGAGGCTGATGCTACAGTGGAAATGTTGTGTGACAAGCTGTTCTCAGAAGATTTCTGCAGCAATTTTCCACCTTAACACATCAGGCCATACAGAGCGACTTCCTGAGCATCTGTACGGCTACACCTCAGGATGACTCTGTTCAGAAAACAAACCTGTCTGGGTGTTAGAACAGAAGTGACAGAGAAGCAGGCACACAGCGAGGTTCATTAATCCAGGTCTGCTTGCTTTTAACTTTCAGGTGGTAACCATAGCTTGAGGTCACCTCTTGAGAACTTAATCTTATAAACCCTGACAAGTGCGTATCTTGTCAAAGTTGATCTCTGTGGGTTTGTACACGTTACCGATTAGAGCTGTTAAATCACTCCCCATCAGAACATACCAGACCATACAAACTGGTGCACACACGTACTCCGTGACGCCAGCCGCGTCCAGGCAGGGCAGCACTCACATGGAGGAGTCGGCAGCCGCACAGAGCCAGCCTACAACAGCTGGCTCTGGGTTCAGCAGCACTTGGGAGGCTGTCTTCATACCGCCTGGGTGGAAGTCTATCCATACATAGCACACAAGCAAAGGCAGAACCAAACAGTGCCTCTGAACGTAATAATCTTGCTGTGTTAAGACAAGCACATTTAGAGTATAGATCTGCAACTCACAAGGAAAATCAATGATCTACACATTAGTTAAGCTTTCTCAGAGTTCACTATATAATTTGTAATGAGTGATTTCCCTATAAAAACAGCCGCTTTTTGCCAGCTAGGATTTTTCCACAGTTATTAATTTTTCTGGTTCTCGTACTTTCTCTCATATTTTGTATGTAAGATCTATATACATATATTCACATACAAATAGAAACAAGCACAAGAAGTAAAGAAAAGAAAATCAAGAGTAGACATCTGATATAAGAGCTTGTCTTACTGCTCAAAGTTTTCGCAAATAGAAGGAAATGTTTTGAGTGCATTTCACTCTCTTTGACATCAGCTTTTATTTAGTTCAGCTGGAGGTCAATGGGCAGAGTGCCTTCAGCAACCTGAGAAGGACACTTAGCATTTTACAGGGCTGTAACTTGTAGCTATTTATATAATTCAATTGGGCAAGACGTATAAACTCTGGTGACACTAAAAGGGTCTGCTCTTGAAAGATGCTGAGCACACTTAATGCTAAGGAGACCCCAGCCTCGTGTCTATGAATGACAGGGCAGGTACTTCTTCCACCAGCTTTGTGCTAGTACAGTCTTTTCCCCTCTTCTGTCACAGCTTGTGCATTAAGATTACAAACCCAAAGACCTGCTCAATGTACCAGCAAAGTGACTTCTCTAAATTCTACAGTATTAAACAAGGATCAATTTTCATCCTGCATTTTGGGAGAAAATAAATTTCTAACTGTTGAAATTATGCTGAACCTCCTGTAAAACACTGGTAGTTGATAGCCTCTGGTACGCACGCTTGCCATGTATGCTTAGAGCTTCTCATTCCTGTTTGATTCCCCTCTCAGACCCAACACGTGCCTGTGTTCCTTAAAGGCAGGGAAAACTCTTCCACATTCGAGGAGCAGAATATGACTTAGGCACCTTTCTCCTGTTTATCTCTCTTGGCTCATAAAATGTACATGGGATGCTATAGGCACAAAAGAAATTCTATTTTATGGTCACATAAGACCTTCATTTTGAAAGAACAGCTCTTAAGCAACAGTACGTACAGGAATCATATTCCAGCATTGTGCATCTGAAATTAAAAGGAAGGCTTATGGGTAGTTGTCAATCATAAGCATTGCTTTTACCCATACACTCCAGGCTTCTTTATGGCCACTGAGCAGTGGAAGGGCTACGAAGGATCCCTCAGCAAACGTCTGGAAATTGAATTTTTGTCCTAATAAAAGTCCACAGATCTGAGAAGCAATTCCGTTCATTTCAGTCGGGAGCAGTTTCTCTGTCGGGCACCTGTTCTTCCAGAGACAGAGCTTTCATGGAAGGTTTAGCTATGTTGTCAATGATGAAAAATGGCAAAATAGCTGTTCTGCTTTTACTGTGTTGTGTCTACTGTGCTTCTGAACAAGCTGCTGAAAGGGATGTGTCAGGCAGGAACATGGCAATATTCAAATAACTGCTTTCTTAATAGAAGAAGAAAAAAATATTTTGAGGACACAGCTTATCTAAATTATTATTTTGGTTTAGACAGCCTTGCAATTCACTGACAATTACATGCAAATTTTAACAGGCTACAAATACCAAATCAGCAAAAGAAAAAAACCAAAAACACACGAAATAGTTTGCTCTGTTTAAAAATAAGAATGATTGAATAATGAGACTGACGCCTACATCTTCCAAAGAAAAGGCTTTAAATATAAGGCTTAGATTTCAATAGTAGTAATAACGGATCATACTCTCAGTACTGCCCAGAAGCACAGAGCAGCCTTAACTAGCTACCTGTGGATTCCCCCCGAGTTACAGATTTCTCTAGATGGAGAAAATTCTTTTGACCCTCCCAACCTTTTCATTTTCATTTTTAGTGCATATAGTTCCTTGCATTTCTGTTTCTCTCAGAGAGAAGGAAAGATAACTTGTGAAAAATTTGTAGGTACAAAACATTTCAGATTACCCAGATTTTCCTGTAAAAGAGACAGTATGCATTTTTCTCTGAATTTAATGTGGAAATTTCAGGAATGATTTTCCAGCTGGCTCTATATGCAGGTACATAAATGTTATTATCTCGAAGGTTGCTAGGCTAAGATACTAAGGATCGGATGTTCTTTATGCAGCCATGCTGAGGAACATGCAGTAGTCCATTTCCCTAAAATTGTATTTCCCCTCTTTGCTGATGTATCCATGTCACATAAAATCACCTAACGCTCTTGGATCCTTTTCTGGAGACCAAGCATACCCTATGCTTTTCTGAACGTGTTTAAATGTCTTCAGTTTTTCCCTTCTGTGATGCTACTGTTGGTTTGTAAACAACTGCAATCTAATAAAATCCTTTCACCTAACAGTGGAAATCCTTCATCTAACATTTACAATTCCAAAGCAACCTGACCTGTACAAAACGTTTGGGTGAAATCTACTGTTCTGCAGACCTAGAGAAGGGGTTAACAAGAGTCCATCTAACCTAAATCATCTCTGAGGCATCTCCTCCTATCATTTGAACTACTTTTATTTAGAGACTTAAATATCTTAAAATCAGCTTTATGCTAGATGCTGCAAGTAAAACAAAATAGATAATATACCTGCTGTGCCATAGAGAACACATTTAATTGGTCCCATACATCACTAGAATGAAAGTACATCTACCAAATTGAGAAGGTTCCTCCTCAATCTTTAACCTGATGAGGTTAGTGAATTTTTCCTTCCTGTTTTAAAAAGGCATGTTATTTTTAAATGTACACGATCATGTTTACCTCTAGCATCTCTTGCTGATGTTAAGAGCCATTATATGAAACCTTATATGAAAGGTTACAGGGAGTACACAAGAAGAAAGAGATAAGAACTCAAAATAAGTGGGAAAAAAGTCAAAATTGTAACAAATGCAGTAAAAGTCGTGTTTAAGTATTAGGTTTTGGTGAGATTGGGATATATTTTATAACAGTATCTCTAAGAGAGCTTGTCCGAAACACATCACTGCTGCCCTGGGCACCACACAACAAACAGCCAACTTCGAGTGAGCCCCACAATACACAATGACCTAATAGAAAGCTAAGGTTCTACTGCAAAACAATAAATAGCACTTATCTGATTTTGAGTAGTCTCACAGTAGTATTTTAAATAAGAATAAGGACTAATACATAAGCAACTTCTGAGGGTAGTTTTTATTAAAATGAAGCCTTTTATATGCTTTTAATGGTGCTGTATGAACTTGTGGCCATCCTCTTAGGGCTTTGCAAAACTAAAGGAGTGCTTGACCTTGGAAAACAAAGCTCTGGAGCAAGATACTGCTAAAAACAAATACGTATTTTTTTTTAGTATTTCATTAGGCAGTTGAAGTTTTATGCCTTATGCAATACTGTACTCAGAGAGGTCAAAACAAGTTCAGACAGCAATGGAGCAATTCCTGCTGAACTACAGATGTCCTAGATGACACTATCACTGCACATTTTGCAGGGGAATTTAAGGAACATGAACATCAGTGAAAGTGATGATGTTAAACCAGTATTAAAAATATGTGTTGGAAACTTATTGTTTTACATTGCTATGAAAAGCCAGTGGGGTAAAGGGCCAAGGGTTACCTTACCCTCAGCTGTGAACATCCGTTATTGTTCACTTAAACCACGCTTTTAATATCAACTTTATTCCTTCTGTTCTCCTTGTTATTACCTTGGACTACCACTGCTTTTTATTAGTTTAGAGTCTTGTGATTTTATCCAGCAATTAGCTCTACAGCAACAGACTTCTGCCAAAGGAGAGAGTGCAATTGCCCAAGCACACTAATTCTGGGCCCAGGGAAGTAAAGGGGATTTTTAGTGCAGACTTTCATGGGCCCGAGATTTCTCCCCAGGAGTCTGCCAGTAACAGTTCATCGACAGGTTCCTGTCTTCTGACTCTGTGCTGGAATATCAATACATACAATCACAAAAAGTAATTAGTGACACTGTATTCCTCAAACAGACCTTTTGCTCTGTATCAAACGGCCAAACTACCAGAGTTAATTCTTTTGAAATTACAAGAGTACTTTAATGCTGCATCTTAATGACTTTATTACCTTCCTGCCAAGGAAGTACCTGCAGGATCCAAGAAGAGCAACCTCAACATTTCAAACACTGCATATCTGTGTAAAAGCTGCTTTCCCTGGGACCCCCAGACAAAAAGTTTCTCTAAGAAGTTTCTTGAGAAAAACCTGTCAAGACTCAGAGCTGCACGCAACATAACGGGTTATGAGCTGGCCATTACTTTAGGCCACAGTATTCTCATTCAGACAAGTTCGAAACAACCGCAGAGCAAAAAATAATACAGAAAAACTCCTGCTTCCTCAGCATCTTAAGTTTGGAAATCACTTTTTGCAGAGGGACTTATTGTGGAGCTTTGTTCACTAAATATTCATTTCAAGAGGAAATGTAACTAATATCTTGAAGTCTCATAAAAATGATCAGGAAGATATAGCTTACTTTGTGGCACTACCATGTATTGATCTGGTCTAAATTTATTCCTCCCTTTAGACTGTCTCAGAACACTGCTGCTAATGAGATTTTATAGTCCATGCCAAATATCCTCACTTTAATTTTCTTATTTCTAACATAAAATTATCAATAATGTATTTTTCTCTGTATCTCACAAATGAATTCTCTTTCACAGAGAGATATGTGAATAAATTGTAATGTTAATTATTTAAATTTTTTATTTATCTTTACATGCACAAATAATGGCATTGACAGCAGAAGACGTCCTTACCAAAAGATTTAACTCTGTGTTGGAAGTAAAACTGCATCTTTAATTTCCATTTTAAATATTTAGATAAGAAGCAAAACTTACTAATTGAATGTGTGACTGAAAGACACGTTCAACTTTTGCATACGGGCTCCTAAGTGACACCAGGCTGCCAGTCTGTGGGTTTCTCCAGATCATGAACATGTAAAATACACACAATCACACAGGCATTGGCATTGCAAAAGCCATAAGGGTTTCATAGTGGTAAGTGTTCAAAAACAACCAAAAAGGATCCATCTGAAAGTCAGGTTCTTTCCTCTTGTACTGACAGACTGACATACAAATAACGGGACTCAGCTTTCAGCATACTGTGCTCTGCATCTCATTTATGTTAATAAACGAGCCCAGCCCGCTCTCAGGCCAGGGTGCGGATCTGACCCAGATCGCTGCTGCTCTGAACCGGCAAAGAAGGAAACCTGGCATTGCCAAGTCACTCCTAATCTGCACCTTTAATTGTGGAATTTCCAGAGAGCTGCTCCTCAGAACTGTTAAACGGGGGAAACTTGCCCAGAGAAGCTGTGGATCCCTGAAGGTGTCCAAGGCCAGGCTGGACGGGGCTTTGAGCAACTTGGTCTAGTGGGAGGTGTCCCTACCCAGAGTAGGGGTGTGGAACTAGATGATCTTTAGGGTTCCTTCCAACCCAAATTATTCTATGATTTGATGAAATGCACTAATGGGAACAAATCCTTTGAACTAGGATGCAGGTTTAATGAAGTCTCAGTTGGCCTTAATTCAAACTCCTCCTGAATGCAGAAAATTGAATCTTCAAGTCCATTTCTGGACAAACTTCTAACTGATGTAGAGTGGCACTGATTTACTTAGTGGTGGTAGCATAAATTTTCAGTAGTTCTTTTTTTTCTAGCAGTTTGTTTTTTTAACAAATGTGTATATATGTATGCATATAAGCTTGTAGACATGTATACATAATGGTATATCATGTACAGAGAAAAATGGGTGAAAGGAGGCAGTAAAACGGTTGAGCTAAGAGTTGCAGACGTTCACGAGTATGGAGAGATAGATATATATATTTATACACTTTTGATTACAGAATAATTCAGCAAGAAGTTCTTGTCTTTAAAGCACAAACATCCAGGGATTCTGATTTTCACGGTTGGTGCCAGGTAAATTGGCACCAGTGAAATCAACTGAGTGGGCAAAATCAGTATGAACTGAGGACCTGGACAGCCTCTGTGAATATAAATCTTACTCAGGCACGGAGAATGCACATTTTCAAAAACATTTAGACATCCTAGAGTCCTGACAGCAAGAGCTACTGTTTGTATATTTTTTTTATCTTTCACACGGAAAAGGCAGCAGAATACATGCAGCAATAAACCCTAACACCAAGGTGTTCTTAGGAATCACTTGCCTAGCTATGAAAATAAGCTCAGTTTAAAATTCGTTGCTGTTTTCCAGCAAAGCAAATGATGCTAAGTGATTCAACTCTCACATCCGTTTACAGAAACAATTATAAAAGAAGCAATAGCATATAAATCTCTTAAGCCCCAGCGTATCTTCCAATCCTGATTTAAAAAACAAATGCCTGCCTTGTGAAAATCATGTTTAATAATTCTTCTTACGGGTACTGTGCAGGGAAATGAAAGAACTGTAGCTTTAGGCACAATTTGCACACTGTTGTGTTTGCCTATCTCCCTGAACAGGAGTTGAAAACTACTGAAAATGAACATAACATCTGCATTTTCTCCCATTTCACATTTTACAGCTAGCAGAGGTTTACATTTTATTCAAGCATGTTGTCAGGGGAGAGGGGAGGAGCAACTGACCTTTGCATCAGAAACAAAAGTCTTGTCAAAACCAGGTAAATATACAAAAGTTAAGCCCCAAACCATCAGATTCAGTGTATCAGTTAAAAACAAACAAACAAACAAAAACAAAACCAAAAACTCCAGTAGGTCTTCAGCAGATGGTGGGAAAGGTAAATTTTCTATTTGCAATACACGGCTGCAAAATGAGAAGATAATGTATTTCTAGTTCTTCCCTCTGGATTCCACAGCTTTTGCTCCAATGAGAACACAGCCAAAGCCTGACATCATCTACTACTTAGATATTGTGATGATAAGCACACTACAACTACCTTCATAGGTCATTTGGAGCTAATAGAGGGGATTTCTGTATTAAAAAAAAAAAAAAAAAAAAAAAAGAAAACAACAACACAAACCCAAACAAATCTGAAAACAGCCTTTGGCACTTTGCCTTTACTGAGAAATGGACCAAGCCCCACATCCTCTGCGTCCAGGAGCCCACAAGATCTGGAACTACAGTGGCTCTCACGCAATCAAAACATGTTCTACTTAAAACAAAAATTTGAGTGGGTGCCTTTAGGGAGAGAGAAACTGGGAGGCTGAGGACACCAACTCTTCTTATATGCAGACTGCCTGCCATAGCCGTTCAGCCAGTCCTTCCTTTTAGAGGTATCTGGCTACATTCTGTGAAATCAGTGGAGCTTCACCAGATGACAAAGGATGAGGTTTGTCACGGTGCATGTGTAAAGCTGCCAGCATCTTCTTTTCAGTATTTCTCCAGAGATTCAACGCTTTCTGGTTGTCCCATAGCTTCCTGTCATTTGTCTCGGATTTTGATTTCGCTTTTATTTTGAGTGGTGTTGCAGATAAACTTGGGTGAATAAAGGCTTCTCTGAATTCAGGTGGTCTGATCCAGGTATATGCAACCATGAACTACCTTAGGAAAAATGGTGTCTTTTCCATTTTATAATCCTGCTGAAATAGTGTAGTTTGCTTCTCACGTGTATGCAGAAAAGTGAGCAGACCCACCACCAATAATCTTTGACAGTGTTAGATGCTTCTGTTGAGAATTTCATTACCATTTCCTAGGGACTACCTGCAAGTATTTTCTCAGTCTCATTATTAAATACAGAGCTTACAGAAGTTACTGTGTTTCATATGCACAGTATAAATGCCGTTTAAAAATCACATCAAAGGTGTGGGATGAGATTTTCAAGGTGAGATTGAGAACTCTAATGGAAGTGGAAAAAGAATTTAATCAGTCACAGCAAGCCTGTCAAACTTTCTATTTCACTGTCTGCCATGTGCAAATATGCATAATAACCATTGCTTAATAGATGAACTCTAACATACATTAAAAATCAACTGTTGGAATAGATGCACAAACACTTAAGGTAAAATTTGTAGCAGGATATGCCTCTGAAAATTCCCTTATGAGGTTTTTTAAATGCTTATATGAAGGACTTGTTGTTTTCAGTCTTCCATTTATTCCTAATATACTGAGACAAGAAAAAATAGACTCATTTCAGCTTCCAGATCCATTACTCCAGGCAAGCAAATCAGTTTAGTCCATGGTTATTTCCCCAATACTTAATTAAAACTCAGCAGTAAAGGGAAATATTTTCTCTGCATTATTAATCTTGTTTTATTCTTCCTCCTTTTTTAATAGGAATAAATATCTTAAAGCATATGATTAACTAAATGCTGAAGTTAAACCTTCTGCCTGCATGGGATCTCACTGACATTCCACTTCAGCAGCTCCCAATGTCCAGGACTCGAGCCAGGCTTGGCAGGGAAGCCAAAGAGCCCCCTCACTGCTTTGGCTTTTCACAGCCACCCCCAAACCTCCAGGCATTAAGCAGGATCAAATTTTCTGTTATGCACTGAACAAACAAAGCAAAAGCTTTCCATGTAAGTAAAGAAATCATAAAAAGAAACAAACAGCAACAGCTCTAGATCCCGTAGTAGAGCCGCTACTCCCAGAAATACCGGCGTACAGCAGAACGCCAGGACCTACTAGTTAAGATACAGCAGCCAGATGGTGACTGGACCTAAATTCATTTCTCTGTGTGATGCTACCCTTCGTGTGAACATGCACAGCTACTTACATTAACAGAGGCTTGCAAACCTCTATACCACACTCCCCCATGCAGGGCAGGCAAATCCTTAGGCAGTATGATGGATATGGTATGATACAGTCTAGTGGCTTCCTAAGTGCAAGGCTTTATAAAACATCATAGCAACAGATCGCAAGAAAGAATTTGAGGAGTTCCAAGAAAGCTCTGGAAATTTGTGATAGAATTCTAAAGCTGGAAGAGGCAATGTGCGAGAAAACAAAAAAGAGCTTGAATGAAAGTCTGATAAGGTAGAAGACAAGTAAATGTAGCCTGGCTTTAAGGGGCAAGGTGAGAGTCAAGAACTGCAGTCATGTATGGGAAACATGAGGCAAACAGGACACTCCAGGGTAACACGTGGTAACTCCCCACCTCAACATTGAAACATTCAGAATGAGCCTTTAGGAGCCATCAGGTTTAAGCTCCAGCACACTGAAACAATCAGCTTAAAACCACAGAGATATTAACAACAAAGGTAAGAAGCTGAATTATATGGTACAATTCCATCCAGCAAGACCTGTTCATTCTGAAGAGTTTCACGCTTCCAAGCTCCAGCTGGAGAAAAAAATATTCCTGAGACACTTTCATTTAAATGCTGTATTTGATGACGGCCCTGTGTAGCTCCCTTAGGACCAATTTAAAGTTTACCACATCCTTGTTTTGAAAGGTACTTCTAAAGTGCTTGCAGAGTTTACCAATTTGGCTATTAATATTCTATTTCTCTCTCTCAACTTTCCAAAAGACTTTGAAAACAAAGACTGATTTAAGACTATCTCAGTATATTTCAGGATGCACATCTGCTGCCTACTTTAACATCATTTCTAGTCAACTGCAAAAACACCCGCCAAACAGATGCAGAGACAAGCAGAAAAAAAAATTAAAAATCCATCTCAGAACATTATTTTGTATTTTTTTACTAAAGAGTCGTCTTTGCTTACGTGGTACAGTGGATTTACACCTGAAGAACACTTAAGACTTTCTCCTGTGCCTTACTTTTCTATTGCTGCTGTCAATTACAGCAACACTGAGCTTCCTACAACATGTTTTACAAAGATTGACTGGACATTTGCAGTGATACATTGCCAAAATGAAAGAAATAGTTGTTGAGAATGAAGCACTGTAACTGGCCTGAAGTTGAAGTCTGCAGTCCGTCCAGACAATCTCAGAACCCACCTTTTATTTTTTTTAGGACCATTAGGCACTTTGGTTTAAAAGAGCTGCCCTGAGAGGCAGGTGCCAACAAACTCATTAAAATCAAATAAATCTAGTCACCATTCCTTATCAGTGGGAATTTGCTTTCTTGTCTGCTTATTTGTTATTCTGTTCTATCGCATGTGCAGAAGAAACGACAACAGAGCAACATTTTTTGGCGATCAGAGCCCATCCTAGCTCAAGAAAAACACTTGGCCAACCTCAGTGCACTGCATTGTTTGTCCTGTGATGCACAAGTGCCTGAGAATCAGTTTTGCAATTTGGTTCTTGATGTCAACTTCCACGTATCTTACATTAAGGAGCTATGCCAGTTGATGATCCAGTTGCTTCCCATCCTAGGACCTACATTTTTGAGATTCTTAGTACCTGGCAGTTCTTATTAATTTCAAATAGAGCTGTGAGTTCTTATTAGCCATGCAATTCTCAGGCCTCTTTACACAGGGTGGTTTAGAAACTCAGGCTCTTCTAGTAGATAGAACAACGGAGTTGCTACCTCATCAGCTCAGCAGGAGGCGTGGATGGTGCACCATAGCAGAGCCTTAACATCTTTACCTCTTCTGTAGAAACAATGTCAGTGAATAAGGGTCCCAGGGTGTAGGGAGGAATACAAAAGATGGAAGGTTGTCAAGTTCCAATCCTCCCGTGAATTGTCAAAGTGCTCAAAACCAAGATGTTAAGTTAATGCTCAGAAGAGTTGCTCAGTAGATACGAGCAGAGGTAGTTTCATTATGTGTTTGCATCTGTGAGGGCTTGGTGCTTAATGCCTTATCCGTTCCACACAGCAAACTGCCACCAGGACAGTCCTCTGCACCCTTAGACCACTCGGCGTCCAGCCATATCTCCAGACCATTGACTCCTTCGGCAGGATGACAGCCTTGTCACATTTACTTCTCCCTACCTTGGGAGAGCACAGGGAGCTCCATGCTCCCTTTAAAATCAGCTCTGTCTCAGGATAGAAAGACAATATCCATTTGGACTCTTGTTACAGAAGCGTGGTAGCCCATTGCTTATCAAACTTCCAGTAGGAAGAACCACTTTGGACTGTGAGGTCTTCAGAGTTAACAAGTATATAAACACAATTAAAGCAATAGCTACATTCTGTGTTCATTTTATTTTGACAGCTGTGCTTCAGCTGTGATTATACTCTGTTCCGTACTAGGAAATGTGCTATCTGCCATATAATGAACTCTTCATAATCAAAAACCTCAATATAGGACCCAGCAATTAAATACTTGCAAAGAGATGGACTGAGACCACCAAATTATAGGCAGGTTCTAAAACACAGAGATTAGTGAAGTGTTAATTAGGCTTTGCAGTATTTTTGGTGACCAACTAGACAGAAAGAAACCACAATATTTGAGTTAAAAACAAAGGACCCTGGAAGGTGCACATCAGAACAGCTCTCACACAGTTCACTGAAAATGCAGGCCACAGAGGATAAGCAGTAAAAATACACAACCCTTCCCCCCCAACAAATAATCATCATCATTCACCCAAAAATGTTATTTCCACACTGAAATCCTGACCTCCAGCTCCAGTTTGACTGATGGCACTGGCAAAGGGGGCAGCTGATAAATTGAGCCATCACAATATTCCCAGCCTAGAGGTAATTCTCAGAGTAGGCTGATCTGCTACAGCAACTGTCATGCTTCACCAACACTCCCCAGCAGTTCTGGCCAGGAGTCATGTTGAGACTGAGCAGCTGTGTGCAAGACTCCACAAAGATCTGAGATAGAAATGTCTTGCACCAATAACATTGGAATAAGGGGTTTAGAGAATCAAAGATGCTAGAATAAACAAAGCCAGGATTCAATGTCTGGCATTTAAGGACAGTTCACATCACAGAATGGTTTGGGTTGAAAGGGACCTTCGAAGGTCATTTAGTCCAACCCCCAAAGATGTTGGTGGGACTCAAACTCTGTACCCTCTGGGCCACTGTCAAGCGACCTGACCTCTTGTCTATGGGGACCCTGCCAGCTGTTCAGGTTCAATTTTTTTTTATGAGTGTTAGTGGTGGTAATTGGGAGAGATCTTTGCGTGGTGTCATTCTTACATTCTTAGGCCAGATTCATCTGTTAGCAGTCTACAACTATGTCACATGGAAAGCTCTACATACAGGTGCTTTGTTCCATTAAAAACCAAGAGCTCCCACCTCAGCTGCTGTGAAGCACTCACAACATGAACAGGCTGGACCAAAATCAATTTAGGGTAGTCAACATGAGAAGAATCAGTGTAAACCATTCACCTCCTTTGTTAATTTATCCTGCCAGTGTGGGTATGCTTAGGTATTAAATCTAACTCGCTAACATGAGTATTGCAGCCTTCCTCAGCTGTTATAGACTATTGTCCCTAGCCCAAGAGGCAAATAAACCCTTTTCAAATAAATTTCAATTAGCCAGGCTTTCCTATTGTTAAAGATCAAGGAAAAACCCTGGAGAACCCCATTAACATGCAAATGAGTAGGTACACAAACATAGTTCCTATGTGAGCCTGTATCAGCAGAAACACAATTAATTCTAAATACAGATACATCCAATGAGATTAACATTGGACAGCTTTGTAACAGACTCTCATAACCTACTAATTTATACCCACTGCTACTGCTGAGCCTCCCCAAGAGACAAAAGCCTCCCTGAATCTTTGCTGCCAAAAAAGTCAAATCCCTGTGGATAACTCCACCAGATCTCGTGCCGTAAATCCTGCTGGAGAAGCAGTTCTGCAATCTGCACCACAATGCAGCTGTAGGAGCTGGACTGCAGGAACGGGGCTGAGCCCATCTCTCTTTGGCACAGTGAAGTCTGTCCCAGTGCTTTGTCTCCATTAGGATTTTTTGTTCAGCTCAGCTGGTTTGCCATGAAACAACACCACAGCATATGCTGCTCTGACCAGCAGTTCCATTCCCCCGACACCTGAGCTGACATGGTCTTTATGACCTTTCCTGAAGATGTGTGTCCTGGGGATGAAGCTGCCGTCGAGCCCAAAGCCATCTAGACAGCACAGGAGTTTAGGGCCAGGAACTCTACTGCAACTCCAAACATCATTTTCTTTTTCATTCGAAAAAATAAATCTGGTCTGACCCTTAGTTTTCTTCATTGGCTTTAGACAAATTATTTAACCTAAGAATTTCTTGCGGCAGTAATACTTTCCTTCCTGAAAGGAGTAATTTGATAATTTCTGATTTAGTATTTGCAAAATACATTCTAGAGTTTTGTTATTATTATTCCCATACTGAATGCAAAAATAATTCAAGTCCTTTATGACATTGTGCCCAAACAGCATGAGTAGGCCCCCCATAAACTTTGTACAGCCAAACTACCATGAAGCACTTTTCATTAGAAATCATTCAGGTCTTTAAACAAATTTATGTTGCTCATGATTGCTTGCCTCCAACCTTTCCTGTGTGATCACTTGTTATTTTCATTTTTTTGTACTACCTGTATTCCAAAAAGTGTATAAAGTTTAGACATTCTACAACTTTCTGAAAGTATGTTTTAAAATACATTTTCCACATGCTTTGGCTCCTGTAACTGAGTTACAGGTGTAATGCTTATTCAGCCAGGAAGAGTATTATGCTGCTGAACATGAGCCACACAGCCTAACTTTCAGACTAAACATTTTATTAAAACAAAAATACCATGTCAATTGAAAATATAAAAGAAAGAGCAGCATAAACTAAATTACACAATAAATGAAAAGTCTCAGTCTGTATTTACTCAGCTTGAAAATGGTGTCAAGTCTTCATTCCTCTCTCCCCCTTCTTTCCAGGCACTTTGACAGGGAACTGAATTGTGTGGTACAGCACAGTCTCCGGGCTATCATACAGAGCTATGATACTGAGATATATTGGCTCCACAGAGCCTAGATCACTACATCACCATGAGAGAGAATGTTAATGCTTGTTAGCAGGCCTGTTTAAGATAATTGTAGTATGCCATTCGAGCAGCTGATGCGTCTCTTGCATCCACTGTAAAACCCATGTGATGCGATTCCAAGCGAGCAAGAGCTGATAAAATCGCATAGTTCATTTGCAAATGTGCTACCCATAAATTGCTTGTGCCGCAAACGAAAGTGGGGGACATTGCTTACTGAACCCTGTATGATCTTAAAACGGAGAGCCATTGTGCCAGTCTGTCTCACGGAGACAAGCTATCTGAGGAGTCTCCTGACATTACTGATGTTCCTGGCAAAGATCTGCAAAATAAAGGCACTGATGGCCTCGTGAGCCCTCAGACAGGATGGTTTGGCAAGGCAAGCCTTTCCAGCACAGGAGTGAAGTTTTACCTCCCCAGAGATATAGGAACGTAAAAAAAAATCACTTCTCTTTGAAAGCAACAGCAACATAAATGAGCACCAGTTCCTCCTGTTTAATTCACTAGCTTAATATAGTTTTTGACTGGAGGCTGGGAAGGAAAAAGGACGGTGGGATACAAGACACGTTGTGTAGCTGCATCCACCGCAGCTGCATTTTGACAGTATCAGTATCCCGGTACTCCTGGGCCAGGAAAGGGTTGTAGATTCAGCAAACATTAGGAAATAGGAATAATGAATCCATATTCAATGGGATTGCTTCATAAAGATTATGCTTCTACTACTTCTAGAGGAATTCTAAATTGAAATTATTACTTCGAACACATACAGAAATGTACAAAACTGACTTATGCAAGAGGCAGAACAACTTTTAAGCAAAGGCGATAGAATTTGTTGTTCCTGTTTCAGTTCAGGAGGATGCTTGTAGCAATAAAGTATCAATGAAAATTAATTGCAGAGTTTTAAGAGAGTGCAACACATCGCGAGAGGCAAATCTAGTCCTCACCTCCTGGGAATCCTGATTTAGCAGCAACTTCTCAGGCTGTTCAACCATAACAGAAACTGGTGGCCCCAGCCTATGCTAATATTCCTCTTGCAATATTTAAGAGGTGTTATGCTGCTGTTCAGGGAGATATTTCAAAATATTGTCATGTCCAAATATGTTATTACCTCAACAGGAGGTCATTATGGGGTAATTTGAAAATAAATGCTTTTCAAGAATGGAGTTCTGTTACTGTATGAACAATACAGCTACCAAACAGCCACGACCTGTCAGGTTTTCATCTAACAGGTTTTTAACCACAGCACTGTTTAAGGAGAGAGACAGGCAAGCTCAATAACACTGAATCTTGATCAAGCCTAAATACATACTTTTAGTTTGTCACCATTAATGAACATGACATAAATTGAGTTGAATGTTCTGCTGTCTAATTTTCTTTAACAAGTATGAGATTCCTGGACCTAGACTGGAAAGTGTAAGCAGTACTGCATGCATAAAAAGGTAAGTGTGGCTAATCCTAACATGCTGCAGTTGTTGGCCTTAAACTGACCTTAATACTTAGTCACAGCTGCAAAAATATCTTGGTGTGTCCATACAGCTGCTCTCTACTTCCCTCCGGTGCTCACGTCCCCCAGTTGTCCAGCTCACACGTAACCATGTACATGTGCTCCAGCCCGGAACAAGCTACATCATTTTGTTCACAAACAAATTTGAATGCAGATGACAGGCTCTCCCATGAGACAGGATGGGAGAATACCACGCCAGATTTTTGGGGGTTTTGGGGTTTTTTCTGTTGCTATTTCTTTTTTTTTTTTGTTGCCCCCAATGATTCTCCAAGGACTACCCCAATTAGCATGAAACCCAAAGTCAGCCTACATGAACTATTTCAGGAGTTACTTTTGAACTCTGTGATCCACCCCCACCCTAACACGTATGGAATCTGTAGGAATACGATCATAGGTTGATTGCAAAACAGCAGCCAAGTTGGAACCTTAATCAGGGCCTTGGATAAGCTCTGTTGACCTGAACAGTGATAAATGCAACAGAGAAGCCACAAGTTGAATGGAGTTCTGCTTTCCACTAACACCCCTGTATCAAATAGGAGGAGTCTGTGCTTTGGGAATTGAAATTCCCTGCTGGACAGAAGGATAGCACACTTGAGACCTATTTTCAGAATTTAAGAGGCACATCGATCTTGAGTTAGCCTACTGCACAAGGATGTATTTCTTTTCCAGTGCTGAGGGTCTCAGAATAATGGTCCATTACTGAGATACATTGAGGGAATTACTCACTAAGTGCTCTAGGAAGGGAGTGGTCCCTGATAGCTGGAGCAAGGCAAAGAATCCATAGCTTGGGGGGTGTCTGAGTTTATTCTGCCAATGGTAATACAGAGAAGAATAGGTCTTTCTTCAGATTTTTGGAATAGAAAAATGAAGATCTGATAGAAAATCTTAAGTGGGGATTTGAATATCTAAACACTGCAAAGGAATGCACTATTGCAGCTCAAAATTACACATTTCTAAAAAACATTGTATAGGCTCACTCAAAAGTCTCAGTTTTACTTCCATTACCTTCTAATCTTCCTCTTACAATCTATATGTATATTTTAAGGAGCACTTTGCATCTATGTTCTAAAAACTGTTCGTGGAAGGGTTTTAAATTGTTTTACAGATGATTAAACTATTAAAAAAAAAAAAAAACACAACCCAAACACTCAACGCCCACCTAACAATGCTAAAAACTATTCAGCGTTTGGTTTTTTCTTGTGGTTTTGTCTGGGTTTGTTTTGTTGTTTGGTTAGTTTGTTGCAGGGGGAAGTTTTGTGGTTTTGCTGTTTGTTGGTGGGGATTTTTGTTTGGTGGGTTTTTGGTTTGGTTTTTTTTTCCTTGGTCAGTTGCGGTTTTGTTGGTGTGTTTTGTTTTGTTTTGTGTTGGTTTTGTTTGTTTGTTGTCTTTTTTTAATGTTGGCAGGAAGGGTAGTAGAAACCTAAATTTGTATCAGATTCATTATTATATCTCCAGGTAGAATTTCAGATAGCTTTGAATCATCACAGATAGCAGCATTTTGTAGTTAGATATTCTTTACATATGTTGCTATATAATGATTGAACTAATACAGAAAGAGATTATTTTAATGTTTGGGGGCATTTTACAAGAAATAGATATCCTTGTCCTTTGTACAAATAATTTCTATGCAATGAGATATTCTTATTGATTATGACAGGGTCAACATGAAAGCAGCAGCTAACAGATGCACTCTCTCCCCAGAGATGTAGTGCACGTCAAAATTATCACACTGAGACATGCACTGGCCTTTCAAGCTGCCTGAATCAAACTTCATGACATGAAGCCTATAAAATATACACAGAGTTCAATCCCATTATTTCCTCTATCTGATTGCACAGATAATATCCTCATCTCTGTTACAGTCTGAGACTAGGCTGATGTAACAGAGACCTTCTCCTGTCTTCCCACATAGGGAAGCCCAAGGAGATGCTGCCATGATCAAAACACCACACTGATAACTAAGGCAGCTTGATTCCTGGAAACCAGCCGGTCATGACTCTCAGACCTAGCTATTGATATTGCAGAAAGTGAATCAATCACCTCTGAAATAATCTATCCTCAGCCTGTTAATTGTCAATACAAAAGTGCACATGCCTTTAGCGAAGGGTGGGAGCCCAGCCTGGCTCAGCTTGCACTCACATGCTCCCCTGCCCCAGCACCATTTGCACAGCAGCACCCAGATCCAGATCTTCTATATCTCCCTTAATTTTTTGTCATTGAAGCCCAGTTATCAAGCTCAATTAGTAACAAGAAGGCTGACACTTTCTCCATCTGAAATAATCCTCCTCCGCCTTGCAAGGGAGGTGAAAACCCTGCAGCTGGAGCTCTGCTCTGGCCGGCTCATTTGGTGGCACTTGGCTGACACCTGTCGACACGGCTACGCAGTCAGCCATGACGCAGCCACCACGCTGGCTCTTTGCATGGCACTCATCAGAACGTTTGTGACATTTCTCTCCATTCACTTGCGACTCTTAATTACTGCTTGCAAAGCATTTTGAAGATAAAAACATGCTGGGGAAGCACTACGCGTTATTGGCATCTTTGCTCAGTGGCACTTGCTTTGGGCTATCTGTCCCAATTACCCAATGAGGGAAGCAACAAACCAAATAGTTACCCAATTGCAAGCTGCGAGAACAAAGACAAAAGAAGGATACAACACCTGGAACACAACTGAGGAAACACAATTTCCTGCTGACACCTTCCTCATAACTGAAGGAGCCCAAAATCAGAGGCTCGGAAGAGCTACTTGCCCTTTACTCTGAAAGATGATGTGAAGAATTGGTTTTTGACACCAGTAGGTGCTGATACTGTATGGAGAGTCTATTTGCTCTTTCTTATGAGCTTCCCGTTTCTTTAACCACCGCAGTTTATTCTTAGTGACCATAACCTGGTGCTCCAGACCAAAGACAGAGTAGTTTGTTAGAGTGTACAGACACAAAACTATTTTCATTTATGGTGAGGTCTATTTACCTCTATTTCTCAGTTACTGCTGTAACAAAGCCTAGATCCAGCAATCAGAGGATCCACCTCAGGCACATAGTTATGTATTGAACTGATGCATAAAAAGATTGCCACTGGAAATGAAGAGACATTTTGAATGATTAGCAATATCATCTAACATCGATTTGACTCATGAAAGTACTCTGTTGAAATTCCCCAGGGTTTGGAGTTAGTTATGTATGTAACTAACTAAAGCATTCAAAGGAGTAAGCCAGACAAACGCTGTAAGACACAGACTTAAGTCTTTGCAACTTCATGCTTAGAGGCTTTGCTCCCCCATCACACTACTAAAGAAATACAGCAAAAGCCCAGAGCCTACATATAGAAAATACAGGGAAAGCCTATACTGCATCCCTGTGTGAAGCGCTGAGCTTTAGTCAGCCACATCCTCCCTCTGCCAGGTACCTCTGGAACCTGCTGTCACGGGACACCATTTGCTGGGATTTGGCCACGGAGAAGCCGTTTGTGTAGCAGGCTATAGCCTGACTACGTGGATTCTAAACGAGACCATGGCAGGACTGGAGACTGTACCACTGCCTTCTTTGATTTTCCCCAGAAATTCCCCTGCTGTAAAAATATATCTAAAGTGTCCGAGTGAAGGGATTCTTCTCCTGAGCTGGTTACCCTTATGGAAAGCTTTGTCTGTTCACTTATTTGGATTCACATTACAGAAAATATTGCTGCAAGCAATTTCAGCATCCCTGCGGAGCCTGCTTTGCTCTGACTCTACAAAGTAGGAAAACAAATACATCATTCCTGTTTATCAGCCAGAGCACCCCAACAGGCTAGATCCCTTTTTAGAGCCAGATCATCGTCTGTTTTATTTGTCATTGCTCTTTTGGTTTCAATAGATCTATGCTAAGATACATTGGAATGACCTAATCTAACTAATCCAATGGCCCTGAAAGCAGGACTAGGTCACACGTACCTACCCATCAAGGAAATGCTTAGATTTAAAAAAAAAAAATGGAGTCACAATATAATAGATGTAAACAGAAATAAACTCTGTTACGCAGGAAGAATGTACAGGATGTATGCACTTTCAAGCACATGCAATTTTGATATCACAATACACACACTTTCCTGGGGTTACAGCAAAACCCTGGATTTTCAGTTATAAATGGATAGCATAAGAATCTCTGAAATACAGCAACTGCTGGAGTATCCAGCTGCAAGCAGTTACTGTACACAAACCACACAAGAGAGAAAGGATGGGAGAAATAAGTCTTCATTCATTCTACCTCATTCCTAATGCAATGGGAGCTCAAGCACTCACAAAAATAAGACAAAAGGACAAATATTCAGGTCACAACAGTTAAATTGCTACAAAAAAAAAAAAGAGCAGAACATTGACTTTCAGTCCAAGAATTACTTCAAAGAAAACACACAACAAATAATAACAAAAGCAAGGTTTTTTTTCAGAGAAAGAGGGGTAGACCACAGACTGTATGTGTTTGTAGTTTAAAAGCTTGGAAAGCAATCTCTACAGAGAGCTCGTAGAAATGTCTCTGAAATTCAAAATTCCAGGCAAATGCAAAGAAAGGGAAAGATCTCATTAGCTACAAGGATCATGCCCTACTGAGTATATCTGCACTTTTAAAAATTACCTTTGGTAGAAGCAATATCATAGTTTGAGTGACTCAGGTTTTCATTACGTAGGAGCTTTACTGTGCTATTCCAGCAATATAAAGGCCTTAAAAGTAGTAAGGAATGGCTGGAGAATCTCTGCCAGCTTTACTTTCCTCCCCCAGTTAGGCAAAAAGCTCCAAGTTATAAATAAGAGGTATTCCAGAAATACATGGAATAGTTTCATTACACAAACCAGCCAACTCTGCAGCTAGACAGGAAATATAATTTGGGCATTTATTTTATCAAAGTTATAGTATCATTTTAACAGAGATTCCAGACATGCCTTTAGGATGGTTCTCAGGAGCACCAGGTTTTCTTGGTGGAATGTAAAATATTAATTATTATTACCACAGCAGAAAGACAATCCATTAGTTTCTAGAAAACCTCTGCAAGTCATAAGACCTGGGTCTTAACCCCAGTTGTGCTCTAGTTTCCTCTACAGCTCTCCAAAAGTCATTTACTGTCTGTGCTGCAGCTTCCCAGCTGTAACATTGTTCTATACTGCACCAGAAACGCATTTTATAAAAAGTGTGGATTATTTGTGTGAGAAAAGGAAGTGCTTATAGTCTTCCCTTACAGAAGAGGAGTGTATTTTGCCAAGCACTGTAGGTTGCTGATGATTTTGTATTCTCCTTACAGTTCTCCAGTGGCATCTCATATTCACGTTTGGTGGCAGTAAATTCACTTAAGGCCTCCTCCATTTTTAGTCCAATAAAACCGCAAAAAAAACATGCATCTAGTTGTCATGTATTTTGCTTTTGGTTTGGTTTTTTTTTTTTTCCTTTTAGCTTGGGTGTTTCCTGATCTAACTAAACAACAACAAAGAGCATCCGACTGATGATTTAATATCTAATTGCATCATTGCAGTTTCAGTTACAGCTGTAACAACATTGAAAGTTCCTGGGTTAGGCCAAACTCCCTGCTAGGGAATATTTGAATAATGCACCCGTCGAAGAAAACAAACAAATGCTTTACTTCACTGTAATTATTCTGTATATGTGGTATATTGAGCTCTAGGTTGGGGAACCAAACAATAAAAATTACTGAGATAAAAAACCGGCTATCAACTGAATGGAAATGTGGCTCCGGCGATTATTTATTTAAATGGTACAGTCAGACACTTGACAACAACATTTCAAAAGAGAATGTACCTTCAGCAGTGAAGAACATGTTTTTCAAGTCTTGGCTTCCCATTCACAAGGAACCCCAAGGTTCCCAGACCCACGTGTGGGACTGGGAACCCCAACTGGTTTGCTCTAGGCCATTGCCTGTCTTCTAGAGATGCTGAGAGAGAAGGGTGAAGCTGGTTGGAATCAGAGTTTGAAGCAGAAGAACATTAAACTGAGAGCAAGCTTCAAGTTGCAGGAACTCCTCATTCAGAGGAGTGGTGGAATGAGTGGTTTTGAACTTGCCTTGGGTGAAACTGATTTCAAATAAAACACTACAACAGGTACCATTTAACTTATTAAAAAATAAGAGGTAGAATATTCATTTCTAAATTAAATATGACCAGAATCTTAAGCTCTCAGCACCTGCCCATCACATTAAGATTTCAGCCCTTGCACATAATTTAAAGTAATTACAGTAAAGACATCTAAATGCAAATTAATTTTATTAAACAATGAATACTTCAAGAAGGTTAAGCCTCACATTTTTGCGAGCAAGTTCTGATTGTAAATGTTTCTGAAGACCTTAAGACTAACCCCCAGCGTTATCAAGTATCCATAAGCAGTCAGAAGAGCTGAATATATTCAGGATATCTGGAAAAAATCTAGATACCCAAAATATTACAACATGTTGGTGAACACTTGAAAGCCTTACCCTAATTAAACCTTATCTCCTAAACAGAGTACAATGAAAGTGGCTGTGCAGAAGAGGCAGAGAGGGGCAAAACGCTTGGCCCATGCTCAGCCAGCCAAGACACCGAACTCCAGGCTCTCGCTGCCTGCTGGATGCCCTCCCCATCAGCTTCCCCAGCCTGTCTGAAACATGGAACACTAACACATCATCAGGTTCCTGAATTCAGGTTAGAAACACTATGAAGGAGGTAGGCTGCAGTCTCCTACTGCAGCTTCGGTACCAGCCTGGGATGTTCGACCAGGATTTGGGACCTAGTTCTCCAGGTCACACTGGAGATTGTCCCGTGATTTATTCCAGCAGCATGCTGTAAGCACCTCCTTTCAAACTTGTGCCATAACCTTCCTCTACAATCCTTCCAATGGTGACATTTTATATATATTGTAATTACTGCACTGCCACTACAATCAACAGGGTATTAATGATTTCTATTAGTATAACAGACTCCAAAGAACACAGGCTTTTTATTTTTTCTTATGGCAATGCGACATGTTATGCTACTTTCTTCGGTGGATGCACTGAGCAAGCAGAAACTGCATCACTCAAAAATTGTGTCCTTCATGGGGAGCTCTGTTTTGAAGCAGTAACCCAGGTGCTGTGTCCTTGAGGAACTCTAGGTGTAATCTCTGCACAAGGATAGAAGAAATACCGAAGGTCAGAAGCACTTAGTAACTGTGGGACAGTCAGTGATTGCTCAGTGGCTAGGAAAAAAATAATTAGCCTTGCCAGAGATTTCCGAGGAAATCCTGATGCGTTATGGGACCTATTTTACATCCTGCCTGTTAAAAGTATTATATCATCTATCAGAGGTGGCTGCACTACAAACTTCCTTTTATCATACACACACCAAAGATCAGGTGAGAGGTTTCATAAAACACTAAATGGAACAAAATGCTGAAGAAACGGAGCTATAATTACCTCTGAAGCTTTTTCCTTGCCTAGCAGGAAGTCTTTTCATTACACACAGTCTTTGCATTTTGAAGGCACTTGAGTCCTTCCTTGAACAATGTTAAGATGAAATAATAAAAAAATATCACAAGTTTAACGTGCAAAGGAAAGACAAAGCTTGCTCACCAAATCCTGCTTGCTCATTACCCTAAAACAGCAGGGTTGAGAGGAAGTATAAAAATCTTAGTCTGAAAAATAGGTTGCTTTTCCTCCCTCATGGAGAAGGTAGACCAGATCTTTACACGGAGAAAATTGGCATAATTTCTTTCTAGTCAACCAATTAAAAAAAGGAGAGCTTCAGAGTCCCAGAGGCTCTGATTATTTTATACTGTGTCACTGCAGACATTTTAGTCACCATGGGGTAAAGTTACCATGATGCATGTCCTTGTAGATATATTAATAGTGAAACACTAGTACTACAATTTAATAGGATTAGCTAAAATTGCTGTAATACATTTTACAGATGGGGAAACTGGGACACAGGCAGACTTAATTTTAAGCAACTAAATCCATATTTTGGCACCAAAGCAACCTGATTCTCAGCAGTGCAGAACACTTAACTCCCACACTGCAAGGGGCTACAGTTTCCACTATTCGTTTTTCCTGGGGGCAACCACACCTCTTTCTAACTCATACACATTCCTGAGAGGTAATTCCACACCTAACAGCTGGATCTCCAGGCCAGAGTCCAAGCCTGTGTACATCACAAAAGAAATTCCCAATAAGGAATGGACCTTCTTTGCCCGGAATTCCTACAGCTGCTCTATGTAATCACACATTCTCTGTCCAGTCCTTGATACTGGGTTTTTTCCCCTCTCTGATCTGTACTGGAGCATCTTTGTCGCCACTTCCTCCTCTAAACTGCATTTACTCCATTGGAGTCAATGTTGCTCTAGTGCAAAATTTGGCTCCCTGCTGTGAGATGCTTAGTTGGTTTTCCCTCTTCAAGTCATTTCTCTTCCATGATTTCCTTACTTTTGTTCACTAGTGTTCAGGGGGGAAAGCAGCACCAATTCTCAACCTTGCTAGCATAGCTCTAAACTGTTAAATAGTAAGCCCAAAAAAAAGCCAAACATCAACTCAGCCCAGTTTCCACAGTTACAAACCAAAAGCAAAGCAAGTTTTTTCAGTGCTGTACAGCAAAGCTTACCATCCCCATGACATTATTCATTGTTACACTTCTAGTACCTTAAACTGTCATGATTTGTGCCAGCTCTTCTTGCATTGTATTTTTTTCTTGCATTCTTATTCAGGAAACTCTGAAGATGAATCCTGGCTGTTCTCTCTCTGTGCAAACTCAAGGAGAGCTCACAACACTCTGCAGGGTGTGCTACAGCGTCTTCCTCTCTGCAGCCTTTGCTCTGGCATTCATTGTTTCCATTTCAAGAGCCAAAATTACCATTTTACTTTTCATCTACCATAGCCATTAAAACAAATTTATTCTGATGCAAAACATCCATGTTACCTACTGGACCTAATTTGTCTCCTGTTGTCCCATAACTGGAGAAGGAGAGCGTTGCATCTCTCCTGGTTTAGCAGCCTCACGCTATGGATCCATCACCTTTCACAGCACCTGACAGCTTGAGCCAAGGAAGAGTTTCTCACCCTTTGATGACCTCCTCCCCTGTCCTCCAGCAGGAGCCCTGCTGGCCACTGGTGACCTCTGTCAGTAATCAGCTCTTGTGACAATGTGTATATATAAACAGAATAAAAATGAAAATTCCATCAGTACTGCTTTTTGTCAAAGGTTGTTACCAAACTGAACGCCTGATGAAAGAAATTAAAATCAAGTCTTTTGCTTCCATAGGGTTAACTAGAATGAAATCTGACAGCTCCTTCACTTTAGAGGCTTTATATCCCAGATGGTTAACAAATGTAGTAAATAAGCTTACAATTGCACTTTTTCTTGTTGCTGTCAACTCTAAGCTCCCTCAAGATAGAGAGGCAGCAGGTTAATTGTATATGCATTGCTTACCATCTCCACTGCTCTACCCAGTACTGTGGGGGAAAGAGAAGAGATGAGGCGCTGGGTCCAAGCCCCCCAGCCCTCCAGCTTTTGCCAAGGCGACTCCCTTGCCCTAGTGAAAAACCTGGGAGAACACAGCAGGGAACTGCACCCTCCAGAGGCACACACCACCGCGCTACCCACTCGCAGCAGCCAAGGTCCCCAAAGCTGCCAGTTCCAGATGGCTGGAATGCACTGTCGCTCGCATCCAACCTACAAGCTGCAGAGCCGCCTGCTGAATCCTGACAAAGCTCTGCATTATCAGCAACTCAACTCTGATGTTTAGATGTATTTATAGTCATGAATACTACACATTATATAAACACACTCTCTCCTGTCAAGCAGTTAGAGCTAATCCTCCCACAAAGCAACAGTAGTGTTTCATGCAAACAAGTACAAAAGCTAAATGGCATTTTTTTCATATGTGTGTAATAAGTATAGAGAAAAGACTAAGTGGGATCCTTCCTTGCAAGTGGCAATTAACAAAATTATCACAGATAACCTGACAAAAAATGACAAAAGAAAACAAATAAACATTTACAACTCAGTGGTGATTATTGAAAGCACTCTGCCTTGCATACAGATGTCTGTATTTGTGGAAAAGCAGCAGGAGTAAGGAACAGCTCCAGGACACAAAACCTCCCGGGCAGGAGCCAGCAGCTCCCTTTGAGCACTGACTTTGCAAAGGTGGAGAGAACAGATGTTCAAGGCCACAGTCACAAAGTCAAAACCATCAGGAGCTCCCATGGATGAAGGGATTTAACATCACATGAGTGCAGCCTAGTTCCCCGCACAACCTTTTGTGGTGGTGGCGAACGTGCCAGCCAAATATGATTAACAAAGAATGCACTTAAAAGTGGCTTAAAAGTGAATACAGAAATCCAGCATTTGGAAACTTTCCAACGGCCAGCTCTGATCTAAAGAAATTACAATGGCTGGTACATCCAGCAGGACAGTGACACATTATTCATACTGAGAGGTCACAGCCATGTCTCAGTGTCCTATTGATGGCCATGAGCTTCTCACAGTCAGCCCTACCCAGTTCTGCAGTGTGCTGGGGTCTTAGCGCTTAGGAGGTCTGCATCCTTACAAAAGCATTTTCATCATATTCTGTCCCCTCCTGGTGATTTTTGTCCAGTTCTCTGGCATTCATTTTCCCCATTTTAACAGGGCAAACTAGCATCCTGCTTTCCATCTACCATAGCCATTAAAACAAATTTATTCTGATGCAAAACATCCATGTCACCTACTGGACCTAATTTGTCTCCTGTTGTCCCATAACTGGAGAAGGAGAGCGTTGCATCTCTCCTGGTTTAGCAGCCTCCATGCTATAGATCCATCCCTTTTCACAATGCACCAATTCAGGCTGGTCGCCCATATAATTGTCGGCACATTAGAAATGGAAGTTAGTTCAGGAGTACCATGGGACTTCATGAGGCAATGACGGTTTTAAGAGCTTCTTCTCCTGTGTGCTGCTGCAGAACAACAGGCAAAACCAGATGGAGGACAAAGAGAAGAGACCTCTCACTCCAACTTTTGGACTGCTAGAGTTACAGGAAAATTACAGCCTTTTGTATGTGTGGGGCTCTATCCCATAACCCAGAATTCATCCCCTCCCAGTACACAGGATACTTCTGACCAAGAACTGAGATTTAATCCTATATATGTCAATTAACCCAGCTAAAATAAAAACCTAAAACCCCACAACAGACAAAGCATTCTTGAAGTGCACAGCTCATGCCTTTTACATGAACATGGTCTGTATTCCAAGGACTCTTCTAGCTTCCTCTATAGTGAACCTCACCTGCCACAGCAGTTGCTTCTCAAGTCCTCAGTTCAGCCCCGTCACAGAGGTCGGAGCCTGGGGTGTTTGGGAAAAGGTTTACACCAAGCAAGAACTCTTCAGTATTGCTGAAGGGCAGATTCTCAGTAAATTGGCACTTATGTATGTCTTCTTTTAAATTCTAAATTTGTACCAACATGAGCAATCATTATAAAGTACTTAAGGATTTCCAGCAAATTAGAAGGCTTGGCTAGACGAACTTTTTCTAACCCTTATAAAGAAAATTCACTGTTCTAACACAAAGTATTCTCTATTACACATCACATCTCACTATTGCTTAAATAAATCACTGATTACTTATATATGTAATCCAGGTTCTGTGCATCTTTAACTTATAGAAAAGTCATAATAGAAAATGTGTATCATCAACAAATAACAAACAAGCGAATATATAACAGAACTGTCTACGAAGAAGTCCCTATATGCTCTCAAAATGAAATCTGAAATTCAAAAAAGAGAATAAGAAGATATATTATTTAAAAACCATGAATTAACAGAACAAATATGCTACAGAGAATGGAATGATACAGAACAATACACAGTTTTGTAAGCTTCCATTTTACTATTAGCATTTTAACAAGAAAAATATCCTCGTTTATGTGAGACCATAATTCTGACTTCTCTACCAATGCTAGTTGGCAATTATATTGTTTCTTTCAGCTTTGGAAAGAAATTGCCAGAAGTTTGGTCAACAACTTACTAATGTGATTTGACAAACACCCGTTAAGGTTGAGGGGATTGGTTCACACTCCAACAGCACAAAACTACTTTGATCCCCCATTGCAAAGCCAATGTCACTGTGCTGTTATTTGAAGTCCAACAGCAGCCTCAAACCATACTACAAAGTAGCTGTGATCAAATCTTTGAAAATGCTACATTTTAGTGGAAGAGCAAATCTCTTGGTCAGAACTTTTATTAGAAGTATGGATTAGACTGTATGGGGACGCTGACTTGTATTGTATTAGCTGTCCTTGAGCTTTGTCACTGACTCCATAAATCACGGAGGAGACATTTGATTTTAAATATGGTGATGGTTGCACCGTCCTCAGCACCAAAAGCACATGCTCACACCTTTAGCTCATGCCAAAGTGCTTTGCTGAATGAAGCAAAACACAAGTTTACAGTTTTAGTATGTGAAAAGCTGTTAAATTTCCCCAAAGCTGTAAAGCCTTGTTAGAGATGCACTCAACACGTGGGAAAAACTCTGAAGAGCAAGAGTACTTAATTTAACAACTCACACAAAGAACACATGCCTTCATCCCCTCCCGCAATTCTTGTGCTTTTGTTCTGCTTTTAAATCATAATTCACTATTGCTTTAGAAAAACATGTACACAGCAAGAGACCACTGTACCAACAGAGCTTGAGAAAATGTGCTAAATATGCAGAGTGAGGCAGTCTGTGCAGGCCATGAAGTCAACCTGAAGCACACTGAAACTGCTCTAAATTCTCCATAACAATAGAGACAGACAGACAGACACCTCGGATATCCTTTTGAAAAACCGTCAGTTTTCATCCTACAAAACTGCTGCTCAGCCTTGAGTCCAGGGTTTTTGTAAAGTGGGCTGCTGCTGGTTTCATCGCAGCAGTCTCTATTAGCTTAAGCGGAGCGCTGTTGCTGTTATGAAGAGAGCTTGGGCTCAAGGGCTGCTGCTTTACAGAGCTTCATGTTGCGCACATTATTACCCACATCTGCTACCAAAATAAATAAATAAATAAATAAGACGACCCTTTCCATGAGTCAGTGCTTTCCTCCCTAACTGAAGAAATGCAGCCAAACGCTAGCTCCTCCCTGGAAAAGTATGAAAACATTTTTTAAATTGAAGTGCAAACTGGAAAAGAAGTTGATTGAAGGCCAACACGGAGACCTGCCAGCCAGTGGTTCTGGTTCTGTGATTTGCTGGAGATGCTGCTTGATATCAAACTTTTGTTTGGACTTAAGTTTCTAATTCACTAAAATGGTGACAAGAACAGCAATAGCAACCATAAAGCAACATCCAAACTTCTCAATTGTTCCATGCTCTCACTAATTTCCCAGCACATTATCAACAAGGCAACCACAATCGTGCATACATGGACTCTTCCCCCTGACTCTTCCCCAGAGTGTCCTATGTGTTTTCAGACTTCATTTTTACAGGTTCAGAAATGCCTGCTTCCACAATTACCATTTATGAGGCATGCAGAGCCTTTTTCTCCTATAGGATTTGAAATAGATGTCACCCATATCCTAATTATTTACCTACATGGCAAAATTCTCCACTTTCATTTGCTTTTAGTTAAGAAGATGTAAAGAGGAAAGAGTCTTGATTCTACAACAGACTTTGATTTTTCAGTGCATCTAATTAAGCAAATATGTCATTACATAAGGCTAGAATAAAACTTTGGCTAATTAATTAATTTAATTAATCAGGGACCTGATTAATAAAATATCACAGAATTTTTGATGTTGTAAAGGATCTCTATAGGTCACCTTGTCCAACACCCTTGCTCAAGCTGGGTCAAGTAAAGCAAGTAGCCAGACCACGTCTGGAGAGCTTTTGAATTTCTCTAAGGTTCCAAGGTTCCTATTAAAATTTTTAAAAATAGTCTGCTCTTTACAGTGAGCAATTTATATCAGATCTGCACAAACCTTGGTAGGTCATCTTTTGATTTATCTTTTCTCATACAAGAAAAGTAGTTTGAAAGTTAACATTAAAACTTCATTGGCAACGATTTCCTCCTAGAAAGAGTATAGTGCAAGCACCTAAAACTCCATCAAATAGGTGAAAGATGGCACAAACTACATAGCTGAATCCACTGGGAAAACTCCAAATACTTTAAATGAGACTACTTCAGAGTGAACACTGCCTCGGGATGTTTGCATCACACCACTCTCTGGTTCTGAAGTTTTGTTTTTATGGATTTTTCATCGTTTGCCTCAGCCTTGAGATTCTGTAAAGGAACTTAGTAGAAACTGAATTTTAAAAGCCTTCATGGTTCTTCTCTTTAAAACTTCTAAAAGTCAAATCTCCTTAATCCAGGAACAGATTTATGTATAATTTATGTGTGCAAACGCAAGTCACATACACTGACTTCTGTGCTTAAGGCCAGAGCAGTAACAGCATCACTTTCATTTGTAATCAAGTTACACAGAGCAACAATGAAGAAAAGAAGTCTGGTAGCATCAACCAGTGCAGCCCATATGCAGTTCTTTGTATCACTATCCATCAATCAAGCACCAGAGAAACAGGTTAATGCTTACAGAATAAACCAAACATCACTGCCATAGTCCTCAGAGCTATCGCCAGTAGAGCGCTGGAGAAACAGCGTTGGTTGATTTGCAGCACGGTGCAGATGCAGCTGTTACAGGAATCAATGGCTTTGTAGATTCTGTACACAAAACCATAAAACACAGAAACCCCTACTTGCAAAATTTGTCTATTATCTTGCCTGAATTTACCACGTCTTTAAAAGGATTTCAAATTTTCCTCCTTTATTAAAAAAATCCTGCAGAATGGCAAATTACAGATTGCAAGCTGGATGCAAACAATGGAACAATTAACTTAACACTTAGCTAGGGAGAATCCACAGCACCAAAGTCATTCCCTTTGAATCTCAAACACCACTTGGGGCCCTTCCTAATTCCACTTATCACTGTAGTACCAAAAATAGACTAATACATTTGCACAATGATATATCATAATGTATATCATTTTCATTAGATTCCACCTCTATTAACATACTTTTAAGGGCTGCAAATTCTCAGACAGTAAAGTTCAGCCAGATTAGGGCCACATAGAATGGAAGGGATTAAATTGTACACCATCATAGGGTTATATTCAAGAAATAGTCGATGCACCGAGAGAAATACTAGTAAAATAATAATAATGTGCCATGTGTATCTCGAGGAATACCAGCATAATACTTTGAAATATCACAAAATGGCTAGTACCGATTCAGGGGCACAGTTTAAATATTCCAGAGGGAAGATTATCCATCCAATGGCCCCAGGGACCGCATTTGGAAAGTAGCCATTCACCATTGCAAAGAGATCCCAGCAGGTGACCTAGCAGTAATGAAACACCTGGATGCCAAGGCAACGTGGAAAGTTCTGCTGCTGGTTAACTAAGGCATATTCTAAAGCATTTACCAATTACCTCCACAGGTCTCAGCAGCACTCTCTTCTCTGCAGCCATAAAATCAAAAGTGCAGCAAAACAACTTGAATTTGTAAAGGCACATTAAGGCAGAGCTCACAAAAACTGTCTGTCAGAATCAAGATGTATGGATGGGCAAAGGTACGGTAAGATATGGGCAAAGGCCACAAATCAATCTAGACTGCACTATCTAAAGGAGAGATTTGAAGGAATTTGAGAAGTAAGGAAAATCATTAATCTTGCATGTCCCAGGCTAGACAAGTGCACATGATTCTGATTCACAGTAACAAGATGATGGAGGCAAGAGGCACTGTCCATTCACCTCACAAGGGTGGGTTCCTAAACTCTACCTCCTGCTTCAGAAACTGCTTAACATTTCATATTAAAGAGGCTTTTCATGTAAGTCGTGGCAGGAAGAGAACAGCAGTCTCTTACTCTTCTGGCTCTCCCAAGAGTACTCTGCTCACCCAGGTACCAGGCCACGTCTCCAACAAATTGCTCTCCCACTGCATTTTTGCCAAAGAGCAGCCCGCATTAGATCAGGAGCTTCGACTTCCTTCCCTTCACCTCGGTTTCCTCCCAAATCTGCCATGGAGGAGGCTAATGCAGCGGTACCACCAAAGCAGGAAATGAAAGAGCAGTACCATGCAGAAAGATGGCTGGAGAAAAGCTGCAGCTGCAAAGCGATAAAGTTTTAAACAAGACAGAAAGCCCTAGAGGGCAAGGGCAAGAGAAGTAGGAGGTGTGTTTGCCCAACAAGCTGGCATGCTGAGAAAGGTGAGCCCAGGCCATTGCAGCTCAGGAACTGACTCGGTTACCCACAAGTTTGTTTGAAACCTCCGGTATTTCCTTGAAGGACAGTGGATTCTCTCTGATACTTGCAGATTAGTATATTTTACACAGAGGTTTAGCAACGGTTTGTGATGTATGGCTAAATGACAAATGAGCAGGCGGAAATGACTTCATAAATCATTTATGATTCATTACGGCCATTTTTACACTACCATAGATTGCAAAAATATTAACAATAAATGAATGTTGATAAAAAGGTTGTGGGAATGTTTGAGTGATTTTATTGTATTTATAATACAGAGTAGTAGTAACGTGAAACCAGCTATCAATGTTTAATAAATGTTTAAGCAACATATGTTATAAATTATAAATGGGTGACTATATATGCCATATAAAATATGCATACTGTTTTCGCATGTTTGCTAATCGTATGCTATAACTGGTTAAAAAACTATTAATAAGAAAGTGACTAGAGATATAAAAGTTTCCAGACATGTTCAGGACACAATTTCTAATTAAACAAGTAAATTTGAAAATAAAGTAAATGCAATTATAGTGGTCTCTGACATACTGTAATTGTTTAATAAGTCTTTCATTCTAATCTGCATAAAGATACTGCATACTCCAAATGCTGTTTTTTGAAAAAACACTACATAGGAGAAACTTCCCAATTGCTATCCTTTGCTGCTGAGTGATTTCTTAATTCCAAAAGTTTATTTTTAAAGACAAAATAGAGTTTTCCTAATAAAAATTTTAATGAAAGACAATATCATGTTTTTTGTAGGATCTTTGTAGGGCCATATCACATCTGCTTCCGAATGTACAGGCATCAGCAAGCCTGTTTGCATTTCATGGAAGTTCCTATCATAAATGAAAATCTCTGCATTATTAGCATTGGTTCCGAGGGTATTTGGTAGACACAGATGTATACGTATAAAGAGAATACATCGATACCTAAAAGGTGATTAAGTCAGAAGTACTATTTTTAGTTTTCCCTTCCTGCGTGTCAGGAAAGGAGAGAAGTCAAGAAGTTGGCAAAGCTGTAGTTGTTCTCAAGTTCACCACAGCTAATGAAGGTAGTCTTTTATGCAAATATGAGACAACTGGTTAAAAGGAAACAACATACATTCCCTTTCATTTAGATTAAACACTTGCTTTTCTAGCATTTTTGGGCCATGGAAATACACAATGTTCATTATTGCTGACCCAGCCAGCTGAGAAACAAAAAGGAGTTACTACTGCTGACATGCAGACCAAGCCACATTTTTATTCCCTAAAATTAGTTCTCTTTAGGGAATAGTATTGTTCTGAAAAATAAAAATAAATGAGCTAAAAATAACGGAGAACATTTTATTTCTGTAATGAGGAATATGAATACACACACCTGTGCACAACTCCCTCCAAGCTCTCACAACAGACTCGCTGTTCAAAATGGAGCCTGAGTCCCTTCACAGCTCATGTATCATATTTTACTTCATAATAATTCAAGCATATTACAGTAGTGCACCGATTTTACTCTTCAAAAAAAGTTTTCATTGCCCTCTGTAAAGTTGCAGTCTGTATTCCACCATTAGTAAGTACTACACACCACAAGTGGATAACTGTCAAGCCCATCCATTTGGCTCCATTTGGACTCCGGCAGCAGCAGCAGAAAGAAGTTACTCCAGAGTCTCAATGTCTTGATAAAGTTTTGATTCATTTTCTAGAGTAAGTTTGTTCTCCAGAATGCTTTTTGTCTGCCTGTGCTCTAACAACACTATTACCCGGAGAGAGACAAACTTTTGCAATAATTGGAGCAACTTTGTAAAACAGAGCCTAAATTAGCTGGATTCAAATATATACAGTAATGGGGAAATTGTTTGCAAGCATAAAAATTCATTCCAATCTGATCTATCGATTGTACGCTTATTCCAAATTTCAATTAACCTACTGTCTGCAACAGTACTACACAAGTACGTAAAACCAAGTACATGGGTAATTGTTTGCAAGATCAGGTCAGTGATTCATCTACAATATTAAGCTGTTCAAATCTGAAAAGTGCATGTGTGTATTAATTCCAAGGGCTCACACCTTCCATATACAATTATCATCTATGTCTCCCAGTTTGTCTTCACTTATTCAGTGAAGAACATGCATATTTACATCATTTAAATGAAAGCTAATTTATCTTTCACATTAAAATTATACCAGCTCTGTATCCTCCCATCTGGAGTAGAGCAGGCAACTCCATTCATGTTCTATTTATGTGAAACCTGCTCAGAAAAATAGCAGGAAGAGAATCAAAAGGGGAAGGACTGGCACAAAAGGAACATTTTGCACCTGTTCCCTCCCCAAAAAAAGACAGATAGCTGAATTAATCTCTCAGTTTTAGACTAGCACAATGTTATTTTGCTTGTCTTTTTGCCCTTAATTTTACACCTAGATAGGGCAATAGAAATTCTTCAAAAAAATGCAAAAAATTAAGGTTATTGTATCCTTTCTCTGGCCATCAGAAAGGAAAATATTTCCTGCTACTTATTTTCCTGACAGCCTTTGTACATATTCTAGATTGCATGAAGCCTTCCTCTATAAAACTATGAGAGTTACCAATCCCCATATCGCAGCACTGAACAATTGCCAGTTAAGGAAAACACAGCTTTCTGCCACTGATACAGTATCAGAGGCTGGGTTCCAGATTGACTCTGTCAGGCCACTGCAGTACATCATCAGCAATTGACAACAGTAACATTTTCATTAGTATTCTCATAATTGCCGCGTTAAAGTCACCTCTACCTGCAACAACATAAAAAAAAAAATAAAATGTGTGTGAAGCTGGTGTTCAGACTGCTGATGTATCTACTCTGGCCATTCAGTTGCACTAGTTTTTATCCATTTTTATTTTCAGCACCCCAAACATGCGTGTCAGCAGGATGCTGAGAAGTCAAGTAAGTGTCCCCAGTACCTACAATTTGTATCACATGACGAATAATCCATTCGAGAGGAGTCTGCATTTCCCTGCTCAGTGAAGTGAGCATCGTAAGTCTTTTCCTAATTTACAGTGCATTGCAAAGTTTAACTGTAATTTTTAATGTGGTCTGAGAGCATCAGGCCAAACATATGCGATTGCTTATGGTTTATTATTAAACACAGTCATCTTCAAGTACTAAACATTTTATTTGAAAATTAGAAAGCAGTAAACAAACAATGTTCCAGCTTATTGCACTAGTAATTCCCAAACTGTTAAGAGGATTTCTGTCTAATTTCACTATACATTCACTGCATGTTTCACTGTTCATCTAATCAGAAGTGGGAATAATTTGCTTTTAAAATAACCACAAGAAAAAGAACATAGATATCTGAGTAAAAAAAAAAAAATATATATATATATATATAT
>JAOXNO010000003.1:31909972-31925676 GCA_028565335.1 Limnodromus scolopaceus | reverse complement strand
TTTTATTTTAAAATAACCACAATAAAAATAACATAGATATCTGAGTAAAAAAAAAAAAATATATATATATATATATATATATATATATATATATCTATCTCCTCAGCGGCTCCAAGAGTAAACCTAACATTTTCTTGATAAGTTACTCTCCCAGTTACATCAGCATCCCGTTGGCAATACAACCACCTTTCGTTTCACCATGCCTCACGTGGTCCTTGAGAGGACAGAGGGCACCTCTGAAGTCTACTGTAAGGTTCTGTACGTGACCTTCTGCCGCGTGAACAGAACTCAAAGCAGATGGTGATAAAGTTACAGAGAACATTTAAGTTATACTCTGATCTGGAGGTCAGCCTTGTTTTCAATAGCTGTTTCAGCTTCTCACGAAAAACCCATCTACTTCTCACAGAAGCTAATGGGAATCTTTCAACTCCTTTCCACAGGGTGTGGATTTATCCTCAGTTTACTTGTTTGACACAATGCACAGCAGAAAAGGACCACAGCGTGCTGTAGTTTTAATGATCTTCATTAAACATCAAAAAGCAGATAGTAAGCAACGATTTATCTTTTACCAGTGCACGTTCAGCTCTACCAGTACTACAGAGGCTTTAAGACATATTCACTGTTGCTGTATGAGGATCCCTAAAGCAGCTGAATACCAAGCCATCTGGCTACAGCAAACCTGGAAGCGTGGTATTCCCACAAAAAAACCCTCCACACCAACCACCTGACAAAGGATGAAATGGCTAGAGAAGAACAGATGAAGGTGACCTTGTTTAAAAAATTCTCTTCTAAATTGCTCCTCAGTTTTTAAAATGGTATCTACAGTTCTGACACTGTCTTCCACCCAAATGTTTCCCAACTAATAAGAGAGGGATGGAAATATTCTGTACTTTACATCTAAAACAAAGATCCTGGACCCAGTAAGCTCTACCACTGGAAAAACAGTGCAAAAGTTTCCAGGAGGGCCATGGAAGTCTGTGCTATGCTAGCACTATTGGATTTACAATGAGAGGGCTCAGCAGGATAAAAACAATAAATGAACTAGATTAGATTAAAAAGTCAGACATCTTCTCTTTTGAAAAAGAAAAAATAATCTAATTGAAAAAAATTACCAAATAAATGACATACCCTGGGCACAGTCCCAGCAGAAACTGCTGAGGTTGATCTTTTGAATCCTTTCATTTCTGCAGAAGTGGAATAATTTCACATTTGGAAGTATCTGCTAGCTTCTGGGAAACCAGATTAATTGCAAAGTCCCAGTTTCAGGATCAAAAACATTCTGATGTTACAGTATGTGCTTTTTTTTTTGGATTATCTATCCCTAGCTCTTCAGTTCAGATAAAGTTCATAAACTAGAAACTTTATGCCACTTTTTATTGAAGTTGATGCTCTGGATAACTTCAAAACTGGTAAGAAGTCTCCTTTCATACTACCATTATTACTCCTACTTCTTATGTACCACCCAAAGCCCAAGCCAGACTGATGGCAAAGTGTGTCAGGCACCATAACACAGCACTGCCGGGCCCTGACCCAAGGAGGTTATAAACTACAACACAGAGACACAACCTGGGCTTGAAGTGGGAAACCACACAGAGCAAATACCCTAACAAGCATCATATAATAACTGCTACATTTTTTGCTCTCAAGAAAAGTGAATGGTTACTACAGGAACATACAAGCTAGAGAGAGGGAAGGGGAAGATTTCCTGTCCTGTGGATTGCAGGACACAAGGCACAAATGGAGAGAGAGACTGTGTGCAACAAAGGGAACTGTGAGGACAGAGAAAATTCAGACACAACTGCAAGAAGGTTTCTAAGCACCAAGAGGGCCCCTGATTATTAAGCTGCGGTTGTCTCCAATTTTCTTGTCAAGTTCATCCAAAGAGAATAAGGGAATTAATGCACAGATCCCAGCGCTCCAGCAGTGGAGGAGGAGGATTTATTCTGCATGGTCCTGGACTGAGAGAAGGATACTGACTTCCAGGATACCATTGCTATTACACTAAAATTCTTTGTGCAGCTAGACTGCACTTGTGCTAGTTTATATTTTATTATTATGGTTTCCTTTCTTTGATTCAGCTTGTGCTCTCTCTAGATGCATAATATTATTTTTTTCAGAATTCGCAGAGATAGATGAAAATTACTATAATTTTCAAAAAATTCTGAGTATGAAGTTGTCTCTACTTTAAATTTTTAGTCAGCACTGCAGCGTCTTTGAGCAGTTGCTCAAAACTTAAAATGAGTCTTTCATAACTCCAAGCTTTGATTATTCCACCCCAATCTGAGTTTTATCCATAATTCCTGATTTTAGCCAGGGGAAGAGGGGAAATCCAATCAAACTACCAAGATGCCATGAAAGAAATTGCACTGTATGACTCCTCTGCCTGTCTGGCAAGCTCCATAGGTATTCCAGGGCTTCTGGGCGATCGTCCAGGCAAGACTTCTGACCACCTAAGATTACTTGCTGCATGAACTTTCAGATTCCCTTACAGAACAAATAGCTACAATTACCTATAATAAAACTAAACTAAACAAAAGTTGCATATTAGAGCTTATTCTTCTGTTCTCACACTATCAAAGTACAGCGCAGCCAGACAACATGCACCTCCACTAGCAACACAGAAAGGATGGGCAAGTGTTGATTGTTAATACTTGGCCTACTAACAGAATAACCACTTTAATTTCCAGATACTAAGACCACTTGCTTGTCTCAGCTTGTAAGTTATTCACCCACAGAGAGAAGAGAATCATGCTATGGACAACACCAATATCTAAGCTTACAACATCATTTAAAGCCAGATTTGTAATGATTTAATTTTGGCATTCAGTGCACAGAGTTGAACAGCTAGCTGCTGCCTTATAGGCTCCTTTGACTATTGTATACGGGTCAGCAGCAGACAAATATTCCTAGAATACAAGGCAAAGAACTGCAATGGTTTAGGCTTCAACAACTTCTTTTCCATTCATTTATGTAGCTTCATAGCTGCTCTTTCAAACCCCTCAATCCTCCTTCCTCCCCTTTACCATATAACATAACAAAACGCACAACAGGTACAATGCCAAGGTCCACATTTCCCCAAGTATTGGTCATTCCTCAAACCTAACTGCTTGTTTTCCTTCCATATCTTACAGGGCTAAACCCAAGGAGGCTGTTATGCCCTTCATAATGTAGCTCCTTACCCCCCACAAATCTCTCCCTTGCACCAGTACTGATCTATACAACACTAAAGGTGTCACTGCTCGTGTTAGCGCAAACCTGCTGCTGACCTCTTTGCTGTTCCATTCCCCTATGAACAGTCCCCTTAAATCAATTATTTATCAGATCCACCGGGACTTCAGTAATAAGTGCAATGAGATTTGTGGCTTCTGGGCCAAAATGAAATCCCATAACACATAAAAAGTTTTCTGTTCATACCTCATTTTCCAATTTCTTTTGAAGTCCCTACAAAACAGCCAAACCCTTGAGAGAGCTAAGATTTAATAGCTCTTTGTCGGCACTTACTAAAATCATCCCATACACAATGAGAAATCCAGTGCTAAAGGCAAGAAGATGACATTGCCTTCTCCCCAAGTGCCAAGCCAGCTAAGCCCTCAGAGCTTTATTTCCAACCATCTGCAACACCTCTCTACTATCTCATTATATTCAGGTCCATGAGAATCCTCACACACACTTTATTTCTAGTGTGTTGTCTCAGATGCTGTGAGTTCATCTCCAGAAACAATCTAAGTTACCCATGCTGGACAAAATACTTTATATTTTCTTCTTCAGAAATGTTCGCAGAGCTCAAGATTTTAGCAAGGAAAAACAATTGAATAGAGAGAAACTTTAGTACTGGGAATGAGGAGGCTTTTAAAAGATTCAAGATAGCACGCCAGATTCCCCATTGTATTCTTCCATTTCAGTCTCATTGCAGTAGTGTAGAAAAAGGGTCTCAGTGGTGAATTAGGACTTTTATCTATACAGCCCCTATGTGAGAAATGTATTCTTATCAGAGTCTCTTAGGCACCGCTGTGTTAGTTTTGAGCAACCTTCAGGTATAAACAATACCATTAGTTAACAGGTTGTCTACAGCAAATATCCATTAACAGTTCAACAGCACAGAAAACTACAATTCCCATACTGTGTACTGCAGGAACAAACTTCTCTCAGCTACAATGAGAGCTTTTATACATTAAGAATTATAATAGGGAACCTGGTTGGGGTGGGGGGGAACCCACCAGAACACCATGAAAAAACAACCCATCACAATTTTTTTTTTTTTTTTTAAACATTGAGGTGCAGTAACCTAGAATTAAGGTGTAGCTCTAAATTCCAGCAGCACATGGGACCCATACAATAAAAATCCCTCCTTCCCTTGGTGTCCTCCAGCATTCCCTGGTTGTTCAAAGCAAGAATTTGGAAATCTGAACCCACTTTTTTTTCTTCCCAGCTATGGTGTTCAGGTGGAACATTCACCCTATGAAGACATTAGAAAAAAAGACCATAATAAGCCCTATTTTATTTATATTATCTGAGGAATACAATTGACTAAGATTTTATGATAATAGCAGCAAAGGAACAAAGAATATTAGGCCATCCAAATATTCGATTTTAATCTATACTTGAAGCGGGCCTTAGACTCGGCCATCTGCTCCATCTCCAACTTAATCTTTCTGGCATTCCTCACTTTTAAGAAATATAATCAGCCATTTTTAAATACAGGGATTTTTCTTCTGCCATGAGATTTACTTTTAATAAACACACCCACCCCATCTCTTGTTCTCAGTGCGAATATGAGGTATAATCACTCTATACATAAGCATCCACATTGCAAAACATCTACAAGAAAACTTTTGGCAGTGCCTGAAAGGCCCCTGCAACCTGAGGGGGTCCCACCGCAGTCTGGGGCAAGAGTACCCAGATTACAGAAAGACATTAAGCAGAGATAATACACAGACAGGGTGGGGAAGCAGATTTTGGTAATACTTACAAAGACAGAAAGAAAACAGGATTATTTTTGCCTTTCACACTGGTTCAGATGAAAACAGTCAGGAAAAAAAGTTACAATTCTTTATGTGAAATTTCTTCCCTTGGGAATTGAAAGGCAACATCATCCACATCTGGCAAATCTTTAACCCTCCCTGCTTGGAAGTCTGATGGGTTCAGAGATTAAGCACAATCTAGTTCAAAAAACCCCAAGCCAGAAACAACATATATTAGCACTGGGTGATTTTGGAAATAGAAAGGTATATACCTCGCTAGGGAAAAAAATACTACTCAGTGGCATACAAATATTGCTTTGACATCAGGGTCAAATTTTCAAGAAACTTCTAAATTATTAGGAAATTCCCAGAAGTGTTTGCTTACCAAACTCCCACTGGTTTAAGAAAAGCTAGATATGCTTGAGAATTGGAGCTCCAGAAATCCAGGAAAACTGCCTCAAGCACATTTTGTCACAGCTTATGTCTGGGTTTGCAGAGTGGTTGCTAATATCAGAGCAAAGCCAGCTATTAAAAGCACCCTCAGCAAACGTCTTCCTGCCTGCACAGGAATGCACGCTTACCTTGCCATCTTCCAAAGCCACACAAAATGAACCAGATTATTTTGGAATATGTATTCCAGTGTTACAGCTGCTGCTGCTGAATGTAACTGCAACAGGCTTTTTTTTTTTTCCAAAACCATTATCACAGCCATTTTGCTGATCCATCACAGGCCTGAATGCCACATGTTTCTAGACCAGTTCCCTCTCAGAAAAAACAAAAAATATCTGTGACGTGCAATAGAAAGTACTGCATTTATTGTGCACACTACAGAGTTCCACAGAGATTCTGCAGAGATCCCGAAAGGCAGAATAAAAACCTGGAAGGGAGCTTGCTCATCAAATTGCATAGATCTCTGATGAACAACACAAGGAGAGCCCATTGGTTTAATTCACAGCAAAATGTAGGATTTATCAAAAGACAGTGAAGCAGTGGAGGGTGTAAGAGAAGGAACATTTCGCCCTGACACTGATTCACCTCCACCACCCTCAGTACACCAGCCATGCTAGAAATAAATTAATTTATCCATTATTACTCTTTTCTTTCAGTTAAAATATGAACTCGTTTACCATTATAGCACTCTATAATACAGAATAAAAGACATGTTCATTATAGAATTAAATATTCCATATTTATCTATGCAAGACAGAAAGTACACTGCTCCTAACAGACTTTAAAACTGTACTGGATTTTAGGACTGGAGTCTAAGAGGGGATGACAATGTATCAAATACTTGAGGCCTTTGCAAGAGCAATCAACAGTGATACATCACTTTCATTACTGCCAATAAAAACACAGATAGCCTTGATGAAGGTCTCAATATAACAAGCAAGGGTTAAGTAATGACAAGCTCCTGAGTTGTGTACACAAAGCATACCAAAAGTTTTTACAAAAAAGAAAATCAATGATTTATCTGACTGGCTGGTCAGTGACAGCTACAGTGCTCTGCCACCGTATTTAAGATATTACAGAAACACCAGATAAAGCCTGTTAAGGTCCTCAGCAATAAGTAGTAGCAGAGACCCTGCACTCAAACATCCCAGAGACTGAATGGGTAATCTGTTTAACAAACCCTTAATTTGTGAATGACTCCATCAGGTCTAATAAGAGAGATTAAACATTAATAATTAGTTATGGCATAAACATTAGAGACACTCCGGCCTTTATTAATCTTTTGCCTTAAGTGATTCGCACACTTTCTGTATCAGTCATTTTATTTAAAAGATACAAGGTCTTCTCTTCTGTCCTTGCTGACAAAACATCTCTAATCAATTTTGTGCCCTGTCCCCTGCAAACTCACTTTAGAGTTTGTTCTATACACGGAGGAGGTCTTAAAGGATCCCTCTGGCCAATCTCTTATTACAAGTTACACTTTCTGTTCCACCATTTTTGTTCCATTGACTTGTCCCAGCAATGGGAGAACCCACCTGTTCTGCCCAATCCTTGAGAATTAACATTACACACCTGCAATTTTCTTTTTCACGTAAATTTTTTTTTAAATAAAAAAACTCATTGGTGGAAGTTCAAATGAAGAAAAGCAAGAAAACAAAAAAAGACTTTCTGCTAGACCATATGTGGAAAGATAACAAAGCCTATGATACTTCTTTATTATTAAGAACAGACTGGCGTGCTGATGTAATTGGGTGGTTTATACTGGCCTTTGCTGTAAAAGCTGCTCCTTAGAAGCTTTCAACAGCAGGAATGGCCATCAGCTCCTCCTGCTATGTAAGATAGTCTAAAAATCACCAAAATTAGTTGTTCTGTAAATTAATCTGCTCACTGCATTGTGGAGTTTGTTCTAGACTTAATTTGATTTTGGATATGTCTCTTCATAACTATAGGTCACTGTTTTCAGGCTTCAGTATCTAAATCAAAATATTACAGCAAAGTAGCTCCAAATAGAAGTAAAAAAACAAAAATCTAATCTCATAAGGATATAATTGATCTATAGCAGCATGTTGCATTGTCTAGTGGAAAGGGAAAAAAGTTTAAGAGCAAAAGAACCAAACTCATCATCTTCCATCAGTTAATTGAAGAAATGTATTTTAAATATTCTAAATGTAAGAGGATTTTGAGTGATATTAAAGCATAATGAATTAAACAATATAACTAGAGAAAGGAACTCATGGCCACAGAATCCCTCAACTAGCCCTGGATATCTACTAGTTAGTAAAAAGAGTTACAACGTAAATTCTTGTACACATTAAAAAAGGTGAGCTTACAAGCTGAGAAACCAAAAAAAGGATCAACATTAACCAGATAAAAACCTTAAAGGGTGCAACAGAGACCGACCGTTTAAAAAGCTGCAGAGATTATGGTTCAAGGTTTGTTTATTTACTGTAAACTTTTGGGGGTTTGCAGCAGAGAACAGGTTTTAAGGATCGAGTTTAAGGATACTCGACTGCCAGCTCCAAGGAACTTTTCAGCGTGTTTCTTTTTCAATGCCAGTGTTGCAAAAACATGTTTGGTGTATACATTTTCAGCACAGTAATGTTTCTAGGAGAAAGCAGGGCAATTATGCCCTTGAGCAGTTCTGCAATTTCATATTTAATCTTATGAAATACGCTCTTTCAGTTCAACAAATCATCTCTAAATTGCCAATCAAATCACTCCAGGAAACGAGACTCTCCTTCTCACAGACTTGCAAGAAGTAATTTACCAATTAAAGCCAAAGAGAGAGTTACAAGAATAATTGAGGGAAGCTTTCTTGGAATATATTCCTTTAACTGGGTGCAAAATCAAGGAAAAAAACACCGCATCATCATTATCCATTGAACCTGCTGTAAAAACAATACACAAATACCCCCTGTTTAAACAGCACAATCAAGGCTGCAAAGCCAAGCACTCGAAGGTCAGACAAAGCCAGAAGGAAGCTGACCCAAGCAACCATAATACAGTCCAATTTCGTGGCTGCACCACACTACAGACTTCTGAAGAGGCAGATTACACATATTATTTTAACAACCTAACTCAGCACACATATTGCCTGGTGCTCCACTTCTGAACCGCTACTCAGCTCTATTAACCAGTGCTGAGCACCAGTTGAGATCCCTAGATTTCATCTGCCTTCATGTTCCATGTTACACAGCACACCCTGCCTCCAAGCACACAGATTTTGTTTGCAGTGGGGTCTGAAGTGTCTTGTTAAACCAGGCTTCGGAGTCACCTATGTGGAAAATGAAGGAAACTCTTTCAAGCACCTTTTCCAGTACCCTACCAAAAATGTGGAAAAAGACAACCACATTTCACAGTTTTAAAGAATATTCACTGATTTCTCCTCTTGTGGCATCTACATAAACCAGCTTCCTTCAGCAGCCAGCCAAAGCAGTCCCAATCTGTTCTTCTCAGGCAGGCACTCACTCTCTATCTGCTTGCCCAGACATTTCCAGGTTTCCTATTCAGCCGGTGAATCTGCACATCAGATACACAGGGGAGAACGTAACAACATGTGAACCAGGTATCAATACTTCAATTTTGCTGAAGTTTTCCCAATTTGTGTTTGTCAGAAAGGCTTTGGTTTATGCATTTCTTCATTCTCATCAATGCCTTGTATGCACAAAACCTGTTATCTGACAATCATTCATTTAAAACTCAATTTCCATACAGAAATGAATGCTTTCAGCCAATGCTATCCAGCCTGGCAGTTCAGCAGTGTCCTCCTGCTGCACCAAGGCAAGGACCTTCCCTACAGGCGCTGCTCTGCTCGGGGGTGCCTGAGATTAGAGAGAGGAACATGGCCAAGACTCCGCAAGAGCCAATCGCTGGCTATTTTGGCTATCAGTGGAGATCATAAAAACAGCTTTAAGGAGGGTAAATTCAGCACCTCCAGCTTTGTCTGAGGAAAGCATAAAGATGACTCAAAGCTGCTTTTCTGAGCTACACAGTACAGTCCTCCAGTCACTATTGAAAATTTGCCCTGAAGAGTGTGGCAATACCCCGGACAGCCTGAAAAGACAACTAAAAATAACACGTTCTCAAAGTCAAATTTCTCTGTAACAGAAAAATAAGGATAATGTTGGCAGCATTAGTCCTGTCCCTTAACAGTATGTTCCTGAAGGGCACTAGTTATCTCATTCTTCAAAGGAAATAGTTTCTCAAACCCTTTCTTTTATAGATCACTAAATGCCTCCTGTCAGGTAATGACTAAAGTCAAAAGAAGAAACCACAGTGGCCAGGCAGCATGGCCCAGACAAGCCACTTTCAGAGTGGGAATTTATGGAAGAATTTTTTATAAAACCCTCTACTACAGCTGAGTCATGTGAGGCATAATGAGCAAAAAATTCTGGAATACCTCCTTACTGCTTTCCCTGGATTTGCATTGTTTGTTTTTCTATGCCAACATTTGACTAATTTACTATGCAAAAGTTAAAATAAAGTTAAATAATTTTAAAGTTCCAGCCAAAACCTATATATTCCGTATGTAAAATGTGATTTCATGAGCTAATTTTGCTTGCAGACTCTTTGTAGTACCTTACAGATAGCAAGATCGGAACACTGCACTGGTTCTTTTAAGTGCTGTTCAAGTTCTGAACTAAACAGATTTTTGACCCAAAGAGCTTAGTCTATTCTGTGAAACATATGGCAGCCAGGAAATAGATACAAGCTGAAAAGGGAGCAATGAGAAATGATAAAATATTGGTCAGAATGGCAAGAGATCCCCACCCCCACAGTACTTCAGCTAACTGACACATGGAAAACTGTACATAGATGTCATTTACTACTCTGATTGGCCTTCCCAATGAGCAGAGCCCAGCTAGAGAATCCCTTGAGGAACGTTGAGTTGTATTAACTGGTGAAAGAGCTGTCAGGTCTGGATGACTAAGGTGCATCATATCTCATACCCTCAGTGCAGGCCCTGTGTGAGAAGTCAAAGTGTTGGCAACAAAAACTCATTCTTGTCTTCTTAAGTCTTCTTTGGATAAGCACCGTTCCTCTACACTCCTCACAGAGGTCAAGTACAAGGACCTACTTGATAGCGTTTTCCATGAAAGATGGAAATGCCTATTCTTTCCTCAGTATCCAAGGAGTCCTAAGACAAGCAATAGACAGATCTTGGTACTGCTTAACATCAGGCCTGCCCAAGAAGGCAGAAAAGCTTTGGAAGAATCACAAAAGGAAAAGCAACTACTATGTAGGTGAGAAGGATGCATCAAACAAACTAACGGGATGCAGATTGAAAGCAAAAGAGGTGCTTTTTTTCCCCCTCCACAAAAGATACAGGTAATTTCTGAAATTTCACTGCAGGACACTGTAGATGCAGAGTATCCATTACACAAATCTTGGACAAAGTGTAAAGACCCAAAACTTAAGTCTAGCTACAGTGGCCAGAAACCACTAAGCAACTATGAGGTTTGGACTTAGTTTAACATCATTTGAAGTTAGCAATTAGCTACTGTTAGTTTGTTATTGATACTGTGATTCATGGTATCACCAATATTGTCTCGTTGCCATGGCTGGTAATTGCAACCTTAATCTGCTTGGATAGCTTGAAATGGGTAAATGCTGAAATGCATATGACATGTTTTAAAGTGGAACAACTTAAAGGAGATTTATCGTTTACCAAACAACACTTTCTATGCAGAACCATAAGTTTTCCTTAGAAACAGTGATAACTGAGCACTAAAAAGGCAGATCCTTGTTCAGAGAGTTGCAAAGATGACTAACAGCATTCCAGTCTCCCCTCCTATGCATCACTGTGTATTTCCATGTCCAGGCTACAGCTAATAACAGAAGTTTGACAAACACCTGTTATCACAGAAAATAACAGCTTGATGGAGTATTCCTGATCATCACAATTGCTCCACAGCTGAACTGGCTCAAGAAAAATAGAGGGTCAACATTTCAGAAAGATTTATTTGCTGGAGACATCAAGTTTTTATCTAAAAACCCTGACAGCCTTTCAAGTATTTATACAGGTACAGTTTATAGGTTATAACACATGACATTACCGATGTATTCTGCCCTTTGAAAGAACTCTTCTTTATTTTTACAATTTAATATTCACTGCTGAGCTGTCCTTGCTTGTAAAGGACTGTCAGGTTCAAATGTAGAATTAGATGATCCAAGACATCCTGTCTCTCGTGAATATAAATTTTAAAACACTGAAGTTGCCAGAAGAGTAATAAAGATGCCTATTCTGTATTTGCAGATTATGATCTATATTTCACAATGTTGCACAAATTGCAGGATTTGCACACATGCACATAGGCCAGGTCTTTCTGAACCTAAAGACAGGCTTGGCAATCTTCCAATTTATTATGCCAATTCTTGTGTCACGGCATTAATTTATTTTTAAATGTTAAGTAGCAATAATCAATGCACAGAGCTGAAAAAAGTGTTGCAAATTATACCTAGTTACAAAATTCCCAGCCTGATTATTCTTCAGTGGAGTTTTTCACGGGCAGCTGAAGGTTCTGAGAATAACAATGCTCTGTCAATGAAAGCGTTGAAGGAAAGTAACAGCTATGCAATATGGATTAAGTGACATAGTGAAATAAAGAATTTCAGTTGCACAAAGCTCTCAACACTCTGATAACATCTTCTGGGAAAATTTTCTGCATATTTAAGTAAATACTCAATGTGCAAGACAGCAGACCACTCCCTACTTTATCTTCGTATTCACTGAAAGAAGATTCACATCAGTTACTCCCCTGTAAATTTATGTTGGAAACTGGTGTTACCTTGGTGCGGGCAGATGAGACAAAGCCTGTGCTGAGAGAGCATTGGTCTCACCAGAAAACTGCTCTTAACTGACTCAGCATGAAGAGCACAACTTTGCTATATGGTCTAATTTTCAAGTGTGTCCAGCACCAGCCTTTTCACTGGAATACCACAATGCAGCTTTATTAATTCCCCATCATTAGCTTGAATAGAAGTTTGAAAGAGAGGATGAAGGGCTCTCTGCAATGTTTTTCTTTTGGTGACTTTTCTCCACAGCATTCCATACAGCATACAGCTCCTTTTATTTGGCTCAGGAACAGTAATGATCTACATTTTTATTTTGAGTTGCAGCAGTCAATATTGGTGTGAAACCATACAGCTTGGAACTTCATAAAATGAGACAAGTGTAAGATATCCTGAGCTAAAATGCTTGTAAATGTTTTTATTTTGAAATAACTATTTAATTAATGTAAACGGAGCCTGGTAAATAAACTTTTAGAACATTTCAACAGTGAAAGTCATTAAAGATAGCTGAAGTACTCAGATGTGGAAGCTTATTAAGACATTGCTGCAGTTCATCTGAAACTCCTTAAGCCTTTAAATTCTTACTTATTACAGAGAATAAGCATGCCACAACTTATTTATGTTTAGGGAAAATATAGTTACAGTTGCCAATGGCTTCTCACACATAAGTCCATTTCACATTTCAATAAACATCCAGAAGTTTGTAGGAAAAATTGCAAACGTTCATTTTATCACAGCTAATGCTGTTTTACTTGAAAAGATTCAGGGTATTTTGTTTTCTACAGCAGTCTGTACCCAAACCTATGAACTTCTATGTTTCCCCCTGTAACAACTGCATATACTATCTTACGTAATTCATACTATTGCAAAGTATTTACTGACTGGTTTGCATTTTTGCCTTTGAAGCACCACAGCACTGACATAGAAGACTTAACAAGGAGCAACATGGAAGGCAAGATGCACTAGAAAATATGCAAGAAATACATCTCTGTATACCACCAGTGCTTTCAAGGAGATTTGTTTGTATGGCACCTTCCTATAAAAATGTACTCAAATATTCTGTATGGTGAAGGCTGCACCTTCACAGCAGCTGCCTTTCCTGAAACATACTGCATTCTTGCTAATCTTTGTCATGGTGTATTTTACGTGCGGCTTCAACAAGAGCCTCCTGTTACCTCCTCACTGCCACCTCTGTAATGCAGGTTACTCACTCACTGCAGCGCTAAGGACTTCATCCAGATTCTGTCAAAGTCCATAGGACGGGGTCATCATCAAACATCCCTCTCTCAGTTGTACAAACAGGACTGCCTCACAATAGTTAATTCAAAATCACAGAGTCTTCTGGGTCTATGGAGTAAAGAAGGGAAAGAAAATATAGCACTAACTACACAAAAAATTAATATAGAAGATCAACAGGCACCTATTTTGCCCCCTTTTCCTCCAGCAAGCTTATTTAACAATGCAGTAGCGAAAAACCACTGACTTCAAAGGAATTATCTCGTCTTCAGACTGCCCTAACTGCTATGCCTAAAAAGAAACTGTAATAAAAAGAAATGCTATTTTCTCCTTAGAACTGTCAAACATACCTAAAACTTTCTTTGAAAATAAACCAAAAAAAAAATCAATTTATAAAATAATCCACCTAAAAATATACTAATCAATATATACATGGGACCACTTGCAGGAAATGAATTTAAACTGCAACACAACAGATGGTCTTTTTGCTATGAATTACTGTAATCACTACTGTAAATGGAAGAAATAGGGCTGAGTTAGAAAACTAAGATCCAGCCTTAGAACTGAACTTTGACATAACTGGAGAGATTTAAGTCAGGACGCTGTAGCCACAGTATACCTGAAGAAACCCATATGTGTTTGCCAGCCAATGATAACAGCATTAAGACAGCAAAGAAAATCCATCAGAGAACTCAAACTTTCTTGCAACTTTTCCATTACTGCTTATATTTGACTTGGAGTAGGAAGAACAGGTGAGGACAGCGGTACATAAGCATGCTAATAGCATCCGTCCATTCTCCAGAGACCATCCCAGTAGCAAAGAATCAATACGGTGCCAGTCTGTATGAAGAGAACAGCCAAGGAAGAGCAAGTATGATTTGGGGAATCTCCAGTGACTTGTTCAATCCTTGCTCACAGAACAGTCCTGGGGCCTGGAGCAGTCAGACTAAATCAGCGCAGCTCTGGGGCTACTCTTACACTCACCAGGGAGCAAAGCAGAAATCAGGTGGTGTCAGAACTGGCAGGAGACCAAAGAGAGAAACCCCTTCTTACTGCAAATGCATTTGATCTGCATTTGCTGCAGGATGGGACACAGGCTTTCAAGTCCAGTCCTCAGCAACAGCACAGCAGCAGTCTTGCTACAAGTGGAATCCTGGTACCCATATGAGGATTAACAAGCCTAAGCAAAATTCAACAGTCTGTCACTAAGAACTGTAATAGCAGTTTCAGAAACACCCACAGCAATAAGATGATTGGCCAGTGCTCCATGCCATCCCTGTATATTTAAAATACAGCTAAGGAAGAGGTATATAAGTAGGTACTCAGTTGCATGATACTCTGTTCAGATATTGGTGGGTGTTTTCTTGCTACTCCAGTTTTAAAGAGCTTGGGGTAAATACAGCTGACAGACAATGCTGCTTGAAGTGAAAAGATTTTACTGATTCATACTTCAGACACCACACATGCATTACTAAGTTTCCTAACTTGTGATGCATTAATGGGAATTGCATAGTGGGAGGGGTTGGGGTTGTTGTTTTGTTTTTTTTTCCCAAATACTGCCCGCTTGTCCTTTAATGGGACAGTCCAAGTAACACAGAAAAGTAGCGAAATACGAAGACCATCCAGTTTGTCCTTACAACATTCCAACTACTTCTCCACTGTTAGTCATTAAAGATACCCCAAAAGCCTGTGAAAGACCTGGGCAGGCTTTCTACCGAAACATTCAAAAGAAAATCACCTAGGCTGTTTACAGAAGTAGAACTTGTTGGAAATTGGGGAAAGAAGCACACAATCCCCTGTGCTAAAAATAATGAAGACACATGCAGAAGGGTTAGCAGAAGAAACAGCATTCCCATTTTCAGTGTTTACCATTTGAGCCCTGTTCTGTTGTATTGATTTTATGTTGCAACAATTTAAAACAAATAGCCTAAAAGGCAATGGTTGCAAAATAATGGTCACTCTGGAATAGACTTGCAGCATGGAACTGAATGCCAAATTATTGACCAGACATCAACTGTGAGGTGATGTAGCTGCACTGATAAGAAAGGGACTAGGCCTCCTGCACTAGAAGACAGGTATCCTCCACCAACTGGAAAACCACAAGCAAGATATTCTTAGAAACTTTTAAGACAAATAATATGGAAACTCCAGTAGTAGTTGTTATATTCTCCAGGGAATTCAGACATACATGCCATATAGAATCATCTAATAGTTTGGGTTGGAAGGGACCTTTTAAAGGTCATCTAGTCCCTGTATTGGTACCAG
>JAOXNO010000003.1:31884828-31909872 GCA_028565335.1 Limnodromus scolopaceus | reverse complement strand
ATGCCATATAGAATCATCTAATAGTTTGGGTTGGAAGGGACCTTTTAAAGGTCATCTAGTCCCTGTATTGGTACCAGGGGTTGCCTCAACCCAGGTGCAGGACCCTACGCTTTGCCTGGTTTTAAATCATTTTTGTCTAAATCAATCCTGTCAAGTCTCTTGCATTGACAGAAATTCAGCTTGAGGTTTCTAGTGAATTTTTTCCCAGCAGCAGGGCTGGTTTAAGACCTAAGTGTTGATTGACCTACCATGAGTTTTTGTTTCCATTTCAAGAGGGAAAATAACCTAAGACACGGGGGCATTAAGTAGGGATGCACTGTTTCTCAAAGAGCAGCCAAAATAATTCCTATCTAGCTGTCATGGCCTTGATAGATGAAGTAATACCAAGCAGATCACCAGCCTGGTGAGGGCGAGCATCTCTGGACATGTCAGTGTTAACTATCCTTCTGAACTCTTTTTTAACTACTCAGCACATCTCTTCCTAATGCTGCTAATGTTCATTTCATTAAGGTAAAAGTAATTATAGATTTGCATGCTTTTCTCTTTACCTTTATTCACAATTCTAACAGCTAATATGAGGTGCCAAACCACCACTAATTGAAAATTGATTTTAGATTCAATTAAATGGCAAACCCAGGAGACACATGCAGAAGTCTCATCAGCTGACTCGCTCCCCTGTGAGCATCCACACTGAATTTCACTGACATAATCAGTATCTATAACAGGAGCAGTGGCAGTTATAAATGATCTCTAAAGAATATACATAACTCAAACTTCAGCATTTAATTGCTAAGGAACAAGAGACACACAATCTCAGGTGTTACTTAACATTGCAACAGCAAAAATTTGTGATGGTCAAGCAGTGCTAGATCTGGAAGGTCAGCCCAAATTCACACTGGCTGCTGCTTTAACAGACTTGCTGTTCAAGTCTCCTTGCCGTTTTTTTTCCCCTTCTTTGTGCAATACTTAGAAAAGTGATACTTGTTTTGACATTTGTTTCAGCAGTAAGTTTCAGAAAACCTCGTATTAAAATTGCATGTTTTTCTATTAAGTTTTGTTTCACATTTCTGTAGTCTGTCTTATGATCCAGACCATGGGTTCCTCATCCTTTCTTTCTCCTAATGGTGCTGTAAAAATCAGCCCAAAACATGAAGAATTCCATCACAGAAATAACTACAAAGGATACAGCCATGAGTGAAGTACCATTTTGTAGTAGTGAAGAGTAGTAGTGTAGTAGAGTGAAGCTATTTTGAAGTACTTAGAATTACAGTGTTTGCATAAGGCTTGTTAATCTGTTAATCAGACTCACTGGACTTACTGGGCTCTCACCAGTTAGACTAAGTCTAGTCTGGTTCTCTCTGGATATAATCCATAGAATGTATCAAGGCTGACATGTCTTGCTTTTCTCTCTAAAAATTGCTGGCCCAAAAAGCCTCATGGCACCTGGGCAAGGCCATTCAAGGCAATTTACTCTGTCCACAGGCTTGTGCAAAGTACACTCTATGGTGAACATTCCAGCAGGGAAAAAGTTGATTAAGTCAGAATCATATACAAAGGGTAAACAGTTTAGTGAGTGCATTGGTAGCAAAAGCTGCTGGAATGCTCAACATCCAGTAGAATAAAGATATAAAATTAATAATATGCAATACCATCCAAAGTAGAAGAGAAAAACTGCAATTCATTCTTTGGTGGTGTAAATCAGCCTTGGTTTATGGTGATCCATGCATTTCCACATTTTTAAGGTTATAAAAAGTTTTGGCCCTAGAAGCGCAAGACCCTTCCTCTGAAGGTGGTTTCTCACCAAACACTAACCTGTTATTTGTATAAGGAAGAATACTGTCCACCTTTTAATGAAGTTGTACAATACCATTGTATATTCTTTTTGATAAAGCTGCTTATAACTCTACATGCCTTAATTATAGATTGTCACATCAGTAGCACTGAGTAGCTCTATTGTGAAGAAATTAATGTGGCTTATAGCTCAAGGCAAATCATTGAAAAGGCTATAGCATTCTTTCTCCTTTAACATGGGGAACACAATGTAAGGCACTCTTTAGACACACCAGCGAAGCCACTTTGCTCCCAAAACGATATGGAGATAAGCATTCTCATGAAGAATAGCAAATAATTGGAGACCAAGTACATAAATGTGTAATCAAGTCATCATTTAATGCTGGAATTAAACATACTGTCTTACTGCTCTGTCTCAATGCCAGCGTCTTGTCATTTATAAATTAAAGCACCATAAGGAAGCAAAAGGCTCATTACTAGACGAACTCAGGAGTCTTGCATTTGATTCTAGGTAGTAATTACATTAGCCAATTCGAGACAGCATCCATAGTCAATGAGAGCCACAGGGAAATTTTGGGGACCTACATTAGTGGACAGATCAGACCAGAATGCCAAGTGAATTTCATTTTCTGAAATCTGAAGACAAACTAGACTTAACTTCAGCACTTGAGTTAATCCCATCCTGAAGCAGATTTCTTCTTTGTACTCATATTTCAATTACTAGGGACACTTTCAAACATTAAAAAAAATGAAAATAATAAAAAGAAGATTGACCTCCTTAGAAAATCGCAACCTAAGTCTCTGCTTTTCTCTGTCTTCTGGTTTTTGGTTAAATCCCCTTTACTTACACTTTTTCTTGTGTGTCCGCAACGATATTACATGGAATCTATGCCTACATGCCATTATACGTTTGCACAGTACCTAATGAAACAGGCAGGATGAGCTTAAGGCCTCCCAGTACTATTACAAAATCAAAGTTGCGGGCACAGGAAAACTGATCAGATATGCACATGAGAATTGAACCAGTATAACTAGACACGTTGAAAAAATGACAGACAATAAGCAAAACAAAAATATAAACACATACCATTAAGGATATACACAATCCCTATACAATACAAAGTCTGCATTTGATGAATCCACTATGCCTTTTTCTTACTGAAAACACAGATCCTATTCCAGAACAACAAACAAACTTTGTCCTCTCTCACAACACTAGCACCAGTAGGTTTGCTATTTATTCTCTTCTAATGGAAGAAATGGCATACGGACATTCATACAGCCCTAACCTGCTGTAAAGCTATCCTTGACCCATACTCAAGTCAAATACAATTCACATTTAATTTCCAAATTCACATTTTCCAGGGCAGGTATGCATTAATAATTGGTGTGTTCTCTTCAACTGTGTATCCTTATTAGCAGGATCAATAACAATAAAAAGGACTGGCTACAGTTTCTTAAGTAGTTTGCAATTTTAAGCTGGATACCTCACTAAGCAGACAGGCTTCACATTTGTGTCCAGTCTTGGATGTTGCTGCTTTAAAAAACACATGCAACAGAAATCAATGACTGTTTGTTCAGTAACAGGGTAAATGAGAGAAGAACACGTTTACAAACAGCAGGTGAGGCATTCAGCTTGAAAAGCAATCAGATTGTCTGCTGTCTGCCTTCAAGGACAGTGCTCATAACCACATCACTGATACAGGAAGGAAGATAAAATTTTTATTTTTTATTTTTTTAAACGTGACACCCAGCCCAAAGCCCCTAATCTCAACATTTAGAGTCACTGAGTAATGCTGTCCCTGGTGAACAGTACCATTGATTTTACCTGAGAACTTATCTGTAACACTTATTTATGGATTAATGGACTACACTGATGCCCAATCTTGAATGCTGTTCCATGCAAATGGACAAGAACAAATAACCCTATTGCCTTAAACTGGGCTCCATACAAGAGCCACATGCTCAGTTTCCAAAGCTGAATCCAAGATTTTGCATTTAAAGCTCATTTTTGTTTTTCTAATAAAGCACAAAACAAAATAATAAGTGAGAGATAAAAAAAAAAAAACTTTAAAAAGAAGCAGATACTACAGCTGAATGAACTTGATCACTAGATTGCCAACAAGCCATTCTAGGTGCGAAGGCTTGGCCATTCTGTCTGTCAGCGCAATTAGAATCCTCATGTCTGGTACAATAGTAATTTTAGGAAAAAACATCTCATGTAAAAATGTCTTCCATAAGGGCTTCTAGACTTTGAAAGTTTTTCTAACTTCCACTCAAAAAGGTCTGACACCGATGAAACATCGCTTTTTATAGCCTTTGATACCTCCAGATTGTGCTTCAAACCACCTCTGCTCTCTAGCCAAATCCCTTCTCTCCTATTACTCTCTCCTTCCATTAAGTCCAGAATCAGACAGTCAGGCCAAACATCGCACTACAGCCTGTATTTTACATCCCACTGTAGTCATCCACTGAAGCAAACTGCAGCACTCTTCCTAGTTTCAGTGACACAGGGAATCATTCATAAAGACTTCAGTTCTCTGAAGACTTAGGAACATACCTCGTGTTATGAAGGATGACTCTTATCCTGCATTATTGCATTTAATCAGAAATTATTAATGGCTTTGTGAACATTGGAACAATTCCAACATGTGGTCTCAACTACTCAAAGACTTGGAGCTGGTCCATGCATCAGTTCGTAATGCAGACTGCAAACTTACTGCTCTAAGGCTTTTCTTCTCATTTGATGCCTCCTTCAGTGTTAAGATTACTTTTGATATCTTGCCACTCTCACAATAAGAAAGCACAACGCATCACATTGCTGCTCTGTGCCTAAGGGAAACTTAGGCTGGTGAGGCTTTTATAAAATACACTCTCTCAAATATCTCCCAAATTAAATCATTAAAAAGGAACAGCAACAATTTTCAGCATTCATTTTAAGGTGGTAGTTTAATTCTGCTATGAAGTATAATTCACCTATAGCACAAAACAAGTGAAAAAAATGTGTATTACAACAGTTCAAAGATGCAATGTGAAAAACCACCACCCCAGAGTAGAATGCACTGAACAAATGTAGGTCTTTGGCAGCACAGGAGGACCAGAACACAACCCATAAAATGGTAGAAAAGGTTTTAAGATTGCACTGATACTTACGTATCTGCCATCAGTGACTGATTATTTCACAATAGATCATATTTGAATGATAATGAACAAATAACCTCACATAAAAGAAAATAAGACTCAAAAATTAACAGGATCGCACAGATTAAGTCTAAGATACACCCCCTGGTCCTGCGAACAAGGTTTACTCTTCCCCCACGTCAGGAGGAGAACTGGCCACATCAGCGTGTGTCAAACCAGTAAAATGCCCCCAGAAAGTCCTAACTTCACACTTAGAAGTCAAAGACTAAACAAGGGAAACAGCTTTCCAGTTTGCTGACCGTATTCGTTTGTTTCTTTTGCCTGACAAGTAAACCTGGGTGGTTTTTTTAGGAAAACAGCTCCCCAATAGCTATTTTCTTTTCCATGATGATTCATTCTATAAACGCACAAGACACAACTACAAAAGAGATGAAAAATACAAAAACTGGATTCACCTCTGCCCTCAGGAACACTGTGATAAGGACAACTTTAGAGGTGAGGCAGGCTAAAGTAAATTTGAGACCAAGAATCAACTGTGACAAGAAAGATAATGAAAATTATTTAAATGTACACAAAGCCTTTAAGCCCCTTCTATGACCTACATGCAAAACAGGCTGATGAGACTTTGCGTGCCCCACAGCCTGCTGCTGTTACACACAGCAATCCAGCCACCTTTACACTGGTAGGCAGCAATCTGCCAGAAATGAATAATGGTAGAACGTGAAGTATTTTAGATGAAGGAATTTATTCACCCTGCTCTCAAATTGTGGTATTAAAGGAACTCAGTAGGTGGAGTGATGCTGGAGTTAGTCTGATGCTACCACCACTAAGATTTACACCTGTAAAACCCAGGAATAGATGATACCACAAAATGAAAGACTGGGGTGTGGTGTGAGAAGTCAGAAAAAACCATCATTAATACAGTAGATAGCAAGGGATAAGAACGGAATGAAAGTGGGAGAAGAATGCGTTCATTCATTTGCTTTTCTATGTCACGGTATTCAGATTAAACTCATGGTTACTATCTGTCTCCTCTGTTTTACTTCAGAATCAAAGTCTGGCAAGAGGACTTAGCCAAGATCAAAAATGTAATTAAACAAATTGGAGAGTGCACATACTATTAGGGTGGGGAGAAATCAACAGAACGATCAACGCTACAACTCAAAAAGCAACTGTGAGTTTGTTACTACAAATTCAAACATTTGTTATCACTGAGAGGGACCTACTTATCATCATCTTTAGAACTTCAACCTTTCAGGAATGGTAGGCTCTATTTCACAGTTCCACCATGTTACATTTGCTGCAAAAGTAATTATATGAAAATATTGAGATGATTTTATATCCCAATGAACAGCAGTACTGTATGCCATGAAGAGTAATCAGTCTTAAAAGAATCACACCTATTTAGTTCCAATTTAAATAACCTTGCATCCATTATTTGCTATATAGATAGACTACGGACACCAATTCTTTTCCTTGCATGCAGAAAAGTCATCCGGATGCATGTTTCTGAACAGATCTGACAAGGTGCGGTGTGGCATCTGTTCAAAAGCACTTACCAGTAGAGACATAAGAAGGTGAAAACAGTGAAAAGCTGAAAGTAAGGGAACATATAAATGCAGGAGAAGAGGGATCATTGATTGATACAGGCTGGGCTCAGGTAAGGCTGGCTGCTGAAGGGGATAAAGCAGGCAGAGTGAAGAAGCCAGCATGGAGAATTCTCTGCACTGTAGCAAAACGGAATAGCAAGTCAACTGCAGAAAGCCTTTGCGACACTTCCACTCCCTCCTGCTCTCCCTGAATCCATCGGCAAACAGAGACCTGCTCCTCTGAAAACCAGCTGGGAGGTGGTGACAAATAAGTATATTGCCGTGACAGAATTAATGGTCTCCTGGCAAGAGAAAACAGAAGAGAAAAGTGAACTTAAAAGGAAAAGAAGTGAGCTTTCTGACAAAGCAGAGCTGTACAGCACAGAAGGATATATAGCTCTTTCCAGAAAGCAGGAAATGTTAGGAATTCATGGCACTATCACAGTAACAAGGATGATGAGTGCACTTAGTGCTGCAGGTAATGAAAGCTGCCTGGCATTTATCATTTCCTGAAGACACACATTAAGTAATGTGATACAATACCATGTAATATGGGAAGGTAATTTTAGCCCAGGTTCCTTAAGGAAACAAGGCTGACGGGATCAGTGTCTGCCAGTCCTCTGGAACAGCTTTTGAACCTGGCCAACCATAATTACACGTGACAAAGCAGCAGAGGTCTTGGGTGTTACATTCCTAACAGCTTCATGAAAAACAGCAGCTGGAGACAGATAAAGCAGGCTCTAAAAGAAAGGGAGGGATGTTTCACCTCCTCATGCCTTAGCAGTGTATGCCTGACCAGCCTCTGTGTTTAAAATTGGTCTCGGTACAGGAAACGTGGGAGGTAAGTCAAGAGAAAAACAAGCTTTATTAGCTCTACTGTTCAGGGACCAGCTCCTAAGTATCGAAGACTTCTGATAACACACATGCAACACATGACAGTGCTTATTCCCATTGGCAAAGAACACTGAACAATTTAAAAATAAAATCACAAGCAAGCAGAGGGTAGAATTAAAAAACTTGTGATGAATGTTCTCCACATTATTATCGGAGGCATACAAAAATAAGCAGTTTAAGGGACACAGTCCAGTCTGCCGGTGATGATCTGGATGGGCAACAGACAGGGCTATGGGTATAACCATCAGGTTAATACAAGGAGTTATCCACTACCAGCAGAAGATAAGTCTTTGTGAAATTATTCGTATCAGAAATTGTTTTATTTTTAAGGAGAGTACCACAGCTGTCAAAAACATCATTCTGTTTCCTCATACAGAGGACCTACTGTTTTAAACTGTTAATGAAGTCTCTAACTGACCTCCCTCTCTCTAAATTAACATCCTTGCATAGCTACATCTTAGGATGAGCTCCCATATGCTCAGATTTCATAGAAGACATTAAAGGCAATCAGTCACTTAACTGTGCTTGAGTACATAAAAATGGAAAACTCAGTAGACAGAGGCATGTTTTTAAAATTTAAATAAACTAAGCAAAAAGTTAGAGTACTTAAACGCCCTTCAGTACTAAAACTATTTACTTTATCTGAAAACAAAATAACATTTGGCAAATTACTCCAGTCCTTCAATGGATGCCTCTGATAATTGCCCTGTGGTCCCTGTGTGGCACAGAAAGCTGCGCACACAGCAGAGTACGCCAATTTGCAATAAGCTCATTTCTATAAAAATAGAACAAATTCCCAATTTTCAAGAAGGAAATGTACTATCAGAAATATGGTTTAAAAGGATACAACAGCTGATACTAAGAAAGCTGCATGCCCTAATGTACTTACTTGCCAGAGTAGTGCTTTCATACCCATGATGCAAAATTCGATTCCAGCCCATACCTACCTTTTTGTGGAAATAATGTACTCTGATCATTTAATTAGATCACCTTGGCACTGTTCATTTCCCCCAGTAATTTGCAGATGAAGAGTATGTCAACATGGGCTTACCTGGGGCACCATTGAGACAAAACTCAATTTTAAAATATTCCTAATCTTGCAAGACTACTTTTTACTAATGCCTAGTGAGGGTTTCACAATGATGTTTTTTCCCCCCCTTACACAATTTACTCAGATGGGATAAGACAAAGTGCTTTGAGTGAATTCATGAAGAAAAGTAGTTATACTAGAATGCTATCGTTTAGTTCTCTGTTGCTCATGCTTTCCAAACAATCTAGCACCTGAAAAACTAAGTCAATACCAAAGGCTGGTTTCAATATAATCTTTATTAAGAATTTGCCATTTAACAATGCTTCAAATTCAGCCTTCTACTTGAAACGGAAAAAAAATAAATTTGGCTGTTGTCACATTCAAGTACGATATTGACATTACTCTTTATAACTTGCAAGGACGCACTCCCACAGGTCTGGGGATGAAGACATTGGCTCTGGTTCCACAGTCAGAACTTTGCACACCAATTTTAGTTTTCCTTTCATGTATATATGGAGCATGCATGACTTCTGTGAGGGATGTTGTAAGAAACGGAGAGCACAGACTTGTCAAACATTATGCAGGAAGCCTGAGATATAATTGGGGTCTTTAAAGTTGCTAGCTATTAACATAATGACTGCATTGCCCTTTTACATCAACCTACAGGTATAGCTTCAGTGTCTCTGCAGATTTATTGCCAAATATTAGAAACAACAGGTAAATGAAAAAAGAGCAAAGCTAATCAAAAGCATGTCAGGCAAGAAACAGACATGAGTGTATTTTTTGAGCTGTAGTCCAATGTCCCAGTTGGACAGATTGTCCTGTATACCATTGACGGGACAGCAAACATTGACTGTTCTTCTTACATACAGATATAAGCAGGATCTTTTATGTTAGACAAATGAGAGTCAAGAATATATGCTGGTCCTTCATTGTGGAAAACAATCCACCTGCAGTGTCTGCTCACCGTGGTCTAAAAAACTCCAAGAGCTGCAATCTCAGCTAAAACCACCGGTGATATGAGCACAACCGGCCTTCCTGGGCAGCCTTTCACTGCACACGCTGCCTCTCACCGTGGGCCTCGCAGAAGCTCCTGAATCAAGCCATGACTGTCAAAATAAAAGAGCTGGTACCAACACAAACCACTATTCCACCTGCTCACCACACTTAGGGTTCCCTGCTCTGCAGGTTAATTGCACCGAATAATGTTATCTAATAAAAAAATAAAACTGAGATTTCCCAAACCATTTAAGGTATTTAACTGTTGGTAATTCCAATTTAAATTAATGGGAACTGTGCATCTTAATCCTCTTGAGATCACTTTGAGAATCTCAGAACAAATCAGTGAAATCAAAATACTCTTTCTGCAAAGTGTGAATAATTTTAGAGGGCCAAACTAGGAAGAAACTGTTGGTAGTAAGTTCTGCATTTCTCATGTAGCATAAACTTTCTCTTGTAGGTACAACCAAGCCCTTTCCCAGCAGCGTGCACCCCACTTCAAAGAGGGCAGGTTTGTCACACTCTCTAAAATAAGAACTGAGAAGCCTTCTTTGCCTAATTACTGCATGTATCAGTTACACGTTAAAGTAACCCAGCATGATAGGAGATTAGCTGGATGTCCAGAAACCCTACAGGAAAGAGCTTGCCTGAATAATAATTAAAAAAAAAAACCGAAAAGAGAATTTTAAAGGAAAACTGATCACTTTCCTGTCTCCTCATTTTGAAGTCACCATGGAATAAGACAAGGACAAAGCTCACCAAGTAAAAGTCTTAAGAGACAAATAACACTCCTTCCTTGACCCTGAACAAGAGCTAAGCTCAAGAGAAAGCAATTTGGATAATACAATTTCCTCACGGAGGCAGAAAGTCTATGACATTTGTGTCACAGAGTTTCCCACAAAGGCATGAAGATAAAGCTCTGTGGAGAATAGCAGTTCTGTGGAAAAAAGGAGAGGGAAGACAGGTAGTACCCAGGGGCAGTCCGAGGCTCCGTATAGACAGGCTGCATTTTGGTTTAGGGTTTCCAGCCTAGCGTGCGTGAGATGGCCCCTTAGAAACCAATTGTAGTCAGTGACAAAACAAGTTCCTGTGCATTGATCAGAGGGCAGAGTTCAACATAGTCTGAACTTCAAGCAGCGTAAGACCTAGGGTAGCATGAAACCTGGCACATCAGGCAGTCATCACGTTGCCATCACTGGAACTTCTTGCAGGAACAGACATCCACGGAGCTGCTAAACTGAGTGTTTAATACCACATTTTTCCAATTCTTTTGATAGCTCGGCTTTGCACAAGCCCAAAATTTGACCAAAAAAAGTAGCTTTGACCAACTTCAAGTAGCTTTAAAGAGACAGTGCAGCATTACTTAATATGCATTAATATAGCTGCACCGTCGTGCAGCGTTCACTAAGATATTTTAGATGCTAAAGAAACTCCTTAGGCTGACTTGAAATCCACTTGCAGTGAAGCGCACAGAGGTCTTAACACATCACAAGATATTGGCCGTAAGATGTCAAGGGAACAGCTATAACTGTTTTGCTCTCCCAAAAATGCGAACTGTTACTCCTTCTAAAGAAAGATGAGAAGCAGCGTAGATTAATGATGCAGAGCTAATTAAAGAAAGAGGTAAATAATTGTGGTGATATACCCTGAACCAAAGAGGCAACAAAAAATGCAGCAGGAAATAAGAAGAAATATGAGGTTTTCGTTAATTAAACCACATTTCTAAAGGTAGGTAGAACTATAAAATGCCAAATATGATATTAATGCTGAGTATTTTTATTAGGAAAATAAATTATAGTTTAATATAAATTAGACTGAGTTTGTTTTCTGTAGCCAGTACTATTGTACTTAACTGTTATAGCTTACTTTTTTGGGGGGCAAGAAGTTGCCTGCAACTAATGAGAAGACTCTGATAATGTCCCAGAGATATCTGCTGGGAAGAGGCATCTCAGTAGAATCTGTATTCAGGAAAGGGCTCAACCCCTCTCTACTGGAGCATCACTCATATGTTGCCGTAAATTATTTCGGCTATTATTGTGGCTCTGAAACAAGAATTTCCCACACAAATTAGGGGAAGGATTGAAGAGTCTCAATTTTTTTCCCCCCCTACCCTATCCCACACATACAAAACCAGAGGAAAATGAAGGTCTTTACCACCAAGTCCCCTTAGCACATTAGGTAAACGGGTTTGGCCAGCCATACTGAAACCAGGAAATTGCTCATCATACACCAGAGCACCCAATAACATAACCCAAGAATGTTAGTCTGTTGGTTAGAAATTTATTCATCTAATATTAGACCAGCCTTCGTTCTTAACATTACATCAATCCTAATTCAACAGCATTACCATGGTTACAATATTATTATATTTTAGCTTTGCAGGTGTCTTATCAAGATGTCTGGTACCAAAACAATTCCAATATTCATTCTATATATGTTCCAGACAAATAATCTACTTATCATATCTACTCCATTAACATAAGGCCACAATCTCTATTCCTTAATTAACACAGAACCACAATACCATCTTCTGTGTCAAAAGCAAGCTATTGTATATCATCTTTCCCACAGTCCAATCCCCAATACTAAACAGCAAAGCTCCTAATTAGCTGCCCATCTTCTGGAGTTAGTTTCCTTCAGCTCAGATTCCTGTATCAGTAAGAAACCTGTCCTACTTTCTTACTAACCCCCCCCACCATCAGTAGGGCGACTGAAGTCAGAAAAATATCTGCAACGTTATGGAGAAAGAAAACTTAACTGAGCTTTGTCAAAGAGGAAAGTGGAAGATGCATTTTAGAAGTTATTTTAAAATAATGAATACCTTTCAAACAACACTAACAAGGGTCTACAACTCCAACTGAGGCACCACCTGAATGTATAAAGAAATCTTAAATGTCATCATCTGCCCAAGATGGGATGAACTCCCCGAAAGTCCAAGCAGACTTTGGTGATTTGATCCAATTTAATTGAACTTCTTGTGATTTTGCACAGATCAAACCAAAATCTAGCATTAGCATTTATCTTATGGAAAGGCCCTGTTTTTACACTGGCTGCCCCAGCAATACCGAATAGGGTGCACTTTGCCTTATTTTCTGAGTATGACTTACATAGCAGCAGTGAGCAATTCACTGAAATACATAGTTTAAAGTTGTCAACATGACTAAATCTATGATCCTTGGCTTCATGATTATTAGGTATTCCACTAGATTCCATGCTTTTTAACAAACATCTCCCTTCAGTAGTATTGCCTTTGTATTCCTATTGCTCTTCACTTGACATATTTCTCTGCAATGTTTCATCTCCTTGTGACTGTGAATCACAATGTTCATTATCTGATGATTAAGTTGATAAACACTGATTCATTCTCTCTTACTTCATTAAGCTGGTCTGTTTTGCTCCTGATTTATTCCACATCTGCCTGGGTACTCACCTGCATCTTCTGGTCTCAGACTTTTAAAAGAGCTCTACAAGAGTGCTGTGTCTGAGTTTTGCAGCTGAAATGTGTCCTGAATGCATGCCGTGTGACAGGACTGTTTTTAAACAGGACTAAAATTATACATCCTAGTTTGAGCAGAGCAGAGCAGAGTCTTACAATTCCAGTGAGCTAAATAATATTGAAAGAACACAGATTATGAGAAAAACATTTTAAAAATACTTCACAAGGATGTGGAAGAGTCAGGATTCAGCAATTTCTCTGACCTATTTTTACAATCTATTTACAGTGGGTCTGGAAAGCTACTAACTAATGCAACCATTCTGTCCATACATCCCACTACTGTTTGCAATAACCTGTAGAAAAATTAATGTAACACAAAAACATAGATAATAATTACTTTATTTTGAAAGTGCAAACTACACTAGAGCAGATTTTTGAAAGCAATACAAGAGCCATACCTTGAAATACCAGTTTAAAATATTGTATAAAACAAGGAGTAATGAAGCAGAACCTGGGAAAATTCTGCTCTTGCCATCTGGTCTGTGAACTACAAGCTCTTTCACATTCACTGTTAGCCCTGGGAAAATTACTATTTAAACAGAGGAATCCCACTCTACTCTCTTTTCTCTCACTGTAAACATCCATTTTGTCGTGGCAATCCTATGCAGCATACTTGCATCGCTAAAAGTTTTGGTTATCTCCCTGTTCACTGCAAAAGTACCTCTCCTTGGCACATCTGCTGATCTGTGTAGAGAGCAAATCCGATCTTGTAGGCATGTATATGCACTTGATTTCCCAAAATGCTTAAGTTTAAATACTTATTTCAATGAGCCTGTTCTCATACTAAATGCTACTGGATGCCTGAAGCCTTGAAAGAATAAGTCCGACTTTGCATTTATGATCAGACACGTCTTCTATGAAAATGGCGGGGGGGGGGGGGGAATTCTAGAAGGATGACTGGAACAAGATTTACCCAAAACTGGGAACTCCAGACCAAAGTATTGGAATGACTACACAGAGGGAACTGTACATTAATATGTCCAAACACTTCCCACATTACAGCAATTTTATCTCCATTTAAGTGTTTTCACTACAGGACTGTATTTTCACTTTCCAAACAGCTGAGCTTATTTCCAGGATACACCAACCTGTGTCCGTGACTCAGAAGCTCAATGATTACAACAATCACAGTATGATTAAAAACTCATTATTAGAAATATTTTTGTAGCACACTAAAAATAAATATTTCTAAGGTAATTTTATTCGCAGCATATAGTAGACAGCATTGCCGTTTCTGTACTAATGAGAGCCAAACAATTTATTTGCAATGAATATTTTCCTTCAGAAATTATAGTGTTCTGCCTTTTAACTGTACCTGAATGGAGCATGATTTTCTGCAATATATTTCTTATTCAAAACAAAATTTATATGTTACATCATTTGGGAAGTTGAAATAACAGCTATTTATTGATCAAAGGCTTATTTCCCACAGGTCTGCAAAAGGTGGAGTTATACTAATTTCACATCTATGTAAGCAAATGCACACATTCAAATCGATCTACAAATTACTTTGCCAACCAAACAGAGACACAGGCTCATAGTATTCAGATAGTAATTGGCAGGGGAAAAGTCAGATTCTCATCACGTAGAAGAGCAAAGTTAGGTTTTTTGTGTGATTACCTAAATTATCTTGCAATTGCATGGCTAACACAGGTTTTCAATATGTGATAACAATAATATATTTATGTCACAAAATAATTCTTGCAATTGAAAAAAAAACCACCAGACTATTTTTACATGGTACTTCTGATAACATGGTGACAATCATTCAGGTTGTTGACAGTTGTGCAAGTTGCTATTCCCTGCAACAGCATTTATTAATTGAATAGTGCAGACAGCTGTGAGTTACGGTCAGGAGTGTTTTGCTGAAAATCTGATGCCCAAATATCATTCACAAAATCAGTAAGAGAAAAGCAATACTTCAGAATTATTTTATTGACTTACTCCTGGGTTGGCACGGCTGATAAAAAAGACAGAATATAACCCTGATATGACAAGTGCAGTGATCAGATTGGAATGGCCTTCCCCAGGGAAGCTGCTCTGGATTTGATCTGGCATAGCTGATAGCAGAATCAAGGCTTAAAATGGACAATTTTCCAGCAATAAGGAAAGGATTACAAGGCAAACTACTCTATAAAGCAGCAGGGGGAAAAGATGGATAAAAATTGAAACAAGAGCGATAGAAGTCTCGCTGCATTACAAGTATCAGTGAAGCAAATTCTTCCAATAAAAAGCTCAAACCAAGGAGTGTTATTTATCAGAGAACATCTGTTTGGCTGACCGATACCTGTGCTAGTGTTGCCTGACATGCATACTTATAGAAAGGAACAGAGTCTGGTTTGACATCAGAAAGATGTCTATTAGTGTGCTCTTAGGAATGAGTAAATATATTCCTCACATTTACACCGGGTAGAACTCCTAAATTTCTGATGATTTTTGTACCACTAGGCTTCACTCATCATTTCTTCCCTGAACTTTATCCCAGAAGCCATCCCCAACCTCATATTTCAGTACCCTGGAAGATTTCATGCACTGGCTACTGGTGTGAGGGCAATGTCAGTCATACAAAACCAGAATGTAAATTTAACTTCAACAGCATCTCTGACTTTAACCTTGAATTCAAGGCATCCTGGCTAGAAAAGCAATGAGTGCCAGGTTTAAGTAATAAGAGAATTATGTCAGCACACTGGATGCTTCAGAATCAGATTTCCAGGCAAGAGAAAGAATACATAATTCTGCAATGTAATCTCTTCATGGCAGGGGATAAAGGTTATACTACAAAAAAGACTTATCACCCGACAAGTGTTTTCACAGAAGTAGAAATTCCCGTATACTAACAGCAGTACTTACTCCTTCAGAAACAGTCAAGGAGTAAAAAAATTACATAGCCTTGCTGGGCAACATGCTACACGTCTCCATTCTCCTTGGTACGTACATGGAAGTTCTGCTGTCACAGCTGTGCATACAACTATCATTAGCAACGACAGCACCACACCAGAGCTCAACACATCTACCAGTTCTGGGCAAAGAGCAAACCCAGCCAGAAATAGAACCAGCTTAAATTGGCTTGGGCAACAACCTTTCCTTCCACTCACTGGAGACTGCCGGGATGCAAATGTTTGGGATTAGCATTCCACGTGTTGGCTACGTAGCCATTCCTGGCAGTCAAAACTACGAGTTTATGAACTTGTCATATATTAAGTAGATGTCTTTAGTATGATTATTTTTTACCAGTAATTTAAAAGTATAGGTATGGGACCATCTTCAATGAGGTTTTTATCACCTATTTAACATAAAAAACCTCATTTTTGATAGTTATGTAAATTAACAACTGTCCCTTCTCATGTATAACTGAAATTACTGTTGCTGTTTACAGGTTACACAATACAATGCTCTCTCACTGGATAAGCAGTTAAGCATGGACATGGATCGTCCTGGACTGAGTGCCTTTTCCACCAGCTTCGTTCATTCATAGGGGACTAGAGCGTTCCCTTCCAATCTTCTCTCCCTAAGATTAAAATAACTATGTAGACACTTCATAAGACTGAGTACACTGCAGATATTAGAACATGTCAAGGTCTGTACATTACTGTTTTTTTTTAATTTGTATTTGCTTCCAAGTTTCCTTTTCAAACAGCACTCTGCGTGCCAAGATACATAACTGCATTTAAGCAAGTTTAATGGAGTTTTGTCAACATGAAGATTTATTGGATTGTGCCCTGATGGCAGATGTCATAATGAGATGTTAGTGACCACAATATTCAACCTTTATACAACCATAAAATCAGACATTTACATGTGCTGTTTCAAAGCAAAACTGTCTCTTGGCTTTAGGGCATTATTTAATTGCAAAGCTTTATGTATTTATGCCTTCATAGCAGTACTTCCTAATAGCCACTTGTCTAGGACTTTAATTAGTGTGTCTGATGAGTAAGCGTTTATCATATTTTATTTACAAGCACCTCACAAGATAGTTAAAATAGATGTGATTTGAGATCTAGCTATGTGATGCTCCAATGCAAAATATTTCAATTGCAACACAAAGGGGAAAATTCTGCCACTCTAATCAGCCTCTGACATGTTGAGAAGCTTTGGGGGAACCTTGTAACCGCAAAGCACAGCAGGTATCCTGCAATATGAAAAAGGGAACAAACTTCCAGTCTCCATGCTACAAAAGTACTTGAGTACCAGTTATGTTTTACAGCTTGGCAAGATCATCCTTAAGACCACATTCAAATATTGCTTTAGTCATGGCAATACGCTTCATTAATTACAGCTGAAATCAATGGGAACAGCAGCTTTTCCTTTCAAGACTGAGTCAAACAGACTCCATGCCTCGGTCCTGCAGTACCCTGTTATCCTCAGTCTTGTGGAATTATTTATGCCAGTTTAAAAATAATACTAAGTGCAGCAGAATGATAACACTGCTATATAAATGAGGGTACAAAGCACAGGGCAGTACAGATCTATTCCAAGCCATCAAAACTGTTCTGTCTTCTACGGATGATCACTTCTTTTATGTGTCCTGATGGCGGGATCAGACTATTAACTTCTGCCATCTGTGTGCAGCTTGTTCCTTATCACAGAATTCTGACTACAGATTGTAAACCTCTGACTCAGTGGGTAACACCCGCTTGGTTGTGTTAGCAAAGAAACTAAATACTTTTCTTTCTGTATATATGCAATGGGTCAAATGCATCCAAGGAAAGACCAGAACAATGGCTTTTCTTTTTAATACATGGCAAACCAGTATCTCATGTATTTTCATGGAGAGTATGCGCAGGTATTTTAAGATACTACAGGGAGCAGGCAAAAGTATTCTCATTCCCACCTAGCACAGTTGAGCATGGAGGGGTCCCTCATGCAGCCATCTTCCACAAATCTTTAAGAACCTTATATCCAACCCCCAGGCTAAGTCAAAGAACTTTTTCTTTTTCAAAAATACTTGTAAATCCTTGAATCTTTTATGGTGCAGTTCCTAAATCTCTGAGGCCTTCTAAGCTTGTAATCTCAGATTTACTAGGCTACTGAAGGCATATCACAACAGCCACTACAACAGATCATACACTAACACCATTTTAAAAGCAGCAGAAAAAGTACAAGCATCTTTTCTGGTGAGTTTCAGACTGAGCAGTTACTTGCTTCAGATGCAATATCCATCTAAATGCTTTTCTGCATTTTGGCCCCAACTAACACATCCTACCACATCACCTGTGGACCTCTGCCATGTTTCTTTAATGTTGAGTCCTGCCAGAGTGCTTAATCAGAGCTTCAAGTACTAAACAAACTGAATTCCAAATCATCTGGACTGACTGATAAAGGACTTGAAGTAAAGGAAAACTCCCAGTCAGATTTCCACCGGTCACCTGCACAGTCAGGACACACACTCCATACCTCAGCTTGGTTTTGGGAGCCTGATCCACTTACAAGGTCTCAAGTCATGATCATTACAACACCCAACCAGAAGCTGACATCTATCCCAAGAGAAAGTGACAAGCAGCAGAAATTCTGCTGGCAGTTACCTGCCCCGTCATTCCTAGCAAGACTGACCATCTGTCTTAGTAACCACACTGGCATTTATAACGATACCAAGCAGGTCCAGGTGAGCCAGTCTGTCACCCTTGCCTTCACACCTCAGAAAGTCCAGGATGCATTAGGCTCAGTCAAAAAACCGGCTGTTTGTCACATCTGCAGGTTACTGTAGCAGCGTAACTGATGCTTTCATTTAGCTTATCATATTGTTTAAAATCATAGTTCATTTCTAGCTTCTCCAAAATTAACTTCCATGGCAGCATGGCATATAGCTTCCACTTGTAACGACAGAGTATTTAGTTGCTGTTTGTCTCAAAATCTCCCCTTACCTTACTTCCTGAATGGTTATATACTTCACATTTAATCAAAATCAATGTATTCTTTTAGATTGCTACTTCAAAGGCAAGTAATACTCCAGTAACTTAGATGAGGTGGAACCAATGGGATCGTTTGCAAAGCAAAGGAAGCAGAGTTTGGCCCATGGTTAAAATTAGGCAAGGTTAATAAAATTCAGCTATGACTTGGCCATCTATTCAGGGAGCTGTGACAATGCATCAACTGATTTAGAGCTCAATAATGCAAGGTTCTCCGTATCAAAGTACATGAAGCCAGTGGGAAGAGAAAACATTCAGTAGCTTAAGCATATGCAGTCTCTCAGCACTGAGTTTTGCAGGCTTCCTGATTAAGGACTAGGAAAGACCTCTAAATTGCACATATAGCAGAGTTCTCCTTGATGAGGTTTAAATTATAGTCATCCTTTCTCCCCTCTCTCTCCCAGGTTACATCCCTACTTCATAAGGAAGCAGGCAAGCAGTCATATGTGTAGTCTATTTTAACTAGCAGCTAGTGTAGGAACTCTTCACACTTCTGCTATTTTACTGTCTATAGCAGTGTCTAGAATAATCCCAGCAGATGACTGTCCAATTCCAGTAGCCGGAGAAGCTGCCATCATTTCAAGAGGAGACAAAAAGGTTGAATCCAACTCTCCTCTACCCTCCTTCAAATGAAGAGAACTTCTTAATCATTCAAACGTTTATAATTAAACCCAGGCAGAACAAACAGGTTGAACTGCCTGGGAAATTACCTAAGTGCCAAATTAAGTAGCCTCCTTATTGTGGTGCATATTTATCAGGGTGTTAATGATTCATTTGAAGATGACAGTTGGAAGTGACTTCACTTCACTGGCTGATTCCTGTGGCCTTTCCTTCCCGATTCCGTACTTTCATTACTGAAATCAGCACGTGCCATTTCAGTATCTTTCAGATTATTCAAAGGTCATGTCTATGCACTCAGAAAGAAGACAGCAGAAGATATTTCTGAAATCCCTAGGTCTTTTCATTATTTTTTCTATGTTTCACTAGTTCCTGCTGGTTCCTTCAAACTGGTGAATCTAGACATGTATGGAAGTGTCAAAGTGTTTGTGGTTCAGCTTATCTTCATCCTGGTCCATATGGACGATAACTCAACATTAGAAGACATTTGTTTCTCCTCACATTTTTTTGTGACCCTTCACATTGAAAACTTTTAAGGCAAAAGGGGGAAAAAAGATCAAAAGAAAATACTTCCTTTTGGCTTGAATCCCTCTGAACTTTTGTGAAGCACACAGTAGGAGCAGCGGCCCACCTGAGAAAACAATAGATCAAATTCATCCATTTTCTTGATGAATGGCCAATAACTAGAAAGTCAAACCCAGAGACTGTGCCAGCATTAAATCAGACCTGAAGGACATTACAGGACTTGGGTCACACCATAAATCAGGAAAAATCATTCTTTGCTCCACTTAGATTTGTATTTACATAGGAGCCAAGTTTTATAAAAGAGCTGACCTTGTCTTCTATCAAGATAAAATGTCTGCCCTTCTATCAATAGATCCAGAAGTTCAAAGCAGGGATTGATCTTCTGTAGTTTTGGGTATTATGCCAATCTGACTGGAACGAGGTTAAAAAGTTATTTCTGCTATTTCTTCTTAAAGCAAACATTCTTAATCATATGAAGAGACTTCCAACAGTTAATAGCAGTCAATTTTCAATCTTATAATTGAACTGGTGAATAAGACAAAGCAAACTTCACTTAGGAATCGATCAATAGGGCGGGTACAGCATATGAGAAAGTTGAGCTTCTCTTTTTTTTTGATTATAGGGCCTGTTATTTGAAGTTCTCTTTCAGATAAGGCCTTCTTACTAAAGGGGATCAAATCAAAAGCCTGTTGTATTTCTGATCCCTTAAAGAGAAGGTGATCTAGTCTACTGCTTCCAAAACTTTTCAGTTTATGAACGTTTGATTCAAGGCATATTTACCAAGGCTTCAAGCCTCCTAAACCAACTACAACCAAATTAAGTGGTTTTACAAATTTACAAGTACAAGATCTCACACAACTATTTTATACCATCTATCTTCAGAGAACTCCTAGAAACTCCAAGCCAGACAACCCCTCATATGAAGCAGATGAATTATGGGGTAGAAAGACTTCAGAGTAGTGAACATCTTTCCATTTCTCAGATTAAAGGCATTCCTACTAAGAGGATTTGCTAGATGAATTAATTCTGAGCAATCACCTCTGGGCTGCTGTGATGCTTGGGCTTAAGGAAAGACTTTTTTTTTTTTTTAAATGTTTTGTCCTTCCCATAGGAATTATTTAATCAGTAGTCATTCCCAGCTATGTTGAGATACAGTCAGACTGTCTAAAAATTAACTTCGTTTCCTCATTTTATGTAATATTAGTCTAAAAACTCAAAAAGGATCAGCACATATAGTTCATCTGCAGGTGCCTTGTGGTATATAATTTTGCACTTGCACTACCCTGTTACCCATTTTTCAGAGAAGAAGAAATCAAATTTTCTTTCTGTCATGAAAGCACCAGTCTGCCTCATTTTTCTCAACTGTCATTTAGAAACACCAAAAGGGCTGAATGACAAACGTTACAAGTCCCTGACCCACCAGAATTTGACAGAAGTTTCATAATATTTTTCTCTTGAATCGCACCTTCTGGCATAAGGTGAATACATTGTGACATTTGTTCCACTATCCTGATCCTGCTGCACCAGCTGCCAAGCCTGCCTCGTATTCTTCATGTCTATTGCACATCTACATACATCAATATAAATAAACAGCTCACCAGGAGAAAGGTATTTTTAGAAACATTTTCCACCACCCTGAAGATTTTCCAAAAATCTCCTGACTTACATCCTTCCCCAGAAGTTCAAGGTCCCACTCTAACACCCCAACCAACAGAAATCCTCAATTCCCTTTGCAATCGCAAAAGCTCTGCTCAAACCCATCAAACAGTTACAGCAGTCTCTTTCACCCTTTGTTTTATGCAGCCTTTATGAGGGACAGATATAAGAAAATTATAATTTCCCATTGCCAGAAATCTCTCAGTTATTTCCATTCTACCCTCAACATCTGAGGAAATTCATAGGTGGGAATCGGAAGCAGCACAGACATGCTTCAAGGTGAGCTAGATTTATTCCCCAGGACCTTTTGTATCCTTTCTATGAAAGAAATCATCAAGCAATCATGAATCCATCCCTCAGCAGCGGCTCACTGATCTAATAACAGCTGTGATGCAGTATAAGGTAGACATCTCTAAGGTATCTTTACACTACCTGACTTAGGTACTGCAAGCAATACATCTGCACCAACTCCAGGCTTGACAAGAATTAACCTCCTGAGCGTTTACTGATTTCCCCAGGTAATTTTGGCAGAATCCAGAAGTCTCGGTGGTGCTGCAGCTATTAGGAAACAGCTCATGAATCAACCAGTTGAAAGCTAGTTCATATGTATCAGCACATAAACACTGACATTGTAATAAAGCTGAACTGACAGCAATGTCGCTGATCCAGATGTACCAGATGTGTACTAGTTGCACTCCACATCCACAGGCCAAAAACTAAGTAAAGGTGCTGGGAGTGGTCAATCCAACACAACATTAAGTTCAGAGTAACACAAGAAGTTTTACCGTTCATACTCACTCAGGGCCAATACGAGACAGTTACAATCCAGCCTTCAACTTTTCAAGTATACTCAGAGGCTTCGAGTACCTCAATTACTTCTCAGCAAAAACAAGCTCACACAATTTACCATAGGAAAATGGTTATTCTCCTAACAACATCATAAAGCACTTATGAAACACTGTCAAATTATTCTTGTGACTGGAACGAAAACATTGAGGCAAAAATAAAAGGAATGTCAGGAAATATGCTGCAGGAGAGAAAGATAAAGGACAATTGGGAAAAGGACACTTTGACTTTGAGAATGGGGGAAAGAGAAAGAATGATCCATCTGAGACACCAGATATTTTCCCCTCTGCAGAAATGGACATCTGTCAGCAAATAAATACAAATATCTTTCTTGTTCATGTTCTCCATCTCAGGCCATAAAGGATGTAGCACTATCTCCTTCAAGGCCTATGGCATGTGAATGATAATGTCAGATGGAACTTGTAAGAAGCCAGAACTGCTTGAGATTTCTCAGTTAAACCTCACTGAGTCCCAAGGACATCACAGGCTTTCATGAGACTTAGGATCTGCAACCTTAAATATATCATAGATGTACCAACAGATTAGGGCTCAGTGCAAACTCCTAAACCATAACGTAACAGAGACTGCAATTTAAAAGTCATTGACAACAGTGCTATGGTAACTGTGCTTCTGAAGACAAAATACTACCAATAAATTCAGCTATAAGGGCCAATAAAATTATAAACCAGAGAATTTTTTAAGTAGACCAGTCACCAAACTAATCACACTATTGGAATCACTGAGGAATAGCACTCAGGTACATAACTGGAAAGCAACAAGAGAAAAGGGGCAGGAAGCTGAGTGAGCTTGGATTAAACTACAATAAGGAGGGTGATATTCAACAGGAAATTTGGATCTAAATAGAGAAAGACAACCTGTGTTTATGGCACATCCCCACATCTTACCGAATGCTGTGTTAGTGCTTAATAAAAAAGTATGCAATATAGAAACACACTGTTGTATGATAAGTAGATAGAGAAAACAGGCATAATATTCTAGTTTCTATTACTGTTATTCTAGGAGGAATACTTTCACATGCAATTAACTATGTTTGCAATATACCAGAGACAAACAAAGGTAAATTGAAAAAATCCAATTAAATTAGAGAACCACAAAGGACACATTCAGTGACCAATAAATAACACATAAAGCACTACTGGAGTAGGTCGATGAGCATTGTTGGTTATCAAATGTTGAAGGGAATTCCTGGAATAACAATAGAGGGGAGATATCATACTCTGATTCATTAAGGGATTGCAGATGTGACAAGCAAGGGAGTAAGGGCAGCCTCATGGCACAGGTTATTGGCTCTTTAGAGAAGCTCTGTTCAGATCCTGGATCCCACATGTAACAGGTTATTGCATTTTAGTTTCTTCACTGAATCGTAGGGATGAAAATGCACCCTTACTCAGCTGCCTGCACTGTAGCACCAATCTCAGATGAATTCACAGCAGCTACCCTCCATCACCTACTTTGATGTAAGTTCAAACACGCATTTTTGTGCTTTTCCCCAGATTGCTTCTCATGTGAAGGAGGAGGCTCCAAAAATTGCTACAACATGTCATCAATGTACCTTCTTTCCATAAAACTTCATTTTATTGTCATACTTTTAAGAGATTTTAGAACCACTTGATGAGACAGCACAGGGACAATGCAGGTTTTATTCTTTCACCACTTGTAGAGTTCTTCCTGAGCATTCATTGACTGAACGTTTCAGCATGAAAGCAAGCTGGGAAATTGGGAAATTTGTATTTCTCCACTGTATATTAACTCCTGACTGCAAGCTGCATACGAGTGAGTGCTTAGCACTGAGGATTTTCAGCCTACAGGTCTTTTCAGTTTCTTTTCTGTCAAAAGACCAACTCCGGTTTATCAAGAAAACTGGGTTTAGGACATGGAGTTTCTCTTAGTTGCCTTAGTCTGAAAGATTTACTTTTTGAACCTTATTAACAAAAACACTTCACTACATATTTAATTAAAGCAAAACAAAAAAACCTGACAACTGTGAAGCTATTTCAACGAAAGAGCTTTAAAGTAAGTGACAGTCCAATGATGTCTATCATGCAGTGACCATCTTTGTGGTTTGACAATAGTTTTATGTAGTGGTGGGGGGCTGTCAGATACAAATCCACCCTTAAGTGAACCTTTGAGTCTAATGATACATTCCTGGCAGTGCAGAGGTACTGCAGTTAGCAATTAAATGTACAAATCTGCCTTGGGGACAAAACCAAAGAAGAGTATGTACCAGCAACACAAGAGTCTCTCTAGCTAAAGGAGAATCTGTAGCTAGTCTCAGTAGCACATCAAACTTTACATCTTCTCGCAAGTATAACAGAAACTGAAAAAGCCCTCGCTACTTGCAAGCACACATCCCCTTCAAGTCTTTATAAATATTTTCTTTCCCACTGTGCCAAGTTTTAACCCATTTTTGCCACTAACCCTCTGCATAGTTCTGCACCACCAACATTGCATTCATCACCAGCCAACTGCTCTCCTATGTATTCTCCTCATTTTCCTTCTCCTCTCTAGTGACATTCCTCATAAAGCATCAAG
>JAOXNO010000003.1:31846718-31884728 GCA_028565335.1 Limnodromus scolopaceus | reverse complement strand
CACCAGCCAACTGCTCTCCTATGTATTCTCCTCATTTTCCTTCTCCTCTCTAGTGACATTCCTCATAAAGCATCAAGCATATTTACATTCTCCCTTGAAATCCTTGAAATTTCTTTTTATTAGGTTTCCCTTTTGACTTCGAACTCCACAAGGCCTACTTCTAATCTCTTGCCACACCTTAAAAGCCATCAAAATTCTGGGAAGTCCCCTGTGATTGAGTGCAACTCTCACAACTTGGGGAACAAACCCAGCTGGGCTTAAGCTGGTCCCAGGAAAGGGCACCACTGGTCTTCTGGTATTTAAGAACAAGGCGGAAACTGGAAAGAGAACCATTCTACTCTACTAGTTAGTAACTGTGCAAGTCTACAGTCTCTGTCCTGATAGGACTCCGATGAGCCAAAGGAATCTAGTTCAGTTCTGAAATGAGATGATCCTCCTCCTGCCACAACCTGAGATTTTCTGCTGTTTTGAGAACAATCAAAATCAGTGAGTCTAAGCTGTAACGCAAAGAGGTCTGCACTGAGACTGTATTATTTCCATTTGTTTTCTTTTGTTTTCGCTAACAGCGCTTCAGAGAATGGTGAAAGTCCTTTAAAGCCTATCCATTGACTTCAAAGGGAACCAGTTTTCCTTATGCCTTTGTTTTGTTGAGATTTTTTTATTTGGTTTGTTAGTAGGTTCTTAAGTTTTCACCTTGTTTTCAGGGGCATTAGTAGCTAAAATTCCTATGAAAACTGCAGTAAGGCTGAGTAGAAAGCCTGAGAAGTGCTTTGGGCATCACCTAAAAAACCCACAATTCTTTAGCAATAGCAGTGATATTGCTCTGGGTTGACGAATGTACTTTTCTTTCCACCACCTTCCTCCTATCAAAACAGCCCTGAGTTACTGCATAACACGAAAACATTTGCATTGCATTAAGGGATTTGTTCTGTTGTCTTTCTCTTATAATCCAAATGCTAAGAAGCTGAACTCCAGGCAGGGGAAAAGGTGCCACATCAGAGCTGGGAAGCTCACATAATTTCAGGAACAGACAGGAAATAATTAATTTAACAGTGTAGAAATAGTCAGTTTAGAAACCTCAACATGCAGGGGTGGCAGCTTTGTGGCGGTTTTATTTTTTTTTTTGAGGAAAGACTGCATTTGGTAGATTTTGGCTCATCACAACCCAGCTGTGCTCCTCACAAAAAGAGGAGCTGGTATCTTCCTATCCTGTTACACTACCTTAAACACTGCTGCACATGAATCAGCACACAGCCTTGACTAAGGCTCATCATAGCACAGGGTAAATGGTCAGAGCACAAAGCTATCACAGCTGGAGCAGAAACAGTAACAAGTTATTCTGACCAAGAACTGCCAATTTATAGTCTGGGAAGCCATTTTGTTGCACGGACATCATCCTTTCTGTTCTCCCAGCCAACCTTTCCTAGTTTTGCACAACTGCTTATTTAGGGACAAAGGATATTAACCAGCAAACTAGTTTCCAAGAAACCTTGTTGAGGTTTGAAGGAAGAATTACCTTCAAATTGAAGCTTGTACTGCAAAGCTGACCTGCCGTTTCCTATCATCTTAATGACTGATTTGTTGCAGCTGCAGGTTTAAGCACCTCGGCCTTTCTTACACTGAGAGAACAGGAACATAGCTATTCACATGCGACAGAGGAGTTGTGTAATGTGTCTCAACTACAAAAATGCTATGCTAAGACAGAGTTTCTCACTGGGTAGATATGTCTCTTATAGGTTTGTTTTTTTTTTTAAAAAAAAGAGACATTAACACTATCACACAGGAGTCTTTATCCCAAGTCACCCGTGTACAGCACGAGCACAAAGAAGTACCAACTGCAAACACTGAGGAAGTGCCAGAAACACAAGAAAGAATTCTCAGAATTCTTAAAGCTAAAGCTTTTAAAAGTTAAAGCACTTTTAAAAGATCTAATTGAATTTTCCCCATCAAAGGAGCTCTGTCTAAAGCAGATAGCTTTTATTATCATTCTGCTCCTATAAAAGGGTACCCTTCTGAAGAAGCACCACACAACTTGTTTAATATTCTGCTATCTCTAAACTAGCAGGTATACTATTTAAAAATAGTAGGCATAGTTTTAAAAACAACCAAAAAACACAGAAGATGTGTCAGGGCATCCAGTGAACTCAAATATGCACATCCAACCTGTTTGTTGAAGAGAGGAGGGAGCCTGGGTGTGGCAATATGCTATCATTCTTAAAATTGCTTTCAAAAGCCAGTGTTAGTCCAGGTTGGCAGCAAACTGTTGCTTTTAAGAAACACATTCCTTTATAAAAAAAACCAGCCGGATTTATTTTTATTTTATTTTATTTGAGAACCACAGGCAGACTGGGATTTCTCCTCTGTGAAATCTTTTTGACTATTGTGGCTGGTCTCAGGTGTGCAGCCTTAGTATAAATGGATAATACTAAAAGGTGCCTTCAGGCATAGCCTTGAGCTATGGGGAGTAAAATGCACTGCCTTGTGAGCTGCCTCTGGCACAAGGGAAAGGGGTAGACAGAGGAACCTGAAATTCACGCTCCTTCTTGCTCCCCCAGTTCCAATTTTTCCCTTTTTCCCCTGGGAAAATTCATTTGCATCTAGCTTGTGAATCCTGAATCCTCTGCTAGCAAGTGGCTGAACTAGCTGAAAGCAGACTGCATAGCCCCTGTTTCCTCTTGCAAATCTTTACACGTTTTTCAAGCTGACAGAAGAGAGCCCTCCCTTATTCAGATACTATTATTCCAGTCCAGTACAGTCTTAAATAAAGTTCAAAGGCAATCTACTCTGTCAGCTAGGAACAGGCAAGAGATCCAATGGTATAATAGTACCAGTTGTTGTTTAGGAATAAGTATATCAGGCCTATGAATCTACTCAAGAAAAATAAGAGGACTTTAAAAATGCCTCCAAACCTTCCCCCATAAGATGCTCCCTAGTTCACATTTATTTGTTACTTGATTCAACCAAAGGGATGATAAACATTTTCCTCACATAAAATACAGCCATATACAATGCTATAGCCCCTCCTTTCCCAAACTATACTCTCGTCAATTTAACAAAACAAAACCCAAAACTAGGCTAGTAGGAATCATTGAGATTAGCCATTAACAAAACCAGCAGAAATCAGTACCTAGAGAGCTAAACTCCATACCCAGAAGTAATTCTCATGATCCTGCTGCACTGCTGTCCATGCAAATGAATCTGTCTGTAAGCGTAGTTCTAAAAGTGCTTCACCCACCTCTTTCGGATGTGGTACGTGTGTTCCCCAGCCTCTGCTCAGCCTCTCACTAACCTCTTTGCCTTTCTTGGCCTGCCACAGGTCTCTGGGAACTCGCCACCAAGCCCTCCTGCTCTGTTGCACTCCAGACATCATTAGGCAGCCCCACCTCATGCTCTACTTGTGTACTCTGTAATCAAGGGCAGCCATTGGAACCAGCTGTTGCTCATTTCAGTGGCCAGTCCAGCCCAAACCACAACATTTTCAAAGAATCCTTGCCTCTAGTCAAGTTTCCCACACCATCACAGCTTCATCTTCAGGTTGTGATGAATTATCCAACCCAGCTCTTGAGTCTCCATCCTGTTACATGGCAAAGGTAATTCAGAAGTCACGTAGCATTGATCTCGCTAACACAGGATCAATACTGTGCCTCTGCACTGTGCAAAATCATGCCTGATGGGTTTGGTTATGTATAGGCCAAGGGGACCATATGATGGATAAATTCTACTGCGGTCCAATGAAATTTGTGTTCAGGACATTACTCATCACAAATACATTATGTTATACACGGACATGACAGATGATTAATCATTGCATTCTATCAGTGCAATACGGCATATAAAGAAGCAATGGCATCCGGAGGAAGATTTCACCTGATTTCCTTTAAAACCTGCTGAGCCCTCTTGTTTCTCAAATGCTTGATCATCAGTGAGCATCTCTTTTCACACAGGGTGCTCTGATTGCACATTAGATGAAAACCCACTTAGCATTGCAACCACAGGCAGGACAAGACTTGTTTTTCATTGCAGGATATAGTAGTCATGGTATATTCCTCCCTGTGCTGATACTTTATCATCTTTTAAGTAGACTTCTACCATAAATTTAAAAGTTACCTTACTGTTCCTTTCCCATTGCGTTTTCATGAGAAGGCGACATTTATCAACTCTCAGCTGCGCTGAAGAAGGAGGAACTGGAAGTAAAGAGAGAATATGGAGGTAAATTATTTTAACTCCCTCTGTGGAAAATAATCCCCTCATCCCTTCTTCTTCATCACTAACTTGCAAACTCATGTTAGCCTCAAATTGACCTACCCTATATGAACATCACAATCTTACAAATTACACCAGCAACCTGCCGGTCCGTACAGACACCATCTGGGGGGGCTCGTGGAGAAAACGCTCCTCTATTTATCCCACACAAGCTTATTCATTTGGCTTCACTTTCTAGGAAGACTATTTCAATACCTAACGTTGATGTTTACATACAGATAGGAGCCTCAGAATTTGATAGGAAATCCCAAGCATCTAGGCCTATATCTCATTAATCTTCATTTTCTTTTTCTAATAGTATGTTCAATGCTAGACTACTACTGTGACCAACTCACGCCCCGATTCCTCAGGTACAGGATGAGACTAGGAATATTTACTCCTCTAGAAAATGTGCTGAGGTTAGCAAATACAGAAACTTGAAAATAGAAGCATCACTGAAAGCTGATATTTGAATACCATGACACATGGCTGTCTGAAATTTGACAATACATGTTGTGTCACCTAAGGAAATTTTGATTCACCTGCCTGTAAGTGCTTCATACAGTTTTCTAAGATATTTGTTTTGTTTTTCTCTAATATATCAGAAATAAGATTCTTCAAAAAAGTTAAAAACACAATGTCACTTGCAATTGTGTTTTAAAATCTTTTATACGAACTAGCAGACTGTACAGCAGATGTAAGAACACAAGAGGATTCAACCAACACAAGCCCACACATCAAGACACTGCCAGTGTCAAAACTTGTCTTTCCATTAAACAAAAGATGTTTCCATAAAACAAAATGCAAGAGAAATAATTCTTGCAAACTACATGTGTGTTTTAAAAAGAAAAACCATGAATTCTTCCTAGTGTTTTACATTCAAGTAACTGTAATGATTAAAGTTTGTAACTTCAAAAAAGAAAAATCTTCCTCCCTAGAGCAGAGTCAGGGCATTACAGGTAACACTACCCTATCTACATCACAGGGGCCATCTGCTGAGTTTACTTGGGAACTCATAAAAGCAAGATCTGCTGCACTAAGTGCAACTTTCTAATGTTGGTTATCGTCTCTGCTAGGAAAACAGTAATTTTGCCAGAGCACAGCTATTAGATAGACAGCAAACCAGTGCTTACTTTAAACACTCAACCTGCTATATAAGATTAAAATATGCTCACTAAAAATAATTCTGGGGTTCCTGAGCCTATTCAAATTATTCGTGATCTTGGGATACACATGAACTTTTACAAGTGAGGACTATCCTGCATTGTTCCTTAAAGAACTGTTCCATTCTCTCCAGGAATCAAACCAAAGACATGGAGATAAAGCAGATTGACAGGTATTTGATACCTAACCACACTGAAGAGCCGCTCTGTGTAAAACAGACTGAGGAACCTAAGGTAAAATCAGGTAAGGATAAGTTGCCTTCTGCATGCCATCATCTACAGAGCTGGACTGTCTGGACCCACTTGTCACCCTTCTGACAGTGGCATCATTTGCAAGTAGGTGTTTTACATGCATCTTGTATTAAGGCGTGACACTTTGCCACTGATAGAATGGAAAGGGGTCTATGTCTTTTCAGCTCCCACAGTATTTCTACAAGTAGTCTCCGTACATGGATGAAGAGGGTTAACTTCAATGTAACAAGCTTTGGTAGTTGTGAGCTTTGTAAATACTGCACTACAATGGACCAAAATATTCAAAGACTCAAACACCCCCCCCATCTTACATGAAATATATATATATACACATGTACAGGCATACGTATGTGCTGGCACTGATACAGTGACTGATACAATGACAATCTTAAGTGACACAGAACTGCTACAAGTGAGTTGTTGTAATACATGAAATTATTTGACGTTGTCTATCTGCCTCTTCTGCCTTCTACCCCTGAAGGACAATGTACATATTTTCCATATGTTCCATACAGTATACCAAATTTATTGTTGGTGGTGCAAACCAGGTAGGCTTGATACTAATGGGCTGTTCATGTTCATGGCCAGAACAGGTACTTCAGTTTAGCAAGCATCCTAATCTGGAACTCCCATCTTCTGATTGTCAGCAACCATTTCCGAGGATTCATTTTGATAATCAGATGCTATTTCTCGCTAAAAATGAGGGTCCGCTTTCAAAAAGTGTATGGTATTTCTGAGGCCATGCCCTACATTTACTGCCTTTTTTTTTTTTAAGAAATGCTAAACATGCGAAAACTAAACACAGGATCTACATTCATTTCACGTGAGTCTTGAAATTAAATGTCAAGAATACCCAAGAGAACAGTGTTAATGAACAGTCTTAGCCCACAGCACCCACTATCTGTCATTCTTATTAAACACAAAAGAATAAAAAGGTTAGTATAAATGTTGATATTTAACCAAAAGGGAACATTTTCTGTGCATATTCATGAGATATTAACATTAGCACCTTTTTTGTTCTGCCCAATGAGTTCAGTGATAAATAGATATAAAACATGATTGAACATGGTTATTGAAAATAAAGATGTTCTGGTTGCTACTCAGCACATCAATTGATTTCATATGCTTGGTTTTTCTCTTTCATTGTTCATTTCTACCTTAAGTTATGAATTTTCAGAAGCAAACATGAGCAAGTCAGAGTAAATATACAATTGCTACTTGGGCTGGTGTATCACTCCTCTTAGTTTACCTTTTACAGGTTGCTTAAATCAATAAACCTGCACTCTGGAAAAACAATGCAATATATATTCCTGTATTTTTATTCACCATTAAAAACCTTTCCATAATTTTTCCCTCTCCTTTAATGTAAAATAAGTATCAGGAACCCTTAATGATCTTAAGGACTGTGGCTGTCTGTATGATACAAAGATTGATTCATTAATAATTTTTTATGAATAGAAATGGTGAATTCACTGCTTGTACTATATAATACTGCCACAACATTTATGTGAATATTAGTAAATTTCAGGTTTTATACATTTTAACCAAACAGCTTAATACATAACCCCACGTGAAGAAAACCGCTTACAAATGCATAGCTAAACTGCAATTCCTCAGCTGAAACCTAGTGAAAATGGGTTGTAAGAGACAAATGTATTTGTAGAAAAGTTACTTTACTCACTAGGGAGCAATGATTCATGAAAGTAGAAAGTGCAAGTGCCAGAATCAAGATATGTAAAGATATCATATGTAAAGATATCATATGTAAGATATGTAAAGATATTCTGCAAGAATATCTGTGTGGCCAGTGTGACCACCTCAGCAATCCGTGGTTCTTTTCCTCCTCCCACCTAGAGTATCTTCAGAGTAGTGACCAATTAACTACTCCTGTATGCAGCGCTTGTCTTGAGTGCTGCCCTGATGACACTTGGGGGCCAATGGATGCTGCTGAAATGTATGTAAAAATTACCATAAAGTGATAAAACCATAAAAAGTAATTGTCTCATGGTTCACTGCTTGACTTAATATTAATCTATAACAGTATAATTAAAGTATCTTTTACAGTTTCTCTTAAAATAAATTCTGAATCATAACACCAGTGAAAAGCTTTCCTTTCTATCTGAGAAGCATATGAGGATGTGGTCTGCTCTGGATGCTTTACATAGCTCACGAAAGCCAAGGTGTCCCAGCACCAGGCTGCATTTTGCAGTGGAAGTACTCCATTGCAATACTGCAGACAGTAAAGGGCATGTAATTTAATCTCTCTGCATTGCAGTTCATCACCTACACAATGTTCTGCCCCTGACCCTTTGTCTGGTTTGTTATTTGAATTTGTAAATTTGGCAGGGTAGGGACAATCTCTTCACAGAATCACAGAATGATAGGGGGTTGGAAGGAACCTCTGGAGATCATCTAGTCCAACCCCCTTGCCAAAGCAGGTCTGCCCAGAGCACGTTGCACAGGAACATGTGCAGCTGGGTTTTGAGATGGAGACTCCACCACCTCTCTGGGCAACCTATTCCAGTGCTCAGATCTCTTGATTTGTGCCCATACCACTACCTGTCACAAGAACACCAGTCGCAGTGCCAGTCCCTGGCACTATCACAGCAGGAAAAAAACAACTTCACCAGCTCCACTGTTGCAGTTTCCCTTCTCGCCATTTCCCTTCCCTCCACCTTGGTCTATCTTTGGCTTACAACTGACTTTGGTCACTCAACACACTCTGTGAAATATTCCTATTAAAGATAAATTGTCTTGGTATTTACAGTATTCACCACAAGCATCACTAGTAGTGAGTGACTGAAATGAATACTAATTGAAAAAACCTCCATATTAATCTAATCATGCAGTGAGGATGGAAATAAAAAGACTTGAAAATCTCACTCTACATGCCGCAAAATCTAAGCTCAAGTATTAAATTCTTCATAGTAGTTACTACTGAATTTCAGGTTATTTTCTCCCTTTTGACTCCTAATGCCATATGATGCTATTACATGAGGAAACCGTCAAAAGGTGGATTATTTTATCATGTATACAGCCTGTCACTCTGGTGGCAGCTTGCATATTAACTGAGCCAGAGCACTCTATCAGCAGGGCAAGGCTGTACTAATTGCTCACTGCAGGACTGTGTGTTCTTGTCTTTAATACCTTTTAAAGTAGACATTGCAAATGCAAGCAAATACTACTTAAGGTAGTACTGTCAAAAGAATTTAAAAGCGAGACGAAAAAGCCTTAAATAGCCCAATATTTACACTGTGACAATTCTTTCCATTGGGAAATTACTTTGCCCAAATGTACAATAATCAACTGCAATTTCTTTCTTAGCTGGCCTCTCAGAATCTTTCATAATCCCTCCTGTCTATTTAGACACCTGAAAGTCCCTGCTGTCACTATTCTTTTTCTATTTACCTCCTCAAAATCCCGCTGGCTGCACGCTGCGGGCGGCTCGGAGGGACGGGGTGCAGGGCAGGAGGCCGGGGCGGCTGCTGAGGGGATCCCAACAGCCCACCAGAACCGGCCCCCGCTGGATCTGAAACCCACACCGCGGCATCAAACCCCAAGGTTCAGCCAGGTACGGAAACGCACGCTCTCCCACTGCAAAAATATTTAAGAAACAAACCTACAGCTGTGAGGGGCTGCGGACAAACTCCATGCTGAGGTGGGGGACGCCCAACACGAGGGACAGCGGCCTGCAGGGAACCACCCTGGGCAGGGACAGCCTGAGGGGCTGCAGCCTGCAGGTACCCACCCTGGGAAGGGACAGCCTGAGGGGTGAGGGCTGTGAGCCCCTCAGACGGGAGCAGGCCCACCTCCGAAGGTTGTGCTGATTAGCAACAAATGAAGTAAAATTTCTCAGCTCAGTACTCTTCTGCTTGTGACTTAAACCCACCAAAATCAGAGCTCAGGCAGTTATTGCGCTAAGATCGGCACTTACTCTACTGACTGGTATTTTTTGATTTCCCTGTGCTCTGTCGTGTCTGTCTGGGTTTTTTGCCTTCCCTCTAGTCTGTAATCCGTTCTAGAGAGCTATTTCTCTGTGGTCTCTGTTTAGACAGTCTTGGCAAATTGCATTCAGGCTGAAGACTGGCACTTCTAGCTGCTATCATAAAGTATTAACATGCATACTTCTCATTGAGCATAATTTTTTAATGATATTTAACAGGAACTGGATGGGTATGTTTGCCAATTTAAAGGCTGGCAGCAATGCTATTTAACATGTGGTTTACTTTAAACGGTACATGCCATTTACTTTAAATGGTACGCAGATTTTTGGCTTCTAAATCTTGTTTTAATATACAAATAACCAAACAGTGGTTTAAGAGGATTAATTGCCAGACAATGCAGAGAATTTTTTTAATACAATGCATATGGCAAAGACTGTGTTCTTAGTGTGAAGGAGCCAGCAAGCTTTTGTGAGCAGTTATTGCATCTTAAACACTGAAAGCATTTTCAGTCATGCATTCATGAAGACTAAGTTTTGTGCTTTTCTCTCTCAGTTTTGCACTGCTTATTGGTGTGAAATGGAAAGAGGGAGTATCAGACAGTAAGAGAATCCCATGTAGGGGAATTGCAAGAGTGTCAAACTGTCTTTCAATCAAAAATATTATACCAATGAACTAGGCAATGAAGAAATGGATGGTGTCACTGAATAGTGACATTAAGGAATCAACTGAATGTGTAAATCTGAAGTATTGGGTGTCTGTCACCCATGTTATGCATTATTCTTTTTAGCCACTGATTCAAATGAACCTTGTAAATTGAAACGTGCATGTAGAATAGAGTGTTCATAAAAGCCTTTGAGAGTCTCACAGTTTGGGCTATAATTACTTTTTTAGCACAATTCTTTGAGACAGTGACTACCTCTCAAACAAGGACTGATTATCCACAGTTCCTACTGGTTTCATTACAAGCTCATTGGGGAAGGCTTTATGTTATGCAGTGTCAATGGAAAATGGACTAATAAATAAAAATGGGATGATTGATTAAAAGTCAAGAAGTGCCTAAGTACTCCAGATGATTCATTGTGCGGAAAAGTCTCATGCTCTGTAGAGAAAAGAGACGAATGCAAGATTAAAGAGGCAGTCAGTGGCAGAGGAAAAAGAACCCAGAAGCCAGTGGTTTAGTTGCTAACTTGATAGTCAGAAATTGTGAAATTATTATTAATAACTGGAAAAGTGGCTGTCCCGGACAAACAGACCTGATTGTCACATTAGAGACACAGACCAAGTAGGTCTCTGCCTAACCAACTAATTGCATCTATACACACAAGAGCTAAAGCAATAAAATAAGTAAGTCAATTTAAGGAACAAATCTTAATCTTGATACAAATTACATGTTAAATGACTTCTTACTTACTCACTCTATTTTTTAAAATATCTAATGCCAGAAACTTACCTCGTATTTCTATGTTTCTCTTGGTCCTAAACCACAATAAAATACCAATACAAAGACCAAGATGGGCTGAGGACAATTCTTGTAGAGAGCTAACATGGTATTGATCTATAGTGGCTTATCTATAGCCTTATCCAAAGCACAGAAATCTGCTCATTTAGGAATGATTTCCTTCAGCTAACTACGGTATCCTAGTTCACATTATTCATCTAGTTTCTCTGTGGCATTAATGGAGAGCACTAACATCGGTGTTTTTCTAGGTGAGATGATTCATGCTCTGGAGGTGTGAATTTTTCTTCCTCAACTAAAGAGGGACCTTAAATGATTTTTTAAGGTAATTTATTTTTACATCATTAAAATGAAGGGAAATTAATATTACTGTTAATTATTGACTTCAGTGTAGAACCTTGTTAGCCAAAAATGGGTTACCATCAAAACAGCACAAAAGAGAGAGAGGCAGGCCCTTAGTCAGCTCAGTCTCAATGGCAGAATAATTTCATTAGGATTCATGACAGCAAAAAACTTCTTTTGCCCTGAGTTAACATTGTGGTCCTGCCCTTTAAAAACTTTCAGAAGTCCACTTCTTGACTGCGATCATGAGACAGGTTGATTGCCTACAAGCTGTCCTGCATTGTAGAAAGATGTGCTCATACTATAAAAATGGAAATGTGAAGCTACTTTATGACTTTTTAATACTCAAAGCTATTGGGATATGTTATAAGCTCTGACCTGCACTTACAATTATAGTTACCATCACTCCTTGGGAATGAGAACTGAAGTTATAAATATGTCCACTTCTGTGAGAGATTAGAAATTACTTCAAAGAATTCACTTTCAAAAAGAAATTATGCACTAATTAAATAAAACTCTAAAAATTAAAAACCATTCCCAGAGATAAGTCTACTTTGAGAAGACATTTATGCAGATCAGTGCTTCTGTCTTACACTAATGCAGAGAAATGAATGGTGGGTAGAAGGTGTTCTTCAGCCCCAACAGATCAAGCAGGCAGTCTTGTGGTACTCAAGTGCTACTGTCAAGTCCCCTCCTACTGAGACCAATAGCTTAAAAAAAGTGGGAAAGGATAAGAACAGTTTATCGAAATGTTAAAATAATTTGTAAAATAAGTGTCTAAATATCCCTATTTATTTAATTTCATTGCATCAGAGATACTCTGCCAGTGTGCTGAGGTTCTCAAGTAGACTTACATTAATATGGAAAGAGTCTTTCATGTGCCTACAACTTGACATGCATTAGGATACAATGTGCAAGGTTCCAAGTAGAGTGCAAAATGCTGCCCATTCTTCAATTCCTAGGCTAATTGCACAATCCTAACTTTTGAAGGGCATAAAATATTTTAGCTATGTTACCCTTACAGCTTTACACAGAATCCTTTAAAATTATAAAGAAGACATTTCTACAAAATGAAGGGGTTTATAAGAAAATTTCCTTTTACAATAGGTTTATACATATTAGAATGCTATAGCCTAGACGTTCTATTAAATTCTTTGATGTGATTTAGAATACTTGTAATGCTGTTTTCATTTGAATTCCACAGAATTTTTCTGTAAAAGCATATGTGCAAGACAGGACGGGAAGAAAGAATCTATCTCCTTACTTCTAGCTTACCAGCCTCTAAGTGGAACAGGAGGCATTTGCAAATGTACCTCACTCATTTATTTTCTCACCAAATTTTCTCAATGTATTGTAATATTTCATTTTCACTTGTGCAACAAAGAAAAAGAATCCATAAAAAGATGATAGGAGAGAATTCTATGCAAGTCTTTGAATTAATACTGATAATATATTCCCTAGAAACTGAATTCCCATTTGCATAATTAAATTGGCCAGAACTATCTAACTGTCCAGCTTGCAGGAGTTCAACTTCTCTGAAATGCACTATCTATACCCATGAGACGCTGGTCAATTACACAGGTGAATTGATAGAAGAATTCAAGGCACCGTATGCTTGATTCAATATTACACATTAATGGGAAGTCTAATGCGAGTTATACACTATGCAGTAGCAATATTTTAATATTTTTGGTAAATAACATACAGCTGCCTAGGACATACAGAATTGTGACACTGCAAAATTGGGGTCAACAGAATTGAGGGCTTTTTTCATTTGGGTTTTTTTCCAAATCAAGTAGGGAGTAGACATAAGGATGTGGTGATACAAGTTTGTTAAAAAGCTGACTTGGTTTTCGCCCTGCATAAATACAAATTGTCCATGCAAATTGTTGCTCCTACATTTTGGTACTCAGAAAACATGTAAAAATTGTTTATGAAAGTACTGGTCTGCTGGAAGCCTGATTTCCATATATGTAACAGCAGTAACATGGGGACTTGGGTCATACTGCAGAGAAGGAAGCTTCTGCCATGTGGGTCACTTGTTAATGTCCCCACCCATACATTTGTATAGAGAAGAGAAAAGGGGCAGTGATCGACTGCCTTTCCAAACCTGCAGTTAGAACTCAGCCATGTGTTACATCTATGGCAGGTTAAGAGCAGGAAGGGAAAGATGCCATGGGACAAGCCGTCATTTCTTCCCGAGACACTATTATATTTCTGTCTGTAGAGCAAAGAAAAGCCTTTGCCATATCAGTATTAGCAGCTGGTGTCTAGCCAGCTAATTTTCAGTTTCCTTCGGTTAGTTGGTTATGCATATATTTTCCCTAATCATTACTTAACGTTGCCAAAAACAAAATTCCTGCCCCTAGAAAACATGAATGTGGCTGGCTGAGCGCTCTGAGACGCTAAAGCATTTCCTGAAGGATCCAGAACACAATGAACTTCCCTTAAGGTCACAATGCCTGCAGTAGGGATCTTGAGGTACCAGCAATTACGTTAGTAAGAGAATTTCATCACTTTGACATGAGCATGAGACTTCAATACAAATTATGGTTTCTGTGGAATGACACCTTCCTTTTAAGTCAGGAAACAAACGTGGACTTTAATAGCAATAACCTCTGATAAAACATACAAAAACCCCCTCAAAAATCCAAAACCCCACCTTGTATTGGAAACCAATCATAAAGTAGCATAAACCTGTCAAATGTGCTCTGCTTGACCGTGATCAAAAGGTGACCCATATGTTGCCTGAATATCTTTTTAACATTGTATTCATTTATCAAAGACAATTTTCTGTGGATAATGAAGTATGATGAACACCTAAAGAAAAGTCGGACCATCTGTCTGCCTCCTTATTCATTAACATTCACCTTCAGTACATGCTTGGCTTGTTTTATAACAACTTGAGTGACAGGAGAATTAGTTCATTCCCATGGTTTGTTTTCTTGGGGTTTTTTTCCTGTAAACTTCATTTTTTTCTATCATCTATGCATACATTTGTTAAACAGAAGGTGGGGGTGGAGTATGTGAAGTCTAAACTAATTTGAGGAACTAGCATAGCTTCTGCTTGCAGATGTCATGGTGTTTGCATTTTACATATTCATTGAAATGATTCTCGTTTTTCAGGGGTAATGAAAATGCATTTTTAGGCTGCCGTTAAGTCCCAGATACAACCTGAAATCGTAAGTTGCTGAGAGCAAATGTTCCTCTGAATGTCTCTGTATGCATTGAAGGCTGTGCATTTGCTTGAATTCTGGTCTTCTCTATGTGAGGACAATGGCCCACACGTACAGATCTTGCATCTGTCTCACATCGGTATTTCCTAAACCAAGAATGGCCTTCACAGAGGTACAAGATTACCACGTACTGCCCAAGGTGATAGAGCAAAATCAAGGGAGTCAAGAATTCTGACCAGAATTTGCAGGTTATAATCTGGAGATTGGCATATTACCATGTATAAGAGATTCACAACTTTCTAAATTCACAATTCAAAAAAAGTATCTAATTCTTACTCAACTTTTCAGATTAATTTTATGCCTCAAAGATTTCAAAACAACAAATTCAGCAAAATTGTGTGGGACGAAGGACCAAACCAGAAGAATGGTGACTAGAAGTTATTTCTGATTATTTAGGTGCTTTTAAGTTCTGAACTAAAATATTTTCTTGAAACTCTAGCTGCTATTCTTTAATGTATGTATCCAGTGGAAAAGTATGGGCAGGGAAAAAAAGCAACCTTAAAATAGATTTTCAATAAAAAGTATAATGAAAATTGTAAATAATTACAGGGTAGTTTGAAGTCTACTGAATTCAACAGCCGAACTTCGGGAATTTACTCAACAGCGGCATAGGCAACATATTTCTATAAACTCTTCCAATGAATTATCTCCTTCTATTTGCTCTAAGTTTAGAACTTTTTTACTCTTATAAGCAGTGACATTTCTAAGCCCATTTTGTAAGATAAAACTGTTCAGAGAAATCTCCTGTTTCTCTAGAAATGAGATTTATAGCTTAGAGTTAAGAATAAATGAAGACTGATTCAACATGAAAATGTAGACGTTCTTTTTCAGTGAGGTTCCAGTGTCTGTCCACATCTTAGTAAAAGTGATTATATTGAAATTCACATTTTACCTAGAATTCCTGAAAGTAAGTAATTCTATTAGCTTATTTGTACAAATTAAAGAATGAGCTGATGAGCTACTAATTCCCCGACATACTTGCATTGTTAACTTATAGTTAATTCTTATTTTTACTTCAACTGATTTAAAATTCTTCAGTAGAAAGTACTGCTCAAATGGACTGACAGTGATTCAAAACTGCTTTCATCTTGTCAATGAAAAAAGGGAAAAGAGATGGAAATTCAAGCTCAGACAAATGAGCAGGTTAACGCAGTGTAATGAGTTACCAGTCAGCCAGGTAAGGACGTAAGGACATTACCTTTTGCTGGGATTTAACCTGGTGTGCTTTACCACACTCTCAGATGCACAAACCAGTTAATATAACCACAGCAAGACATAATTGCTTGTTAAACATGCTAACTCATTCAGTGTATTAATTGTGCTTGTACTATGGCTCTGGTATCCTATACTGCAATAAAGCTGACCTCAGATAACAACCATTTATATAAAAGGCCAACAATATTTCATCTATAACTTCCTGACTTAAGCAGAGTTCGCCTGGCTAGAATTTGGGAGGGGTGAGGGAGCTTGTGTCTGTATGTGTTCTATCAACTTTTATGTGGCTTGGTGACATTTCTACCCAAATACTGATGCACAGCAATAGGCTGGTGTAAACTATTGAGAAAAATCTCCATATTAATTTTTAACATGCAGGTGGAGATGTTCTTATCTGTGTCAGAATAAATAAATTCATCATGGAGAAAACAGGTGACATGGTATTGCCTTATAAGAAGTAAACTCTCACTGGAGATTCACACAAAGGGTATAAATAATAAAAATGGATGAATAAAGAATCAATAAAATTAAACACTTTTGCAACTGTTGACACTAAGAAAAATTACCCTGTCAGTGAGTAAAGAACAGATCCAGCCTCTGATGATTTTAGTACAACTCTACAGTCCTGCTACCTTCTTGTGGCTTGCATTTTCTTATTGAATACTATGGAGCAGGTAAATTAAATTAAGTAGGCAAAATCAATGAAATCCAATAATCAAGCCATCATATTCATTACTAGTGATTATTAATTGTGTGACATCTATCTGAGCTAAAGTGGGAAATTTGCAACAGAATGAAAGAAGGAAGCTTTTTGTCCCTTTAAAAAATGCCTATTGCTTATATCTTTGAAGTCTTCTGTATTCAAGGCACTAGGCTTAGCAGATGTAACGAGAACTCAATTCATTATTGCAGAAACTACAGGGGCAAAGCTTTGTGGAAGGAAGCAAGGACATCCAACTACAGGTCTGTCAAGTGTTGGAAATCACCAGAGGCCAGTGAGTCCTGCTTGAAGAAGACACAGTCCATCCCCAGGCAACCACGCTTAGGGAAGAAGGCAGAGTTAGGATGAATTTCAGGTTGATCTGAGTTGCCCCTTTCCACAGGGTATAAGGCTACAAGTCCTTCCTGACACCTCTTCCTTGTCATGCTGTTGCATTCAGGATGCCAAGTGTATCCTTTAGGAAGACAGAATCAATGACTTCTGTTAACCCACAAACAACATGCTGCTAAATGTTTTACGTGTTTGGTTGCAATTAGACCCACTCCTGAAATATATGAATGTCGAGCCTACGAAAATTCCATTAGCAGAAAGCAGGGCTGTATCTAAAGTGAAAGATGGCATGGACAAGTCTTTGAAGACTCAGGGTCTGACAGACTATTCATTCAGTCTGTGCCCTCAGTTGAAAAGTGCACATTTCAGAACCTCAGAAAGTATTTGATTTTTCCTCAAACTCTTTCAGCTGAAGCATTCATTAAAAACATTTTAAAATAAAACACTGCAGATTAAAAATAAATGCTTTCTTTATGTGGATTTTAAAATGTACCTAATTAAAGCATTAAATAAATCCTCCCCCCAAAAATACCACATTTCAAAATGAAACACTTGCTATAAAGGGAGGGGTGGTATATTCCAATAGGAAAATGCAAAGAAAAAATATGAAGAATTGTTTTTCTGCCGGCCAAATTACATTTAAAATAAGGTACTGAACTTAAAGCAAAACAATGATTCACATAATATTAATGACAAAATTTTGCTGATATTTCATTCTTGGTTTAAAAATAATCAACATTTATGACAAGTGCCAGAGAAAAAGCCTCAAGTATATGAAAGTTTAAAAGGGATTTATAATCTAGCTGAAATCTCCTTTTAGGTGGAAAGCGACTTGATTGATAATAACATCCACCATGCTCTTTATAGCTAATTTCTTCTGAGTGGCTGTAATAGAGATTCATATGGATTCAGAGAAGATCCATCAACTAATTTAAATATCTTAAATGCACCTCTTCAGAAGTCTCTGTTCTCTAATCTATTTTATCATTATTTTTAAGTGAATTTTTTTAGGTGGAATCTCCTCTACTTAGAAGCTTGGCAAAAAAAGATAGGGAAAAGAACAGAGGCAATGAAACAATCCAGATTTGAAAATTGCATTGTCTGCAATTGTCTCCTGTTCCGTATCCAGTCAATATCAGTGTTTTCTTGGTTAAAAACTGCTTAACTCAACAGTTTGCAGGTGTTAACAAGACTGACTAGCATGATGCTGTGCTCTTCTGTAGAGCTCATTAAAAAGGATACACATGTAAAACAGGGGGGTTATAATTTACTCAGTTATACTTCAGTTCATCCACCATCTATCTGAAAGCAGTATGGCTTGTACCATCGTCTCCCCCTCCCACAGTACGGCATGCAAAGGGAATCACATCATTAGTTGCAAGGAGAACCACACGTTCACTTCGACGCTATTGCTGTGTTTCCTCCAGTTGATTGTAAAGATGCCATTAAAAATCCATGTTTTCTTTCCAGTGGCACTCAATTATCATTGATCTCTGCTGTTTTAAGTACAGGGTGAAATTCTGGCACGGTCAAATAACCCTACAGGTAATCATTAGCAAACGTAGCACTTTTGCTTATGGCCGTCAGTTGCTTATAAAAGCTGAATTGTATAATGTTCAGAGGTGGAAATGGTACTCTTCAGAGAAAAAAAAAGAACAGTTAAAAGACAGTGATCCAATACTGGAATCAGATTCAAATAGGAAAATTCTTATTAGAGACTGTCCATAGAGAGCAGGCTGTAAAATTGTAGCCTATATTGCAAGACTATATTGCTCTAGGAGTCAATCTTGTTCCAGTACATTTATACTGGCACTCCCATTCATACTCCCACATTCTTGGCAACTGAGAATAGTCATACAGGTATATCATGACTTGCCAATTGAATTATAAAATAAATGAAAAAAAGCAGATGTTACAGTGCTAAGTATTGGATCAATCAGAGTAACGGCGCCCCCTTATTCTCTTTTAAATTCAATCTTGTAACAGCAGTCAACACTATCTGACAGTGATAAGGCAATTCACTGTGATTCGTGAATTTTCAATAATTTTTTTGTCATTTTCTATACCAAATCCTCCTATGGAGGTATGGCCTGTCTTGGAACAAACCTAGACAGATTTGTCTGGCCAGGCTTTAAACTCAGACACATCCTGGGTACCAGCTATCTTTATCACGGAGTCTTACACTTCAGATGAATTTCTGACTAAAGCAAAATTATTGAGAAGTTATAGGTTTACCCTAACAAAAAACAAACAAACAAACAAACAAACAAAACCAAAATACAAAAACCCCAACCAAACAAAACCAACAAAAAGCCCCCCCTTACTTTGTTCTCTGTCCTTTCATTTTCTTTTACTCCATGAAACAATACCTTCTGTGCTTAAGACCTGTGCATGTGTGGGCGACGGGGAAATGACTTTTCATTGCACAAAGGCACATTTTTATTGTTTTGCCTTCTTCCTCTCTTTTTCTTCCTATCAGTCACATCTTTTCTCCCCTGAATGACTGAAAAAGAATCAGAAAAAGGATGAATTTTCTCAGCATCTATGTTAGTTTCTCCTCAACTCATTACTCGCCCCAACTGTTATTACCCTTCTTTTTGCCTTGTAGCGAACAAGCCATTCCCTTTATCACCTCTATAATGTCAGTGGTCTCCAAAGAGCAAACGAGAGAGCAGGGAGAGGACCTGCTCTTGGTCACACCAATGCTAAAGCAGGGCAAGATTTAATGTAGGAATTCAAATTTGATATTTGGGTAATTGAGAACAGAATTTGGTCCTCTCTGTTGAAGGATGTATTCCAGACTGCTTCTACTGGAAGAACTTGTCCTTTGAAATTAAATCTTTTAAGATCACCAGGAAAATTAGATACTGTGCATATATGCTGTCTGAATTTATGAGCAGTATAGATACAAAAGCTACAGTGCATTTTATTAATCTGGTATGCATGCTTTTCCCTCAAGATGGATGCATTTATATCTCTAAACCTTTCTAGCACATAGCATCCACTAATGGAGAGTTTTACACGTAAACTCTCCAACACACACGAGCACATTTAAAAGAGAAATAAAAGCCCTTGACAATAGTGTACTTGATCCTCTGCAAATCCCTGTGGATATATAGTACACAGTAAGTCAAAAATAATTAATAAGGTCAGCTCCAAAAGATGTCAGGTTCACTGAAGCGTTGTGTGTTTCTTTGAAAGAGAAACAACACTGACACATTTTTAAAACTTAGGGTAAACTAAATGTTGTCTCTAGAGATTGGCACTTCCATAGCGGTTTTGTAACTTCTCCTCACTACCTGTGTTTACTCTTAGCTATATCAATGGAATGCTTTTCTTTTTTTAAGGACATGGAAATTTAAGGGTAGAACTGAAAAAATCTGCTATGTATGTTATCACGTTGTTTTGCAATTAATCAAGAAATATTAACGTAATGGCCAACATCATTCTAATCTGTTATTTTAGTTTTTTGCTGCAAAAAGGGCTTATTTCCATAAGGAAGAAGTATTCAAAAGTCCAATGAACACATCAGAGTTTAAACACGTCAAAAATTGCATTTGACAAAGTGCTTGGTGTTTGTCTACCTGAACCCATCAAAATCAAATGCCAACAAGCTTCAAAGAAGGAAAGACAATGCTTTTCATAAGTCCCATTATGTGGAAAGCCTTAATAGGGACTTAAATTTTGTCACCCAATTCCACCTACATTTAGCAACTCTGTTTTTAAGCTAAATTCCCATTAACATTTGCTTTTCTAGACACAAACAGCAACAACAGTGGCATGCTGAAATTTCAGTCAATGAGAATGAAATGAGATTCATCCTGCACAAATAACTACCTGATACTTGCCCTACAAGAACCTTTCCTTCCCAACACTGAAAATGCTTCCCCTAAAATATCAATTTCATCACACAGAATAATTTCTTTTGTTAATCTGGAATTTAAAATAAACCCCAAGTATCTGTTTGTTTGTGTTGGGAAGTTACAGCGAGTGCTGAAGTTCTTCAAACTTTTTTTTTGCAGTTGGAAGACTCAGTTTATTGGTAAACACTGATTTTAACAAGCAAATAGTAGCTTCGGTTCATTGTTTTGAGAGTCACAGACAGAGCTTTAACTTAGTGACACGCTGGAGGCTCGGGAGGAAGACAGGAATCATTAGGAAGAGGACTGTCAGTTCCAGCAGCAGTTCTCTCTCGTGGCTATGACAAGTGACCTCTGCCGAGGCAGGTCACAGCTATGAGAGAAGCCATATAGGAAAAAGAGAAAGAATGAGGGAAAAGAAACCAGTAGACTAATGCGGTATAATTTAAAAGCTGACCCTGTACATTAAGGCTAATGGAACTAAACAACTGTAATCCTGAAAAGAAAATGGAACATTATTGAGAATGTAGCTACAGTACTTGAAATCCAATTAACTGTTATATCTCCCAAAAGATTTGGATCACTTTTTTTGCCTTTCATTAACTGAAATTTGTTTTTTCTTTGATTAAGGTTAATATTAAAAAAACAAAACAGAACGGTAATCAAAAATATGTATCATCTCAGGCCACTCTGCATTATTAAAATCTCTCATTTCAATCATTTGCATGATATTTCACCAGCAGCAGACTCACTTAGAAGTAATCAGTCTGCCAATTAGCAAAATCCTCCTCAAAACCACAGCTTCCATAGGTCTGTGCTAAGTATGTTTCTGCCTTCTACTCTAGTTTGACACATTTAGCACTGAGAACTCGGTGACTTTCCAAGTATATCCAAATCCACACTTGTACCAAAGCAGGTGAATCTGAAATATAAAGGTTGTTGTCATTGATACAATTAATTAACCTTCTTTTAATCTGTCTGTGATACATTTTAGGTAAACTCTCTGTCATGTTGAGTAAACTCAACAGCATAAAGAGCTTTCTTTCTACCTTATTTATTAAAGGGGAAAAAAAGAAAAGGTATCAGTTAACATCTGGGTTTGATTTTGGGTTTTTTTAGTTGAAGACAGACAGAATTAGACCACTGGCTACCTTCAGAAAAGAGAAGTGCAAACACATTCAGTGGTCATAAAAGAAATGAGATATATGGGGGAGTATCTCGGCACATAATTAAGGCCAGGTATTCTCTCCAGACTCCCTTGATGCACTTAGAAAATGTACCAAATCTCAAGTAAACCCTGTGGATTCTGGCAGCGTACATCATCTGTATTTCACAACAGATTCCCAGAACAAACAGTAGAGGTGTTAAGGAAAGTGGGATCAATATTTCTCAGCCTACTTTTGTTCTCCTCCCTAAACCTCAGAGCCAAGAGTCCTGCCACTCTCTCTCTGTAGTCATCACCATCACTATCCTGGCTGCAGAAGAATAAGTCTGCAGTTTAAAATAGGACAGGCAAGATTATTTTTTTCCATTCTCACACCCCAAAGGATGCAGAGCTGGTTTATACAGCAGCATCTTACTGTTCTCCTGCAGCTGCACAAATGAGCGGACCAGGAATACTCCCGTAGCCAGACATCAATTTCCACTAAGAAGCAGCAGCTACGTTTCTCACAGCTAATGATGGCCCTCGCCAAGCTGAAAGCAGGGCCTAGCCATGTGAGTCCTTCTTCTTTATACTATAAAATAACTTAAATCACCAGTGGAACAAATAACCAGAACTAAAATTGCCTGTTGACGTGACAACTATTTATTATGAAGATGAGCACAAAGCACAGTAGAGAGAGGGGAGCCAATTAGCACATGCTTGACATGGAGTGCAAGGCTCCAGGGAGGAGGGATGGTCCCGTTCCACAGAGCTGGCTCCCCGTGCATCAGAGTTAGGCTTTTTGGGCCAGATTCTACCTTAGCTTCAGCATCACACATTTAAATTAGATATATTGGCTGGGGTTGCTACAATATAACTAAAGACAAGTCTTGCTTAGATGAATACACTGTACCCACATCTGTAAATCATACCTGTTGGCAAAAGGATGTCCAGTCTCCAGAGCTGTAACTTAGGTACGAGATCAGCCAAAACATCAACTTAAGGCACTCTCACTTTTATAAGAGGGTGTTTGCATAACCTGGTTGTTTTGTAACAATTTTCCATTAAAATTCATTATTTTAGTAATTTCCTACCTGATCTTTTCTCAACAAGATTACAGAAAGGACATGCTTTCTCTTATTTTAACCAAGAAAAAAGTCTCTTAATTAGACTGTTTAGTTCTGTGCTGTTTTGTTTCATGAAACAAACAATTATTCAGAAACCTAATATCCTTTTTTTAAAAAACAAAATTCTAAAGCTTATTTCGGAAAGTCATTAAGTAGTTTGAGAAGGTCAAAAGCTGTGTCCGTCCACCCTGAACACACCTCAGCAATCAATCATGTTTTCAACATACTCCAGTGTCGGTCCTTCAAGCAAAACAAGTTGAACTGTGCTAGAGCAAAACAACCATGTGGTCAGAAGGGTCTTTGAGCTGATCCAAAGCTGGAATTTATTAGCTCCTTTCCTGATAACAAATTCCACATAGTACATCTAAGGATCTGTTGTGAAATTCTGGTGATTCAAGTTCATATCAAAATGATTGAGTACAAGTATATTTGCAGCCCAAGAGTGTAAGTGAAATCTGGAAGCTAATTTTGTATAAGATCACAACCTCCAAATTAAATAATAGATGTAGCCTGCCTGCTGCATCATCAAATTTTAATTAGATTCTTTGCAGCTGTATGTCTTTGATCTCAGCTAAATAAATCATAGATGCGTTGTGGTTTTTTGGTTGGATTTTGTGTCATGCTAAACTCACATATGAAACAGAATAATGTGTTTGAATCTGCATTGTTACAAGGAGGAAAAGAGAAGGTAATTCCCCCTGAAACTTCACCTAGAGCACTGAATTACTTCAACATCTACCTTTATCCTCATCCCTGTTTTCAAAATTAGGTAAAATCAATTTTTTATCAATTTTGGTTTTTTTCAAATGGCAGTACCACAATCCAATGACTGCATTATCGTAACTCATGGAGACATAGGCCGAATCCGAGAGCCTGAACGATCCCTCTTGAACCAAGAACTGAAAATGCTTTGCTGCTTGATGTTATCAGATACTGAAATGCTTTTGTGGGTTTTTTTTGACTATTCCAATCTGAATTCTTGGGCTCATTTATACAGACAAACTGAATCAACAGCACTGCAGTACAAAATATACTGAAGTTTATAGTTCCTGTAGCAAACTGCTGCTCACAACTAGGGCAATTTGATTCTGGTTTAAAAGATGAAATGAATAGTCAAATCCTGAATTATAAGATATGGACACCACATATTTCATCTAAGGAGGGAATGGATTTATTTGCTAATTACTTACAGTAGGATTTGGACTGAGTATCACAAGATTTCCAAGAGCTCTGAATGCACAAACACACCCTTAACCTAGTTCTGAATGAGATCAAAAGGAATCCCCCCAGGAGCTGCTGCTGGAGCCGGGAACTTTGCTGCTGCATCTTTCCAAGAGCTATCCATTTTAGGCTCTGTTTTTTTCCTGATCTGATAAAAGAACTCATTAAAATCAAATCAAATTAAAATGCAACTTTCTATACAGTGTATATAAGTGACTGCATTAGGTAGATTTCATTTGCTAATGTACTGCGAGTCACAGGTTAATATAGTCATTGGTAATCCATAAACAAATAAAGCAATTTATTATAAGGTCAGATTCTGTTCATGCTTATTAGTATTATGAAAAAGTTGCTTGTTTTAAAAAGAGCATACAAATTTCTTTGTAAAACAACTGAAGTCAGTTATTTTACCCACAATTCACTAACAGCATTGAAATTTTTAGTTTTATAAACGAAAATTGTTAACCATGGTAATGAGGGCAATTTAATTCTTTTAATGCTTGCATGTGCAATTGTTTTTAAAAAATAGTAATATTCAAACAGACAAAAAGCTGTCCTACAGCAGCTTATATCTTCTATATATGTAAACATATATATTATAATTCCTAGGAGGATAAATAAAAAGGATTTTATATATAAAAATATATCAATACAGGATAAGTAAACTACTACAGATTTATGCACTGAAGAGAATTTGTAATTTAAATCCAATGCCAACCCTTTTAGAAAAAATACTAAGAACAACTGTTAAAGAACGTATTTCCCATGTTATTTCCCAGAGAAAGTTTCAGGTAACAGTAAATCTTTGGGTTTCTTTCTTGAACAGAATAGACATCTGCGGCATTTTATTTTGCTATTACTGTACACTCTTCACAGTGGCTGCAATATAAGTTTTGTTTCCTGCCATGTAACGAAAGATGTTTTCTAAGAATAAGTTTATAAATTGTGAACAAAGCGCATTGAGGAGAAAGTCAAACCACCATGGATATTGATTCCTTGTCATTTGGCGAATCTAGTTCCTTCTTACAGAAAGCAGAAAGTTTTTACTAATTGAAGTAAGGGTAGGATAGGCTCAGTGTATTTTTTAAACGTCACACAGCCATTCACACATTGCACTTCTGCTTTATGGCGTTAAAACCCTGTGTCCTCCGTAAGTCAATACGTACGCACTGGTTGGAGGCAGCAGTACCTGCCGGCTGACGCTGACTGGCAGATCCTGTACGTACACAGCATGTAAGGGCAGACTGTTCTATATCAATACACACACACCCCCCCAAGAGATTTATTTGGTTCTTTAAAGCATCTTCCTCAGTAAGCTGCACAGATTTGATATCAAGTGTTTAGACATAGACCATTTGTACAATTTAACCTTCAGTATTTATACAACTATAAAGGGAATATGGTGTATTTTCATGTCCCAGAGTAGTACATAAAAGGAATAAAAAATGCAAAGAGTAGATAGACAAGCTTTCAAAAAAAACATAGACCCTGCTCTTACGATACTGCATAATGGTGTGTAAAATGTACTCCAATTTTTTGGTCACAGGACACAGAGTGTAGCATGAAATCAAGAATATTAATCACATAAATGTAGCCTATCACTTGCCTTGAAACCTTCATATGTCAAGCAGAAGTTTAATGTTCTCCCTAGACTAATTTTTTTCTTCTTTTACTTTTTAAAACAAAGCACTTTGCATAGCAGAAAATCTTGATTACCTACTCCTGTGGAAAAAAGCATGCCTCAAGGCATGTTAAGTTATCCTAATGCACCAGATTCATTTTTGGCTTAAGAGTTTTCTCGCCATCTTTTTCCTCCTCAACAGTTTCTCTTAAAACTACTAAAGCACAAGGAACAGTCTAAAAATATGTAATTCAATCCATTAGTTTCTTTGCCACGTAAAGGACATCTTTTATAAAAGTAAATAACCGTGACTGGCTAAGAAACTATGCTGTGTATTATAAAACATTTTGTGTTTTATTTCACCTTTTGTTATGCTTTTTGAAGCTAGCTAATAGCTGTAATATGTTCCTGTTCTTGGTTTCTTATTCAGCTTGATAGCTGATACTCTACAGTAATCGCCAAGAAAGATCAAAAGAGCACATCTGTAGAAACACTCCTAAACTTCTGAGGATAATCATCTAGCTTTTTGAAAATATTTTTGAAATTATATAGGGGTCCCACTTAAGCCACTTTAGAAGACTCTGATTTACAGAGTGAGAACTTCACTATTTCTGAAAAGTCTTTTAAGATGTCAAGTTAACCATGTAAAAGGACTAGTCAGTTCCAAAAGTATAGGTTATTATGAATTAAATGCATGGCAGATTTTCAAAAAGATCATGGATTATTCCTCAGAATAACTAACACCAACCTTCTAAGTCACCTATTCAAAAGATACTGCCATTAGAATCCTACTTAATTCTGTATGCAGATGCTCAAACTAAAATGAAACCTAACTCATAAAGTCACCAACACAACTGCTACTGCATGAAGACTTTTTTTTCATAGAAACAGGGGAACTGAGACCTGTTTTCATGTGGGGAGAAAGAATGAGGCTCCACAAAAGTGTTCCCAGGCTGCGTGACCACAATGGGCAGGAGAACCAGGAGGGTCTCTGGTATCCACATACTAGCTGGGGAGGCAGCTGAATTTCACACACTGGCACAGACTTACAGTGTGATTTTGGGCAAATCAGGCAGCACAGTGCAGTGCCATGGGGGACACCTAGGAAGGACCACCAATGCCACTGCATTGGTCTGTCTAGGTTAGCATGCCCTGCTCCTCTGAAGGACATCTGAGTCACTTGGTTATGGTGCCTCCAGCACTCGAGCTCACTCAAGTACCACTTCAGAGCCAACATCACATGGACCACCCCGGAGTCTGTGGGGAGCGAGAACAAAACACGACCCTACCTCCTGAGGACATTTTGAAGCTAAACACGTTGAGAGGCACTCAGGAACAGCTTGAAGTTCCTTGCTCCATCCTCTGACCCACAGACAGCAGACAGACAGGTACACACACACACACACACACAGAGGAAGCAACAGCTTGTTGCTGCTACTCCCTTCTTTTTCAGACAGAAAGGAGAGATATGAGATGAGAGACTTCACTCAGTGCAGCCTTTTTCAGGGGCTGATTTACAAACAAAGCAATACCCCATGCTCTTTGCTAAAAATTAGCTTGCAAACTAGCCATTAGTCCCTGAATATGACTGCACAGCTGCTGGCTCTCCAGCTATTATTAATCATACACAGTCAAAAATGAAAGCAGTTCATATAGAAGACTCAAAGTATGAAATTCTTTATTCATTTCAAAGCTTGTTTGAATTGCAACTTCTTTTAAAAAAAAAGGTAGGCTTCTAATTAGGTCACAGCGAAATTTTCATTTCCTGGAATCCTAGCATTTAGGAGACAAAAATCTCTTTTTATTATGTACGTCACATACACTGTCATATTTTCTGAGCACCTCAGAAGCGTTCTTCAGGGCAGTCTGGGTCAACTAATTTAGTCAACACTTACATAAAAGTCACTGGCAGTTCAGGTCTCAGTCCTACCCTGAAGCCCAGACAATGCCCATGTTATCATGAGAGCCTGCTTGGGGGACTGTGTGAAATCATGACTGTATTAATTGGGGAAAGAGAGGAAAGATATAGAAGGGGAAATAAAAGTACATTCAAAACGGAGATCTAAGATTAAAAGAATTAATTACCTGTTGTTTTTAGTCTTGCGTGCTCTTTAATATAAAGATCTTTCATAAAATAGATGTTGGAGGTTGTCAAACAAATAGCTAAATGTATAGAAGGTGCAATCTTTCTTTAAAATATGGTAGCCGATGCTTGCACATGCATTCTGTACAAGCTGAAAAACAAAAGCATGCTCTCATAGTTGATAGCAGCTAATTTTCTCATTAAGTCTAAGAGACTATTATTCTTCCATGTTCCAACTTTTCAAGACCCTGAGTCATTCTTGAGTCACATGTTTTCAAAGTAGCGCGTGCAAAATAACATGGCTCCAACGACTCGGAGAAGAGATTCTGAGAAGCCTAAAATAGGCACTTCAGTTGTAAAAGTGAAATGAGGACAGGTATTAAATAAACAATGCACAGAAGGCATGAACATACAGGCCATGTTAAAGATGACACAAGGAGGACAGAAGGGAAATAACGTCACAAAAGTTTTGACGAGACGTGGTACATTAAAGACCTGCCATGATATTTTGATCTCTATTTTTATCTCCAAGTGCTTCACAAATGTGATGACTGTGACTTTGGGAGCATAAATGGAATTGTTGATTATAGCAGCAGTTTTATTCTGCTCTAGCAACTAGATTATGCATTTGTTGTGCTTTACAACCAAGGGGAACATGTGCCTATACTTGTAAAGAGTCTATGCATTAACACTTTCTGCATTCCTCCCCAAATGAACCACAAAAAAAGTCATTTCCAGTTTTGGAGATGGCTGAATTAGAGAATTTGAGGAGACTATCTGTGAAAGACCTCAGCAAACTCAGAAGTCTGAAACTCAGCAAAATTCCTGCATCACAGGACAGCAGCGAAGCACCAAGAGGTGTTGGACCAAGAGGACTCTGGCAAGAGTAGGCAACATTCAGCACCTCACAGAAATGGATTCAGAGCATGGTGTGCAAGGCTTTTACAGCAACAAGCAGAGCTTTATGTTGGTTTTGTATTTAGCAGCATGACAGATAATACCCATGAGGGGCATATTTCAGTTTCCTTGTAATCAAGCTGAACAACAGCACTTAACTTAATTCATGCAACTGCCATACCCAGATAGGAGATGTCACAACAATATGAAAATGGAAAATGTGATTGCTGAAAAGAACAGTTAACAATAACTTTCTAAAAATAATACAACAATTTTAATTGTACTCTCATTTACAAAAAGCTAACAGAGATGCAATAAATTAGTTGTCAATATCCTCCCCACCCTAGGGCTTCTATGAATTAGCTGTCTAATTCCGGAAAGGCATATTCACTTCTTGGGACTTGGCATCACAGTTCTGTCTACAGGAGTGGTGAATCCCAGCAGATGACCTGGATCACTCTCAGGAGCATCCGAACTTAACCAGAAAAATTGTTTCTGTATGTCCCTAGCACCTTTGCTGTCAGACTACGGTTGTGTTTATTCTCACGAATCCTCTATAAAATAAGCATTATCCAAGAAGATAAGGAAGGTTCACCCACCCCAAAGGAGTCAATTTTCCTTATAGAAATGTGCCTTCTGAGGCACAGAATTTGAGGGGCTTCCTGCAGGCCATCCATAAATGCAGGATGAGTGGAGAAGTAAGTATGGGTTGCTAGAGCACTGACTATTCCTATTCTTAGTGATTAGGGCGTTAAATCTCTTGTTGATCGAGGGTGCATTAGTCACTGATTTTCATAATTAACCTCTTGCTTTGGAGATCATAATTTGTGTGCAAATTGACTATAAGTAAAGCAAGATCACACAGAAACGAAAGGCGGCATTTCATTCCATGCAGATATGCACACGGAAGGCATCAGGCAACAAATATTATCAGTAAAATATAATTGGATAATCTCACTCAGCTCAGCAGTGTGTCAAAATATCCCTTTGACAAAATTAGAGCCCAAAGAAACAAACCAATTTACAACCAGGGATAAAAAAGATTAATCACTCAGAGACAGAGGAAGAACCAGGTAGGCAAACATTGTACAGTCATCATAAAACATGTATAATAATGCCACAAGAGAAAATTACTAAATTTATTATCTTTTTCCAGGAACTCTTCTATTGACTGAAAAAAAACGTTCCCATTACGCTCCATGCAGGAGCAGACACAAATTTACCAACCAAGAGTCCTACCTAGCTGACTTCCGATGATTAGCGTAAGTTGATTTTCTCTCTCCCTGGGCACTAAGCTTTTGGTTATTTGTGTAAATGCAGGTGTTTTCAATCCCACACCCACTCAGCAGTAGTTTAGTTTGCTAACTATTCATGTTGAAAGAGAAAATAAACGCTACAGTGCAAATCAAAGCCTTTAACAAAATCTAAACAGAGAAACCCAGAACCTTTCTCAGGGCCTGCCGAGTGCCAGCTATGACCACAGCAGATTCCCCACCTATTTTTTTCTCTATGTTCCATAGATATATATGGCTTGAAACCACAAACTGTTCTTTTACTTCTCTTCACCCCGCCCTATCTCTTCTGCTGAACTCTCAGAGAACTGAGACAAAGCTTGTTTCACAGTTTGAAAGAAACATTTATTCCCCTTTCATTCACTGGTTTCTCATCCCCATATTTAGCCAGACCTCACCAGTTCCCGTGTCCAGGGTCTGGGGTCTAAGCTGGAGACTGACAGAGTGAAGGAGGGAGGAGACATTAGAGTCGCTCATTGGCTCCATCACAGACCCAAATGAAAAATGGGAATATTTTAGCAGCTTTACTCACAACTCTGTTATATTTCCTGTCAACATTCTGAGAAAATAATCAGAAAATAATCAGTTTTTCTGCATAAGTGACATTCCGTGACAATTGAAATCTGGGAGAACACTGACAGCAAAGTTTGAAAGAATGGTTTTGGAGTACAAAACAAGCTATGTGTGATTAAATCAGCAACGTAATAGCATTTCTACTCACACTAGTTTGTATAGGAATCAACTCATGCAGATCTCGAAGTCACTGTCTTCCATGAAGGCTGTGAATCCAGAGGATTCTGTTAAATATAATTGCATAACACAATAGCCTTGTTGTGACCCTGGTCCTGCCTCAAATACATCCTACAGGATTTCCATATTTATAATGAATTACTTATTGGCTTAATTAACTTGGAACAAAATATGGCTCACTAAAAAAAGTCCAAAAAATAGCAGTTTATCTATACATGTATATATACGTATGTGTGCATGTATATATAAAATGGAAAGCAGTTTACCTTGCTAAGCTGAACAAAATCACCACAAGCAAATTTTCAAAAAGGTTCATATTGTCAGAAAATGTTCTGGTTTGATTATATAGAAATTATCCCAGGAAGCAATAAAATCCCAGGCTTTCTCTTGGGGCCACGCAAGAGTTTAGAAGCTGGAGAACTAGTTCCTGTTTCTGTCAAAGGACTTGGATTAATCAACTCGTTTCCCTGTGCCTAAAATTATTCTATGGCATTTGCATCTTTATTATCAAAAGTCCAAAGATAAAACACACAGTGCAAGGATTAATGTTATTAACAGAAATGAAGAAATTGCACATAGCTTCCACTCTCTCCCTCTTCTCCCTTCCCCTAGAAGTGTGAACGTTGTTTTTCACCTGGTATTTATCAGAAATTACTATTAGCAGACACGCTTCTCTCAAGCCATAATTCTTAGGCTCAATATCATGCACTTGAAACTCCCCTTCAAGTCACTGGGAGTTTGGAGACAGCAAGTGTTATGACCTTTATTATGGTCTGTCAGCGTGCCAGAAATACTCGTCCGAATCACTGACGTTGAAAAAACAACTCCATTACCCGAGAGTTGTAGAGGGATCTTATTCCTCTTAGGCTCAAGTTCTAGAAAGAAATATCACCATTTATTCTGTACATTTTGAGGTTTGTAGGAGAAGGTGGCTTTTTTATATATTTTGTTCATGTGATACCTCAAATTTTTCATAAATATAAGGAACTTATACTGCAAGGTGCTGAACAGCACCTCCCGGTTTAAATACACTGTTATCTGAATATTGTGGAAAAAATGCATTTCTTTGGGATAAGCCTCTCTCCTTCAAGTAAGTACTGGCACGTGATCCAATTAGAACTGGCAATACCTGATATTAACCTGCAAAAATACTCCACTCTTCCTATGCAATTGCATTATGTAGAAAGAAATCCCTTCCAGCTCCTTAGTGTCACTGATCGACATAGTACGATCAGCAGTGAAACTTAAAGAAGATGGTTATATTGATCCTTATGTTTAATTTGGTGCTTAACAAATTCTTTTTTAAATGCAGTCGCATTTCCTTGTGTCCAAGTGAATGTTTTAGAGCTCCAATTGCATTTCTTGCAATTCATAATGCCCCAGATGAAATAATTCCTAAACATGATTTTATCCTCATTTTAAAAATTTCATACACTGTGCTCTATGTCATAGGGCAAATTAGCAGAGCATGAATATTTTTTTTTGGACTGAGGCACACTACATCTAACTTCAAATTTTGTTTGCACCAATATCCTCATCTGAAAGAGTACAGGATAAATAAATAATAATAAATTCCTGTTGATTTCCCCAAGGATATAACCTCAATTTAAAATGTTTATGATTTGTAACATTTTGTAGATGGGCTTTTTTACAGCTATATAGATGTACTATAATTATTTAGAAATATTAATAAAAATTATTAATCTCTCTCTAGGTTTTTTTTAAAATACTTTTATTGCCTCTCAGACCATTGCTTAGATTTTGCTTCTCTAGAATGCAGTTAATATCTAAGCAACATGAAAAGAAATTCATCAACATAACAGTTGAGACTGGAGGGCTCAGAAGTTTGGTCAGAGGATATACTGAACCTTTCACCCAGAGGTCGTTGTTTCCAGACTGTCCTTGGCCGGTTGCAACCGAAACTCATTAACATTTGAGGGCTCTTCAGTGGTCTGCAAACCTGGATCTTTAAAATTCAACTTGTCATGCAGCCAGACTTAGCCTTGCAGGGGAAATTCCTCAAATCAGGGCAAAATATGTGCAAAAGTAATGCACCTTTCTTGCTAAGTAGAAAACATTTAGTCCTAAATACAATTTAGACAGTCATTTGTATCTGCCCTTGTTTGTAGCCCAGGAAGATTAACCATGTTCAGCAGCTAGAAGATATCTGCCTTAACGCTTCTGGGGGATGCAATAAGTGAAAGGAAATTGCTGTTGTGGTACCTTCTTGCCTATAGAGAGGGTCCAGCCACAACATCATTGACAGCACAGTATAGAATAGTTTAGGTTGGAAGGGACTTCAAAGGTCACATAGTCCAACCCCCCTGCAATGAGCAGATGTGACCATCCAACCAATTCCTCATCCACTGAGCAGTCCACCCATCAAATCCATCTCTCTTCAATTTAGAGAGAGAAGGATGTTGGGGGGGGACCATGTCAATGGCCTGACGGAAGCCCAAACAGACAACATCAATAGCTCTTCCCTTATCCACTGATGTAGTCACTGCGAGATGAAGTGCCAGAAGTACTCTTAGTTGAGCTCAGCCTACTCCATGAATAAACAGAATTTCAGTCTCTAGGGCTGTCAGCCCAGGCCATTTCACAAGCCCTTAATTCGTATATGAAGTACAAACAGAGATATTTTATATATGAGAAGCGTAAGAAATAATTGATGGTTACAGTGCCACTGACTGTAGCAGGAGTAAGATCAGGTCCATCATAAACTACTGATGTGCAGGTTCCAGAGACACAGATCAACCATGACAGTATGTCTTCTGCTCATTAATGCTCCATTAATGAAATTCCAAGAATTTGCCCAGTAAAACTGCACAGATGCCACTATTTTCTTCTCATCTCCTCCCATGTGACAGTCATAAACCCAAGTCTTCCCCAGTGCTTTATTAAATAACTCGAATTGACTACTTGATGGAATTTGAGAATTATTTATATTCCAGTCTCCTGAATCGTTCTCTTTTGCTGTCTTAATGTCAGATATCTCTGTGCCTTTGCTACCTGGAAGCAACATAAGTCAATGGGAGCTGAGAAATTCCCTTCCCTTGGGATTATGTCCTTTAGCTATATCTCAGAGATAGAAATAAAGCTCCCAAATTGTGCATATAGTTTATTTGAATATATTTGCTCCGCGAAATTAAACAAGCATTGCAGCAATATCTTGAACACAACTATACAGACACTTGAAAACCTGAATCAAATTGTTGAGGCATTAAAAACCACAGTGAATAGCATATAGCAGATCACTAGAATAGGTGTTTCCAGTGATTCTTGGAAATACAAAATTTTTTGCAGAAAACTTTTCAATACCCTCAAGGCTTTGTCTGTTCAACTTCCAATGAAAACCTTCACTATAGTAACAGAATTCCATAGGGAATCCATAAGCTTCTGCTCTTAAGAGCTAGGTAGAAGAGCAAAAATAAATGACAATAAATAAGGGAAAGTATTCCTGAGTTAATTAAAATGTTTCTATTTAATGTAGTGATTTAAGACAGATTGGTTTGCTTTTTAAAATATACCCCTTATAGTTATAGGTTTAGAAATAATTAAGGGCAGTTTCTGAATTGTGTTTAGAAGCAGATGCAACTGAATATGTAAACAATGAGAAAATAATCACTGGAACAAATGGTTCTCACCCTATAAGCAGTTCATAGTATATTAAAAATCAGCTACTGCATTATACTCCTCCCTACCTATTTCCTTCCTAATTTACACAGAACTAGGTCAGACATAATGTCCTTATACTAACTGAGTAAGAATGTAATTTCTCCCTATTAATTAAATTCATGTTTTTAATCATATCATAAGTATATTAAAATATAGATGGAGCTCAAACCACTGATCATAAAGATGAAGATTTGTAGAACGGATCTAGCAAATAGCTTCTACATCAATCATGGCATGAGAATTAGCTTATGGGCCAGATCTTTAACTGGAGTAACTCTTTAATGAAGCTGATTTTGTGTTACTGCAGGATCCATCCTTCCCCTCTCTTCCCTGGGAGCCATTTCAGTGCCACCTACCTCCTGCCATTCCCTCCCTTCCACCCCCATCTTCCAGGACAAGAGAGAGATTCATCTTGTCATTCTCTCACGTACCACAAAAGCCCGCTGTAACAACTGGCCATATGTTTATAGAGAATGTGTCATTCAAAAGGATCTCAGATTTCTTTACAGAGCGTGTTTTATGGAATCATTTTGTTCACGGGTAAAATACAGCCAGCTCCAGAAAGATACAGAGTGTGTGTGTATATATATATATAAAAATATCAGAAAACAGCTGCAGAACACACTGAAATTTAGGAGATGAACAGAATACTCTGTACACTTGGGTTTATGAAGGTAAGTCATGCCAGACTAAAATATTTCATTGCTAGCAATCCTACAAAAAGTGCAGTTGTTAAAAAAAAGCTAAAAATACAAGCAAAAAGAAGTTGCTCTTCATCTGGCATCAGAGGAGAAGTTATACTGGTTTATGTGAGTTTATTCACACCTTATCTGATACCAGAATAACTTTCTGCTTTAGACAAGCCCGTAAAACAATGAATACCACAGGGAATAGAGAATTTTTTTCTCCCTTTATGTTGTGCCCAGCATATTGGGGCCTCATTCTTGGTTGGCAGCTTTGATACTGCCATAATAAACATCTTACTTCTGTGCTGGTCATTGTCATTCCAATACAAAGAGGAGAAATTAATAGGAAGCTTGTATTTCAAGATACCACAGCTCTTCCAGCTGAGCAGCGCAAATGTTAATTTGCCCCTCACAGCTGAGGCACAGAGTATATAAGCAACATGCAAAGCTGCCTACTCACACAGGAAGCCCATAGTAAAACCATGAATCAAATATATTTCTCCCAAGTCACAATCCAGCATCCAAACACAAAACAATCTTCCCAGTCTGCAGCTCTGCCACAGTCAAACAGCTGAAGAAACCGTAGTGTAATCCTGCACCTAAGAGCTGGTATTTAACATGACATCATACTAGTGGGGCACAACTAATTTAAAGCTGAACCATCTGTCTTGCTTCCTTCTCCACCAGTTTTCTCTCCCAGTCTCTCATGCCGGCCTCAAGTTGCTTAAGTTATGAGATTTGACAAGACTGTTGCCCAAGGTTGAATGTGTGTCTGTATTGATTCAGTTCTCAGGTATCGTGTGCTTTTTCTGCAGGCAAATTTTATTTCATTGCCTAGATTGAAGCTCTGCTCAGGGCTTGATGCAGCAGAACTGACACTATCAGGGAAGATAGAGACTTATTAATTCAAGACGTGCCAACTGGCAGCCAACCAAATGAATACATCCTTATGCTGGAGGACCAGGTTCATATAGTTTGATCTAAGGGAGAGCCTGCTTGTTAAGGCGGCTCTTTGATGGTTATACCACCTCCTGGATCAGAAAAAAAAGAAGAAAGTCACACCTAAAAAAAGATGTTTCCAGAAAACCATTCAGCTTCCAATCTGCCTGCATCTCCTTCTTAGAAATCATGTATTACTTCATTTCAGACCAACATATTCATTCCGATTGGCCTGATTAAATTGCTGTCTGAAATTGCAGTGCCTGAATGGCTTAATAGTGAATCCCATGTACGTCATTTTTCTCCACTATTTTTTTTTCATTGCAGCAACTGAAAAATACATATTATCAAAAAAACCCAAACCCCTGCTCTTTAGACAGAACCGACTGTGATATGCTTGTGGATATGATCTCTCTAGCATCAGCTAAAATCTTACCATTTCAATTCAAGGGGAAGCTCAAATACTTTCCCTCAAGCTACTCACAACTCCCTGGATCCCGCTTTATCACCCCTGAGGACAGCATTCTCTAGGGCTCATAAATTTTTTTATGGGGTACTTCTTCCTTTGTCTGTCCCATAGGGCAAGTTTACAAAACTTTCTCACAAGAGGCTCAGGTGCAAAATGACCAGGGAGTTACAGGTTTACACATACACACACAAAGTCCCCCCCAAGCCACTCACAGAACTGAGGGTCAGCTTGTGCTGTTGCTGGGCTCAGGAGATTGTGCAAGATGAAGCGCAGTCCTTTCCACCACTACAGCTTGCAAACCAACAGCTCGTTTAATACGAGCCACTCTATGTGTTTAATGTCCAAAACAAAACCAAACTAAAATATCCTAATCACCTAATTTGTCACTTTATGATACACTCTTTCTTCATCCCATCTGTCAGAATCTCCTTTGTAACTAACACAAAAGATCTAGTCTGTATTTGGGGAAAACAAACAAACAAACAAAACCTCCAAACAACAACAACAAAAACAACCCCAAACCCCAAGAGCCTCCATGAGCTATTGAATAGACCATAAAAAGCTGTAGGAAGCCCTCTTGGGCTCATCCGTATTTCCATGTAACAGATTCAAGAAACATCATAAGATAATTGAATTGTGAAACGATCATATTTGGAATGCAACGGGGAAATGCTATGGGCAGCCTTGCTTTAAACCCAAAGGTTCCCTCATCACCTGTATGTATAACAAGCAAGAAGGATCTGGGAATGTGACAGAATATCAACCCCTGATACAAACCCTATGAACATGGAAATTTCCATCATGCTTAGACTTTAAAATAGCAAGCAATAATGGGACTAGGTAAAGGAGTTCTGGCATGGCCCTCTCTGTTTAATTTATGAGCTCAATTATTTGCCTTAGTTAGCATGCAGCTGCAGAAAGGGAGTAGATCTTGATTATTTGCCCACTGAGTTGCAGAGCACTATATTGAGCTGCTAATCCTAACACTAAAGTGTACCTTTAGACTTCTATTTACTTAAAAAAAAGAAGGGGATGGGGAATAAGGAGACTTTCCCAAAATCAGAGAGAAGAATTGTTATTAGACTACATTTCTGAAAGTCCTGGCTATCAGTTCCATCTGCAAAACAATATATATTTCTTGCTCTTTGTGAGTGATTTTATTAAATTCACAGTTTGTTTTGGAGAAGGTTCTGCATTGCTGAGTAAACATTTGCTGCTCCCAGGACCAGATAGCACAGAATTCTGGGGAGAGCACTTACCCTGGGCAGCTTCAAAACAAGGGGTGACAACAGAGATGATCAATGGAATCACCACCTTCCATCAATGCTCATGTTAAGGAAGG
>JAOXNO010000003.1:31826135-31846618 GCA_028565335.1 Limnodromus scolopaceus | reverse complement strand
CAGCTTCAAAACAAGGGGTGACAACAGAGATGATCAATGGAATCACCACCTTCCATCAATGCTCATGTTAAGGAAGGAGTATAATCAAATAAATATGCATGTGCTGAGAGAAACAGAAAAATCGCATCCTACTAATGCATCAGTCATTAAATAAAAAATAAAGCAGTTTCTGCATTATTCCCAAAAGTCTGCAGAACCAGCCAGAAAGCAGTATCTACCCATTTACAGCGCTGGGATCTGTGCAACAGCCAGAGTCAGGCAGTTTTCAGGGTGGTTCAATTTAAAAGTGGAAATTAATTTGCCAGGTGAGAGCCCTCATCTGCAGCAAGTTGATATTCCCCAAGTGCCAACCACAAAGACTTTGCAGCTGTTGAGCCTAATCCCAATTTAGTGAACAAATCTGTCCAGCGCTGTGTTGCAGATCTCCTGTTTTGGATTTGGCGATGGTGCCAGGACTGCCTGAATCCACCATGTGGGTATTGGCTGCCTCACACATACACAGATGAATTTCCTCACAGGCACGCCAGAAGCAAACGCATTGCTTCTCAGTTTACCACCTTTGGAATAAGGATTGCCAGGCTCAGACACAGAAAATAAAAAATGCACCCAAACCACTTCACTGACTGCCCCGTTTGAGCACCAGGCAGCACAGTAACTACCCAGCCTGGTGGAGGTCACCTCCAAAGGCAGCTGCCTCGTTTGTCGATGCATAAAGGCAGCTTTTATTTCGGAGCATCTTCTCAGGCTGTTTTCTTTCTTGGGCACTTTGGTAAATCCAAGGAACCCACAAACCTAAAGAGGTTTTCTGTAGAAATTTCAGAAAAGCTTAAGTTAGATGTCCAAATACCAACAGAAAATGCTGCTTAGCTTCCCATGCTCCTTTAAAATCTGCAATCTTATTCTTTCTCTTGCTTTGGAGATACAGTTGTATTTCTCAAAGAGGCTTCCATAAATTTTCAGGCATTTAAAATAAACACTACCTCAAGGTCTCTTAGTAGCCTTATGCTTCCCAATTCATTCTCTACCATTCACTGGTGCTAAACTAATAAGGGCTCCAGTAGCTGATTAGTTCACTAATCTTCAGATGCTGTGTGTAGCTCATACTGCAAATTCTCTGATCCTAACAGCTCCCAATTGCCACTGTTTTAGCTTTTCTATCCTCATTCCAGGTCTATTTGAGCCGAGAAGCCTGGGACCACTATACCTTAACTCTATTATTCTTAAGCAGTACTCTGGATGCATTTCTTCTTGCTGCCTGGTTAATTTTTCTTGCATTTTCCTGACTCTTCCCAGACCTTGTGTCAAGTCACGGTCTATTCCTGCTCAAAACGGCCTCAGCTGCCTGCCTTTATCTAACAGGAAAAGCAAGTTCTCTGAGCCAAACTTCCATATAATTTACCTGTAGATGCTGATTCCCGTAACACCATCAACACTAATGGAATTGCCGAAGGGGTACACAGCAAAGTGTCACCCCCAAGCTGGTGGCATTTGCACTTTATTATATAGCATATAATAGGTTGTGATACTTTTCTATGAAAGATTCAATACAAAAATAAATAGTTTAATTTGATTTGACTAGCTTTTGGAGAGTTTCCTCAGACTCTTTATTGTACTGCTCTATTTACTGATGTTTCTGGTGCTAGAAGCCTGGATTTCTTGTTTATTAGAGCTGGCATAATGAAAGTTTGCCACCTGATTAATTTTAATAGTTTAGCAGGGAACCTGAGGATAATGCATATTGGCTGCCAGGCTACAGATAAATTTTGTCCATTTGGTTGCAGAGATTTTGGCAGAAATAAAAACTGCTTTTTGCTATTGTAGAGAAACATTTTGTTGGGTGTTTTCTAAGGAAGCTGCTGTCTCGTCTGCCTTTATTATGCACTGAGACTTAATCTTGGAGAAATAGGTTTGAGATGATACAACATCCCAATTCTGGTATCTCTCACGCTGAATGCTGACATGAGAGACTTGAGAAGACTTTGTGGATCTACTACTAGTTTAGAGTCTATGTGCCTGGCAACGTTCCAAAAGAGCCCAGGGCAGGGAGTCAAGAAATCTGAGTCTCACTCCCTACTCTTTTAATAGCCACTTTTCTCTTCTGTGCCTCAATTTCCCCAGCTGAAGTGCACATCATGTTACTGATTTCCCCTGCAAAGCACTTACAGGTCTACTGATAAAAAGCACTATGTAAGTGCTCATTACTATCAGTTGTAGTAGTAGAGTGTTCCAGGAGAATCTGAAAAGGTTTCAGAGATCACTTGGAGAGACTATCTGCAGGTGAAAGCATTACCTAATTGGCCTTGGCCTGTTATGCTGAACACCCAAATACTCATCCAGTCTGCAGGGGAACATTTTTATTGAGCCTTCAGACCTTTTGGAAGTTGCTAACACCTTGAGGTGACAGGCTTTATGTGTGCTTCTTCCAAAATGGAAGGAAGGAAGGAGCCAAGGACTCTCTATCCTCCTCTTAAGGTCTTCTCTTTCAGAGACATTATAATGGGACTAAGTTTTCAGAACATGTAAATTTTGTACCTGGATGCTGTTTAGGGATGTTTGACTTCTCTAGTTTGAAACTGGGCTGCGTCAAGTGGGTGCCTGTTGGATTTGTAGGACAGATGGGTCCTGACAGCTCAGGCTCTGGCAAGAAGAATAAAATAAATCAAAAAAAACCCCATCTTTTCAGCTCTTTTTCAAGCCACTTAATTTGGAATATAAATTATTTACACTGAAATGATTAATCAGTGCAATCATTATACTTGCATGGTTACTGTTTAGCACCAAAACAAGTAAACAACAGCCTGCAGTATAGCAGAAAAGATGAACAATCTTAGACCTCAAATCTACAAATTAATATATTAAGTGAACATCAAAACCTCTGAACAGAGACAACTTTAACTCAGCCCACGCAAAGCAGCAGGCAGGATCCAGGCAATAGTGCATCTATTCTAATATTCCACGGTGCAGATCTTCACTTACTAGCTGAACATCATCTATTGCAATTAAAAGGAGTTACAGAATTTGTTGCTGACATAATGAAAAAGAATATTTAATTCTATTTTAGAAGCACATCTATTTCATGTAGTTCATAAAAGTTTGTGTGGTGATAGGTTGTATTAAATTCAAAGGCTTTTTTCCAAATGTGACCTAAAACTTTAAAGACACTTGACAAAATTGTCTACCAAAAGCATTGAAAATACTCTACGGTGCTAAATTTTTCTCATTGCCTATATATAGGTTTATCCCCAAATCCTGCAAACATTCATTTATGAAGTAATAGGTTAATAATTTCAATATAAGTTTATCTTGTCTCCCTTCTCCTCAATTCTATCTCTTTTGCAATATGAATTGCTAAATTCTAGTACCCAGTAATGAACATAGTAAAATAAGTAACCTGGATAATGAGATAATGAGAAAATATGAGTTTAGAGCTTAACTTGTCGCTAATTTAAAATAGAATCATATCAGACTCCACCTATATAAAACAGAGTAGAAAAGGATATAAAATGGAAGGCCACGCTTCACAATTATGCCAGCCTACATGTACATATTGATGCATGAAACACACAAAGTACAGTCACATTCAGTACCATACCTGCCTATGTAAATATACAAATTTTAACAGCTGAGCAGGAAAAACAAACATTCATTTCTCACCATATTAACTTAGTATGCTTATTCCCTGGATAGGTATTCGAGGAAAACAGGTTTGTTATAGAAATGTCAAGGGAACTGGTCAGACACAGGGGATGATAAAGCAGAACAACACAGCAAACCTCAGTTTAAATAGAAAACGAGCAATAATTCATCAAAAGGCCATTCACTTGAAGAAAAAGCACTGAAATAAACGGTTATCTTAAAACCAATGCAAAACAAGAATTTTCTGTAATTACTTTTTTTAGCTACATTTAGTGAAGTACATAAAAATTGCCCAAATCACAAAATTGTTACAATGTCACCTCCAGAATCCTGGGGTAGTTTGTTTGGTTTGGGGTTGGTTTTTTTTTTTTAATTGTTGTGGTTTTTTCTCCTCGAATTGCCTGCTTTTAACTTACAGCTGAGTTTAGGCCACATTTTCAAGAATGCTCTTTTAGTGGAGATCAGGGGCAACCAGAAAGGAGGGTCGAAGGGGAGAAAGAAAGCATAATTTAAAACAGAAAGCCTGAAAGCAGATACTCTCTCACCTCCAACAGCATCTCCCTCAGTAAAACCCTCAAAAATCATGAATGTCAGAAAAAACTACTAACTGTACAGGAAAGCTGTGACAAAATGCCCTTTTGAACAATTAATAATAGTTCATATCCACCCCACAATTAATGGATTGTGTTCTTAATCCTTAACCAGCTTCATGGTAACAAGTCCTTCTGTACGTAAAACCTCATCAAGCTTGGCTGGACTGTTTTGGCTCATCAAATCTCACGAAGAGGCAAATTTCACAACACTAGCCTGTCTTCAATATTCAACATATAATCCTACCCACATCAGCACACCTGCTTTTCTCTCAGCTCTAAATGTCAGTTAAATAAACCAGCTGGGTAACAATGCACAGAAATAACCACTCCAAAGCTTACAACAGAAAAATAAAAGCAAAGAACACTGCCCTTACACCACTATAGTCCCCAAAAGACCCATATCCAGACACAAAAAAAATGTAAGAGGAATTTTCTGTGCACATAATGAACTGCAACATGGCTTCTTTGGAGTTTACTTATTTCTAAAGGACCAAGGATTGTGAATATACAAAACTAGTCAGGACACTTAGGAGGGCTTCCACAAAAGCCATCTTTAGCCTGGCCACACTGGTGCCCCTGGGCTCTCTCTGCCGGCAGCAGAAAGGAGCTTCTCCTGAAGGTAACTCCAGACAGAAATCCCTGGTCCTGAGTCCTGAAAGCCCCCAGTCTGCAATACTCCAGGTAAAACATACGCTGTTGTCTGCTTGTAATTGCAGCACACCTACCTACACCGACTTTGCTGAAACACAGCTTTTTTGGAAATGATCCCTCGTTCTTTACAATTACAGGCACATCCATTGCTGAACGTTTTTGCCCAGTGAGCAGAACCTGGATCCCTGGAGCTCAGGACATGACAAACAGCACGGAGCACATGTCATTACCTCGTCTTCCACAGCGGCATGACTGCTTTCTGACTTACAAGAAAAATAAATATTTGCTTCTTTCATTTGTCCCAGCAGGACTGGAAATGTGAAATATTTGCTGTAAGATGGCGGCACAATTTTCTCTCTATCAAAAGAGAAAGACTTATTCATGAATAATCTATAGCCACTATAGACTGAACCCTTAATCGGAACTACTCAAAACAAAATCAAGTCTTTTACATAATTAAAGAAGGGGGGGGGGGCTCTCAGAGGTCCATAGAGTAGAAATATGTCAAATCACTACTCAGAAAAATCCCCACTCACCTGCAAATCATCCAGTTAAATGTCTGAGAGACACTGACAAATGTTACATCCCACTTCCACATCAGCTGAATCTTAATATGAAGAACCTGTGTACTGTAGGTTTGTATTTTTAAATGGACTATCAGAGACTTAATATTTATTCTCACCAGATTTCTTTCTATTCACAAATCTACAACCTAAGGCTACAAATATAGCAATAAAACAAAACATATTTGCTCTTCTTATGATTTTTTTTTTATTTATTTAGATGTGATATCTCATCCTCAAATCTCTAGTGATTCTTAGGAAAAAAGACAAGCTAAACTACAACACAATATGCTGGCATTGCTGTCTACACCAAAAGCCTTTAGCTCTGTAATTTCTACTTATAAGTGATTCTAACCTAAACTTTTGGGCACAGCAAGCAACCGAGGGCAAGGTAGGGCCTCTATCTGGATCCTCCATCCATATGGGAGCAGTGCATGTCCAGCACTTCCCAGCACAGGATCAACCACAAGACCTGATAAGTAAGGAGCTCCATTCCCATTCCCTCTGCACATGGTGACCTACCACACACGTAGTGCTGCTCCGGATATACACTCATCCCGTGGTATTTGACACTTCTGATGTTCATTTCATGGGGAGGTGTCTGGGCCCAAAGGAGACAGGCTTTGGGGCTCTCAGGTAAGGGCAGCAAAAGGGTGACAGTCTGGCTTACTGTCCTGTTGTCCTGAAGCAGGCTATGGCACATGGCTTTGCCATGGTAAGCTCCAAACAAGAAATGCTGATAGATACCTTTTGTATTAAGTGAAATCTCAGCACAAATAAATGGCAGACCCTTTCAGGAATTCATTTCAATCATTGAGCCTGTGTTATTTCTTAATATACTCATAAAATTCAGAAAGCGCATTGCACATGACTGCAAACATGACCAGTGCAAACATGACAAAAATCAGAGTTGTGAAGCATTAAAAAGCATACAGTTTCTACCCAGCTCTTCCATTATGGACCACTAATCACCCCGCTAAAGTTCAGATAAACTCTACGAAGAACAGCGAACTTACTGTGTAGGTGTATGGGCTGTGATTCCTGAGATCATCTTTCATTTTGAAAACCAGAAATATGAAGAGAGAAGTACTGTAAAGCAGCAGGTGTTAATTATTTTACTTGAATAAAATAGCAATAAATTAATCAAATCTCTGACTGGTTTAGCAAAGTTGTGGCCAGCTGCAATAAGACTTCATGTGGCCTGAAAGATCTCAATGCATAATGGCAACCTGACTTTGAAACTGCCCATTTGCCTTGCAACACACAGCCAGATAAGGAAAAGAAATAAATAGCTTCCTGCCATTTTCCAGTTCCATTAAAATCTTTGTCTTTGGAATGAGACATTAGAAATGAAATGCTTAATATATTCAGTGAAATATAGTACAGCTGTCTGCCATGGTGACCTTTTCAGTATTCTGTATCTTATATTTTGATTAGCCATGTAGTGGTATGGAAGGGATTTTCTAGCTTTTCATAGCAGACCTAAATCATAGATATGCATACTTTTGTGTAAAGTAAAATAATGCAAGAATGTCAACAGCTAGCAATTTCAGAGCAATAGTATCTTATACCCAAAGCCACATTTCCATAAACTGCAGAAGGCTCATATGCAGGTTTTATAGCACACAGGGAGTGTAGAGAAGGAGTCTCAGCTCCTGCAACCTTTCCGAAAAAATACTGCATCAAAAGCAATATTAAAGAATGATCAGAAATGTATTTACTGAAAAGAACAAATAAAGCTACAATGCACCTGTGTTTTCATAGAAACACAGGTGCATTAGAAGGAATTTTGAACTTAGGAATATTTGTGTCCACTTCAGCCTTTCTACATAGGCAGAAAAACAGGTGGATTAAGTAAAGTATGAGCACAGATCTAAAAGCTGGAACTATACCCTCAAAAAAATCCACAGATTCTGGCTAAAAATTGCTCCCATACCATTTGGGCCTTGGTGTAGACCATTACAGTTATTGATAATAGGAAGTGGCTTTAAGCTCAGAAATAGTATAATGGAAAGAATTTTGTTTGTATCTACTGCAGATGAGCGGAGGAGATGGAGATGTAACCTGTACCATAACTATTTTGTTTCCTCTATCCATGTTCAGTAGAAGAGTTTATTACAAAAAAAAAAAAAATCTAGAGAAAACAAACCATGTCTATCTTCAAGACACATATCAAATGCAAAAAACAACTAAAACAACATAGAAATATTTAAAACATAACAGTTGTTTTACAAATTGTCAGAAGACATTGAAATCACAGTTAAAACTGACACTCTATTACTGACGGTGATCTAAAGAGTTTTGCTGGTTCAAAAACCTGCTATGCTAAATTTGTTGCAGAGTTGAGCATAACAAACGTACACTTCAAAATGAAATATTTGACAAGTCCCTCCTTATTTACAGTGCAAGAGTCCGAGTTCAGAGTTGCACCTGAAAGTCTGAGCGCTTCCCTGACATGGCAAGAAGCATCCAGAGCTCCTGTTGAGTTTAACGTGAATTCAAGCCATGAGAATTATTAGGCAGCTCTTCTCTTTCCAGGAGGAGAGCCATGTCACTGTAAGAGATGATGTTTCCTTAGGAAGCACTAAGACACCATTGGCTTTTAGGATATGGTGCAAGAAATCAAAGACTAAGTCAAACCTTTCCCCCCCCGCACCCCGTCTCACCACATGCTCTTTGGATGGTGCAAACTCAAGCTTTGACTCCCATGCCCTTGTCTCTTCTCAAATCAGCTTCCCTCCTGCCATTCAAACCTGTGGTTCAGCTAAGCTCCACGTACAATTGGAGGGATTTCTATGCTATTAATATCATCACACATGAAATAAACCACGAATAGGATGGAAACATTTACTTCAGTCTTCTGACATCAAAGCAACTGTCAGATCAGACCCATGGCACTCCTTCAATCATTTTTTTCTGTCCAAGTCCAGCTAGCATAGGTGACTTGGAAGGAAGGTGCAAGAAATTCTCTCCTGGACAATTGCGAAATAACCGCTAAGTGAGAATCCCTGGTTAGTTAGAAGACTGATTAGATTTTGAAGCTGAGGATGTAAAAATCTATCACTCCTACTGACATGCCATTCTTTAAATTCTGGTTTCAACAACACTTAATGGTGACATGCTCAATAGGCTACTCAGTACTGAATTAAATTTATGAACTTATATTCATAAATTTACATTTCCCCAACATGGACAACATGAGCCTAAGACAGAAACGGTCAGGAAAACCTCTATGGCTGTAGTACACAAGAGGGCAGGTACAGCTTTAAGCTGTATGAATCTATGAAAATAAATCCTTGATGTTCTCAAAGTTATACTCACTTCCACATATGATACGTGCAGCTTAGATAATTAGAAGAGAGGTGTTTTATTAGGGGGCGGGTGTGGTATTTAACTACACTTCAGTTTCTAGACATGTGTGCAATTAAATTCATAACCTTATTAGTTGCATCAGCAAAGGTGTTTTATATTTAATTATATGGCACACACTGTCAAACATAGAACCTTATGTAGTGCCACATATTTAAACATATGGATGTAAATAAAACCACAATACCACTGAAAGAAATTCTAATATTGAATAAAAGACTTTCTTATCTAACATGAGACTACATTATGAAGCCACAATTTTATTATTTAGTTTTATTGTTTTAAATTAAATAGAGCAAAGTGGCTATTTCATCTTGCTGATTTAATAAGTTAATAAAGTCTGCTGGCAAACATATATTTGATGTATTGTAGAATACAATAGCTCCTACTCATGTTGAGGAAAGTATTAAAAAAAATCTGCCTGGGAGATGCTGCATCCTGCACTGTACTTGATGAAGCCAATATTTACCAACAATAAAGATCTAATTCATTCTCTGACACAGCCTTTTCTCTCCATTTACTTGGGCTTTGACTATATTATAGTAAGTTTTCTCCATCCTTAGAACACTTTCATGTGTGGCAGTGATTTTTTTTTAAGAATTCCATCTTATCAACAGTGTTTTTCTCCAGTAGGCAAAATACTGCTACAGGAGATGCAATATACCTTTCTCATCCCTCAAGGAATGCTAAATTCACTACTGCCAGATGGCAAAGGGATCAAAGCGTCCAGTTCAGTTCTCTGCCGGCTTCATACTCAAACTGTGCCTTGGTCTGCTTTCATGCTATTAGCTAATGAACTTCAGAGGGATGTTGTCATGCAGGTCAGCATTAGCAGGGATGTCTGCTGTGATCTGACAGCCATGAGTAAGAAACTCCGTGTTAAGCACAAGCATTTTTTTTTTTTTGAAGAAAGATGACATGTCTGAGGGACAGCATCACACAAGTCTGCAGGTGATTCTGTTTTTCTTCCCTTTCAGTAATACAAAGCATACCAATCATGAAGATAATTAAAATATTTAAACATCATATTTATCCATGAAACCTATTTTCACAATGTGTTGATTAAGTGTTTATATGCATATTATGGTTTTGGCTGGAGCTTTTTTTTTGTTTGGTATTTAGGAGGTTTTAATTTTGTTTTTCCCATCAAAACATTCAGTAAGTTTTGAACTACCAGCAGATCGGTAACATAACCGAAAAAAGCAGGAAAAGCTTTTGGGAGACAGTCTGTTGAACAGCATTGGGTGATCAAATTCTTGTTGTAGAAACATGATAAAGTTTTGATATACCTGAACTATGTCTTGGTATCTTCAGGTAACAGTTTCACACACATGCTCTGCTTCAATGGGGAGCTGAATGTTTCCGGGTTTTATAGTTGAAACTAGTAAAACCATCTAGAATTACATATATAATTGAAAAATAACATAAAATTAAGAGTCGTCTGACATAAAGATTGCTCAAAAATGGGGAGACTTTCTCCACAGACTACAGCAATGTATGTCAGTTGGTGACTATGAAATACGAAGCCTTGAAAATAAATCCTGACCTGCCTCTGTACCAGCTGGCGCTTGTGGAAATACTGAGCACCCTTGGAAAGCAAAGCGCACCCTGACTGTCACTTTTCCATAGCCACATCTTAGTGTCTTCATTCTGCATGGTACTTAGTAGGTGATGAAAATTAATCAGAGTTAGACAACAGTGGGCCAGAAATGCAAAGTCAGGCAGAAGAAAGAAAAATAGAAACGGACAGCCTCATATAGCCACGGGAGGAAATTAAAACTTGACTGGAAAGGAGCGAAAGTCAATTAGAGAGAAGATAATCAGAAAGAGAATTTGAAACAAAGGCTTTCATTTTCTCTGACATTGATTTTAAAATCTTGAAAGGACACGCACAGTTTTAACGAATGTTATTTAAAAATAATTAATATATCACAACCGGGCATGTCAGAAAAAGATGAACATTACAGGCTTAGAAGTATTTTCTTCACTCCCCGCAGAGAAGTGCTTGATATGAGCTGGAGAAAACTATAAATATGCGTATAAGATACTTAATAAAACAGGACTATAGACTCCTAAGTTTAGGCAAGATAACACAATACAAACGTTCGCCCTTACAGTACAATGACAGTAATAGAATGATATCTGGTCAGTAATCTTCTTAGGAAGAAACACACTTTGGTTAAGGCAATTTTATGCATGTATGAGAATTAATTTCAGTAACTTTAATGACGTCAAAGAGAGGCCAAAATTAAGACACGTGCCATGTACTATTCAGCCCATCAACCAGAAAAAAAAAACGGTTTGGTTCTTAAAGCGATATGACTGCACTATGGTTAATCACTGTCTCTTGAATGAAAACAAAACCTCAAAGCATCCTGAAATGAAACAAAGGAGAGGGTGCTGAAGCACATATTGTCCAGTAAGTTCTCTTTGAAAGTCATGTATCTGCTGTGCAGTTCCCACCAGACACCAAAGCAATAAGCACACTGGTAAGAAAGGAATTAGTTACGGAGCTTTATGGGAAATTTGCCACAAATCTCAAGAGATCTTGGGAGTTTAGCCCACATGAAAAGGATAAAGGAACTGGGAGGGAAGGGAAACAATTTCAGAGTGCCAAGAATGACTATTTAAATATTAAAAACCAGTAAATCTCCTATAAATAAAAAACTCCACATAAATCCAATAATCTGACTGGGGGGTCGAGGGGAGGTGCAAGGTGTGTGTCAGTAAATTCTCAGAGCTGCAGATCTTATTTATCTTACTACAGATAAATAAGTTTAAAATGTTGTAAAGGCCACAGCTAATTAAAATATGCTGTAAAAGACACAGTATTATCTTCTATAAGTTGAAATCTTGACTTCTGGAATGAGGGTTAGATGACATAGAACTAAGATCTTTGCACAGGTTCCCACAGGCAAGGGATCAGGTCCAGAGCTTGGGAAGGCAGGGACCATGGGGGGGTGTTGACATTTTTTCTTTCCTTTTGTTTTATCTCTTACCTTCTTTCAGTTTCCATCATGGCTGCATGATTTGGTTCCACATAAGTAATTATGGAAATGGGCTGAAGAGATGACATCTGAGATTTCAGAATTAACTGAATATATGCACAAAACCTTCCACTTCTCAGAGCAGACAGCATAGGAGGTTCCCCGTGGAGTACCTGTGAGGCATGAAGAGACCAGAAGCTGAATAAGAAATATGTTTGTAGCAGCTTTTGTAGCCCCTTTCTATGCCAGAGGAAAAACTCACCCCTGTGCAAAGGACGAGCACAGGGCCCGTGGCACCTGAGCTTGCGGAGCACCTCTGGAGAGAGCAGCCCAGAGGCTTGCCTCACATCCCTCCTCCACTGGCACGTAACCCACATTTACTAAAGCCGGGCTAATTTCTCCCTCTCCTTCTCTCTTTCAAATCAAACTGCACTTTTTTTCTGGAAAACTACAGAATAATTAAGCAGTATGGATTGACTTATCCAAGGCAGAGCCACCAGAATACAAGTTGTTCAAAAAAGAAGAGAAAATATTTTACTGCGTAATTCACTGAAAACACCTGAAAAATACAGTTGTCATCTTTTAGATATTTGCAGAACTTGGTTTAAAGACCTTATTACAATTTTATAGGAAAACTAATTTAACTGATAAAGTGCTGAACGGCTGTTTAACTAAAATCAGATCTCACACAACAAGGGGGAGGCAAAAAAAAAAAGCTTCCAAACTGAGGAACAGGACAGAAAGAAAATTGCAGTGATCAACTGGAGCACATTCTAGTAAAAAAAATAGATTTTAATCATAGCTATTAGGTTAAGTGAGTTTATTCTACTCTAAGATTGAGATAAAGCCACTGAAAAATTTAAGTCCTGTTACACATCTGGAAGGTTTTAATTTTTACATGAGGCTAATTGCTAGATGGCAGAAATTCTTTTGTATGATAATCTCAAACTGACATGTATCAAAATAAAGTCACTTGGGTAAGTAAGTGGCAGGAGAACATTAATCTCAAGTGTAAAGAAAAAGGAAAGACAAATCTCAAATGAAATGCCGAAGAAATGCCAAATTGGAAAAACAAAAATATTTCAGGAAGAATATACATGATCATTTATCCTTTCCTTTTACATTTGTCAAATATTTCTAACAAGTTATTCACCAAAGTGAAGCTAGATAATTTTCTGAATAATTAATTCTAATGCATTCCAAAGAAGCAGTTCAAAGTCGCCCCTTCTTTGCGCTGCTGGACACAACTCTCCCAACCTGCAGAGCGGGTCCAACACTCCAGGGACGCACCAGAGTCGTTGCACCCGCAGCACGGAGACACGCTCTGCAGAGGGACAGGTCCAGGGTTTGCAAATGATTGTGGAAACTGCATTTGAGCAAAGCAGCAGGGCAGCACATTGCCTCTCCACACGCTGCCTTCCACAGAGTTTACTTAAGGCACTGAAGCTCATTAGCCTTAACAAAGACACCAGCCTACTCAGTATTTTCTCATAATTAGGCCATATATTACGCTGGATTGGAGCTGTGCAATTTAAGTGGATCAGTTCACAAAACAACTTGGGTTAGAAGAAACTGAAGCTCCAGAAATGGTTGAAACCCAGATTTTGAACTGGTGTTAGTGGCATCCAGCCACCATTCATAGTCTCACTGCAAGGGTGAGAGCTCTCCAGGAAAGGTCAGCTGCCTCTGCAATTGGAGGAGCACCGTGGCTTTAGTGGCAGCCGTGGTGTGCTTTCCACAGCTGCGCATCCTCGAGAGGGATTAAGAATGAGTCATGATTCACTCTGTCGGGATTATCCACAAACTCATTTTTAGCAAGGTAGCAAAATTCAAATTTATTTCACTAAGGGAGATTGAGCTGCTTGCTCAAAATGTTTGTCTGTTCACACCCACCAAGTGAACCCACCAGTCAGGGTGTTACAAACTACTAAAATTGTCTGCTCAATTCAAGCAGAATTCAGAATAGGTTGAGCCTGAAGTTTCTCCACTGCTCCCACTAATGGAAAATGTTGAAAACCAGCTGTCAGCACAGAGTACTGCAACCAAATCTTTCTGCAAGCTTTGGCGTGGGGTTTTTTCCTGCATTTTTTTGTGGTTTGGGGTTTTTCGGTTGGGTTTTTTTGGGGGGTCGTGGGGTGTTTTGTATTTGTTTGGGCTTTTTTTAATATTCACGGTTCAGTTATCAGTAATAGCTAACTTACACTGTTAAACATTTAAAACTCCAATGCACTCTTTTCTCAGGGAAAGTTTGGGTTTCATAACAATTATTGCTACATGCATAAATTTGAGAGGTTCTGCAGCAAGCAGCTGCTCTTCTGTCTTGTGAATTGTAATAACGAATATCTGCCTTCCAAGGTAAGAGCCGGTCAGGGTGTTGCGCTTCCCAAGTATGTAACAGAAGGGGAAATCGGGGGAAATCTATCTACAAGACCAAATAGCCTTCAATATAAGTACAGTACCTCCAAAAGATGAAAGTGAGCAGATCTGAGCTTATTATATACTTGTCAATAAGGGGGAAATGCACCCGATACAGTTGACAGCAGGGAAAAAAGATGACTTTAATATTGCTCACCTCCCAGAAGCAATCCAGTTAGGCAGGGAACAGAAATATTGGTATAAACAGCAATGCTACACACCAAGATGGCCTTCAACTAACTTTCAGTTTTCCCCCAGTGCAGATTTTTTTTATCTTTAGGCACATAATTATCACATGATACATGCAAGTTATCTCTGTAGCATGCACAAATATGCTTTTTGTGCATATAGTTCTGTTAAACAATCCCCATCGTGAAGAAGCCTATATAAAAAATGCTTAATTTTGATAGGCATTTCTCAGACTAAGCAATTCAAAAACTTGTACATGAACAGGGTTTTTATAAGTCCATTGTTATTGTGGAGTCCTTTAGTACTTACTTTTCACAACCATTTTATCTTATCCATCTTGAGCTACTGGATGCAGTCTGCTCTTGTCTCTATAAAGCCTCAAAACAAGTTTTCCAATAATTTGGTGTGGAACCTCCTCCTCCATAGCTGTTCATCCAGTCCGTTACTAGCCTCTCCCTTCCAGTAGCTTTCTGGCTCTTTCCAACAGTTTCTGTTGTGTTCCATTCCTTTAACAGGGGGAAAAAAAAAAAAAATCTCACTCATTCTAGAGCACTAATTTGTTTATGAGCAAAATTCGCACAGACATTTTGAAGAGCAAAATAAAAAGACTTGGAACCTGTGGGACTCCTGGTTTTAATTTCAATAATTTAAAATTATATATTATAAAATGATATTAATAGTTTATTAGTGAGAACCTGGTGGATTATAAAGCAGGTTTATTACTTATAAAAGAATGAAATATTTGATCTGTTTCACTTCTCACTTTCAGAAGCATCTATCAGTCGAAGTGGGGATCCACAGACAGGTGTTGCTGAGTTACTCAGCAGACTGCTCTGGTATTTACTGCTGTAGGGTAAAATTTAACCCAGAACACAATAATAATCAAATAATCTAGAAAGAGGATATCTTGTATTTCATTCCACACATTTAATTTTTATTTCTGAAGACAATTCAAGCTTAAACAACGTGAATGATTGAGCTTTCATCTCTCTGCATGACACTACTTTTTGTTGTTTTTCCCATTGCTAGGGAGATTTCACTATAAAGGAACGTGAGCCTTTTTGAATGAGTTACGTAGTGATGGAATTTAGAGCTGGTGCTTAAAAAAGGAAAAATTATGAAAAATATTCCATTAATATTCATTACATTTTTGGCCTTTAAGTGAATTGTGTTTCTTTTTCTCTGTCAGAAATCTACATTGGGAATTGTAGGGTGAACGCTCTCTTAATTATGATCTTGCTCAAACTCAACTGAATTTCTTTCTGTCTCTATTTCTTTCTTTTTCTTCTCCTGCTGCTAATTAAGATAAATACATCAGAAGTGTTATTGCTGAAGGGAAAGCTGTAGCAAGTGTCATTGGTCCCTGTGATATTTCCCATTTTGCCATGAACTGTCACCAATGATTTAGGACCGAGTGCCAAGGATTATATTAATCTTGATGAAATTAGCAAATGCTCTGTGATGTTGACATCCCGTGGTGCTAAATGACATTCCCCCGGCTGGACCATTACCACTGAGAAAAAATACTCTTTCTTCCTCAGAGGATAGTAAATGAGGGCATTAGGTGAGGGGTTTTTTTTTCCCCAGGGAGACTGAAGGACAAATTCAAGTGTTACTTGCTATAAAAGTTTAGTCTTTATTTTAACATCATTGGTGAAAATCTGTGACAGACTCTTAAAGGATATGAAAAAGCCTGTCTGAGGCCAATGGATGAAGGAAGAAAAGAATCCTATTCTATTTATGCCTGATAAAGGACCATGGTTATATAAGTAAATACTATGCATGAAAGATTATCTTTATAGCTAACATACAATAGAAAGAAATAAAATTTTTTTTTCTTTAAAAGTACATTGCATAACTCTACCTACAAACAGACATATGCACATGTACATCTTCCTGGATACAGGATTTTCCCAATGCTTTCCTAGACTTGGCTGTGTACAGCAGCCACAGACAAAACCCCAGTGAGTTTGGTCAGCCTGACCAGTGCTGTCTCCTTGTTTCCTTTCTTTGTTCACTACCCATTTGTTCGCAACGTGACTCAAGGTACCTGTAGTCTTTTGTTCAGGCTGAGGAGGTAGGGAGCTTCTTTTAATTCTCCCTGTATAACCTTGTCCAGCCCAGTTGCAGCAAATCAACCAGAGATTTGTTGTGCTAAAATTAAAAGCTTCATTAGCTAGCTATTAAATCTGTTTTCTTTGCACCCATGGGCAGCCAAGAGCTCAATTTGTGCTATTTGTTCATCTGTGTGATCTATGTTCATTTATGTGCTCATCTACATGCCTCCAGTGGATATTTCTACTCCTAACACGGGCATATTTGTGACCTTACACATGACCAGAGCTACTATGCACAGGACCAAAGACACCAATGCTTGCACAAGGCACTAGGTAACATATTACACACTCCAAAACTGACCCTAAGCCTTTTAGTGCAGTTCATATATGATATGATAGCTGAATTTAAGCTCAAATCACCTCAGGTCTCACCAGATCTTTACTCTCACTGGTTAGATATGCTCGCATTCTAGGAGGACTGGTGCACAAGCTCTGTCCTTAGAAGGACCTCGTAACTTCTCCAGAGCTTCAGCTGTTTGCCTGTGAGCATGGCCATTTGCAGATCAGGGGTCACAATTGCTGTGCTGATGCATCTTAATACTGACATGACCCTCAGTAAATTCTACAGTTTATGGATTTGCTGCCACTGCAATTTAAAAGCAGACAGTTCTCAGCAAGGTTGAATTAACATGTGTCAGCACAGATTTACACAAGGATAGCTGATAACTTCCTGGCAGGAAACAAGGAGAAAGTTATTTCTAAATGAAAGGCTGGAAGTTGGAAGGAAAATTCAAAAGCAAGGGAGAGATGTAGACACCTTTCCAAAAGGAATACAGCACTGAGTCTCATTTTTACATTTCTGATGTTCATCAATCTGATATCAGGAGGATTTCGTAGTACTTATCCTGCCAATACAGTCCTCCATAACAGGCAAAAAGGCTGTTCTTAGAGTTACAGGTACCTCTACTTAACTGTCACCTGTATAAATTTTTTTCTGCTTCTCATCTTTAGGAAACATTGTTGAATTATTCTGGATTTTAATATAAAATAGGGCTTTTGTGGTTTGGGGTTTTTTGTTGTTTTTTGTTGTGGTTGGTTGTTTTCCCAAAAAAGTCTACATGCAGCTGTAGCAATACATAATTTATCATAAAAATTCAAAACACTGTATTTAGTTGTAATAGTGCTGTATTTATTAGGAGCCTGAATAAATGGATTTTTAAAATCTTTTTTGGGGCTATAAACATACATAAAGTAATGTCTATGTAAAGGCTACACAATGTGACCACGAAACCTAAGTTAAAGCAGATTCATCATGTTCAGTAAGAAGTATCAGACACGATGCCATACTCCCACTTAAATTGTTGAATAGGATTACATGAAGTTGTATATGAAATTGTTTGACAAGTAAAAAGACCCATGACCTATCCTATAAAGTTAATGCACTCTATTCACTAGCTGTTCCTTAGTTTGATTTTCACTTAAAAAATAAGAGTTAACGCGAAATAAAATATGTCACCCTATTTGAGACTTTCTGCTGTGACTGATTAAGGATACTACATTTGGTTCCTGAGTGCATTAAAGCCAGTGATGATAATTCTTTCTAACAATACTCCTCTAACTCAAAAGAATTGATTTTTCAAAGCTTTGCATTAGCATAGAAGAGAAATCTGTTCAAAAAAACAAGCATTCAGGGACATTCACATACAGATGCAAATGTTCACATCAGTATTTAAACTTGAAGTAAACTTAAAGATGACAATACATACGCAGAAGTGTTGAAAATATAACTATCCTATTGCCACACTTCTTATTTTCAGTGGAAAAAAAGTGTGCATGCAGGTTTTATAATTCCTGGTCAAATATGAATGAATGGATCATGTAAGATTTAGATTTTGGGAGCTAGGTGCTGTTGGAACAAAATTTCCACCTCAGAAAAGAAAAATATTCTCCATAGAAAATAAACAAATGTCAAAAACAATTGAGTTTGGGAGAGGAGCTGACTGTCCATACAGAATCTCTCCACCAACTCCCATAGAAAGCTCCTCTATAGGATCTCCATCCATTGAATGAGGCCACGCTCCAATACAATAGGATTCAGCAGATAAATGGTCTCCACTATTATAGTGACTTACTTCATGGATATAACCCACAACCAGGACTTTTAATATTGACTACTGAGATACTCTTACTCTTCTGTAGAGCTACATACACTCTCAAGAAACAGTCATCTAAGATTTGTCAGGAGAGAACTCTAGGAATTTCAGCTTTAACCCTTAGCCACTTTGAAAAAACCCTCCTATACATTTGCCTTCTGTTCAAACTATGATGTTACTTATATACTTCAATCCCAGACTATTCCTGCTCCAGTGGACAAAATATAAGAAGCAGTTATGGGACTAGTCACTATTTGCCAAGGTTAATGCCAGCACATCAACAGGCTTTTGGAGAAAATGCTCATATCAGATCAGCAAATGTTTGCAGCCCTGGTCAGCATCCTGTATCATCTGAGCAGCGAAAGCAGTTAGATACCATCAGATATAAACTCTATGCACAGATGAGTAAGAATAATTGTCAGTTGTTCTTCTAAAGAATTATCAAAAACATATTTAAGTATAAGGATTTCTTTCTTGTTCTTGCATAGGAATTAGACGTGGCTAGATATTTCTTATTAGGAAATTGTTTCAATTACCCAGCAAAACCTTGCAATAAATATAGCACATTTATAAATAAGTAGCACATTTCTGTGGAAAGGAAAATGGATTCTGAAGCAGGATGAGGAAATAGGAAAGGAAAAATTTGCCAATATGTGAAGTTTGCCTAATGTGTGCAAGTGAGACTGTGTGTCAGCTGTTACTAGGGAGGGTTTTAAAGGCATTTAAAATGTGCTCAACCATTGCTATTAACATAGCAAGAGCTAAATGCTTTTAAAAATTGTGCTATTTCTTTACCATTTTTGTTGTCAGTCCAGTTCTGGGCAAGACATTCCATCAATCATTCTATCAGAAGGAAATTCTAAGTGAATTTGAATACCTTCTCTGATAAAGAGGGTCTCATGTTTCATTAATAACATTAATATTTATACTAAAGCTCTCCTGGTACCCATGGAAAGTAATTAAAGCAACTAAAAGCTATTAGAAAATTCAGTTTATATGAGGAAGTTTGTCAGCTTCTATTATCTGTTTTATTTGTGCAAGACTGCAGGTGTCATAGAGAAACTCAGCTCATGCTGCCACACTTGAAGCACAAGAGTTTAAAAGACACTGGTTGTCTCCGAGGCTCCATGTCCACACACAAGCACACAGGTAGAAATGGGACAGCTCCTGCAGAGGCAAGTATGTGCATCATCTTCAGTCACTGATTACACTGCACTAACCTGGGTAGTAGCTAATTCTTTAGCTTTCTCAACGTCAATCACTTCTAATTCTTGTAATTCAAGTCAGCAGCGGCTTGGTGAGCCGGCTTATTCTCCTATTAGTCTGCAGCATGTGCCACCGCCTCGCGAGCAGCACACAATTCACCCAGCGAGATCAATACCATTGATTGCTTACTTAGGGGGTGCACCAACAGTCACTCCCAATGAGGAGAAATCTACCTCACTGCAGCAGCACCAACTCCCACTCATTCGCAACACAGCAAGTACAATTTTGATGCCTTGAGGCACCGAGTTAGTAGATTTAAATTCTTCTGGCCAGCAGCAAAAGCAAAACATGCTGTAACACAGGCACTCCCATTGAAACAACAAATAAAGTAATTGTAATGATGCTGAAACACCAATGAGTTGATCGTTACTATCAAGGGCAACTTGCTTCTCTTATAGATCAAAAACAGGGAAATTACTTTGCACGTCTGCCCAGTCTGGATCCCTTAAGAGCAGTAGTATGCAAACTCTTTCACTTGGGTTGTGGATCATCCACCTATCAGCAAGAACCTAGAAATCATAGAATCATTTGAGTTGGAAGGGACCTTAAAGATCATTGAGTTCTAACCCCCCTGCCATGGGCAGGGACACCTCCCACTAGAGCA
>JAOXNO010000003.1:31767164-31826035 GCA_028565335.1 Limnodromus scolopaceus | reverse complement strand
TCATCCTCGTGGCCCTCCGCTGGACCCGTTCCAACAGGTCCATGTCCTTCCTGTGTTGGGGACTCCAAAGCTGGACATGGTACTCCAGGTGGGGTCTCACGAGTACAGAGCAGAGGGGTAGAATCACCTCCCGGGACCTGCTGGCCACATTTCTCATGATGCAGCCTAGGACACAGCTGGCTCTCTGAGCTGCCAGCGCTCACTGCCGGCTCATGTTGAGCTTCTCACCCATTTAAAAAAGTGGATGAGAAGAACTCATGCTTAAAAAGTTCTCAATCAAAGACCAAAACTCCGCAAAGCTGAGTGTGCTGGAATGTGGAAATAGGGACTCACCTATGGTAAGAAGGAACATAAAGAGTTGGGAAAAAAAGAATCACTTTGAGACTGGAAGCACAATTCAACTACAGCTTTCAAAGTCAGGGCTATGCTTGAATGTTTTTTAGATTCCAATTATCACAATTAGGAGAGGGGAATATTTACTAAGATTTATCGTTTCATTTTCATTCATAAAAAAAGGCAAATCTCTTGCCAATTACCTTTGTTGTGTGTTGGATGCTATGGTGATGAGGCACAGTGAAAGAGTAAATAAGAAGTAATTAATATAAGTAAATAGAGAAAGTGGTAGGAAAATTGGTTACAAGCCCCAGCAAAGAATTACCAAGTGACATTTATGACCGTCACAACACATTTGTGGTTTCAATGCCAGGGTTTTTTTGCCCAACTGAAGTTCACAACAAAGCAGGACAACTGAATAAAGCCTGGCAGCTTTGTTTTAATACTGGCTTTGCTCTACAAAGAGTCGATGAGGCCAAAACTCCACACAAGCCCCACTAGGCACAAGCTCCACAGACCTGTAATGATCTGAAGAGTTCAAGAAACACCACATGAAATGACAGAACTGAGTTTCACAAGGCAGTGTTTAAAAGTTGTTTCAAACAACAGCAAAATGGAAAGGAAGAAAGGGAAGGAAAGAAAAGAGCGAAAGAAAAGAGAAGGGAGGTGAGGCTTGGAACGGCGAGGGCCCAGCCAAAGGGTTGCACTACAAACTGTCTTTTGTGCCAAAAACATAGTACACGTCTGCCTTCATGGACTGAAAGCAGGAAAATGGACATAATTCATGCGCTTATTGGCTTAATTTTAATGGTAGTAAGCAAACATCAGACAGGAAAGAAGATTAAGCCCCATAATTTACTGTTAGACATTTTAAAATTAGTAGTAGATGGATATCTAGAACTTTGGGGTCATTTGCAAATCTTACCAGACCAGAGAGTTCCCAACAGCCTGCAGGGACCTCCAGGATTTGTTCTTTAGAGAGATTAACAAAGCCCCTAGCTGCCCTTCCCTCCCTCCCCGCCTCTCCTTGGGCACTCGGGACAGGTGAAATACAGAGCAGGAGTTCAAAGCACAGACAACAGATGGACAAAAGGACTCAGAAGAGGAAAGACACCGCCTTTCATCTGGGTGTGAGTGGGCACTAAAGAAAATTGTGCAGCCTGCCCTGCTGGGCTGACAAAGCACTTTGTTTTCACTAACGAATAAGTAGAGACACTGCCATGTTATTGGCCATATGAGCAACTCAGCAGGGTGAGTATATTATACTGTATGTATCCTTTAAAAAATGTTTCTGCAGCATTTGACAACTGTTGCAAACAGCATTATTAGAGCAAAATGCAAGTTAAAGTACTTCATAATTGTTTTAGGATGTTATGACTGGCTGTGGAAAACTAGATTTTTGAGGTTTGTATGTCTAGGGAAAAGGGACTGCTCAAAAACCTGATCAGTAGCAGCACAGACAAAAACAAAAGGAAATCCATTAGTTCTACCAACAGAAGAGCTTAGAGACAAAACTTAATGGGCAACTGATACAAACAACATCCCAAGTAACCTAAACCACAAAATGCAGTAGTTACATGGCCAGTCACGATAATGCTTCTGGGCTGGCCTGCAATAACAAAATAACCTTATGCAATGGTTTTATCTCCGTTATCTGTAAGATAGCAACTACTGCAGATCTTGAGAACTTTAATTACTTAAATTTACTGCTTATCAGTTGCATCAGTGAAGCACTATACAAGTCGATCCAGGCTGCTCTAAAGTCATCTCTATGCAAGTCATTCTCAAAGAACAATGAAAGCTGCTTCTGCTTTGGCTCTGAGCACAGCTTTATCTCACTAATTCTTAATGATTTCTCCTTTTGTAATATTTTACACAACTCAGCAAAGCCTATGGTGCTTTGCAGTGCACAATCACTATTACAAGCTCTATCATGACTGCATATATATACCACCTCAATCAGGTTTCTGGTGTGAATAATTTCACTTCCACAATTAACATTTTTCTCCCCCAAAAATGGAAAATATTTACTTTAAGCTCTTTGCTTCTTTGTATTTTTTACTAATAAAACAATTTGCCGTAACAGGTGTGAAAAAAAGATTTTTCTTTCTTCAAATAAATTTAATGAAATGTAATCTTTCAGTTACCATATTGAAAAAAAAAATTAAAAATTCAGAAAACACCACAAAACAGTAGTCCTGAACACACAATGTTCATTGAACAAGCAATGAATATTGCTTATTTTTCAAACAAAATACTCAAAAATCAAACTCTCTAGTTCTAGTCAAATAGAATGGTTATTTCACCAAAGAGCAAAATAAAATATTGAACTACTTTGATTAATAAGTTTAGACTTAGTCATAAAATAAAATTTGTATTCCACAGGTAGTCTAGCCATTTCAAAGTATCAAATCTGTATTAATAGGCTGAACTGGAATTAAGAAGTCATTCAAGCAATTTCCTGGTTAATCTCAAAAAGCATAAAATGAAAGCAAGAAATTCTAAAGGTATTATTTTGACTTTATTCTGCTGAAAAATCAACATGCTTTCTGAAAACATTTTTTATTTGATGAAATTGCTATTTGTGACCAAAAACAGTTGTTAAAATTTTCAGCCAGCTCCAACAAAGATGTTTTCAAATATGTTCTCTGCTATTAAGTTCATTACTTTGATTTTATAAGACGACAGACAGTAAAATTTAACACAGATAATTATTTAAATTAGAATGCCTTTAAAACTTAAATTGACATGCCATCTTGGAGTCGGAATAATATTTTCAGCTTCTTCTTTTGAATACCATCCACTTTGCCATTCAGTTTAATGTAACTATCAAGCAATTAACATACCAGTTGGATTATTCTGAAATTTTCATTCCTTCTACCAGAGCTCTGCTGAAATGTTCAATTCATTTACTTTACAGATTACCATTAAAAAGCCATTAAATTTACCACAGAAAAGACTAGTAGAGACCAAGTCTTTCACTGAGAATACTATTAAAGCTCAACTAAATGCCACTAATTACTCTACTTTAGCAACAGTAATTACTATTTGTAACCAACGTGAAGAATTTAATAAAATTATTTCAAGAATAATTGCAACACATCCATCAAGACATCACACATGGCCAGCAGGTCCAGTATCACACTAGGGCACTAACAGAACTCCCTATTTTGGTGACCTTCCCACTCCCACAAGTCTTGCAACACCTGGTTCTTCCCTGGCTCTGACTCCTATCCTTAGCATGGGTTCACTCTGTGCTCGCCTTCCAATCTTGAATTTGTCACTTTATAAGGCTTAATTGAATAAGAGAAAGACCAACTAATCTCCCACACCATCTCCTTAGATTGACAACAGATGTGACATAAGTATGCAACTATTAGTTAATTAAGAGGTAGTTGTACTTTAGGCATACACAGATCAGGAAAACCCAGTCAATACTAAAGACAGTAATTCTCAGAGAAGATAAGAAGCTGAAACATATGCATCGGTCTTAGAGATAAACCAGAAGATAGTTTGAAACACATTGATTTGGTCCTCTCACCCTTACCTATTTAAAATGTAATACAAACATAGCCTTTACAACAAAATGATAGTCTAAGAGAGGCACTTCTGCCATCCACCAGTGTCTAGAAAAAGATACCCAGGGGGAGTTCTGGAAGTAAGCAAGATTCCTCAGAGGAGGAATGTTGTTTTCCAGGAAATAATTCCTTGTGAACAGATGTGTTTCCCACACGTAGGCACAGAGCAGAGAGTGTTCACTGTGAAAATATAATTGTAAATACACTGCATAACATCTCTGAGGAAAATACCTTCTTCCCCCTCCAAACGCTAGACACCCAAATGAATGCAATTTGGTCTTAGAAAATTTGAGGACCTTCTGAAAAAAAATGTATGGAACATCTGAAAAATGGAAACATTCATTTAGGTATATAAATTTATGTTTGTGAGATCTGGCAACAGGCTTGATTTTTTTTTTCCCCCTGTTCTTAAATTCTTAAGCAATAATAAGTAAGAACAAGAAAAAAAATACCTGAAAAAGAAAAGCACTGTCCGTTTCCCATTTCCTGAGGCTGTGCTCCATGAAGCATCTAGCATGTTTTCTGATCACAATTAAAACACAATAGCAAGGCATGTTTTGCTCCGGCTCTATTAGGACAGAAGAGAGTAAGAAAAGTGCCCTTAGGAATACTGACTGGAAAAGAAAGGGAAAAAAAAGCTTAAGATTTTAAAAATCTTGAAGGAGATGTTAAATCAAAACCAGTTTTTAAAAATTCAATTCCTCTTCCTTCTTTTTTTTTTAACTTGCAAACTTCTTTGCAAAAACGTGAGCACATTGTTACAGTCGCAACTTATGGTACAGCGTGATTTTACCTTTGAGACGCAGATTGTCATTGCTCTAGGAAAAGAACAAAGGGTCTAATTTTCAGAAGAAGTGAACACACAGAATTTCTGCTGAAGTCAAGTATAGCTGTGGGCACTCCAGATCTCTTGAAACAAAATATATCATGCGCAGCCATTGTTCACAGTGTTTTGCCTATTTATGCATAAACAAAAAAGGGCTATCCCCACAGGACGGACTAGATTTCTTTCTAGTATAAAAGAGAATGTTCAATTTTTTAATTATTTTATGTGAAGATTAGACTGCCAAATTCCAAAGAAAAGTCAAACTTGCCTCAAATAGTTACCAGAAAGAGAAATTGAAAAAAAAACAAACCAGCCTCACTGTCATTCTAATTATTCAGTCAAAAATAGGAAATCATAACAATATTCAAACCTTGCCTTCCCATATAAAGCCTCTACCCCTAACGTGACTAATACTTATTGCTCCATAAGGCTGAGAAAGCTCTCGGTAGAGTTTGTACCTCAGCCCCATCCCTAAGGATGTTCAGATCTGCACTCCACAGCCTCAGCTCAAGTGCCAGCCTTTGCAATAGCACCTGCAACTCTCCTCTCTCCTGTCAGCAAAGCACAGATGGAGATACAGACTATTCACTGTCTTAGCAGATCAGGCAGCAAAGCATCAGTATGATTATTGCAGTTTACATCCGTTTTTTAAGTGTTATTAAAGCTGGGATGCTTTTTACCATGACTCCCATATTCCCAGAACTGGTGCCTAACCAGGACACAGGTTTTCCTCAAGTATCCTTGCAGCATCAGGTATTATTTCAGTAATGACATTAGTAATTCCAGGTGTGTCACATTAATTGGAAGAGGAGAAATAGCGTAAGAGCACTGCACTTTTATGCTTGTTAAACTTCAGTAAGTAATGCGTGTTCCTGCAAGGTTGAATAAAGCAGAAGATTTGGATTTTAGATAAAAGTAGCCAGACAGAATCACTAAAACCAGACAATATTGAATTGGATCAGTGACTATTTCTTGAAAATTCACCCAACATAATAACAAGATTTATCTGGCTGTTTAAAAAAAACAAATATGGAATATTTTATAAGATGATTTAAAATTAATTGGTAAACATGATTTCAAAGTATGAAGAACATGTGCCTTATTTTTCTAGAGGAGTATACTGTGATCCGCTGGGGGCAGGGGAAATACGAATACTCCTCACCCCCTTGAACCAAGGTGGGACAAGAGAGGGCACCATGAACTGAGCAAGATGTAAAGGGAGAGACTGGGCTATGAAGAGGAGCAAGAGGGGATCTCTGCCCACCTCTCCTTTCCTTGCCCACCTCTCTTCACTTGCCACCTCAGAGGAGAACGACGTTTTACCCTCAATTTAATGCACAGTGGGATGTTGAGCCAAATTTCCAAATCGATTCTGGCAGCATTCCAGGTTGGCAGCAGGGAAGAATGGAGTCCTTTTAAAGATTTGTTTATTTGTTCAGTTGGCATAAAACGATGATATAAAGCTAAAAATAAATGGTGTTGAGAGAGCTGGGTGTAAAGACTTCAGGTAGTGTTCTGCAAACTCTTGGCTGGCGGAGTGTGTCTGGGGAATGGTGCTGTTGCCCTCTCAGCACCATGGTGCACAGAATTGCTCATCGTTAAGAGAAAATGGTGAGACAAGGAGTGAAAGCCCATCTCACTCCCATGCCAAGGAGACCATACAGATTAAGATGATCCTATTGTAGCATTACTCCTATTCTCTTGAAATAGCAGTTTATAAAGTGCCATAAATAAAACAGCTTTTCAAAAGAGAGTTGATAATATAACGTAATGACACCTTTACAGCTGTTTGTTCTTGGCACATACTGGTGGGCATGAAATTCAAATGTTGGGTGGCTATCAAAAAGAAGATGGAAGAGATCTGTGTAAAAAAAAAAAAACACAGCTTCAAGTCTGTGTTTTAAGACTCTTATTAAGTTACCATCAAAGTCTGGGGAAAGGCTGTCTCTCCACCATGACAATCCATCCGCTATTCCCCTCCTCAGCCACCGAACAGTTAAAATAGAAGATAGGCAAGGCTTTCTTATATGCAGAATAATCACCTTGCAATAGTTTGTCATTTGAAACTGTTTACTGAGCTCCAGTGAAAGCCTTCCAGGAAGAGGTGCCTTTCTTGCAGTGTGAATGCCATCATCATGTCTCTGTTCATCATTGTCAGAATTGCACTTCCTTTGCCTTTAGGACCTCAAAATCTAAGTCCTCCTAAGACCTACCAGAAAGAATGATCCAGTTAAAAAAATTTTTTAAAAATACGGTTTCCATAAATGTCTGTAGCTTCCTTCTTACTAAAAATAATTATCTCCAAAGTCTTCTAGCATTCCCAAAGCAATTTTTGTTCAGAAACAGGGGCCCAGTTGTTTTATCCTGGCCAATCTTTTATTTCCACAATTTTTTAACCTTCAGTAGCTTTTCCAAAGACTATATGGTTTCATACTTCCAGACACCTACCAATTGCTAACAGGCTTACTGCATTCTCACTTTGGGCAGGCACTGGAGTGCCTAAATCTAAGTATGGAAAGTTCTGATTACCTATAATTGGACTGAGATTTCACATAACAAGCTATTCACTTTAATTCACAGAGAACAACCATCAAGCGCAACAAATCACTACAAGCAGAAATTGTATGGATTTTATAATACATTTGTTAGATATTTTCTAAAATATCTGGGTCAGTAAATATTAGCAATTAATATGGAGGTAGGTGTGAAATGCAAGTGGGAAATAAAAATATTATTCAGATCAGAAAAGTGCAAGTCATTACTTGTTTTATTTCATACTATTCTTGGTGGGTTGCTGGAGTTCATTGTATTTTCACTTTCCATATTTACACAATGAAAAGCTCAATATTGAGGTCAGTTCTAAACTTTTATCCCCAGAATCCCAAGATCTTACTGTGAGAAACTTGTGGAACTTTTTGTTTTCCTTTTCTCTTTTTGTCATTAGTATGGGTGAGGACTTTCTGTCCACAGAATTGAAAGGTGTCATCCTCTGCTGATTTTTTGGCTTCTGTAACCATCCGTGTCACCTAGTAATCTTTCACATGGCTATTGTGTGAAAGAGGATGCTGGATACAGAAAGATTAGGCTCCTTTCTAAAGGGTAAGGAAACTGAGAAAAAATGGTACCTGTGCAGGAGTACTTGTACAAGAAACCCTTAATTTTATAGCTAGAATTTAGTTCACAGAATATGTAGTAATGGAAACTGTCACCTCAGTATATATTCTTCCATTACTCCATTTGCTTTCATAATGGAGGACTTTTTTGCAATATCAGCATCAGATACTTCTTCTCTAGGGTGACAGTTTCTCTCCCTGCATGCTAATAAACTTGGCAAGCTAAGTCTAATAACTGAACTCACTCAGAAATGTGCAAAAGTAACAAGAAAGGTCAGGTCCTAATTAGGCACCTGTTTGAATAAGGACAGAACATGCAGTATAAGCTCCCTGTACAGAGGCTGACGAGAGCTCAGTGTACACAGAGCATAAGCCTGAGGGGTACGAATAGCTTCCCCTCATGCCATCCCTGGAAATCCCTTCCTTCCAACCTATCCCCCTGCAGTTATTACCTCATGCTATGTCTGTGTACACATACCAATTTAAAGAGCAATTTACTGGAACTCTGAAAACACAGACATGAGGGTTTAAGTCTGATAAAGTGAGCTCTGCATTCAGTTAAACTCTTGCTTGGGGCATGTCTGATTTTCAGTGATTAATAACTATTGCATCAATTTCTATAATTCAGCATTTGCCAACAGACAAGCGAGCAAACACTCCTCACTGCATCATGTATAAGTGATGTCTTGTAACTCCCAGCATCCCTCTCCCTTACGCTTTGAATTATACCATACTCAAAAGGCACAAATGCTTTCAGCAATGCTGCAGATAGCAGCTAATGCAAAACATTAGCAAAGACGTAATTTTATCTTGCCATACTGTGTGAAGACTTGCAGAACTTGATTTCCAAAGGGGCTGGGATGATAATCAACTCACATCCATTTATACTGCCCAGTTATGAACATTTCTATTGTGCCTTATTGAGACAGAGGATAATTTAGTAGACTCCAGATCACTGGTTCAGAGGTCTGTTATTTAGTACTAGTACTTAAAAATACATTTGTGTCGAACATTTCTGTTGGATCTGAGAAGTCTGAGAGTGTGGTCCTGCTGGCAAGGGCCTTGTAGGATTTAAATTGATTTTTCAGATATATATGCCTTCTCAGCTAATTTATATTTTCTGCCTGGTTTGCTTAAGGGCTTTAATTCAGTTACTGTGTAGCATGCTCCAGAAGTGCACTGTTTGAGGCTATACAACTGCATCATGTTGAAGAGATGATACTGTCTCCAGTTCCCCACTCTGCTGGGAGCTGTTTCACTCTGTTAGTACCACGAGCTCTCTCTGCTTTGTTCATGGGCTGTTTAGTACATTAAGGCCACCTGCAAGGTATTGTAGAAGAGCCAAGAAGTCACAGGGATTAATTGGATAAACCATGTGAAGTTAAAGCTTGCCTAGAAAACTGCCAGCTCCTGCCCTCTGACATATTCCCCCCCTCCTGTCCTGTTTTTCCCTGAAGTCCTAAGAATCCTGATTGTAAATCGTGATCATTACCTCAGCCGTTTGCTTCCTGGGAGGTTTGTTAACTCTGGCTTTCTAATTTAGTTGAAAGAGCCAAGCTAATCTCCTGGTCTGGCGCAGAGCAATTCCCACACACAAACAGGACTATTCAATTTTTGGAGCTTCAGGTACTAGAGATTAGACACTGTTTTCAAGTTCAACTTTTAGGCTAGATACGTACTGACAGCTTCAGGAAAAATACCCACCACAATGTACCACGTCTGCCTACCTGCTGACCTAAACGTTTGCCGTTCAAAAAAACCCTAAAACAACAAACCCCTACCATTTTTATGTGCCATTTGTGTTATAATGGCACAGGAGCTCCTGTGGGTAAATGACAGCATTTCCATTCACAACCTAGAGAAGCACTGATGTGAAATCAGCGGACTTCTGGTCATGGAGGCAGCTGGTATCCCTCACTCTCCAGCATCAGCGGTCTCAGCAGATGCACATTTGACTCAACGGATTTAATGATTTACCTTTAACCTCCCAGCCAGAGCACGGCTCCAAGCCCAGGCAGCCTGCAGGAAGCAGGCACTGCCATGGTCTGTCCAGCTTGGTAGAAGGCCTTCAGGACCCAGAAATAGCACAACAAGCTGTTTGACAAGTCCTGACTTCGCACTTCAAATATTATCAATATTTGGCAGAAAACTTCATTTAATTAACAATCTCTTTCTTTAAAAGCAGATATATTCTTTTAATGAGACAACAATCCTGCTGCTTTGAAGAATTCAGAGCAAAATGAAGCTGGCACCTAATGATAATTCTAAGAAGGCTCATTGCACCTTCTTGGCAAAGCTGTTCAAAAGCCCCGTTTCATTCCCCTCTCTGATCAGTGGACTGTAGGCTGCTTTCAAGCTATAATACACATTTTGCTTTTTGATGATGCAATGAAGTTGATGTAAGTAAAAGGCGATGTCTTTAGAAACCATACTTTTAGAGAAGGGGGAACTCTGAGATCACTTTGTAGGAAGCTGAAAAGTCTTTAAACTACATCACGGCACACTTTCATATTGGAACCTAAGATACATAAAGTGTCTGAGATTAAGGTTTCAAAGTTTTTAAAAAACATATGTAATTAGATTTGTAAAAATGTTTGTGGGAGATTATGCAGCAATGTCACTATGGTTTTTTTATTCTCATTAAACGTGTCATTAAAACATATAAAAACCTTCTTTAGTCCTTATCCATCAGCACTGCTATCTCCAGCATGGCAGGAGCCTTGAAAGAGATGGCAAGATAGCTCTACGGTACTGGAAATTCTCAAAAACACACAAATAAAAGAAATCCCACCAAAACACAAATACCAAACAGTAACTATCATTACAGAAGTGAAACAAGTCTGGGTTTAAGAAATCCAGTTCAGGAAATGCTGGTAAGCAGGGACATGCTTTCCACTCTTTAATGTTCAGCTTTCAATACGGATGAAAATTCATTAGAGTCTAATCTATTTGGGAAACTAAAATATCACAAGTTTCTGTCATAATCAGTATGGCAGATGGCTTGGTTTTCCTAGCTAGATGACACCATTAGAAACATTTTAAGAGTCATATATTCCCACATAAAGCTCTAGCACTCTTTATCTAAAAAAGTTTACATTTCTTTTACAAGTTGCTAGTAACCTCTTCATAAAATTAAAGAAATTAATTATTAGCAACTGATCTCTAAAGGTAAATTACCTAAAGTAATTGTAATTCCATTTCGATCCACATTAAAACTTCCATCTTACTATTGATTTTTCTTAGGCTCCACATACAGAGCTGATGTTTAAAAAATAACAATGAAATGATTGATAATGAATTGACAGCATTGAAGTGGCTTAAGTTCTCATCACCGTCCACAAAATTTCACCTATAGCTCAAATAGTTATAGTTATCCCAGAAGAGTCCTAAGAGGTGTTTTACTACCCACTCTTTGGAATAAACAAGTTTGAAATCAAGCCAAGTCAAACTTTAGTAGAAGGTCTCAGAGTCCAGCTCTACAGTCTACTTCCCAGCCTTTTAGGGCAAATACAAACAAACTCTGAAACACTGTTCCTCAAGACTGTCCTCCAGATATTTGATTTGTATAAAGCTGATGAAGTTTTGACTTCCAGTTTTTAAATCTGAATCCTAACAGCAAAAGAGGATACAGATCGAGCAACCAGTGCTCATGGTGGGAGATCCCCATTCACAAAAATGCTCCTTTAAGTCAACTGCTTCTACAGAGACTACAGAGACAGGGCGATGGCTGGAGCTGCCTCTCCTCTCCAGTTACCTGATGCAATACATAATGCACAACACCCGCTATTCATCTCAGGAGTTCAGAGGTACAGCTCTGCCATGCAAAGGATTGGGATGAGAGAAAAAAAAAAAAGCAGGGTTAACTAGAACCCTGTCAGTTCACCAAGATGTTTGAAATAAACTGGTGTTTACCTCCTCAAATAACTGATTCTCAGAGTTACAGTATTATGAGGATTTGCACAGACAAAATTATATGAGAGGAGAGTTTAATTTTCAGCTTTTACTAGAAAATTTGCTAATTCGCCATACTTTCTTCTCATGGGTATTTGCTTTATAGTTCAATAATGTCAGGGCACAGGTCAGTCACTAGTGCTCTGCAGAACATTTACCATGAGACTACTAATTAAATTAAACAATTTACGTAATCTCACTTTCCGGTTCTCAACCTGAGCACAAAGGCAAAGCAAGAGAAAGAAATTAACTTCAAAACAAATGCCTCATAATTAAAGTTTAATTTTCATAAACATGAAAAAAGTTAACAGCATTCACTATGCCAAATTAAGAACTCAGTCTATTCCCTTCGTGCACATATGCACATCAACCATTAAATTTTAATGTTAATGCAGCACTAGCAGTTCTCATATGCAAGGACTCTAATCCTTACTCCAAGAATCATCTGCTCCAACACGATCCCCTCTCCCACCATTCAGTAAAGTTTGTGTACCCTGTACACTTGAGGAAAGCAAGGAAGAAAAATATAATGCAACATGGTTCAGTTAAGTTGCGTAGAGATAAAACACACCATTATTTTCAAGCATTAATACAAATTAAAAGCCAGCCTACATCAACAACACTGATTTACATTTCTTGCTTTCTGCATACAATTTTATAAGTACAGATATTAAGTTACTTACGGAAAAGTTACTGAATGACAGCAACATGAAAACATGTCTCCAAAATGCAAGACTACAATGTAAAATTCAGCAGGGTCCGCCAGACTTGGACTGCAAGTACTGCCTGTGTCAGCGTGTGCTGCCAGAGCAGGATCTTCTTGCAATCAAAACACAGCCCTCTAAGAGCTGGACAACTCCTTACTGCAGGTAAAAGTCCGGAATATCACCTGCTTAATCAACCAGGTCATGATAGGATGAAACCAGAGTAAATCCACCAAATGCATTTTTCTAGAAGGACAGTTCTACTTATATGCTCACCCACTGGAACTTTCCAAATCAATACTAGCAGCCAGACATAAAGCTTTTTGTTGCAGATAGAGACTTGCCTTCCAGGTCAGAGCCATGAACATGGCACAGAAATGAAATACCAAACAGCAGAGCAGAGGCAGAGCTATGCAGAAACATTTTTCTTGTTGGGAATGGACTAGTTTTATACACTTCCACACAGGCAGACAAGCCAGTTTGCCCGAGTGGAAAAAAAGCTGGATTTGATTAAGTCACAACTGCTCTTGCCTTCAGTTTCCAAATCTGTAAACACGGGCCAACAGCAAGCCTAACGCCTTCACAGATCAGCAGAGCAATGGGGGTTCCCCAAAGCTTTGAAATCCTCAGGGGGTTCCTATATTCATACAGAATTGGGGCAATGAAACCTAAAGATAGTTTAAAAATTTCAACAGCTTTTCTTTTTAATGGAATTAGGATACAAACTGAGAACTGCCTTATTTTTGTATATGGTATGAGCCTCAGAATTGTGGATCATTGCATGAACACCAGGCTGCTATGAGACTCAGAAAGGATCAGACCAAAATGAGAACATTTTTAGTGTTTTGGTTATTATTTTTTGTTATAGAAGATTAGGAAAATGTCCACCCTCCACTAAAGAAAAAAATGTTTCAAGCCAAACACTGTAATGAGTCCACTAGGAAGAGCTGGAACAGAGGTCAGAATACTTCCAGCCTTAAACGGTTTGAGGATCTTATGGAAGAACAATAAAACAAGTAATTCCACAAAACCTGACGTAACGTTTACTTATTTCAATGACTCAGAGCTTTGCTTTTTCTTTCCAGTTCAATCCATTCACACCATTTGAAAAATGTAAATCTGCATTCCACCCTTTGGGGCTGCACAGTTATGTATTAGAAAATTATGCTGTAATGGTCTCTACTGTATGCTTGTGGTGCAGCAGTCAGCCTTTTTGTTGCACTTTAGCATAACTACAGCTGATAGTAGTCTGCATGAGGCCCTGTTAAAAGATAGTGGCAATAAATTTTTCCACCCAAAACGCAGCTAGGAATTCAGAGTCAGCTGTTTTAAAATTTATGAAAAGAAGCAGTAATTTAAACGTGAGATGGGAGCAATTTTATTCCCATTTCAACTAATGCTAATGTTCAGATTTTAGTTATTAAAATTAATTTGCTTCAATTATATTAAAATCAGTGGAATTGTGTGCCACTGCATTGATGGATAATAGCAATAAGCGCTAAGTATGATGTTTGAAACCTGTACTCACTATAAGCAGGAAGCATAAACACAGCCACAAACACAAGAATAGATAAAGGAAAAGAAAACTCATCCCTTCTGGAGAAGAAAGCAGAAAGCTACACACAAAAAAATTTAATCCAAAAAGCAAACTTCTGTCCACATTTTAGGTTAATCATGTCCTTCGACACTGATCTCATATTCATGGACTTACCGAAACCTGGACAGATCTCAAACTTCTACAAAGTTCTATCATGTTCACCTTAAGACACAGAGCTCATCATATTCTCCCATGCACTTCCTTTCCATAAGGTAAACCCAGAGGGTCTGTTTTTCCCTTCAACTGTCATTGCAAAAAAGCAGACACTTCCCAGCAAAACATATGGGTAAGGCTGCAGAGCTATGCTTGGAAAAAACATCTTCATCATCATGGTAATCTTTAAAAGAGCCCTGATTGATCTTATTTACAAAAGGCTCACATGGATCTAGTTTTATTTAAGATTGGAAAGCATGTAATAGGAGACCATAAAGCTAATGGAGGTAAAATTCTTCAATACTGTGATCAATTACAAACTACCTCACATTTATCACAAGTGACTGTTTTTCTTTGAGCTGATTCTAAGCCCTTTATCTTCTAGATTTCCCTTCTTCATTTCTTTTTTAATACGTTTATTGAATAATTAGAAAGACTTCAATAGAACACAGAAAAGAAATGAGCTGGTAAAGTATTTGTGCATTCAGGCAAATCCAACCGAAAACTGAAACCCCTCCCCATGGATGCAAAGATCCTTTTCAGTTCTGACACAGAACAGAACTGAATATATAGGAAAGATCTGCCACAGACCTAATTAGCCCCGAGAAGACAGTTTATTCAGTGAGAGCCATAATACAACATCAAGCACAGACTGTTTGAGGAGGATGATATTATGTGCTGAGTAGTCACATCATCTGTAGCATTCCATCTTGCTATCTTTTGAGCAGCAGATGAGATCCACATTACTGTGAGATATGAACAGACCCCTACAGACTTCACTGGGAAAATGATCACGAACCTTATTAAAATACTTGCAATTTAGCTGTTGAACAGGTTTTACAGGACCGAAGATCTCAGCCCTATAGTCTCAAGGTGCTACAAAGACACAACCATAGTTATATGCATCCTCACCGTCCGTCATCCATCCAGACCGAGCAGCAATTTCTCAGCTTTCCAACGCTCCAGTAGAAGTCACAGCAGTTCACTGAGCACAGAGCAGCTCTTCATCATTGACTTTGAATAACGTGAAGAATAAAAACCAGGATCATGGGATTCAAAGGCAAGAATGCTTACGATCTACAGCTGAAGAGACTCTTGAGTTGTAGAGACACAGAACCAAATTGTGACAGTTCAGTTTACCCAATTACTTACATAGTCTTGAAAGAAAGCATGGTACTTAAAATACACAAGGTATGACACCAGTTGGAAAGTTTTTACTAGAAGACAACAAAACAGAAATAAAGTTACAGATTGCCTGAACAGTTGAGAATTCTTTCTTGTGTGTTTTCAAACACTTGCAAGCCAAGACAGCCTTTAGACAAGGTAGTAGTCCAGAGATTAGAGTTTCAGAGCTTGGCATTCATTAACTGAATTGTGGTATTTCAGTTTAAAACAGTTTTTAAATATGCAGGTTGTTCCTAAGCAACATTAGTCCCATAGTCCCCAAAGCTGAGAAAAGATCTGCTAGAAAGTAAGCGTCCCTTTTGAAATGATCATTTATTGCACAAAGGTTTTCAGGCATGATAAATTATTCCAGTCCTTAAGTTCACATTTACCTCCATTTTTTGTTGCCCTTTATTTCTTCACTGTAGCCTTAGAAGAGTTCTCTTTCAGGCTCAAATATTATATTGTAAACTAATGTAGACCTTTGCTAGCATTTTCCTTTACTTGTAGAGTGAGTTATGGACCCCTTCAATGATATTGAATTGCCAAATGATGTGGGGTCAAATGGAGTTTGCCAAAAGCTAATGCATATCATACGCTAGACTGCATATGAAACTTAACTGCTATCATTCTCCCACCATACTACTATTTTTTAATTTTTAAATATTTTTATCTTCTACCTTTGGAGAGGACAAGACAGCCAGTAATACTGTGGGGGATTCATCATACAATAGGCAGGCCTTTTTCAAGCAAGGAGCTTGCTAATGAAAGTATTGCAGAATGATCGGTACATTTTAATGGACCTTGAACAAAGATTTGAGCTTTTCTTTTTTATTTTTTTTAAACACCACATGAATTTTTATTAGTGTATTACTTCAGACTTGTTTTGAATACTTGGGGGTCACCTTCCTTGTTGGAGTCCGCATAATGGCAGAGGGGGCAAAGTGGAGTGGAATGAATAAATAAGGAAAGAAGGAAAGATTGCATCGCAGCTTTCAAGGACAAGAACTACAAATAAAGTTTTGGGGGTTGTTTGTTTTGGCTTCCTCCCTCCCCTCCCACTTTTTGGTTTTGTTTTTAAAAAAACTTGTCAATACCTCAAACACTATTATGCATGGAAAACATCTGTCATACTTTGAGACTGGTGATTCATTTATGTTTTTATATATGATTACAGTTTGTTGTCAACCATAAGCAGTCTTGATAATTCAAGCTTTAAATTAAGTTTGCCTAAGGGTACCAAATAAGAGCTAATGACAACTTAATTGCAGATGTCATTAAACATTTAACCTTATCACATTAAGTAAAGCCCATCCCACATTCTTCGGTTCAGCTGACAACAGTCAGCCAGGAGAAAAAGTACACTCCCTGAGCGTAAAGACCAATATATCCCAAAAGAATTAGGGTATTTTGCAAACAAAAGCCAAGCTATACCACTGATACAGTCTACAAGTAAGCATGTAACCCTGCCTGCATCTAGGACCTCATCTAGGTAGAAACATGAGTCTACCTAAAATGCCAAAGTACCAAGCACCCTTGGGCTTCTGCTGATGGACAAGTAGGTCAAGATTCCCAGCATCCTAGAGAAGGACTTCCTGAGGCCACAGGAAGGCAAAGCTCAAAGCTAAGGGGTGATCTGAGCCCTGAATTAAAAATTCCTTCAACAGGAAGAAATATTAAAAAAAGGGAATTCACTTTCAAGAACGCTTTCAGAGCCTGATGGAATCTCAGGATCAGGGAAAAGGAAGGAAGAAGCACACAAGGAAGTGGTTCAGCTTTTTAAATAATAATCTAGATCGCTAACACCCTGGCTGTCTCCATGACAACTGAGCTGGATTGCTTTTGAATGTGATTGTGGATTGCCAGTTTTTAACTCTCATGAATAAAAGGGCATTGGAGAAACCCACCTACATAGTTTCAGATCTGGTTTTCAGCAAGGAAGCGATTTAATGTACACGCACTTTTGCAAAATAATATAAAAAATATTTTTTATTTATTGTTTGAACCAATAAATGCAAAAGACCTACTCCCAAAATGCTGAAATAAAACATTTTTCTGCAGAACTACCAGCACTGGAATGTAAAAATCCCAGTAAATATGGGCTTAATTGTAACTTTTCCAAGGGTTTTTAAAAAGTCATTTTGCAGCCACCTAAAAAGCAACAGTTCCCTAAGAATTAAATTCCATTATATAAACCCCAGATATTAGGCACAAACAATACATGAGATACCAGCTGTATGAAGGTCAAACTGCAGCATATTTGCCAAACAAATCCAAGCACCCCGTGTAAGTTTGTACCCCCAGTTAGTACAGTAGCCTCATCATCTACTAAGAATAAGAATTCATGAAATTTTAGCCCAAGTTAATGCAAGCATCCAGCTGTATGCATCCAGTCAAGGAACCAAGGTCACCTGCTCCCCAACACAGAGTTGTTCTGTTCAGCCCTCAAAGTCCTGGTGAGGAAAGGGAAAAAAAAAAAAAAACAAACGAGCAAGGGACCCTCTCCCCCCTCTGGAGTAGTAGGTAGACAAGACAGTTTTGGCTAGGCATCATTATGCCTTTACAGCTTAAATTAAATTCAGTATTCTCTAAGTATACACAGCAATCCTGGAAGCAAGAGCAAACACAAGGAAAGTAAAATGAATAGAGGAGAGCCAAGGAGAAAGTGCTTGCCTGTTACAAAGGATCAGATGGGCATATTAGGCAGGCAGACATCATGAGATGCAGAAATGAAGTCTAGGCACGCTGTGCTCTCTGGCAGTAAAAAAAGCACATCTTCCTCCATCAAGCCAGAAGTGCAGGCAGGCACTGCTCCTTGGGATTGCCCAGTAACCACCAGGTTGAACTCCACAGCATATGGATCCCTCAGTACTATACTGAACAAAGATCCACAACATCACACCTGCATATAGCACAGGACGGGAAACACAACCCCAGTGAAGCATCCCTTATTATGAAACATGCCTTAATAAAAAGAATCCCCACATATTATTAAAGATGGTGACAGTAGATCAAGTCACCAGTTAAAGAAAAAAACCAAACCTATTTCCCCACTTGTTTGTACATGGAAATAATTGGTGGCAGTCTTTAAAAAAAATAACCTAGTGATTTAATCTCCAGGACCTTTTTTCAAGTCAACACGCATTTTAGATCTATGAATTTTATTTTAAAATAAATAACGACTTTTCCTATTATTTTTGAACAACAGTTATTTTTGTCCTGCAGCATTTTTATTCCAGTAGAGCTCAACTGAGTTCAATAGTATTATCGTTAATTTACATTAGTATAAATTGAAGAATAATCAGGTCTGGAAGACTGATATGAAAAAATTAGATGTGCAGCTGTGGTTTTTAAGATAATGCTTTCTGAATTACAACAGATGTTATGAGAGTACAGGGTAAATGTGTTCTCTCACCCCAGCTACGTTAATATGTTCCCTTGATTGTACTATACATATCAAAATGCAGACTACCATAAGAGAACAGATTAAAATGCACAGTCATGAAAAGGTTCACAGACAATATACAGTATAAGTGCATTTTTAATTGTCATATTTGTTGCATGGGGGTTAAATCTGAAATCCATCACTCATTTCAAGCTACGTGTGATGGAGCCAGAAAAAAAAACCAGAAAAAACCCACCAAGACCGTAACAACACAAACTCTTGAAGCTGAAGAGCACATTTCACTGTTTCTTTTTTAAATATGCTTTCCTAGATTTTAATAAGTGGTGGTCAAATGCTGAAAGTTTCTGAGCATACTTGATGACACATTACTTAGCCATTGCCACACGTAGCTGAAGAGGACAGTAGATTCTCCATGAGAGGAATACTTTAAGATTAGAGTCAGACAGAATTCCCACATGAGGGATCTATCGTCTAAAACAATCTACTCACTTTGCCATCAAGTTTGTTGCTGCAATCTGCTTCCTCTGACTTCAGGGACTGTTCTAATGCATTTTAAATGGCTGGTGGAAAGAAAAGTGAGACCACTAGAATAATATTTATTATGGTAAGTAGAGCTCAGGCACATATATAGCAGAATCCAGCCACAAGTTAGAACAAGTGTATCAGTGATGTCTCAGTCCTTGCTTTGCTCTGGCCATGTTGGAAATCTGCTTTGCAATTGAACGTCTTCTCCTTTAGGAGAGAAAAGTAGTCCAGTTTTATCCATTTAACTGTCAAAAAGAACTAGGATCAAGTTTCTGGTTTGCCAGATTTTCATTTTAGCAATTCGTTGAACATCTTCCTCGGTTTCATCGAAATAGAGTTGGGATTTTTCTGACCCATGAACACAATCAAGATTTATAGCTATCCATCTTAACTTGCTCTTGACGTTGATGGGAATTACCCAGTTTCACTCCACTGATGTCAACACTTCTGAAGCTATTTAAAAAAATCAGGGGATCTGTCCTTAGGTACAGTAACAGACTCCTGGTTTGCTTCAGCAGTGTAAACCAGACTCAAATAAGAGTCCGTTATTTCACATCATAATTTCTGAATTCATCAGTATAAAAGGCCATTACCAAACCCATAGTACATGATGTGGGCTATGTCACATCAATGTTATGGTAATTCTATCATGTTTATTTTACTAAGAGCATATTAGCATCAAGCAAGTTTACCTCACAGTCAATCATTTGGGGTAAAGGGGGGAGAAAACAGAAAAAATTAAAACATGCTATAGGCATCTCGTCAACCTTAACGATCTGTGATTACCCAAACTGCCTTTTCTTGCTTCAGAGGTGTCAGAATTCATGTTCTATCTAGACACACTACTTTTAAAACATTTCCATCACCACATGGCAGCCTCTCATTTTGTACCACTTACAAGCAAAACACCCTCTGCTGAGGGATGAGCAGCTGTAATGGTTTGTGCTCCTCTTGCATCTCTTTGCAACTTCACAGAAAGTCTATTAAAAGATTTTAAAAACCAAGCCCTCTATTTTCTCAAATGAACGAGCCTGAAAAAATTCCTCTATTAAAAATAATTGAAGATGCCACATAGAATTATTTAAGACTTAATTTCTCTTCCAATTACAGTTTGATAGATTTGCTTTATATGACATCTACAAAAACCTTCATTTTCAAATACCACATTAATGTTGATGGAACCTAATTGAAATCCGTGGTGTCACAAATTATATAGTACTTACCCTAGGAGTAAAATTACCCTAAAACTAGAACAGAGATGTCCATATAGAACTGCCAGAAAAGCTTACACATTTTTTAGGCTGCAACAACACTGTCAGCTCACAGCTGTTATAGATTCATCTGTCATTTTTCTGGCAGTTTTGCATATTAATTTATGGTATTGATTGTGCAGAGCACTGAGGTGTGCAAGGGTTAGCTTTGAAAATGAAATCCATTCAAAATATTTTAGCAATACCTGTCACTTTTTAAACTTACATTGTTCTGTCCAGAGTCCTTACTTATAATATTGATTATTCTGTTAGTTTCTGCTATGACTTATTCTTACAGGTGTTTTAGAGCCATAAAATAGTATAACGTTTCATCCACATCCCACATAGTTCTTCATAAAGTCTGCCTTCTAATCCTACTCATCAGGAATTACGGAGCTCATGTAAAACCTTATGTAAAATGTCATTCCAATTCTTTATTTATTTTCAAGTAAGTTTTAATTAAACATTGAGGTGTGCGAAATGTCAAAATCACCTCTTCATAGATCCCTGAATGCAGTTGTGATTAAAATTACAACTATTTATTTATTTAAAATTCAATCAACAGCATAAACTCCGGAGAGTTGAAGCTGGAAGCAATGCACAAGCCGCACCCTAAACACAGTGCATTCTTTATAGTTTTCCAACCATTCTGCCACCAGGCTCTTCTGCTCTTCAAGACTAAACAGATCAAGCAATAAGAGAACTAGAAGTCAACAGCTAAAACGGGCTGAAGTTGCTGGTCGCCTGTTCTCCAGAAATTATGATCTAGTATAAATTTCACAGAATATTTAGCATCTCCATATTCTTGCCAAAATATAAACTGATGACTACTTGTATTTGCCAGCAGCCTGAAAAAACTGAGATATAAATTCACACATCCATCCTAGATTAATTACATTAATTGTAAAGCTGTTGAGAAGACACAGATTTAAAGAACAGCATTATTTGATTCCCAGTTGATGAAGAAAAGAAAGAATTTCAAAACGGGAATTTTATCTGCTGTCACAGGTGGGTGCAGCTTGACAGTATTCATCAAACCCTCATAGCTAATTGGCAGAGATAGCGAACAATTCAGGGCAAAGGTGACATAGGAGCACAAAACCTGCAGGAACGAATACAAATCCTTGCGTATATGCATAGGACGCTGTTAGATGCTTTTTTGTCCAGGCATTGACTAGCTCTCATACCACAATATTGCAATAATCAGGCAAATTTTCAGATACAGCTCCCCCCACCCCATCTCTCATTCCACTCATTATTCTACAAAAAAAACCCAAAACATTAAACCAAAGAGCAATCAATTCAGTTACTTGTTTCCTCTATGAAAGTACGGTATTGTAGCTTGAATACAAATATGCTAAAATTTCTTAGTTCTGGAGCATTTTACTTTAATTCTGCAATCAGTTCTAAATTAACACGAAACTCTTAACAACATGCGCTCTATTCCAAATACATCTATTAAAGCTACCTGTATGAATGGCAGAGATCTTAGCAGTAATTAACTGCTGATTGTTTTGCCTATCATGTTCATTTTGTTACCATGCAAAAACAACTGGCCTTATTAAAGCATGTATTTGAATCTCTGACTTAAGTTACTGAATCAATATATTGTATTTTCTAGGACTGAGGAGTCTGAATAGTATCATACAATTCTCATGCAAGCAAACTAAGCGTAAATAAGCTACTAAAGCAGACTATCGGTCAAAGATAAGAAAAAAACCCTTTATTAGCCCCCATTTTAATATTGTTCACTTGAATAGATTCCTCATAAACAAGGCAGGTGATCAGCAATTCCATTTAAGTAACAAGTGCCATCCTCTCACTGTTACACTCCCCCACAAATAAAGCAAATATACTCGTAGGTTGATCAGACAAAGGAAATGGCGCTCAAGGCACGACTTTGATAATCAGAAATGAACTCATGTTCCTACACTGCTTTAGAGAGCATCCCACAAATACTCCTAAAAATCAATTGAGCTGTGTTCATATGCAATAAGCAGAGCACTTTACATTTAAAATCACCACTGCCCATTCCAACAGGAACAATTGCAATTAAAAAGGTGTTCCTGGTTCAGAATTAAATCCATCTTCATACCGTGGTAATGGATTGCAAATTAAAGAGAAGATGACTTCCCACCTGTAAGATTTGCTATGATTCATTTAAAACAACGAGTTCATTTAGTACAAGTTGATTAGAAATGCCCTGAAATTCCCCTTACCAGATACTTTCTGTAGCTAGGACATTGCTCGGTTAGAATGAGAGATGCCAGTGTATCCCAGGGTTACACTCAGCCTTCCACAGTACTCTAAACTATAGCAAAATAGTCCAGTAACTTACACATAACAGCAGTTAAAGAGGTTAATAGGTATCCTACAGCTGATGCAAAGGACAAAGAGAGCTGTCATTCTTACCAGAAAAATAACATGAGGTCAAAATAAACTTGAATTACTCAATTTACAGGAGGTCAGAATAGCCAATCTGAATCATCCTTTTTGGCCTTAGGATCTATACATTTTCTCATGCTTTGGTTCAGTTTCCTCTGGCCTATGTTCAAGCTTGCTTGTAAATGGGTTTTTGTGTCAATGATCCCACTGATAAATGGATACCATGCACAGGATAAGCTCTGAATCATCTTTATCTATAAGAGTCCACAAGATTAGAGCTTATGTAGCCCAAGATGCTTAATTATCTACACCAAGAATATTTACTCCAAGCAAACACCAAGACACTGTTAGGGATCCATAGTGTATGCTTGCCTTCTTCAATCACACAGAACGTAGGTGCCTTTAGATGCCTAATTTTGATTAGCATTCTTTGCAAACCAAGCAATCCTACTGTTCTCAGACCTGGCCTAGGATCATTAAAGTAATGCCATAAAATAGAAAGGATAGAAGCAGCCAGACAGAAATCAGAACAGCAATTCTGAAGCCAGACCTTTGTGTTAACACAAGGGCTTTGTACTGGAAAGGTAAATGAACTTAGATCTTTTCAGGATTCAGGATCTTTTTAGTAAAGTTAGTGCCTTTTCGGAAAAACTGGTCAGAGGCACACAAGGTTTTCCTATGGATACATGATGGATGCAAAGCAGGGGGATTACGAAGACATTTACTGAATCATAGGCAGCTGGAAAAAAAAAAATAATCACAATATCATCCTTCTTTTAAGCCTGCTTTATATTTTTTTATCTATGGGGAGTTACCTAGTCTTCAGAGCACTGACCAGTGCTAGCCAGACAAACTAGCCAGACCAATTAAAGCTCCATAAACACTCTGAAAAGGAGACTGTATCCCCAGTAAACATCTACTCTAATATGATCACGTTTCAATGCAAAGAGGGAGGAATGAAAAAGGAGAATGCCCATGATTGATACATTTATAAGTTTAAGTTTTAAAGAGCACAGCATAAAAGGATGCAGCCCCACAAAGAACTTCAGCAGCAGGGAACAAGTTGATGTACAAAACCTTTCATCGCTGCATAGCTAGGGGTCATTAACACAGAGGCCTCAGGCTAGGGCAATTATTTCCCTGTCTAAAAGTGAGATATGTATAAAATAAGCTTTTCATTGCATATTTGAACAGTGTTAGAGCCTGCATCAGGTCCGTGATTTGGTGTTTTGGTTTGGTGGGGGGTTTGGGGTGGTTTGGTTTTTTGAAGTCTATTTGTTCTTTCCTACTAAAATATATCCTGCATTCCAAGACAGCCACACATAGGTCAAACACATCTGACAAACGGAACAACTGGATTTGTTGTTGCTGTTCACAATAATCAAGCTCAGAATTTACCAAACAGAAGTGCAAAATGTACTACTCCTGGTACCAGATACAGGCCTATAAAGTTATGTGTAGTGCTTCGCAGCCGTGGGAATGCAGGGTGCCACCAGCACATACATCTGGCAAACAGCGCCTACAGGTCCACACTCTTCATAAAGCTGTTGCTCACCAGTGTGTTATAGGAAAACTGCTACGTGGAGACACTCCTGCTTTCTTTCCTTTTAGCTGTAGCAACAAACCTAACTGCAAAACATTTTTAAGTTCACGGTTCTAGAAGTGATAATTTTTCAAGATTCACTTTCCGAAGTTTGGTCCCTTCCATAGTTCAGTGTTCTCCCTCTTTCCTAATCATATTCCACTGAGACTGAAGAAAGGCAGGAGGATTCAAAGCTGTTTGAGTGATAGATTTAGATGTCCACTACCTTGCAAATTCTAAAGATATATACATGGTTCCCAGACACCGCTGAAACACAAGGATTACCTTGCTTTTCAGGAGATTCATTCAGCATTTCACATTTTTCCTAGAATCTTTAAAGGCATTAGATCTTAACACTGTAACGTTATTAGGCATGGGACAGCAAAATTTTTTTTATGGTTGCTACGTTATCTTCCCCTACTTCTTAGAAATGTGAAGTTAGGTTCTTTACCAATGCAGCTTAGACAAATTCACTTGAAGCATTAGAAGGCAAGTCAACAAAAGCCTTTCACTTGTTTCAGTGAATTGTTTCTTATTCAAAAGCAATTACAGCAAAAGAACAGAAATAAGATGCAAAAAACAGTTTATGTTGTCTTTAAATGCATTCGTGCTCTTAGATGCAAAGCAGCCGGTCAAGCTGTAAGCAAGAACAAGGGAAAGACATCTACTTTGAAGTAAATAACCTTTTTTAATTGCCCATCTTTCAAGAAACTAAGGATGACAAATTCTCTAATAGCATAGTCCTTTGTCATCCTTGCCCTGGTTAATTCTTCAGAAATACCCTTTAAGACAGAAGGTTGTCAGATGAGCCAAAAATAATGGCAGACAGCTCTATTGGGCGAGTCATTTGACTTGCTGCTACCACCCGTCCTGGATTTGCCCCACAAAACCCCCACATTGGGGGCATAGCCATTCCAATAATGTAAATATAGACATCAGCGTTTATTGCATCTTGTAAGCAACAGGGAGAAGACAAGCTGAGCACTAGTACCACTGTCTGCAAGTGCTAGACCACCCGTACCCAGATAAATATGGCACAGTCTTGAGTCATTGCTTTTTAGGCTACTTGGCTAAACCAGTTAATTATCATAGTTTGAGTACCTAATAAAATTACACCATTTATGAAAGGTACCATGCATCTACACTTCCCATGGAAGTACATTTTTTGGTCCAAGAAAAGGTTATTTTACAAAACTATGTATGAAAGTAAAGAAATCTTTTACAATTTGCACAGGAAAACATGTGTAGATAACTTTATCAGCCTTACATTTATTATTTTTTTTAAGATACTCTTTGAGAAATAAGTTGAAGTGATATTTCAAATGCGTTGGCCAATTGAGTGGGTTTGCAAAACAAAGACAGATGGCAATGGATTACCCAAATGCGTCATTGTGGGAAGTCAGCCATTTGCTGTGCCTCCAACATGATTGTTTCTAAGATCCTACCCCACTGAATTCCCCTACAGCTCACCCATTTGCTTTGAAGTCACTAGAACTCGGTGAAACTTTGAAATCACCGATTTGAAGAAATGCTTGGTGCCCTGGCCGACTTCTGATTTTTTTCTAAACATGAGACAAATCAGGTCAACAGCTACTCAGAATTGTCTAGAAACCCATGTCCCTGATTCTTCAGTCACAAAGTGGTGCCAGACTGGAACCAGATTAAAGGGAAAGTGTAAAACTACAGCCCATGTCTGGCTAAGACAGAGAGGAGTGCAAATCACAGCAGTAATGAAACAAACTTTCTAGGATGTCCAGCATTCAAAACGCAATTAGTGTAGCCATTGTCTGAGAAAAGAAACTCCCAGGCAATGCCATTTGGGGAGCCAAAATCTTTGTTGCTGCTCTGAAGCAGCCTCGTAAATATATTTTCAAAAATAATGAATATTAGAATATCAGCCACGTATCTGGTTCTCTTCCACTGCAGCACCAAAGAGGTTCATGTCCAGGGCCGTCTGATGGTATAATTCAGCTAAAGCTTTGAACTGGACTTGTTCTTCCCATTCTTCTTTCCTTTAAACAGACAGGCCAAAAGACAGGAAGAAGCTCCCAGCCTCTAAAGCCACATTTTATTATAAAACACAAAAATAACAGAGTAGAAGATAAGCCCTTAAATATAAAGAAGTCTCAGGTCTGCTGAGGGAGACAAACTAAATAAAGGCTCAGAAACAACACCCTCCAACAGCACCAGGAAGGATGACAAGTCCCTCCTGTCTTGCTTTGCAGCACAGCTTCCCTCTGGGCATTGCGACCGAGCTTAGCCCCAAATCCTTCTCAGGGAATCTCAGTCTCTCCTTCCTGCAGCCTCCCTGACACCACAGTCTCTCCACCCTGCCTCCCCCCTCATCTTCGCCACAGCTTCCCTTCCCTCCTTCTCCAGCATCACTCAGAGCACAGCCCACAGGACAAAGCAAACTTAATTTTCTCTCACTACCAGCTGCACCCTCTCCAAAAAAATACGTATAGTTTAATGAGCTGTGAACCAATCAATATCCCACTAGTCTGAGACAAACTTATAGGTGTCACTACAAAAGCATAACAGACTTCTTCCCTTCTCAAGGCTGCATCCATTTACATCCTCATTATATCCTCATCTGCTTGATTTTCCCCAGTTGTTCCACACAAGCTCATGTTGCAAACTCACTACAGCAACTTTGTGCTTTGCCAGAGCTGCTCCAGCCAGACTTAAGTTCTTCGTGCACCAAATTTGTGCATAGTTTGTTCTGCAAATTTTTTCCTTTAATATGGCTCTTACCATATGGCAATTATTACCAATGGCAATTATTTTTAGACTGCAATTCATTCCTCACCTGCTTTCTATAGCTATAATAGGCCACACTCAGGCATGTTTAATTTCTTACCCATAACACTGAATAGTTCACTTTTATGCTTTAAAATACTGTGGCTACTTAAAAGTTTTCAGTCTGAGCTGTGAACAAACCACAGAGGATCCTCACGTCCCTGTCCTTTGCCATTTCCAAGCAACAGCTGATGGTCAACTACTGATGAGCCCAGGGAAGTTCAGGGAGGGAGCTGGCATCACTGCCCTGCAAGCCAGGGTTCTATAAAATGCACACTGCCGTCCAACAGAGCTTTGTGGGAAAATGGCATTAGTCTGGTTTGGTATCTGTTTGTACAGACAAGCTCAGGCAGTTTGTATCTTCTTTACAGTACTAGCATTTCTACACTGTATATGCAGACAATATTCACACAGACTAGTAGCCCATTCTCATTTTTTTTCTATCTTATATTCATATATAACAATGAAGGAGGAAAGAGGCTGTCAAATGCAATAGGAAATCAGGAAAAACAGCTTTACATTTCAATTACTTTTACATCTCATTAGGACTCCTTTGCAAACATCTCCCTTGTAACTTCAGGAAACCATTTAAATCATCACCTTCCAAGAGTACTAATTCAGGCATTCCTACAGCCAGGTATCCCCAGTGTGACCATCGTTGCGTTAAACCACTGAAACTCTGAGTGATGAATTTAGAGCAGCTAAGCTATAAATCTATTGTTGCATTATGGGATTTCCTGTTAAAAATGAAGAGGCTTGTTTCTCTCTTTTGTGATACAAGTGAGCACTGGGATCCTTTAATCTAGGTAATTAACATACCAGTATAAATCTATTTCTGCCATTTTCATTCATGACCCTTGTGACACAATATGACAATCAGAAAATTTCAGAATAAAACTGTCAGTTAATTCAAACAAACTTTAAAAAATTACAGAACAATAAGGGTGCATTAAATGCTGGATTATACAATGCTTTTTTCAAAGGAGTTCAGAATGTGCAAACATTATTAAAAACAACAGATGTGCAGCTATTTATGCAACTTATAAAGCATTTTGCCTTTGACAAGATTAATGTGAGGGCTGAGACTTCCATGCAAGCAAGACCAAAAAGCCTTACTATAAAAATATCAGCTCCACTGAAAGAACCACCTAATATCTGAAATACTCTTTTCTTTGAGAACAGAACCAAGTTGAAGATACTGAATTAGCCATTGACAGCTTTGAATGGGATTTCACCGGATTGTGTCCTATGCCCTTTGATCATGTAGGCAAACAGCCACCTTCAATTCCTTTGACCTTTGTCAATGGTATCAGAGGCCACATTACTATGTTTTTACCCATGTTGCAGATAATCAGGTGAAATGAAGAGGATCATTAGGTTAATTAGGAGAACAAGGCTCACTAATGGTAATAAGCAACAGATTGTAGAGAGCAGGCTTCAGTGGATAAAATATAGTGGCAGCTATTGGCACAGAGTATCCACAATTATTTAAAACAGCTTCAGTTGAAGAAAGAGCAAAGTCTGGTTTAGTAAAGCACGTAACCCACAGACAGCCATCCTGATCTAAATATTGACATGACAAAGCCAAAGCTTGGCCTGAAAAGAATTTTTGAAAAAGAGCACAAATTACAACCTTGTTCTGCAAACCCCTCACAATTTGGAGACTCTTCCATCAAATTTCACAGTCAAAATTTGTAGTCCGAAGTTATCTCAAGGAGAAATTAAAAGTTGCCTAATTTACCATGTTCAGCTCAGCTTTGACTCAGACTCTATTCTTGATCATTACATTATGCAAACTACTTCATAAAGCTCCATAATCCCCTTAATGCAGCCCACACTGGTTTAAAAATTAAAAATCACTATTGTTTCCATTATCCTTTTAATTGGATGATGGCATGACTAATATACAATATAAAAGTCAACTATTTAATCACACATAATCACCCTGTTTTACATTTTATTCATGCCAGGTATTTCTAAATTCAGATGTTATGTTGTCAATTAACATAAAATTTATAGCTTTCAGCTTTTCAGACACACGTTACCTCTGAATCAGTAAAATATTGAAGCCTGATTGAAATGCATGGTAGGAATGCAGTGTAAAAATAAATAATTGCAGCCTAGACACTAGGTGTTCTAAACATTTCGTGTCAGATTGTTGCGATTCCTCTATGCATGTGAGAGACAGAGAGAGAACATGACGAGCATTTGCCCTAATAACAAGGCTTGTTGCACTGGCATCAGCTGCAACACTCCTGGGAAACCAAGAAATTCCTTTCTGCTTCTCTGCCAGAAAATGAAGGAAGAAAAGAATGACAAGAGCTTCTACTCAGCAGCACGTAAACACCTGCCTTACTAAGTGATTTGATGAGCTGATTCCTATGCTAAATTGAGCACCATATACCGTTGCAGAAAAAAAAAAAGGCATCAGAAACTCCTCTAGCAATATTCACTCTTCAAGAGCAATTCTTTCTGGCTGAAGCAATTCCCCATGTGATATTACATTGATTCTGTAAAGATATCATCTGTTTTTCATATAGTATTTAAGCGACTGACTACATAAATTATTTGGTTACAGAAAGAACTACAGATGCATTGTAGCAGACAATATCAAAACAGAATGAAAATACCCAAGATTAAGGTACACAGACAGTTCTTTCCAGACCATCAAAGGAGAGGCTAGACAGTAAGCTCTTGGTTCAGGCTCAAGTGTTATCCAAGTCATTTGCTGAAGCATCTCAACGAGAGATGCTCATTAATTTTTAAATAATTCTTAATAAATATTGATTTGCTAATCACTTTGCGGAAACAGTTCTGCGATTTTATTCTTTTTTTTTTTCCTTTTGTTGTTCTGATGAATTTTCTGTTCTGGCAGCAAAAAAAAAAAAAAAAAAAATCAACAAAGCAAAATCAAAACAGCTTTAAGTTGCTGAAAAGTCATGTTTTGACACTTCATAATGGATTTCTTCATTTAGACTCCAGAATTATAGAATGTTTCTCATTTTTGTTCAAAATCTAAAAGGTCAATATCTCAATGAAAGGAGTTGATTAACCTAGTGCATACTTTTTCAGATTCAGTTTACAAATCATTCAAAGGTTTGAACCTTATGTCTATGCGCTGAGAAAATAAATATTTTTCTAAAAGCTCAGATGTTCATTAGACAGAAAACCTTTTTATTACTCATTCTAGTTCCAGGCCATCTTCATATTCCCCTTTTAAAGATCAACTTATCTATTTTCCTTATGGTGAAACACTCATGGATTGCATTTTATACAAAGGAATTAGCTTAAACAGAATGCTTTGAAATTACTATAAAATATGATATATGTAACACATACTATAATATATACTAACCAATTGAATGTTAAACAGAACTCTAAATCTATAGAGGGCTCATTTATCTGGGAGGACAACATATGAAACATCTGAAATATTCCAGTCTTTAAAGAAAATTGAGTTTTAAGTAATAGAATAGAGTTTGGAATAAGGGAAAGAAGGTAATATTTTTCATAATCAAGTATAAATATATTACATGCGATTGACATTTTAAAGACATTACAGAAAGCAGTAGTTATTAATGTCTATATAACACCATTATTAGAAAAAAATAGTAATTGGTTCTGTTATTCGAAAAAACTAGCAATTGGCTGAGCTGTAAAATTCCAAAGCAGTCAGATGAAGTCAGTCTTCTCCTAAATTAAATAGCTGCCACCTACAAAACAGATATGAAACTGCATCAGATGTGTAGAATCAAAGCGTAATCTGAAACAAAACAGGAGGAGGAAAACCAAAACACACAACTGAGCAAATAAAACTGCGGAAGACCAGAAATGTCAAAAGTCCAAAATATTTGCCTACATAGATGGACCTGCCTTTTAAGAACGGAGGGAAAAAAAAAAAAAAAAAGAGAGAGAAATAAAAAAGGTTTGATTGGGTTAGGGTTACCAAAACCAAACAAAAAAACCTTGATTGGGTTCAGGTTGCCAAAAAAAAAATAATATGTATTTCTAAAAGAAATGGTGCAGGGTTTTTTTGATTTTATTTTTTGCAATAATTGCATAGCATGGCCCATATAGTTTGTTTTTGAAAGGTTTTGTAGTTGGGAGAGAATTGCCTTGTAAAGAAGAGGCTTATCCTTCACCTGTAAGATATTTTTCTTAAAATCTGGCAATAGCTCTTAGAGAAACTATGAAATTTGTTGTACTTTCTATGCTGTAGTTGTGCTGGAAGTTATAGACTGGTTCCAAGAATTACTACGTGAAATCTATGCCCTGCATTATGCAGGGGATCAGACAGGTGATGATAGTGGTCCCCTTGGTCCTTAAAACCCACGAGCAGATGGAAATGGCAGAAGCTATGGATCTTCAAGAGTTCAGATTTTACCCTGATGTGAAGATATAGCACATCCTCTGGTCGCACCTCTGTAGAACAGGACCAAGGTACGGCAGCCCACATTCTGATAACTGAAAACAGGGCTCATAGCGAGTGATTATATTCCTGTATGGTACCAGCATTGTTTACAAATTGGACCCAAAAGTCAGGATTCTCCTTTTCTTTTTGATCTCAGTACAGAAGGTTTCAGGTATATGGGACATCAGAGAGCCCAGGTCAGGCCCTCTAGTTCCAAGGCCATGTCAGAGTGACCAGTCAGAGCTTCCCATCACACAGAGGTGACAAATGAGCTACTTTCCAGCCCCACTCTGCCCTACCCTCTGAAAAGGCTGAGAGAAGAAAAGGAAATTTTCTTGTGCTTCTGTCTGCATTCATTCATTTTCTCCTCAGCCTGGTGCACTCCCTGCTCCCCGTGTTCCCTGTCAACTGCTTTGATCATCTCTCTTAAAAGGGAGGTGAAATAATTGAACTTTTGAGCTTTTGCACAGATCAGCTGCATAACAACCCCCTAGCAATGTCCTTATCAGTGTAAAGGCAAAACAGTGTCCCCAAAGCATTAAAAAAACCCACCCCAAACCTGCTGCAACAGGGTTCCTGTCCTGAAGGCAAGCTGCAGAAGCTTGGATGAATACTGATACGGTGCCCAAGAAGGAATAAAAGCCTTCCCTGAGACTGAAACAACCAAGTGTCAGCACCACTGTGGTATGAAAGAATATATACTTTTTTCCTCATATTTCCTCTTTTCCAAGTGGGTGGAAGGTGGCTCTCAGCATCCTTAAGTACCTTTGTATACAGTTTCTGTTTGCTCATTTGGTTTTATAGGTATTGTGGTTTTTAGAGCTTTGATGTGTTTTGTAGATGCAATAAATCTAAATAAGTATTCATAGAGACTTCTATTTCCCCAGGATTACTCCCTTTTACATACCTACGTGATCTCTACCAGAATCATTTAACCTTAATTAGTACCTTCTGTACAATGCTACCACATAGTGTTGTTTAAGAACTACATATATCATTGGCTTCTCCCATCTACAATAAGAGGAAGAAAATCAGCATAGCACTGCCCATGTTGAATCACAGATGGCTTAAAACTGGATCTCGTTGAAAAGACAGATTTTCTCACAAGTTCTACAAGTATTTTTTAGCTTAACAATACGAACAGATTCAGCTTCAAGTTCCAGACACCGCTTGTGTGTTTGGTAGGTTTTGCTTTTGTTTTGTCAAGAGCAATTTAAAAGTATATTTAATTTCTTATAAATTTACAGTTTACTCCATAGAAATTTTCCTTTCTTTTTGTTTCTTGCTTTGCAAAGTCTGTTGAAATGAATAATTGAACTGTTTTCAGTAAGATTTTTGGTAGGCAAAAAATAATGTAGAATAACACAAACAGTTATATAGAAACAGACAAAAAATATACTTTGAGTTTGGTAAACATGCTCTGAAATCTGCCTCAGCCTGAAAAATACATACAAGTTTTTAATAGAAAAGAACTTGGATTTCCCTGTCCATATAATATAAAGGTAATGCCAAAGAGATAAAAAAAAAAAGATACCATTTCAATGTGAATCGTCACCAGACAGTGCCAGCAACTCCTAGCTCACATCTGAAGCATTGCAGGGCTCCACAGAACTGCTCAACTGGCATTGCTCGAGAGTGATACCACATTAACAGTCCTGCTGGGAATAACTTCCAGAACCTACAGACACATCTGTAAAGCCACCTATAGGAAGCACAATATCAAGATTAAAAGGAATTTGGGTAGCTTGGGCTTGCCTTTGCCAAGGACTGTGGATATGACAGGTTATTTTGGTTTGGTTTTCAGGTTTTACATAAACTCTTCAGTGGCTTGTGCTTCTTTCCCTTTCTTTCCTTGGGCAGGGGCTAGCACAGTGTCTCTGCGCTACTGTTCCTCTGGGATTATTCAAAGAATTTACCACACAATAAATATTTGCATCTATTCAAAGGCATTTCTTATTATGCCCAGCACCAGTAAATACACTCGTCTGGCTTGCATCACTGTCTTGCTAGCTTTCGAAATGCTTTCATTCATAAAGATGCCACAGAAGTTCACAAGTTTGGTTTCAGAGCTAAGAAGAAATTGCATTTCTTTATGCCTACTTCCAAAAGTTCCATTTTACTAGCAATTTTTGGCACACTTCCCCCATAAAACATCCAGAGCAAGAAAGTGTGGCACAGTGGATTTAGTATCTGCTTCTATGGATAATTTTTGTGGGGAAAAAAAAAAGTAGTGAAAGGACCACAACACAGCCTCCTATCCAGAAAGGCTATTACCCAAGTTCGCCTTGGGAAATCATAAAGCATATACACGATAAAAACACCCCATATGGTCCTGGTCTCGTTTATAAGCTATCTACACCAGTTAGAGACTTAGAGTAGCATGAGCAGATTTCAAAGCAAGAGCTTGGCTGGCTTCCCTACAGAACTGCAATTAACCAAGTCTTCTTTCATTCAAAAGGAGAAATGATTCCTTCTTCTTGAGGTGCAATTCAGAACAAATAATTCAAAAAAATAAAATTTCATATGAATCAAAATGATCCTTCTCCTTCAATGGATCACTAAAGCACCTGTACGCTCAGTACAAAAGCCTCTCTCTTGATTCCACGGGTGGACGTGTTTGCAGGCAGGTGAAGTCTCAGTGACTTGTTAATGCAGTAAATTATACAGTGGGAAAAAAATGAGGGTGACAACATCCAGCTGTAACAGCAGGCACACAAAATGTAGGTAAACAGTTTAATTACCCAAACATTGTCAGCTCCACAGAGAAATTGACAAAAGATTAAATTCCCTTTTTAATCCCCTTACATTTCTGCCACATGAATATTTACCTCCCAGAAGTACAACTCTATTGTTAAGTTAAATAAACACAAATAGAGCCTGACCATTCCTCCTCAGCTCCGCTTCACTTCAAATCAACCTTACAACATCTCTAGTCTTTCTCCTTATCTTTTGGATGAACAAATGTGTTTCAGGTAAATCAGATTTCCATCTTCTGGTATGCAGTCAAGTCAAGGGGAAATCATTCTCTGTGCAAGCTCTTTGCAGCTTGTAAATAGACATTTAAGGCTTAAGTAGTCATAGATCCTCCAAAATGCAAAAGTGCCACATGACCTACGGCAGCCACAGCTTTGGTTTTTGGTTATAATGATAACAGCAACTTCAGCTGAAATATGATTAGTTTTACTGCCCTTACCCCTCCCAAGGTACTGCCACCTCCGAGATGGCTGTCCCTGGTACGCCTTGCCATTTGCTGCGCTGGCTTCCCCGTGGCTCCTATCACACGGCAGCAGGCTGCACGCTGGAAGCACGCGGAGCCAATTGCTCAGAAGAAACAAGGCTTATGGCAAAGTTTCCCCCAAGCTGAAGAAGCAGATTTTACTATGCAAACTGCAATTGCAGCAATCTTTAAAGAGAAGTTGTTGACAAGCTTTAGGCAAGGTAAAAACAGACAGAAGAAAGCAATTAATTTATTATTTTCCCTTGTAAAGAACAGTGTATAGGTAATGGCCCATTGTAAGCATGAATAATACTGAAGCTGCAAGCAACATGGTATAATTTTAACATTCTACAGCCTTTTTTAATCAATCATATTGATGTTCATCACATCCATAAAGCTAAAAGAATGGGTTTATTAAACTTAAGGAAAATATAAGATCTCATTTTGCGCCTTTCAGTTTCTTCATTATGTTGCCATAATGTCATCAGTGTAATATATTTCACCCTTTTGCCTCTGTTTTAGCATTCATTTTTTAATTCTGCTGCGATCATATCTGGTTCTTTGAAGCAATGAGATGAGTTATGAATACTGCTTTAACTCTCCACATCCAGGAGAGGCGCCTGATGTGCCGAGAGGAAAAAAATAAAATTACCTGCTTTAGGAGCGGGAAGTCAACACTAAGAAGCAGAGACTTATAGTCTCATGTACTGGCCTGAAGGAGCTGTGGGACATCAACAGCGAGGGCAACAGCTGAGACTGGTAGAAATGGCTACAAGGTCCGCATGGCTTTGCGCGAAGACTTTAGCCAAAGATTTGCCAATTTAGCAACAAGTTATGCTCTGCTGAAATCTGCAGTATAAAATGAGATCCAGAGAACTGCTTTACCTCTGGGACAGAGAGGTCAAAGAATCCATTACATCTGCAAACTCCTAACATCAGGGCAAAGCGACTGAACAGCCACACAGCTGTTCCTCTCACAGTGTCAGGAGCCTGCTGACCACCCCTGGACAAGGACTGCAAGATAAAATTTATTTTAGCCAGTTCTTCCACAGAAGATATGCAATGTTCCAGACCAAGTAGCGTAGGGTAGATCAGAAAGACCAACATTGCATGTTCCTCTGAGCCAGCATCTCACTCTGTAGTTGACAGTTTTAACTACATTATCCAAAGTGGAAAAGCTCCACCACAGGCACTTAGACATTTTGTTCATGAACGGCTCATTCAAAAGAGTGAAGTCCAAATCCCTACCCCAAATCAGGCAAAATATGGAATTTAAGCCCCTAAACCACTGGGCTACAGGGCAGTAAGGAAGAGGTTTGGAAAGACATGTTGCCAAAGTGTCTTTCAAACTTAGGTGGGAAAAGAAGAGTCTTCTTACTGTGCTAGGGCTCATCCCATGTTACATCTTCTTTCTAAATGACACCCTCGTCTCACAAAACCAAGAGAAATCACTGCAAAGAACTGGGATTTAATTAATAAACATAGTTCAGGAACTGAAGTATATTGAACTTTGACAAAGTTTTCTCCGTGAATGGAACATCAGGATCATGTTAGACTTTCCTTGCAATAAATACAATAACAAAGGGAAAGAAGCAAAACAAAATGAACATGCACACACAGGGAATTGTTAGTCTAATGGATTTTGTTTTACTTGAAAAGTTTGTGTTTTACCTGCAAAGTTTTCAAAGTCATCACTAAGCATCTGAAATGAAATTATTCAGAAGTTGTTTGTAACCACATGCTTGCCCTCAATCTGCCTCATCTCAGTTTGTAATTCCTTGGGGAAAATGACACTTTAAAAAAAAAAAAAACACCCAACAACAAAAAACCCAAAAAAGGAGAAAACAATGTCTTGGAATCTTGCCACTTTCTTATTAGAAATGAGTATCTACACCCAACTAGTTGTGTGCAGACAAAAAGATCTGTGAATGCATAATTTGAAGCACAACAGCATGCAAATATATTCAACAATTCATCTTTCCAAGAAGGAAAATAAGCCTAAGGAAAAAGGCACACTAAACAAAAAGCATGTGAAGCATCTCAATGCATCCTGCTATGTTTGCAGTGATCACTTTAAAAAAAAAAAAAAAGCATAAAGGATATGAATTAGATTACCCATTTCATAATAACTTCGTAAAACAGTGATCCAAAGGCAATGGGACCACAGTTAGATGTTCACCATCAGTGATGCTTACAACAACTTGAGCAGCAGCTGCCCTACACACCTGCTTCTCCAAGGCCCTGGATGCTAATCCATACAGCCCCTCCATGAAAGGGAGGGATGAGCTCCTCGGGCAAGGAAGAAAGGGGCAGGAACTGGTTAGCATAATATAGCCTAACAAACTACAGATAAAATATTAAACCCCTAAATGCACATTTGGATAATTTAAGTCATCCAGATCTTCAAGTTAATTCACTTCCATGTAAGTTTAAATTAATAAAATTAACTGGTAGATTTTTATCATTGCTTAATGAATTTTAAAGAAACATAATGAAGTTTTGAAGTTTTATTTTCTTTGCTAAATCGGGTATTTAATCTATTTTTCAACAGATAATATAGTGAAATATGTAGAATTATAAGCTTTCCATATCAGGCAATTACCAGTTTTACAGATCAACCTTCTTTGTACCAGAAGCACGCAGGTATAGCCCAATGTCTTTAGTGTAACATACACTTATCCAGATAAAAAAATGAACCCAAACACATACACAGTTCCAAATTAGTAGGCACCAAGAACTAATGCCTATCAGAGCTCAATTAGAAAATCAAGCTTTGGATCTAGCCCTAACAGAAGTTGCTTGTATCCTGTTCAAGCTTTTTACTTGCTCTCAGGAGTCCAGTTGTTGCAAAACATTTACATCCCTGTTACCTTTTGTGAGGTACCAGGCCAGTCCTCAGAGACCTAAGCAGCAACGTTCAAACACGTGCTGCATCCAAGCTGTCAGAACTGGGAAAGAAATACTAAAGTGACCAGTCAGTTAACTCCTATGACTTTCTACTGTGGATTATCATATGGTAATGAAACATTCCCAAAACTTCACAGGAACTGTTCTTATTTAATCAAAATGGATTACAGTTCCCAAGACTTCAGTATTCAGCATAGGTTTTCAGGAAATCTCTCATTTAAGGCAGATGTTTGTAAGAAGGTTTTTCATTTGGATAAAGGTCGCTAGCTACAGTTGGACAGGTCATTCTGTGCCACAGAGCAAATTGTTTCTTTGACTCCACACAAGATTTAATATCCTGTGAATCAAAGCATAACATGCTTTCTGTTTGCTTACAAAGAGATTTATCACAAGCATACGCCAGCAATTACTGGTAGAACAGACTGTAACTACAGTGAGACAGACAAATGTCTTTGTCCTAAGAGCTCCAGGCAGTGGGCAGCATCTACCAAGTGTCACAGCATACGAAAGAAAGGGGATGGCTTTGACCAGAACAGTAGGATGTCCTTTCTCTTGTAACATCACTACTGGTTTTGGCCCTCTAGGCCTTTTCCCACTTCCCGGTCTCAGTAAACAGAGATGAAACCAGAAGTTCCCAACTGCCAGGGGACACGTTTCAACCAACATTTAACCAACATTTCCCCTTCCTTCACCATCCAGTGGCTCTAACCAAAGAACACCATTTACAGTTTCAGTGGGAATGGGAGAGCTGGGTCTCTACATGACACACGTGAGATAACCATGCACGAGATTCTTATTTGCTTCATGACCTTAATGTATAAGTTTAGTTAGCCCTGCGAGCCATAGAAATATAGCAAGTCCATAAAATGTAAACAGATTCCATGCGTGCCCGGATATTTTCCAGTCTGAGTTTAGGGTAAAAGATGTATTTAATACTCCATAAGAAACGCTCTACTCTGGTTTTTACTGTAGGGGTTGCACTGAAAGAGCAGCTGTGAACAAAGGAGAGTTTTTGCTGCTCTTCTATGATACCTCAACACTATCATCTGTTTCCATGAATCTGTTGTAACTTTTCTTATCTTTATTGGATGGCAAGACATTTCTTTCTCATATCCTCTGACCAGTTTGAAATGTATTCATCTGAACACCACCAAATGAATACATAAAACCCACAGCAGTGACATTTGTGGTGTCAGAGGAAGCACACAGGACATCAGAACTTGATTGAACATCTCCTGACAGTTGTGACTGATTAGCTGCTTAACCTCTCAATTTTTTTTTTTTTTTCAGTTGATGCAAAACAAACATGAGAACCTTGCTAACAAAGACAAAAGACAGAACTTATCCCTAGGTACTGCAGATCAAGTAAAAATATTTAAGCATTTAAGCTTCCATGATAATTTACTACCATTTTTATCCTGCCTCAGACTTCCACACCCACCAAGAGCCCCTGTGCTGTTAGCACACCTTGTAAAAATTCCAAGGAAAACACATCAATAGAGGATGCTCAGTCTGTCCATACAGAAAAATCACAAACCTAGATAGTCTTTGATGTTTTATCAAGCCCTTTATCAAAATGCATTAACATTTGGGTTAGATATTAGAAAGAACTGAAATGCAACTGCAAGAGAAGGCTTTCTAAAAATTGCCAGATAAATGTAGCAGGTTTGTCAGCAGCTGCAAATCCCACGCTTGTAGCTGCATCTCCCACCGCTCTTTATTTTAGAGCCCGTAACTGTGAACACCAAATGCCTGTTGTGAAGCTGAAGGCACAGAGGCCTTCAAGAGCAAAACGCTGAAAGACACCTCCTTTGACTACTGCTAAGTGCAATAGAGCTGAAAACCACACCAGTACACAAACAAGGAAATGGTTTATAGCAGGATGGCAGACAGAGTCTTAGGAGCTAATTGGCCATAAATCATTTAATCACAGAGATTACCCATACAGCAGAATAGAGTCTTAGTTTGGAACAGTTCTGCAAAAGATAGTAATAACAATCCTATTATTTCATTAGCAGTGTTATTTAATGAACTTGAATTCAATTTCAAGGTCTTACATTCACAAAGTATTCTAGAAGCCTCAGCTACGCTCAACCTTCAGACACTTCATCTCAGCATTTTACAAGCAATCACTGATCTAAATTCCACTTGAGTTATTCTTTACAGCATAACATACTTAAAAGGTATCTAAGTATTAAATACAGTACAACAAACACCGGTATTTAATTCTGTTATATAAAATATTTTCATCTCCATTCAAAAGATAATGCAGATAGCAATTATGATAAAAGTACAGATTATACACTACGACACCCATAATTTACCTGCTACAATTTTACCAAGGCAAGCATTCTATAAGTCTCCATACTGCATGTCTATTTGCAAATTCACTGTTCAACCTGCTCTGTCTGATGTTAAATGCATTCATACATATTCAAATGAAAACCAAGAAAAGTAAGTATATGACCATGACCGCCTATTAGAATGCATGTCTCACAGCAAATATATTAAGAGTGAGTTTTTGGTTATTAGTATTACCAGGACACTATTGAGAAGAGGAGCGTCGTTAGCCTTATTGTTCTGGACACGTTCCAGGGCTGGTAATTGCTTTTTGCCTACTGAATCACCCCTGCATTTAGAGTCAAGACCTCGAGTTCCCAAATACTGTAAGCTAAAGAAGACTTTCCACCAGCTCACTGGAGGGACTATCATGTGTTAAATGACTTACTATATTACAATAGAAAGCAGTGTCACAAGCCACTGTAGTGTATACTGCAGAGATCAGAAGCCTCTAAGCATGATTTAAAGGTGGCAGTCTGCAATAGATTTCTAAAAGAAAGAAAAAAAAAACAAGAAGAAAAAAAGGCACCTTCAGTTCCCACAAACAGTTGTCCTTAAAATTTGTACTATTAAAAAAGAAGTACACCCACAGAGAAAAGCGTTCGAAAAAAACATACTATCTTTGACTACTTGGTGGACACTTATCACATTGGTCTTGTTGATTCATGCTCTTGATTAGTTTAGCCTCAGCATAGAGGAGGAAAAAAACTAAAGGGAAAGAGAAAGAAAAAGATTTCACACTTCTCTTTCAAGGTCTCTTGAAAAATCTCTTTCCCACCCCTCCTCTCAATTTAAAAAAACCAAACCTAAGAACAAAGAAAATGTCCTTACTTCACATTATTGTGTAGGCACCAGATTCTGTCAAAATGATGTGCCTCTAGGATTTGTTACAGAAGTTGACACTTCAACAGGCTTTTAAATAAATTTTAAATTAAATAAGCTAGAAAAGGAAGAAAGGGAATGGTCCTCAGATGATGAGGCAACAGATGAGGCCCTCAGATGAAGGCAACAACACTGAAGAATCCAGAAAAATAACTTTCACTTGAGTGAAAGACCCTACATATTAATTCTTTAAAGCAAGGAAAATTCACTACTCAAAGCCAAAATTTCCAAAGACTATTTACACCAGTCCATCCGAGCCATCTACTCGTCAATGCAGGATGGTTCAATGCAGTGCATCTTGTCCAGGCTAATCCTAGAAGCCAGGACACCTCTTCTAGAAAGGAAAATCAACACCATAGCTTAATACAGCTAATGCAATTGTTAAGCCTTTCTTGGATTCCTGTGTATTTTTAAATAATCTTTTTCCTTCCTGGTATTTGCCAAGATATTTTTATTATTTTTACTGTCTCTTTTTAAAGGCTTTAAAACTCCTAAGTTCATTCGTGTTGACCCACTGGGTTCACACATCAGACATCTCCTGTAGGTACACAGCATTAATTCAACAGAAAACCACACTGACCTCTCTGTTTATCTTACTTAGTCAGCCTCAGAAGCAGCAAATGAAAACACTAAGGGAACTCAGTTCTCTGTCATTCCCTTCCTTCCACCAGCAAGGAAGTTTAACATTTTCTGTCAATTTTTTCCTTCAGAAAGATCCTCTCCTGCTCCTTCCCAAAGGATTTGACTATATCCAAGGCAAAGAAAATATAGCAAATATAAAATCATGAATTAAAAAAAAAAAAGTACCCAACAATTTCTTTGGGAATCAATGTAAGACATGACCCTCATCTTTCAATGCCTAACATTTCCAAAATGAATTTAGAGGTGTGCAGACCATGTCATTTTTCAGGAAAAATAAAGCCTGTTTTAGACCAACTATCCAAACATCTGCAGCCAGTTAAAAAATGTAGCAGCACCTATTTTGGGGAGCTCTAGCATAGTAAAGAAAATGAAACTTTGCTTTCTACGTGCATTTCCTGGCTACCTGGAACTACACCTCTGAGTAAGAATAGAAGTAGTTTACCTAATATTTGGTCATATGTAAGATGATTCAGTATGTGTAGCAATAAAAAACTATGCTGGATACACATGCCTTCCATTACAGGGAGAATTATTGATTTTTCCCTGGTTTGTTTCATTTTCTTCCAACTTTATCAAACAAAGTAAGCTATTATCCAACCAAGACAGCTGCTGCTCAGAGCAGCGACCGGAAAAAAAAGCATCTAATTTGGTATTAAGTATTCAGGATGACAACTATCACTGTACTCCCAGCACATCTCACAAAGGCAAAAAAAAAAAAAGTGTGCATGGGGTGGGAGGGGAGAAAACACACATTCTCACCGACTGCCAAAATGTAACATCAGAGCAGGAACCCATAATCATCAAAGCGAAAATGGATGTAAAGTAGCAAAATGCAACTATTGTTAAGCTATTCTTATTTTCGTGAGATTTAAAGACACAAAAGCCTTTTTTATGTATGTGCATGTATATATGCACACAAGAATTAAAGCTCGCTTACTCTTCTACACAAGTGTTTGCAACCCTCATAACCTAACCTCTCTCTCCTTGTCCCTTCCCCAAGATTTTCTTCCTTTTATTTTCCTATTTCAAGTAGGACATGCTCCCTGTAGAACAAGCAGAGAGCCTCACAGTGCATTGCACGCTTAGCAAACACCAACAAGGACCCTCCCACAGAATCAACCATATTGCAGTATGCAAAGAAAATACTCAGTTCTCAGACATGCTACACCAGAATTTGGAGTTCTCCATCCAAATCATGCACTCTCAGATTTTTCTTACCATTTTTAAAATGTAAAAGTACATATTTATAGAAGAAATTGCATTTAATGGAACACTGCAACCACTAAGACAGATTTCTTGTAAAATAGCACTGCCTCCTAAATAGGAGTTTTTGAAATATCTATGATAAACTGTTAAGAAGACCATGGATTAGATAGCACTGCTCCCCCACCACCAGTGAAAACATCTTGCTTAACAGCTTCAACCATTAATTCACTTCTTATTTCTGTTTACCTGTTGAGCAACTCAAAAGCAGAGCAAGAGAAATCCATGCCAGGACACCAAAAGACAGAAACTTAAAAAGAAGTATCATATATGCAGTGCAGAAACTTTTCAATAGACCTTAAAAAAAATGCAAACCTAAACAGCTCTAGGCTTCCACTCTGTGCTTTACCCACTGCTTTGGTGTGGCCCTCAGGACCCACCTGAATCCAATCCAAACTTTTGGGCAACTACCCAATGCCTCTTCTCTCAGTACTCTCCAATGAGTTTCCACCTGGGGATATACTAACTGAGAAAATTAACTCTGTGATTGCCACACTACTTTGAAATGACTGTGGCACCAGCTTTTGTCAAAACCTTCTGTTAAAATGTGCCTCATTTCCCACAGTGCAGAAAGCCGTGCAAGACTGATGGCCTTCTCTCCAACCTGCTCAGCATTCATAGCACTGAAAGGATCTACAACTGAGGAGCCAGTTAAGGCTTTCTCCTTTAATAGTAACTCAATTCAGAAATTAAATGGGACTAATATGCAGAAAGAAATAAGGGCAAAAATTTAATAATTACTCACCCTAAAACTTCATATTGCGAAAGATTTCAAAAATCTTACATGACAGAGAGGGCTATATTGTAAAATGACTTCGCAATGTATTTTGAAAATTTTCTCTGTATCTCTAAGCATTGCAAATAATGAACTTGCAGCTTAGACTGCCAGAGAAAATTAGCCTCCTAAGGATGTAGGTGGGCATTCCCTTGGGACTGATGAAGCCACCCAAGCACGTTAGGTGCTTGACTCCACCAGGAGCAGATTCCCAGACTATTTATGCAAATTTGCATAAATCTCTGCATCTTTTCATGTTTTATAAACACCTCTGTTAATTTAGCCTTGGATACGGTACAGAAAAAAAACCCCAAAGGCAATTAAAATGGGGCTTCCAAGTGGTGTTTCAGTTTTCTTTCTTTTCACATAAAATTGGAAGATATAATGCTTTACCTTCCTCAAATGAATGTATACTAGAAGGGCAAAGCATTGTATCCTACACTTTTATTGCATTGGATCGCAGAACACTCTCCAACTATAATTAATGAACATCGCCTCACTGCTCCTCTTTAATCTAGATAAGCATCAGCAATATTTTACACAGCAGGGAATAGGGAACGCAGGTGTTAAGTGGCTCGCCCAAGGTCATACAGCAAGGCTGTACCAGAGTTAGGAATTAAATCAGTTCTCTTTTGCAAGACGCCTATCCACAAACTTTTAAAAATACTACTTAAGTAATGCTGGTCCTCTTAAAGTACAAATCCCTGTCTATGAATACCTTTAAATCATTGTGAAGAGAAGAATCTCTATTAACGTGTCATGTTCCCCAGCAGTGGGATGCAAAACTTAGGAAAGGGGAAGGGCTCAACAGTTGTCCAGCAGTGCCGTACCATCCATTTCTTGCACCTCACTGAGCATTTGCCCTGGCTTAGAAACTATGCCCGGAAAGAAGGGTAGGCCAGAGGAAAATGAGTGTGCTAAAATATGATATGTCACACTACCCAGTAATCCTTCAAAAAATAAGAATTCTGGACTGTACCAATTTTCTGTCACTATCCCGCTAGTGAGACTCCTTTCTTAAATGTGATATTAATGGCCAAAGAGCAATGAAGGGTCCCTGGAAGTTATGAGGAAATGGCAGATTTGGTGGCTTCATTCTTCTGTCAATTTCTTGAAAACGGGAGAAAAGCCTACATCAAAAGAAAAAAACACAACCAAACCTGCCTGTTATATTTCCTCTCTCCTAGACAGCTTCATGATCTATATTGTTAATATAATGACATAGCTTGTTCCATTCTTCAATTGCTTGTCACCTGAACATGGCAGACTTCAGAAGGCCAAAAATGGAGAGAAGGCAGGCAGTAATTACCAGAACCAAACCCACTATCTTACTAGTAGGAGAGGTAGAAAACACAAATTATCAAATACCTATCTCTCTCTATCTCTATATAAGTAGTTAAAGAGAAGGGCTACATACTAATAACAATGTGCTTCTGTTATTATGTCACATCAAAAGTTACCATAACCACCAGTTTTAATCAATATTTTTTAAACAACAATAAGAAAAATGTCCTTATGATCTTCCAGTCACATTCTTTGTTAGCTGCCCTGTCCCCTGTTACCAGAATAGTGCTAGATTGATGTTGGGTGAGCAGAGCAAATGGGATGAAAAGATTTTGTCATACAAAGGTAAAGTAGGGAGGTTTTGTTTTATCTGCTTCCCAGCTACTGGGTAGTTTCTGATATCCGGGTTTATCCTTCTTTGGCAGTTCCATGATATCTTTCTGCAGTTCCTTAACAAAGAACAAGACTAATTAAGCATCACTTTCAAAATTCATAATATGCTAGGGGGGGAAATGTTTCCAAATATCGTGGAATTATATTTTTTTTCCACATTAGAAAGCTGAATAGTGTCTGACAGAGGGCTGAGTTTTCAGCTCATTTGAGCTGGTATAGCTGGAACCAGACTGTAGCTGTTGGCATTATTTACATTGTTTACCACAAGCTAAGACTTTATTCACAAGAATAGTTCTTCATAAATACAAGTAGAGATGCCAAAAAAATTAGATTTAAGGTCCTATTGCCTGTAACTGAGCTCTTTATGAATAAGGATTACTCATAAGAGCAGAAGGTGCCCAAGGAGACCACTAAATCAAAACATAGACTCAAACCCAAAAAGGAATATATTATAATGAGAAGAATAGGAGAAAAGTAAACACAGCAGACATTTGGAGCTAGAGAAGAGTGGTAACAGAGAGTAAACTGCACCTCCCACATTCTCAGCTGTCTACAAGGAGTCAGCTTTACCTGCTGGTAAGGAAGTCAGATTATTGCTCTATTAGGGCTACCCCATGCTCTCATGCCTTGTTCCCTGCAGAAGTCCTCCTGCCATAAGCTATCTCCTCACAAGCACATCAGAAGTACATGGAAGGGTGGATGCAAACAGCTATTTTCAGCACTGTTCTGATGGCAGAGATTTTCTCTTACTCGGGAGAATTATCCAGTATACTTCTTAGACCACTTTAAACAGACTTTGCAATTGCCACTTGCAGGACATAAATTTACCCAGTATATTTATGAATTTGGTGTTACATATTTGGTGTGGAAGCATACCTAGACCTTCAAGTTATGAGATATTCCCAGGTCCCTCAGTTTAGCTGTAGCTAATGATAATGCATCATAGGTCAGAAGCATGAAACGAATGCATATATAACTTATGTCTGATAAAATATTCAATATGATCGTACTGGAAACCCTAATCATGTGTGGAGAGTTTAAAGTGAACTGTCCAGATTGTATAGTGACAATTAACCAGCTGTGACTAGGAACAAAGGGAAAATGGCCCCTACTAAGGAAGAAACAACAATGGCATTTACATAATTTACACACATTCTGATTATTTGTAACTCAGATAGGGAAATAGGAAAGCTATTAGTTCCAGATAGCATCACTGGGCATTTGTGTTTACATACACCACTTAATTCTGAAGTAATATACTTAGGTGTAGGTGAGAATGAAAGTCATCTAGCATTTAAGGAACTAGAAAATATCATAAAAATAAAAGAAAACAACCTTCTATTTACAAGATTAAAAGATCCCATTCACACTGTAACCACACAGACAGAATTATTTGGTTTGGTTATATTTGAAAGGGTTGTATATTGATACCAAACGTTTCCTAAGATTTTTAAATGAACAGTGTCTCAGCCTCTTGATTACTCCTCACTGGGATAATTCAAAGAGTCATGGTTCGTAAAGGCATACCAAACTCTGTGTGAAAGGGTAATCAGAGTGGAACCATCTACCCATTCTGTAATAAGAATGTTTCTTACCTCGCATCGACTGTCCAATGTTTGATTTAAAGCAGGAATTTTTCCTCAATTTGATTTGCAAAATACAATTGGCAAGGTCAAGAAAGACATTTTATTCTTCCTTATTCCTATGGAAAATTTCAGCCTTTGTGCCACCTTCAAATACAGTATCACATTCCTTTTATCAATTCATAATTCAAATAAGGCACCCTTTCTTCTCTATAGGCTTACACTGCAACAATACACATTAGTTAGAAATGTCAATGTATGTTTTATTACAAAAGTCAAACTAGGCTTTATCCATAATTTTCTAAATCTCATTAAAGGTTCTTTCATATTGCAGATAGGATAAAGTAGCACTTTAAACTTTATAAATCTATTTCCGCTAGTACAGGGAATCTATTGCCATCTGTAGTTACAGTATATGACAAAGGAATGCCTTGGGGGTGAGTCTGTTCAAATGCAGATAAGGTGGCCTGCAATGAATCACTGTCCTCTGGAAGTGACTAGCTTGTTAATAAAAGGTCAGAGATCACAGCATCACTATTTCTCCTATTTCTCCAGCAGAAAGAGAAGCGGTGGTTGGATTTTCTTTATCACTTCTTTTTTTTCTCTCCTCACTGAAGTACTCTCAAGTATCTGTTCTTCTTCCTACTGTCTCTGTTTTGCAGATGAGCACTACCTTTTGAGACAGCACAATTGCATAATATATTTCTAACTAGGTAGGACTACCATAGAATTGGACAGATTTCTGCACAGATTTCAGACTTCTTTGCAGGATGTGATTCAATTTCACTTTTGTTGTTAAAAACATAATTTCTCAGTAGCACAACCCTCCTTTTTTAAAATGAGGCTAATACCAAAAGATGTGCTTTGGAAGACATTTCTAATCTGGGAGGCCTTTCAATGATGGCAGGTTTATTTCTTTTGACTAATTCCACTGAATTTTCTGAATGAAAATATAAAAGTGAAGGTTTTTCTATATAACTTAGCAATTTATATGTGGTAGTCAAGGTTATGTTTCCATTTAAAACTTGTTTAGCCCCAGGTTCCAATTCAGTAAAGAACTTAAGATCATGACTAAGTGCTTTGCAGAACCAGCATTTTGGTGGGCGCATCTTTACTCAGCAGTCATTTCACAAGCTAAAATTCTATAAATACTAATCAGAGCTCATTAACTCTTCTCATCTAAATTTGTATTTGTCTAGAAGTCCAGGGATACCCCAAATATATTTTTATCATGATAATTTACCAAGTTAAGATTGCATTTAAAGACCTTAGGCATCTATTTACATATTTAGACTGAAAAGACAGTAAGGCTATCGGAACTCTGGTAGTCAGGAAATATTTCCCAACAACATAGTATATAATTGATATAACCCTGTTTAAATTTATCGAATACACTCTAGGGAGCCTGCTCCCAGAAAAAAAAAAAAAAATGCAAGACAAATAGACAATCAGGCCCCAGAGATATTCCTTATTATTGCATTTTTCAGCAATTCTTTTTTCAAAGTGATCCAAAAGCAGCAGGGCTGCCCAAGTCAACCTGATAAATGAAAAACCTTCCCTGAGAAACCTTGTTTACTGACAGATGGGAGAGAAGGGGAGATAGAGCAGAGCTGGGATTCCAAACGAAGCAGCTGGTCACTGCTTAATGGATTTTATCAAGAATGGGGGATTAGATTTCATTAACCTATACAGACATAGTAGGTACAATTCACCTGAGCAGAGCAGTACATTTTATACTGAAGCAGACTTACAAGATGGTTGAAGTGTTGTGTGGGTCTTGTCCTGATATGAATTTCAGTGAAGAAAGGGAAATAATAAAGGCGAATCTTGAAAGGCAGTTTCTCTCACCTGCTTTTCAATTTCCTTGTTAGAAACTTATATTACATCCCCAGCTCCTCTGACCTCATCCTACTCCTAGAGAAATCTTATGATTTTAAATGCATCTTTCTAGGCTGGCCATCTATTTATTATGTAAGTAGAGAACATACTCCACACAGTATTTGATGCTTCTGATACCTAAGAATTGCTGCCACAGAAGACCAGCCTTTCAGTGTAGCAAGGAATTGTAGAGACAATATCTCATTAAAGCATCCTTTGGTCTCAGTACAAGTGTTGGATGAATCAATTGGAATAGTAGCCACAGACCCTTTGCAAGATAAGAAGGTTAACACTATTATGGGACTGTGTTTCTCTTTTCTTTGCTCAGTTTCATTCAGCGTCTTAGGACATTCCTCTGAATTGATCTATACCATGTAAGATATCACAGTCTGAGTCTCTTCTGAGTCACAGCTGAAAAAAGTTGGTGCAAAATTTTAACAGTATGATTTTGCAGCATTTTCACCACCTTTGTGTAGATGTCCATACCTGTACGAGGGGTAAGGACGTACAGTGAAGCCCAATGAAATTCTCCTACACACAAAACATTGACTCTGAAATACACATATTTTCCATAGAGGAAGATATATATCCCTGCCACTTTTCTACCTAAAATTTTGGAATGCATGTGGAATTCAGAAGAACATGGAATCTGCTCCACGCTGAACTCAATTCTCATTAATACAATGCTCCATGTATACCAGTCTGTCAGCTCAAAGGACCTCTGGAATAGGAGTAATTACAGTTATGCACACTTTGTGGCCTCATTATTCTGACAAAGTGGCGTAAGGAAGCTCCAATGCAGAAGAAAATCAGGTCTACTTATTTTTTAATACATTGACTTTAATATGGTTGTGTTTTATCTTCAATTCTGTCTATATATCCCAGTCCTCTCCTGTGCTTTTGTGTGTTATTTCTATTGCTGGATACTATACTCAGTCTTCTTGGAGTGTTGCATCTTCAATAAAATATGAGAACGTTAGGGGTGAAGAGTAAGCTTTTAATTCAAGTCACATACTGAGTGACAGGGGAATGAAAGCCTCTGAGTTTTGAACTTATGCCATTTTCATCCTTTCAGATGTGCTTGTGGTTCTGCTCTGACTACAGGTCTGTTCTCAGTATTTTATTTATCAACAGCAGCTCCATACTCACTGCATGATGGAGATGTTCTTAGCTCCCATGACATCTCATAGTTTTGAACTGATTTGATCCTCCATTCTGGCAGCATTCCTTGGTTTTGTTCTCCCCAGTTTTAGTAACTAGTAAACTAAAGAAAAAAGTTAATTTCTCTTTTTTGGTAATCTTTCTCCTATAAGCCAATTTCAGGGATCATCCTTGTACTTGATGGGAAAACTTTTGGACATTTTTTAGCATTCATTCCACCATATTGGAAAGTTCCCTAAAACTGTAAGGTAGTAGGTAACTGTGGTAAATTGTAGGTAATCATACCAAGGGATCTAGATATCAAGGGACAGGTTCTAGGTAGCCACCTCAGTAAAGCTCTTTGTTTCCTTGGGGTTCTGGGTATATATGACAGGGATACCAGATCCGTAAGTTCTTGGACAGCCATTGTGAAATATCTGAAAATACTTCAAAAATTCCAAGAAAGATTCTAGATCAATGAAATCCTAGAAAAGGTCTACAGCTAGGAATTATTAGAAAGCTCTAGGGAAATTCAGGTTTTGGACTGGCAAAATCCTAGAAAACACGGGGAATTCCTAGAAACATTCTACATTAAGGAATTCCTGAAAAAAACAGTGGGAATTTCAAAGAAAGCAGCAGGGAATTAATGTCTTTTGTATCTTCTGGAGCACCATATAAGGCCATATATGGATTATGTATCTTTAAGGAAAAGGGAAAAGTCATGCAGCAATGAGATACGAAGCATAAAAGGGGAGAGAAGGGTAAATGAAGAAATGAGAATAGTCACCTAATTAGCCTCCTTCACCATCATAAGAGAAACCCATTAGTTGCAATCATTTTCACCATGCCTTTCCATGATCCGTGTCTTTCCTCACCACAGAATCCCATTTGCTATGTTGCTGTGCCTAATACTGCTTTCCAAATCCACTTGGAAAGTCCAGTGGTGGAAGCGCACTGTGATGTGTTCCTAAATCTGACAGAAGGGCGGAGGGGGCTTGGAAGTGCTCTAACTGCTGAGTCTTTCATTTGCATCATCTCTGTGTCTTGTCTAGTTCTTGATGAATATCAGCGTAAGCGCTGTATAACTACTACGCTCCATGGTTTATAAAATATAATATTATAACAGTCTTGGCAATGCTGTGGCCAGAAAGAGACCTTTTTTTGAGAACTGTGCTGATGAAAGAAACCTGACTATTGTGAATTCAAAGGTGAGGAAGGGCCCTACTTGATGAATTTGAGTTGGCAGCATAAACTATTTTAAAAATAAAAACATGTCAGAGAAAAGCATCTTGGAGAAAGGATCAAGAAAGAGCCAAGAGAAGCAGGTGTTTTGACGAGCCTTCAGTTGTGGCAGGCTATGTCTCCATGCAGACTTTAAACTTTTGGGAGGCTGACTGCTAATGAGTCAGCCCCTCTGCATGATATAACCCAAAGATTTATGTAATTACAAGGAGTATAACTCCTGACATACAACAGAGGCCAATTTGAGGGTAAGCATCTCCAGGAGGGAATAAATTTCCCCTAATTGTGGACCAACATGCCTCCACTAGGCAGTAGAACGATGATTCACAAATTGGAGTGTGTCCTATTATCACACCCCTCAGTGTACACCAGTCTACATCACACCTTCTCCTCAAGTTTTATACAAAGAAGCCCATATGAACACAGCTTACCTCTATTTTCCCAGAAAAAGCCCATGAGCAAGAGCTAATGCTGCCAGAAGACAGAACATACACAAAGCATTTGTCAGGGAAATGCAGGTTAAAGCAATGGGACTTCCAATTTCAGCAGTGGAAGCCGTATTTCTTACGGTAGTGTCAAATGATAGTGGGGCTCAACAGTGTTAGACTTTGTACATCAGAGCCTATCACCCAGGGAGACATTGATGCAGGCAGAAATAAAGCATAGGTGAAACAAGCAGACCAAAAATGCCATGGTAGCAAAAGTCAGGTTGGTTCTGCAAAGCTGGGTTATTTGATGAAAAAAGATCAGAGTTGTTTTACTTCCTATTTGCCATTGCTTTCTAAAGAATAAGAACTATTAGTAGCAACTGTGATTTAAATATCTGTAGGACACAGGATTCAGATTCAAGAATGAGGGGCATGAATTCTACAAGACATATTTCATGGTAAAAAAGACCCATCTACGTACTTGTGCTGTAACATGATTAGACCATCTAGTTGTAGGATAGAAGATGGTACATTTGATTCATATTTGTATTTCTGGAAATCTGGATTTTGATGCTAAGTGAAAAATGGGTGTGAGCTTTAGTAGTCACAATGAGCCAGCTTCATTACCCAGTAAGATTTAAATGCCTAAACGTCAGTATGGAACTGGTTTGCGGTGTGTCATGAACACTGTTCTCACATCTAAACTGTTTCTCAGCACAGAAAAATCAGTAACAATGGCCTTGACTGTAGACATTTCAACAGGATTTTGAACTCCCAGACATTCCTTCTTAGGCTAATAGGAATTTGTAAGGAATCAGCATGTCAATTCTAGAATTTCCTACTCCACTTAGAGCTGTCATCTTGAATGACTCCAGTGCTACACTATTGTAGACACGTATCAATCAGCAGAAGAGGGGACTTAGTTAAAAAGATTTGCTACATGTTTCAACTCTTTAAAACAGATGTAGTAACAAAAACGTCACCAATTCTCTTTCAGAAGGCTACCTACAAGAATGTCTTCGCAGTTTGCTGAACCACTCCATGCATGGAACGTTTAATAAGTGAGACAAAAGTAAGACAGGAGTGCCGAACAGGAACCAAAGGATTTGGATGCATGAATCATACTGAAAAACGTTTCTATTAATGTTATTAAATCCTCTACTGCATCGTCTTTTTTTTTTTTTTTTTTTAACAGACTATATATAGTCTGTTAAACTTCTATATTCTAAATATAGAAATGTTTCCCTTGTTTCCCTTACTGTAGCACTACTAATACGCGTGGCCAGAACAGTAACAAGTCACCTCCTTGCCTTGGTCTTCCAGTTGTCCCCTTCTTTACCAATTCTTGTCGCTACATCTCAGTTTGATTGTTACAGAGCTTTCCCCATAATACTGTGATTTCAAAGTAATGCCTGACTACATCCATAAATTACTGACCGCTACACATGCTCCTGGATCTCTGGGGGAAACTAACCAACGGGTTGACGTAACAAAGCTTTGCACACAGGAAAATGCCTGAAACAAATAGATGCAACTTAAACTTGTTGGTCAATTCCTTTTTGTTTTATGTGTCTGAACTGTTCAGCTCAGACAGGACAGGAGTTGCAGGCAGAATTTTCAAGGAGAACTCTCTGCTCAACATCTTAAAGATATCCCTCCCAACCTCGACGTTTATTTTTGCACTGACATTTATACTGATAATGGGACTTGTCTAGTGATCAAGGTTCTAAAATGGATGATTTCTGTATAGTATGCAATAATACAGAATATGTTCTGTATGTTCTATATAGCAATACTGCCATATAAATACACGTTATGAAGCTGCTTTCTTCATGGTGGCAAGCAGTGTGTCAGGAAGCGAGTAAGAAATCCACACAATGGCAAGATTGTACTACCAAGGAATTCCTAATGAGCGTAAAGTAAACAGAAGAAACAGATGAGAAAAACCGGGAAATAAATGCAAAGATAAATTTATTGCAGTGCTAACAGATTGAATGAAATGTGGTGGAAAATGCAACAAATTGGGAAATAAATATTGAACTTCTCAGCTGCTCAGAAAGATATGACTAATATTTATAAATTGGGAACGTATGTAATTCAAGTCAGCAAGCAGAAGACAAAATCCTAGAAAAGACAAGGCTTTTAGTAACGTCTTTTCTAGTTAGCAGGCCACTCTGATCCCTGAGGTCTTTTGACTTGATCTGCTAAATCATAGACTGCTTTGACTTAGGATTTTACTTCATTTTACATTTTCCTAGTAACATTTTATATTTGCATAGTGAAAAGACAAAGTATGCAAAGGTGACATCATAAACATTCAAAAAATTTACCATGCTTTCACTATATGAATATAGAAATTTTAATAAACTCATTTATAAATGATTGTCTGTAATGCTACTGTACAATGCATAAAGAAATCTAATTAACCATAGTGAGTCTAACAGCACTTCCACCGTCAGTCAACAGAGCTGCACTATATGATGAAATTACTATGTGTGCTATTTGCTCTATACACAAATTAATTGACATTTTGGATGGTTACTACCATGATCCTTTTACAGACTGCACTTGAAATAAAGTAAAAAACATACCAAATGAAATTAAATCTAATTGAATAATGTAACACTAGCCTCAGTCCATTTCTCCCCAATCAAAGATGTAACAGGTTTTGTAATACTAATTATTAATGACTTGCAATTTGTAGAACAGATTTTTAACAGTTGAGTTAGGCTACCCACCAGCCTGTAATTTTCAAATTATCTTTTAATTTACTGGGATTACAGATTTTAATATGTGATGAAGTTTCTTTCCAAACACCTAAAGCACTTAATAAATTCTGGCAATACATGGTTCCTGTATTCTGCACGTGCAGCTCTACTGAGAAATTATTACTTTGATTCTATTCAGTAGCAGGGCACTTAAACAGCATAAACATTTCTAAACCCTAATAAAAGTTCAATGGTTCTGCCAAAAAATATGCAAATTTATCTGAGCAAATTATACAAGACGACTGGATTGGTAGCTCTTGGTTTTGGTAAAGATAAGCGTAGAAGAGATGACTGAGATGAAGAAGTAATAGCAAAGTCCAAAAATAGTGTGGGTTGATAATTTTTAAAAAATTACTTCCTCTTCCCTCTCTAGCCCATAGGATTTATCTAATCATACAGAAAACCAAGCAGCATGTTCTCCATGTCACATGTTGAGAGACTGCATGTAGGTTGTACCAGAAGTTGGCAATCCTCAAGCATTTAAACCTTTGAGACCTCCAGCTCCCCTAAAGGGCCTGACTCTGCAATCATGGATGTGACTGTTAGGAGCAGCGGTGGCAGACACAAGCAAATAGGAGTGACCCCAAGGCCAAAGGTCAAAAACCCCAGGACCAAGAGGTCAAAATCTATCCTGATGTACCTGATGTTCTTAATAATGTCATGTGCTTTAATTTTTTTTTTTTAGCAAAGTGCTCTACTGCATGCTGAGCTGAACCAAGATATTTACAATCAAATGTTTAAATTTAATCATATGCTTAAATTAAAACTTCTCCTGGGGCACAAGTTAGTCCTTACATCTCCAATACTTACTTTAGCTTACCGCTTGTTACCATTTCTATTATTTTAACACAGAGGAAACATTTCATACTATAGCTAACAAAGTGATTCACAATATTATGCAAGTTTTTTTCCAAACACTTTCCAAGTTTGGTTTTGGTTTTGTTTTTTTTTTCCTGGATGCATAGTATAACTGAAATTCTAGCCTGTATATGCAACTTACTTGTATTAAAGGAGGGTTTTTGTTTTAGTGATACAAAGCACAAAGACAGAAAGCAAATTGTAGGACACAAAATAACTCGTTCGTGAAGGAGTTAAAGTAGTTATCAACAGGAGCACTTTGAAAACACAGGAAATTCTGATCCATCACTTAGCTGTAGGCTTATGTGACATTTACAACAAGTGTGTATATTTTGAGATAGTTGACAATGACATCTTTATGTTTTTGTTATCAAAGCTTCCATCTTACAACCCCCTTTGGTCCTGAGTATTGTTAAAAATGTGCCAGGGTTATGGCTGTTCATACCTTTCCTCTTCTAAGTGGTACAATGATCAGAGAAGAGCAAAGTTTTATGATCCCTTCAAGGTATTTGAAAATGACACTAAATGACGTTTATAAAGATTTCTAAAAGTCAGAAGAGCCTTATTTTCTTTTTGAGAGCTTGTTCTCATCCTTTTGAATTGTGTTGGATGCCAATTCCTCCACTCTCTTTCTAGAAAAATATAAAGCATAAGTTTCACAGGTCCCATAAATATACTGATAGCACTTGCAGATCAGCCATCGTGGACTTTAAGTAACAGCTTTTCTTAGGACTTACAAGGTATTTATCTTCAGAGCTTACTGCAAGCATTAACTGGTATATTTTTGCATCCTTGGGAGGAGTATCCCCTTTTATGGAGGAGAAGTGAGGGAGATGAAACCAATTTAGAACCAAGCATCAGTACACGTAATTCGTCCCAGAATTTGGAAGATTTAGAGGAAGGAATTAGTAGGGGGCTATTATCTTCTGAACTGTTGCAAACAAACATAAAAGTTTGGTTCACACTGTAGCTGAGGAAATGCAGTTCAGACATGCAGCTATTCCCATCCATTGACTATAAACTCTCATTTTTCTGTATGAGACATTGTGCCTCTGGAAGCCTCCTGCAAAATAGACTGAGTGCATCATCTGTTTTAAGCACAGGAATAATTCCATTTGCTCAATTAGTTTTGTGATGAAACTTTCCAGCTGGTGAAAGGCTGAATTGAGGCTTAATTCCAAAGGAAATGTGCTAAAAATCAAAGGGTGAAACTCCCAATTGCTTTAATGGGAACAAGCTCAGACCCATAATTGAGGCTTGATGGACATTTGCAACATCTGAAAAGTTGCAGGGAACAACATCTAATGCTAAGACAAGCATATTAATCTCTGGTTTCTGAATACTCATATGAACTGATTTGCCCTAAAAAATCCCTGGAGAAGTGAGGTGTTTTCTTGCAGAATAAAGATCTGTTTAAAGAAAACCTTGATTACAAAATGTAAAAAAACTAGAGTGAGACAAGACCAATACTACTTACTAAGTGTGCTTACTCTTCTTTCTTAATTGCTCTTCATAATTGCAGAAAAACATAGTAATGTATTTCCCAGAAAAAGCAAAATGGTTCATGCATTAATACAGAAAAATAGTGAATAGAAACAGGCAACAATTTTAACAAGATTGTGCCTCATAGTGCACATGTGCACAGACCTAAACAATATCCACACACAAAGCAGCACGGGAACAGAGAACACGGCTTTTTTCCTAGACATACATCCTTTAGGTTCAAGGACAAAGCTCAGGAGAGAACACTTCTAGTGAGTTCCTGCACTTCTCACTGGGCAGTCACGCAGGAAAAAATGCATGCTCAGAGTTTACCTCTTTCCTACCAAATGTCTCAGTAGTAAATCTGAGCCCAGTGGGAAAAGTGCTCTGCAAGCAGATACCTATTACATCCTAGTGGGAACATGAGTTCCCAACTCAATCCACTCTGACAGCAGCATAGCCTGAAAATTCATGGCATAGCTGCCCTGACTCATACATGCATAATATTAATCTGATACTGCAATCACCATTACTCTATGTGGCATAAGAAATTATATTAAACAGGCACCAGGTGACAACCAGCTGTCAAAATCTGTAATGAGGAACCAGTAAGATCTGTATCAGAATAATTTTCAAGATGTGTGTTCTTTTCTTTCAGATTGAGATGACAAAGAATATCCTCAATATCAAAAAATACATATTGCTTTTGATCTTTTAATTAATTCAAACTTCCAAGAGTGAAGGACAGAGGCAGAAAAAAAACAGAAACCAGGAAGTTCTCTTTTGTGCTTTGTAGCTACTGCAGGTGGCTCTAGAAATAGTCAGAAAGATTGGGTGACATGCTGAGTGACAGCAACTTTGTCTCCCTTTTACCAAGCAAAGTTGCCTTGAATGTGGCAGAAATGGTCCTGCAGGGATTCTGGGGCAAGGGCTAATTGCAAGCAGTGTGCTACACCAGCCCATCTGTGGTTGTTAGGCCAACTGTGTAGATGAACGAAAGGGGACACAGAAGAGGCATCAGTACAGACCAAATATCCATTTGCCAGAATGACCCTGCTGGAACACTAGGAGTTTGGCACAACTTACATCAGTCCATAGAGTCTCTGAATTGAGTCAAACCCAAAAACTGGATTAAAAGAATGTCCCTTCTCATCATCCACCGCTCTTGGACTACGCTGCAGTCAGTTATTACAAAAACATCCCCCCCTTTCAAATCCAGTTCTTTTATCTTTTTAATTATTTTTAATAGGCAAGTTCAGTAATGTACTCCCTGGTTGTGGGAAATAAGAATATTCAAGGACTGTAATCACTGCACCACCTGAAGTCAATTTTATCTGGTGACTTTGATACTAGCAAAAAAAAAAAAAAATCAGTTTTCCCACTCCATATGCCTACTCAGAAAAACCTAATTCTGTGGGCGCAAAGCTGCCAAGACTCCCAAAGAACCTACTGAGGTTTTACCGAGGAACTGTAAGATAGCACGATGTTTTAAACACTTTTGTGACTAATTTCTCACTTCCAGAAAAACTAAATCACTGCAGTTTACATATGTCTTTTTGAATTAGAAGAATGTTATTTCACAAATACTTGATGTCTTAGCACTGTTTGCTGGAGTTCAGACATGAAAAAGGGATGAAAAAGGGATTTAGGCTGAAAATATGTCTTTATGGTAATGAATAGACTGACTCAGAAGAAAAAAAACATTGATTGACTTAGTAGTTAACTGTCAGTCATTTTCCTTGTTCCTTTGTTGGGGTGTTTTTAGCTTCAAATAAATGTTTTGTTGATGGCCCACAAGTTGAGGACCCAGGCAACAAAGTCCATCCCACTATAACTGTGGGATGGACTATGGACGTCCGCGGAGACGTAATAGCAACCTACCAGTACCTGAGGGGGGCCTACAGGAAGGCTGGGGAGAGCCTGTTTATAAAGGCTTGTAGTGACAGGACGAGGGGCAATGGGTTTAAACTGAAGAAAAGCAGATTTAGATTGGATATTAGGAATAAGTTCTT
>JAOXNO010000003.1:31730098-31761153 GCA_028565335.1 Limnodromus scolopaceus | reverse complement strand
CTCCAGCGCCAATGTCACCCCGTTCCCGGAGCGTTTTCGTGCCGCCGAGCTGCGGATCCGGCCGGGCGCGGGTGTGAGGCCGCGGCCGCGGGGGTGGCGGCGACGGCGGCGGGGACATCCCGGCCGGGGAAGGGCAGCTCCGTGCGCGGGGCAAGAACGACCCCGGCAGTCGCCTGGCGGAAAGCCGCCGCGGCTCGCCGGGGATTGCAGAACCCCCCGGGAGGGCTGGAGGGAGCCGGCTGCTACGTGCTCCGCGCCGCGGAGGTGCGGTAGCATGCGGAGCGGGGAGGGGGTGGCGGGGGGGATGCGTTGCAGCGGGTATTAATCTCTTTCCGCTCATTTTGTAGCAGCAGGAGAGGAAACCCCCTCCCTCCGCCGCCTGCCGTCCCCCCCCTCCCTCCCCGGCATGCTGGCACTGCCCCGCTGAGACCTGCAGAGTTTGGGGTTAACTTGCACCTGGCCGCCCTGGAATAGAGACTCTCCGGACCGGACCAGTTGGGGTTTGTTGTCTATGTCTTGTTGGGAAATCTGGTGGATTTTTTTCTCACTCGTGGAGGAAGAGCCTGGTGTTGGCAGTTGGCTTCGTGGTCTTTTTTGGAGGGCGAAGGAAGGGAAGGGATCTCACTTGAGCCGTGGAGAGAGAGAGCTCGGACATGTGTTGTCAGCACATCTGGGGAATACAGTCTGCAAGTCCGAAAGGAAATTTGCTGGGATCGTTCAAACTGCGATATTGATCTTTGTTATTTTTTTTCGCCGAGGGATGCACTTGGCATGAGAATCGGAGGATGGAAATTGTTTGGGAGGTGCTTTTTCTTCTGCAAGCGAATTTCATCGTCTGCATTTCAGGTATGCAGCTAGCACAGAAAGGGCGGGGGGGGGAGGGAAGAGGGGAGAAATACTGTACAGGGTTCCCAGGCTCCCCCTTAGCAAGGGGCAAGAGGGTACAGTTAAATCCAAATCAAAATATTAGCTGAAAAATATGTGAACGATGTATTGTGAGTGGGTCGTGACAGAAATCAACAACCATCAATCGCCCCCTCTTAATTCCCATACCTGTGTAGTAATTGTGATACATTGGTTGCAATAAATAACCAGAGTGTACTGATTAAGCAGATGCTTATAATTCATAATGTACCTGATAGTGATAATTAATCGCAACATTGCAGTAATCCCAGAATTTCATAGCTCCCAAAGTTCTTAAACTCAGCTGATCTGCAGATCTTAAAAGGGTTGCGGTTCATTGACGGAGTTGTCATGTCCTGGTGCCACAGTTCAGGGTCTGCAAAGGGAGGAATAACACTTGAGAACGTGCCTCTGCTTTTAAACGGAGCTTTACTGTGGCTGTGCTCTGAAAATGAGTATAAAAAAAAAATAAAAATAGCCCCATCCAAAGACCTCCTTGATACCTGGGATTCCAGCTTTAGGCTTCTCATTTTAAGCTTGCAAAGATCTCTCTCCCCTCCACTATGTAGAAGTCGGGTAATTTCAGTTGTCACCAGAGCTTGTCCAATTAATGAATAGGCACGGTCGGGTGTCTAGCGTAAAGGATTGGAACAATTTATTCTCGGGGAAAACACTCCCTTCTACTGCAAAAGCCCTGGCTGCCTTGTTAATTTGTCATGTCAGTCATGCTGGAATAATTATGTTGCAGGAGGCAGGAGTGGGGAGGTGGCCAGTTTTCTAGTTTGGGACACTTCAGGGAGCCCCATGGGGATCCGGGCTGCCTGTGTCTCCTGCTGTTCCACTTCTCTGCAGGCTGCTTCTGCCCTCAAGTCATTGCATAAGTCCGGAAATGGGAATGCAAGCAACACAGGCAAGGCACTGCAGGGAGGAGGTAGAGGATTTTGGACATCTTAGTGTCCACCCTGGAGGTGCATAGGGAGAGGGAGCTCCAAAGCTCCCTTGGGACCATGCAGAGATTGGCCTGGGCCACCCCCAGCCAGACAGCAGCCCCTGCAGTATCTCACCCTGGCAATGCCTGTCCCCACTGCGCTTTCTGCAGCACCCCCTGACTGATCCACGCTTACATCCCTTGGACTGGCGACACTAACACTAACATTTGGGGTGGCAGCATCTATTTTAATTTGTATTGCCTGCACCTGCCCCCAAATTTTTTTATTCCTGAGCAAACAGTGTTGCTGTCGGCCCACGGCGTACGTCAGCCCTTCTTTTATCCCTACAGACTGGCACCATCTGCTACCAGGCATCCGGGTGACACTGGCAGCACCCCAGGCTGACCTTCCACTTGTACCCATTGGTACCATTGGAATAATTCACTCTCTTGCTCTTTAAAACAGCAAAACCTGCTGCCTCCTGTCATTTAAATCTCACACTTATCTATTTAGCTCAGCGTGATATGCCACCTGTCCAGTTCTCCTCAAATTAGGCACTTCTTAAAGTACCACAGCGAGAATAGAAAAATGAAGCTCATCGCTTTCTTGGACATTCTGAAAGTAATATCCTGAGACAGAAAGAAGCTGTCCCATTCTGTGCCGGTCCTTATGCCACGCATTTAGCTGCCAGTGTTTCCTAATCTGCTCCCCCTCCTTTCCTCATCTTCAGAGATTGGAACCCAGGCTTCTGAAACTGATAGTGGGATCAGTCCTGCAGGGGCTCTCATCGCTCTCCATCTCCCTCTAGCACTAAGAACAGACTGATATCCATCTCTGGGGTTTTTGGTTTTTTGGTTTTTGGTTTTCTCTTTTTTTATTCTTTTCTTTGGGGAATAAAGTGAAAAAGAAAAAAGTGAATGGTGGTGTGTTTTTGCTACATGGTTAAAGCTGTGGTTTCAAATAATTAATTTTAACCACATCAAGGGTGTGTGCATGCATGTAGCTTTTTTTCTTTTTTTGTTTTTTTCTTCCTAGGGATTTTTTGACATCTTGGTGAAAAGGATTAAGATCTGTAGATATCTGACTGGCACTAATGCTTTATATCTTTCCTCTGTCATCCTTTTTACACTATATTTTGTAGCATATTATCTAGCTGGGATGTCTGGATAACAGCGTAGGTAAGAGAAGGCGTAATGAAGCCTGTTAAGGTTTGCCTCAATGCTGGATTCCAGAAACTGTGTATTTTTAGCACTTCAGCACTGGTCATTCATTCAACATGTTACTTAAAAACCCCACTAGTTGAGCACACTGCTTCAAATTACAGGGATGTCAGTTAAAGAATGTGGTAGTATTAATTTTTCTTCTTTTCTTTTTTTTTTTTCTTTCTTATTAAGTCAGTTGTTTCAGCAACGAAGAGACAAGACTGCTCTTCTGTGCATGGATTTTTCCTGAACATTAGCAAATGCTTGATTCACTGTCTGTTTAAACCCGTGATGGCCCTCCTACTAATCCCAGTGGTTATTTGGATTAGGGCCTATTAACGGCTGCTGTTCAAAGGGATGATGTCAGTCACTGAATTGAATAGACTATTAAGTTAGTTTATCATTATTAGTAAACTTATTTATTAAACATAGTTTCAATGTTATATCACATTTTCTTTTGCTATGGACTTACATGATGTTCGTATATAAATTATGCTGAGTGTAGCACTTACGCTGTGTTTCTAATTAAATAATGAGGTTACACAATTGGCTTTTTGGTGTCTCATGCATGAGTTTTTGTGAGACAGTATATGGAAAGTATATTTCATCTATTAAAAAGAGGCATATATATTTTCAAAATATTTTATACCTAACATTTTTTTTATCAGTCAGTTACCTGTGTGTACGATAGATTTCTTGGTTTGGAAGAAATGATACTGAGATTTAGGAATTATTTTTTTTAAATTAATGGCCCTTGTGTTTGGGAAAGAATTTATCTGTGAACTTCGTAAACTGAATATTTTTGTTTTCTTGGCAGACTGAATTAAGGCTTTTGCTATTTCAAATTGCTTGTTTGAAAGGAGAATCTAGTTTCTTTGTGCGGATACAAATGAGAAATAAGAACAGATTGAAGGACCACGAAAACAATTTCTGTCCTTTAGAAAGAAATGAAAGGCCTCTCTTTCCTTCTAAGTCAGAATGCATATTTATTCTTTTGAGTTGAAGTCTCTGAGGAAAAACAGTCATGATTTGTATTATGACTTCTGAGGTTTTGTTCCTTTTAATGATTCTACAGCATAGAAGGAACACAGGGTAGTGGAAGTGAAGATGTCCTGTAGATAGAATGCTGAAATGAGACCTCTCTGGTTGTTGTTCCTTTGAAGATGCAGATAATCGTCGCATGGGGATTATACTGTTTATGTAGAAACTGGATGTGGTGTTGGTATGATGGCTAAAATTTCCTTCCTAGGTAAGAACACCACCAAAGATGAATTAGCATCAGTGTTCTCAGGTGGGATGTTGTTGATCCCATAATGGCTGCCACCTTTGCTTGCATAGTCATTTGTATAAGCCATAAGCAATTTTTTTTGTCATTCTACTGATTAACAATCAATTTTTTCAAAAAAATCAGATGCTGTTTTCAAACCCTCACAGGATACTTCATTTAAATAAGGAAATGCTACTGTCATGGGCATTGATTAAGAAGGTTTCTATGAATATTTTCTGTTAATCCATCAACAAAATGATTTATAGAACCTGCATGTTTAACATCTTTGTGGCTTCCTGTGAATTGATATATTACCTCTTATTGTTTTGGCTTGCGGGAACTCATATGGTTAAAATTCATGCAAGTCCTACAGCTCTCATTATTTGGAGATTGGAGGTTTTCATCCTTTGCTGTTGTCCTCAAGTCATGTAGGGTCAGATCCCTTCTATGCTGTAACTTCTTTGGTCTATTTTGCAGCACAGAGGGGTCATAAATCATGTATCATGAACAGCAAAGACGGTATGAAAAAATCCTATGTATCAAGGAATTCCACTGTGTATTGAGCATCTGATGTAGCGTCTCCAGGCACTGAGGGCTAAGGGTGTATTTGGAGCACTGTTGCACTTCATTTTCTGTCTTGCTGCTTCTGCAGTCTCTGAGCTCTTATTACCTGGCATAATATAGAGTTATCCTACAGGAACTCTAAATTATGCCAGGGCTTGAATTACCTGTTGAATGATGGTCTGTAAGGTCTGATAACTCTTCTTCTCTTAGCATTGTACAACCTGAGGTAATTCAAGCTAAAGTAGTCTTCTAGAAGATTATCAAGGCTCCAATGTCCATTAGTATCTAGCAATGAATGCTTCATTGTTATGTTTGGACAAAAATGTTGAAAACAAGCTAATTATTCTCAAGTAGTGCCAGAGAAATAGATTTTTCTGGCATGTTTGTTAAGTAAGACTGTAATATCCTAGGGGAAGGAATTATTCATAGCATATATATATATATATATATATGGAAAATAATCTCTAGGCATATAGAAAGGTATAACATCCAGCCTGGTGCATCTGGTAACTTAGAGCATTTGGCATCCAATCCATTATAGTATTCTTTTCTGCTTTGTCCCATCTCCACAGCTTCATGTGTGTGGGCAAACCTTCATGCCTGCATTGAGTTTGTTGATGTTACTGAAAATCCACGTGGATTCAATCCTCCTGCTCACATTCAAACACAGGATGGAGGCCATATGTTGGATCCAAAGACTCTCAGTTCCTTAGTGCTTGAATGCTTTCTCACTTCAGAGATGTTGCCGCCTTTTCAAAAGGTGTGAAGATGTTTCTGCTTTAAAATTCTATGGAAATAGCCTTGTAATCTCCTATAAATGTCTGCTTTACATTTTTTTTCTCTATGTGTGTCCTGTATTTTTTATAATTCTATTTTTATTGTTAGTTTTACAGCTAGAGCGTGACCAGATAAGTGCTAAAGTACCAAAATAACACACATATTTTTAGCTTATGTAAAGGTAGTAGAAAGGAACGTTTATGAATAGTTTTGCACGTATTATGCTGAGCTATTTTCCAAATGTCAGTGATGAAGATACCCAGTTTTCAAAGGGAACTCTTTGCCTTGTGTTGCCTCATTGTTAATGCAGTTGAACTAGATACCAAGCCTCCAAGACAAAATTATTAAAAACAGGAATAAAACCCCAACTCAAATGAGCACTCTTAAATTAAGGGTATTCTTTAAGTCTTTCAGATACAACTGATGTTATAGAGAAGTTTTGCTTTTGATATTCTTGAAAAGGTTTCGGTTTTTAAGTCTACGACAGCTAGATTTTAAATTCAGCAAGAATTGAAATGGATTTCCATTTGCATTATGAATATTCCTTGTATACCAATGAACATGGAATTCCTGCTTACCCTAAAAGGCTGTTTTGCTTATTTGTTGCTGTTGGTCAAAGTATCGCTTTCTTTCTTGGTTGAAAGGTTGTAATTTAGCTAAGGAGGAAGCTGCTGTTGTCATCGATACTGATTGTTTATGGTTAAACTTAACATGGCAAAGACTGAAGTGGATGATTGGCCCATCTGGGCTGTTAATAGAAGGCTATATAAAACTGTTTTGTCATTATCTCATTACCAGCTCAAGCAGCAGACAAAACTAGATGACAGTTAGTTATGGACAACACTGACATACTGTGATAAGTGTTATTTTGCTCCTATCTTGTTTTTATCTTAACTATACATCATGTTAGAAGGAATAGAAAATAGGAATCAAACTTTAAATGACTTGCTTAGAGGCAACACTGTATAGTGTGACTGCATTTCCATTATAAAGCCAGTGCAAAAGTGCCTGTCCGTGCAGTGGAGAATATCAATTAGCGAAAAAAAAATTCCATTGTGATAGATAAGTTGAGACATTAGTGGTAAATAAATAGGAAATAAAATTTTAAAAAGGATAATAATACAGCATGTAGGAGAATTTGCAACCCAATCTGTTTACAGTTAAATTCAAAGTAGTAGAATATTTTATTGCTCATTTAACCATTGATGATTAAGAAGCTGTCAAAGGTCTTCTAATGAAATTTCTTGAAGATAAAATAGCAAGTTCTTGTTGTCAAAAAAATTGAGGACTGAAACATTTTAGACCTATATTCCATGTAGTATAGTACCCTTTCTGGTGATGTAGATAAGTACTGGATGCCTCATAGGCACATAGGCGCCCGTAAGTGTAAACTTCCTATTTCCCAATATGGGAAACACTTTCATGCAGTGCTTAGCAGTTGGCAGTTGAGGTAAGAAGGCATAAGGAAACTTATATTTACACCCACCTTAAAAGACCTTGGAGAATGTTGTAAGTGGCTTTAGTGTTGAGATTTGGGCCTTACAAATTGCAAAAAGTTAAAGCTTGACAATGAGAAAAACTTTAGATGGCAGGTCTCTGTGCTCCTGTGGAGTGCCAGGTACAGCCTATCCAGTAATACAGCCCTGAAATACTTAATTTTGTTTTACTGAACTTGATAAACGGAAGGTGATCGCTTCCCAGCTACATAGGATACTGAAAGCAATGGTCAGAACTGAAGAAAATAAATGCTGTCATTGTTCGATGTATTTTTCCTTACAAAAATATTTCTGGTTTAAATTCATGGATCTGTAACATTTGTATTTCTGTAGTAAAATTAGTATTAAATGCCCCACAGTTTTATCTTTTGTACTATTATTGCCAGAAAAATATCACAGCAGCTGTAATTCACAAATAACTAATTTGAATGTACTTTTTGATACTAAATATACTAAAATAAAATACTAATATGAGTACAGAGATAAGGTAACGTTACCTGTTCATTTTGATATTCTTTATTCCTCCCTTTATCATCAGAGCTTAACTTGATCAAGATGAGAATACTGTGTGTTTGTCATCTGGTTTTTATGTACGGAATAGATAGAGTTGTGCACGGACTGGTCCAAAGTGGCTTCTAAGCACGTGCAGGGAGGAGGAAGCTAAGCAACGTTATCCTTTTTTTTCCCCTCTAAATGTGTTGACATCTCTAGCTTTTGGAAGTAGTTTTGAGTAGATGTATTTAGACGGAAACATGGTTTTTGAAAAATCATCTTCTTGTCAGTTTTGTGGGTTGTTTCCAATTTAAGTTCTTTCCTACTGTTAACTACTATAGTGCCCTGTTCTGCTTCAAGAATAGTCACCAGAATGGTGTTTTACTGTTCTGCCATAGGTAGAAAGAATAGCACAGCAGGACTCCTACAGAATTTGCCTTATTAATGCTAAAATAAAAAGATGAGTAATAGAGAAAGGTCTTTCGGTATGTGTGACTGTGGAAAACTGCACCGTTTGAAGTGATGTTTGAATGACCGTGCCCTCCAGCAAAGCCTGCCTATTGATTGCTGTACGTCAGGTAGGATGATGGTGGGGTAGCTGAAGGACTGGATCAGGAAGCATTGCTACTGCCACATCTGAATTTTGTTTGGAAGGTGACATACTTGGGCCACTAGAAAGAGCATTAATTTACTTGTTTGCCGTCATGGCAGAGAAAAGAAACTTTCTAGGAAAAAGGTAGTGGTAAAGATTTGTGCTACCTGGCAGAAAAGGATAACAATACTTTAGTAATGTCCCCTGAAAGTGAAATTTTATGGAAAGTGAGGTATTTGTTCATACATAGGTGTAAAGCCATACCATTTCCAGCTGAGTTGTCTTATTTCCCATGTGGGAAGCTGCAGTTATAGAATGGAAGGGCTGCTGCTGGAAAGAAACTGTGTTTGATTGACCACCCTATTCTGGTCCTAGTCCTGCTGCTCGGGAGTGTGTGAAGATCTATTGACAGGAGATTCCTCCAAATGGGATTGGGCAGTCTGGATTTTCTGAGAATGGAAGGTATGAATGAGAAGAACTGTGTTGTATTTCAGTCAAAAAGAATAAAAAAAGATGAATTTCAGTGGCAGAGCTTGGAACAGTTTGCAGTGAACATACAGTGTTGGCCACACTTTCACAGATGGAGAAACTGAGGTAAAATGTCATGTGAAATGTCTCCTAGCACCAATTTAAGTAATTACAGTCCAATTTCACTCTCATTTCTGCCTTGTAGCACTAGGATTACTCTTACACCTTGTTTCTGGTCAGGGTATGACACTGAATCACCTCACTGAAATGAGGGAGCATGAGGCCTCCATGGCGCCAGGGGTCAGGAGGGAAGGCAGTGACAGGTCCTGGGATGAGCCCACAGGCTCTGCAGCCTCCTCCCCAACTCCCAGAGTCTGGCTGCTTTGTTAATGTCGGCTCTGATCCTACACAGCCTTGGGTCAGGCTGTGGAAAGAACTGTGAGAAGCCATGTCTGGTGCCTCAGCAGCTCTGAGCTGCCTTTAACCTCAGCCCTTCGCCAGCCCTCAGCCTTGTTCCCTGCTGTTCCTCCCCTCGTTGTCTGGACTACCCAGCTTGACCCTGGACCTACCTACTCACCGGGGACATCTTTCCTCACCACAGACATGCCTGGCGATGGCAGGAGGGTGGCTGACCTACGTGGCTCTCCCTGCTCCTCATGTCAGGGGACTGAGAGGCTGTGCCCCACAGGAAGGCGACCGCACTTGTGGCACTGCCTGCCCTTGCAAACTCCTAGAAACATCTTCCTGGAAACAGTTTCTGTGAGCTACGTGCTAACACTGCCTGTCGATTCCTGACTGGAGAGGAGAGGGCTGCAGCTGGGCACACTCAATGAATTCAGTGGACGATGAAACCTGGCAGTCTGGCCCCAAGAAACATAAACCAACCGTTTTTAAACCTCTAGAACTTGAAGCCCAGCTGAGCAGTGAGTTTGTGGTCATTTCTGCTCTCTTAATGCTTGACTTCTGGCAGTTTTCTTCAGCTAGATCTATGCTCAGTGTTTAAACTTGTGTGGCTGCCCCAGAAGTGAAGGGTCACAAAATGGCGCCTGGTGTGTCCCCTCAGAGACTGGATCCCTCCCTCTCTCTCTGCCCTGTGTATCACGAGGTATTTTTTCTCCTCGTAATAATAGCAGTGAAGTTACCATGAGGTCTAATTATAGTATATTTAAGAATTCCATCAATTAAGAGTTTAAATTACATTGATTTCCAGGAGTTAGTGTGATGCTAAGGTAAAATGTGGGCCCACACAAGGTTCTTCCATAAACACGTGGTTTAAATTCTGCTTAAATTACTAACACTCATTCACTTGGCCTCTTTGTTTTTATTGTGACACTAAGTAACAAATAGGTTCCTCAAAGTGCAGCACCTCATGTTTTGCACCCACGTGGCCCAGATGTGACAATAGAAAGTTGAGGGCACCAGAAGTTTTGGCCCTAAATTTTCTCTTTCAAATTTGCTCCCTCAGCAGACCAACAGGTTCCTTTACATACTGCTGCAGTTGTTGGATATGCTGTGTACACATATGTGAATTTATTTTGGGGGGGTGAAATCCTCACCTCAGGGCATTTTGCCCATGTTGTCTGCAACTCTAACTTTTTTATTTTCTGGTCTATTCACCTGGCTTCACCTTTTGCGGTTTTTTTTTTGGTTCATATTCATATTTATAAGCGGTATCTTATTGTTATAGTATGTTTTTGTGCCTGCTGGAAAACAAAGTAATCTACAAGGACTCCACAGTCTCCTCTCGTTTGCCCAGATGATCCTGAGGATACTATGTGGCAGTTAGTAATTGCAAGTGGGATTTAAAGTTATCTGCAGATGCATAATTTTTATCTTCAGTAGCCCCCCTGGCACTCTCTCCAAGTTGTTAACAATTCATCTTTGCCAGTCTGTAATTGTGCCTTTGCTCTAGAGTCACAGGTATTTAGCTCACTGCGGAACAGGATGCAAAACAGAGTAATATATAATATGATTTATTTTTATTAGGTAGCATGAGTATGTTTTCATACTTGCAAGCTTAAAAGTTAGTCATCCTCTTTAGATTTTATGGTGATACATTAATACACAGATTCAGCAAAATGCAAAACTTAAAAGACATGCTTAAATGTTTTGCTGTATCTGAGTCTTAATATGTAATTGTATAAAACAACGTGGATTAAGGATATGCTTAAGTGCTTTGCTGAAGCAAGGAGTAGCAGTGGTGTAATGCATGAATAATACAAAGGTTTTGGAAAAGTACAGCTAAAATGAGCAGAAATTTTCATAATCTCTGATTGAATTATACAATTGTGTAGAAAATATTTTTTTATCCAGGTAAGAGCATATCAGTTCCTTATGTGATAAAGTGAAGATATGGATTTTTCTAGTATGACTAACACAGCAAGAGAAACCATACAATCAGAATTAAATTAATCTGGATTGTAATTTGTTAATTCTCACTTTATGGATGCCCTGAATGAAACAGATATGTTTTTCACAATAGTAAACAGATTTCCCCTGGACTACAGTAAACAAACCCCAAAAAACTAAAAAGGGAAATAACAAGAGGTGAGTGGTAATACACAATGCTTTTCATATGTGAATTTCTGTTCCACTTTTTTACCAGCACAAATATTACTTTTGTTTTGATCAGACTTCATGTTCTGCTGTAAAGAGGACATCCTGTGTACAGACCAGGGGCTGTGAGGCATGGCTGTTGGGGGGACAGTGGCACAGCCATGTTGTGTGATGAGGGAAGACCCACACTACCAGGTGGTGCCAACAGTGGTGCTTGGGAAACCTCCTGCCAGTTTTGTGCAAGCAGCTGGCACAGTCCAGATTGCATAAGCAGAGTTTAGCCAGACTGATATAGTAAACTTCTTGTGGGAGATATATAAAAATACTTGACGTTCTGTCTGTCCTTCTGTCTGGAACCAAAACAAGCCTCTCTACTGCTGAGAGAAGGTGGTAGCATATTCAATATGTATCAGTAGAAAAATTCCTCACTTTTAAAATGAGGGTTCATATATGGTATTATGAATACATTTCTACTGTGGGCAAGAAAGTTTATCTAAGTATTGCACTATTTATAAGAATGGCAGGACAAAGCTCTACCGTACCTTTACATCACATTTACGTATTTGTACCAAAGGAGTCTGCAAACTTTCACCTTTCTCTCCTCCAGCTGTTGTCCTGCTTTGGCTTTACTTGATGCTTCACAAACAGCAGCAAGTAATTCTCGTAACTCCTGCTTTTAACTCTCCCATTTTCAGTTCCTTACTCTATGTAACTAGAACCTCCTGTGTCTACTGTGTTTTTATGTTTTTAAATACTTACTTACTTCGCAGTAATTAAAGAGCATATATGACAAAGTAGTCAGCATCTTCCTTTTGATGCTCCTGAAAAAGAACCTGTGACTCAGATTTCAGACCACAGCAAATAACAGTTGAATTTAAACCCTTTTTGGAAGGTCTCCCTTTCAATAATTTGTTTGTTGATATCCTGATAACTATTGTGGAGGACCAAATGATGAAGTGTATCTTGATCACACAATATCATCACATTACTGGACACCTAAGGATTGATTCTAGTCACTGAATACTCTAGAACTTAAAATCTTTGAGACAGCATTCTTATGTATAAAACCAGAGTGTATGACATAATACTACTGCATTATTTTTAAAACTCTTTAAGTGTTTTGGATATAACTTCCACTGGTATTATATAAACTGTACAGAAATAATCTCCTGGCATTTGCTTGGAATGACAGTCATCAATTCCTACATGTTTATTTAAAATGTATTTGTTTTACACAAGTTTGTTTTAGATATTTTGCCAGGGAAAAAAGCAAGCTTTGCTAATATAGGCAGAACTAAAGTGTAAAATAAAATCTTCAAATCAGCTCTTAGTTCACAGAGGTAGCATGCACTGGAATTACTCTGCCAAAAATGTTGGCATTGAGTTTTGTTAAGTGCTAAGCAGAGGTCTCTTGGTAAATAGTCCCATTAGAAACATACTGTGACCTCTGCTGCTGGGATTCAGGTATGTGAGAGAATTGTGCTTAGGAGCTTTACTAGTCATGTGGTCAGAATGATTTTCAATCACTTTGGTCATTGCTGGATTAAAATTGAGGCTGCAGAGATTAATGGTCTGTTGTTACTAATCCACTAAACCCCTGTTCCTAGATCTTTTAAATTGACTGAACCTATAGATTGTGAAGTTACTGAGAGATATGGATTTGTAATGGTTTTAACTATCTTTCTTGATGTTTGGTGTTAGCAGTATCCTATTATTTATTGCTCTTTGAGACAGTGATCTTGGTTGTTCTTGAATGGAAGTGCACTTTATACTTTTTTATTTATACTATTCTATAGCACAGTAAAAGTGTGTATCATTTTAAATTAATGTGGATGAAGAAAGCTTTACTATGTTTAGATATGAGTTATCTAAACAGAACAACAGAAACAACCGAAATTAAGTCTTGTTTTTACTTGGTTGTTATAAATGGTGGCCGATGTCCCTAACTGTCAAAATAGTCACTATCTCCCTTCAGTCTGCCTGCCACTAACAGTGGTGGTTATCACCTGAAGTGGGCTTTACTGACATTTGAAGACGTGGCCAAAAGTGAAATGGCTGTTCCAAGCTTTTGGGAAATTATACTTTCTAAACTAGAGCAGTATTTGGAGTATTAGGGCTCAGGGCTATTCCCAGAGATGGAGCACAGTTAGTCATAATTTCTGTATTTAATTTCAGTATATAATTTCTGTGCAGGTATAAGCAGTTTTCCCCAGGGGAAGAACAAAAAAAAAAAAAAAGAAAGAAATGAGGAACCAGTTTGGTTCATCCATCTACTGAGACATGAGGAAACTTTGGGCACAACAGTGCAGTTGTGGGTTCCAGCAGGGATCTGTAAACAAGATGCATGAAGAGAGTTTTAAGAGTATGGGAGAGACAGGAGTTAGGGGAGAGGGAATAGCATGTGGAAGAAATCAAACTGTTACTGTGGCTGGGAGAGTTCTGGGGACATTTAATCTGATTGGATAGCTTTACATTAGGCAAGGAGAGGATGGAGCCCCTCTCATAAGTGTTTTAGGCCCAATTTACTACATCTGTGCTTAAGGTTGCAAATTGGAACTGTTTTGGCTTTCAGGTGTTTGTAATTTTGTGAAATACTCCATTCTAAAAGTGTAATTAATAAAAGAAGAGTTTGATTTTTAGTTCTAGAGGAATGAAAAGACATCATTTTAAAAATAATTTTCTTTGATGAAAGAAGTTGAGTACCTGGTGCCTGCCAGACTGATGTGGACATATGCAATGTCTACATGACATACAGAAGAAGAAATTGGTTTTGATTGAATAGATAATGTCAACAGCGTAGCTCTAAAGAATTAGGTTTTGGTGCTTGTTTAAACTGCAATATGACTACCTCTTTCATAGGGAAGCATTCTTAAATTATCATTTATTTATGTCTTCCTCTGAATGTGTTTTTGATTCCTATCATTATATACTGAAAACAAGCAGAAATTTTTTGGTTTTGTGTTCACCGCACAAGGTTTAGATATCACAGGCAAGTACACTTTTGCATTTTAACTGCACTTGCATTAATCTGTGAGGAGACTAAGCTGTATTTGTAATTTGTATAAATTAACAACCCATTAAAATAATTGAAAAATAATGCATTTCAGATTAAAAGGATCAGTATATCACAACATTTTATGACATTAAATTACTACAAACATATTCTACATGTTTATACTAACATACAGCAAGGTAACATGGATTTAACTTTATAATTGACTTACAACTTTGTCAGGGAATTCTAGTGATAAAAATAAACCCTTTATTTCTTGCAACCATCTCTGTTTCTGAACCCTGGTGACTTGGCTTATTCTTTTGCCTTCTGGTTATCTCAGTAATAGTATGTCTTGATTAAGGACTGCAAAAAGCTTTTACATCTGTTCTTGTCACAAAGCTACGTTGGATAAAGTACGCCAAAGATAACTCATCATGCAAACTATGAACCTCCAGTTATTTCTTTTCCTCCAGATTTAATATTGTGTTCAAATAAAACTGGGACTATGGAAGTAAACCTGAAGTATTTAAATGGATTTTTGGCAATTTCTCAAAGCTCTCTTGAGGAAGAAGAAAAGGTTAATGTATGACCGAAATGTATATGACTGGATGAAAAAGATTAAGTTATTGTCCTGACAGCTATAAGGAAGAACAGTCCTTGTACTTCCTTGCACAGGAAATCAGAGTTCACCATCTAAGTGAAAACAAGTCACACTTACTGAGGTAAATAGATCAATAAGAATAGTTATTGTGAAACTGAGAGGAAAAAGTGACCTCTTTGTTATTGATGATAGTAATACCTGATACCAGCTAAACACGAGGCTTGTTCTCAGGTCATGTTCTATAGAAGTCTAATTTGTGAGAACTAGAGACTAATTAAACTCACAACATAAGGGAATTAATGTTTGCAGCTTCAAAGACAGGCTTTGAAACTTCAGATGCATGTTGCAAGGGATTTAGACCCGGGTCTAAATTCTAGGTCCATGGTAGGCTGGAAAACAGTAGCATGATCTTTGGCTAGCACTTACGCCAACCACTGAGCAGCTCTTCCTACCTAATGAGATTCACATCGCAAACAAATGAACCATTTGTAGAGTGGAGAGACACCAAATAGTCTCTCTGTATCCGTCTAATGTACTTGTGACTGCCTCCTGAATGGCTTCGCAGAGTTAAGTTGAATTGCCCAAGCTAGTAGCTGAAAATCTATGGTGCTAAATCTATGGTGCTGTCAGGGTTAGCTTTCTCTGTTTAGACACTTTAGGGACCAGGACTTGACTGTCCGCTGTCTGGCATCCAAAGTAGTTATTTATAGCCCCATTGAGTAAGCGAGAAATGCTATTCTATTAGAATGATAGCAGTTTTTACCCACTTGGCTTGAGTGTAACAAGCAGCCAGATCCTGAATTTACATAAATCAGTGCAACTCAAAAGGTCTGTTCCAGTTTGTTAAAGAAAGGAGGCAGCCCAGAGCATGGGTACTGCAGGTCCTGGGATTTTGGTAGGTTGGCTTTATAAGTAATTCGCCCACAAGCTCTCTTAACCTGAATGTTTATTGCATGGTTTAATCCAGGTTTAAGACTGACTTAAATATTTTAACAGTTGCAAAGTAAACATGTAGTCTGCTCATTTTTGGGGATTTGTTTTTACAGCAATCATACACAGAGAACCCTATTATTGACGGTCCATTTTTTTAAAGCTTCTGCCATCCCTTGCACTCTTGGTATTGCTCTTTTTTTCTCAGTTGCTCTTAAAGGCAATATTAACAGATGGTATGCATTGCTCATTAAATCTGCATCTACACCTCTCCAAGGACTGCAAAGATGTTGGGAAACAGACCATGTTACTGCAGTAAGTGCTTAGAAGCTTGGAACTTACTGTGATATTCATGTGCAGTTTTCACTATCAGTGTGTTTTGGGTAGAGTTACAGAGACATTGGTGACATATTTCTAATTGATCCAAGTCCAGGTGTGTGCCACTTTCTCACAGACTGAGAAAAATGTCTGTGTTTCTTTCATACCTTCTGTATTTGTGCTTTCATAGTGTTATAGTCAACAGCTCTTACCTTTTATATAAGAGTCTTAATGCTGTACATTAAACCTGTATATCTGTAACACTTTATTTCCCACCTCCATTTACATGTGTCGTCTGAGGTACCTTTGCTTTTCCTTGAGATCACTTTCTGTATAATGCTTAGCTCTTTTTGTCCCGTCTGCAGCGATGACACTCTTTAAATAGATAAGGTATATAGATGTTAGTTTTAGGCTTTCTCAACTTGAATGTATCTTTGTCTGAAGAGGCAGTGCTTTGATGTGTGAGTCAAAAGGGCATTGTGCCAGTATGGAATTCACTTTCTGTGTGTTTCAGATTGGTGATGAGAGATGCAGAAATCTAGCAGATAAAGACTTCTCATTTCGCTTTCTTTATTACTCAGATTGGAACTGATGGGATCTGACTAGCAATCCCAGACGTATCAGTATAGCCAGAAATAAGGTGCTCCCATCTTGTTTCTCTTAAGCTTTGCTTTTCTTTAGTGAAGTGTTGGATGAGACAGGTTACGTTGTTGTTGATTCCATGGTTCATGGAAGGTTAGGATTTAGTTCACGTTTCTTTCATAGCTGACCTGTGTTAGGGATGAAGAAGCTAAAAAGTGGATAGTGCATTAAGTGAAAATGAGGTCTATCCCTACCTTTTTTTACAGAAAAAAGCACTTCAACCCTTCTGTGTTTGAGCTGGTCTAAATGGGCACTGTGAGCAGAGGAAATTCAGTAATCTCTCCTAGTATTTTGTATTTGTATTTTTGATTTTCTGTTGGCTAGGGATATTTCATGTTCTAAAAGCAAAGTCTAAATAAAAAGGGATTTTAAATAAATCAGTTTCAATAAAGGGTTACAAAAAGGTGTATACTCACTTGTAAGATGAAATTAGCCTGGTTTGTATTAATTTAGATTATTTATTTGGAACAGGCTGAAGTGAACTTAGTAAAACAAGTTGAAATTTATCCAATACAATTTCTGAGTATAGACAAGAAGATTGCCTACCTTACATGCACATTTTTTCCTTGTGATTACAAGAGGCAAATGTTATATTCACGGAGATTTGCAAAATAAAAGGGCCGTCTAAAGAATCATCAAGAAAATAAGAAATTTTTTTAAGTTCCCAACTTTAGAAATGAAAAGTAATACAATCAAGAGTGGGACAGTTTATGTACAACTAATAGAAGTAGTGTCCCTAAATATGAAAATATGTCATTAATTATCAACATGCCATTGATACTATATTTGTCAGTAGCACAGTAGGACTGATCCTGAGCCATATAGGTGCAAGGCAGTAAAGTTATCAGTGCTCCATAATTTAAAGTGATACAAATGAGAACTGAAGCTGCTTCACTGAGTAACTAGAAGGCCTAAGCTGTGCTTAATTCTCCTAGGAGTCTTGCTTCTGAACCTATTAAAACTGCTGAAGGTTTCACCACTAACTTTCACTCTACCAAAACTGGACCGCAGGGACAGCAAGTGACTTTCACCTAAGATATTTCAAAGCTTAGGCAGTTTAAGGTCATTCACTTTTCTTTCCTGAGGGTAATTTTCTCCTCCTTTTGACCTCTGTCATGGCTTGCACCCATTCCCTAGTTCTGAGTTAGGAGAGAAAAAGGACAGGAGTAGACGAGTAAGAGGGATAACGAGTATTTGGTTGTAAGGGAGTTGTGAGGGTTGGAAGATGACTAAGGAATGGCTAAAAGAATGAGAATATAGACTAACAGGGAGGATACTGGCAATGGAAGATAGCTCTGAGATTGGGTGTTTCATAGTGTACTTCACCAGAAACAAATGAGAAAGAGCATTGATGACAGTCCACGTTCCTAATTGCTTTTGGTTCTCGTCCTATTTAAATAGATAGAAATCCAGTTGGTGGCTTCCATAGGAACAAGACAGTCTTTTTGTCTGAAGAATCACAGAGATAGGTATAGAGAGCTTGACTGCTCAGTCATCAAATCTTTATTTATTTTTAAAACCTTAACTTACAGCACAGAAACTGTCAGAATCCTTGAAGGCAAAATTGTTAATAACTTAAATGCTCTAAAGTTCTTCACCATGTAGCTGTTGACCTTTGAGGAGTCTGACTGCTTACTAAGATTATTTCATTAGTATCTGCACATTGACTTCCTGCCAAAAATTCTATCTGCTTTTCCCTTGCATGGTTTTGTTATTTTGAAGGTCTTCAGCTGTGGAATAAAATCCACTATGTAACAAGGAGCTGGCAGAGTTGGAAGCTCTCCAGTAAAAGCCTTCCCAGGTTAAACTCTGGTGATGCTGAAACATTACAAGTGTTTTATGTGGCCTCCTTTCCCTTGTGCCTTACCTAACATAGCTGTTCCTGAAGAAGGGCAACAGTTAGTTTTAGTTCCCACTGCCCCCAAGAGGATTTTCTACTTGTTATTTACAGGATGGAAATTATACATCGTTTGAACTTCAGACTTAGACTTTGCTTTCATTGTTTTATCAGCCTAAAAACGTTTTTTTAAAAGATGAGCTTAGTGATCCCTCTCATAGAGTTGATTAGTTATGATGTAAATGACAGCATGGATCTTGTTTCATATTTCAGTGCTCAGCATTTCAGCATTGTTGAAGACACTTATACAAGCGGTCTTAAATAACATGTGAATAGCACAATGAAAAAGCACAAGGAAAGGCTGTATCAGGATAGGTAGCTTGAGAGCAGATTAACTACCAGTGGCCACCAGAAAAACGTCAATTTCTTTCTGATGCAGGATAAAAAAGGAGGAAGATGGATACACACTAGTTTTTCTCTTTTCCTAGTTTCCTCCCCAAAAGGAGAGGAAAGTCAAAATGTCACCTGAAAAAGCTGGATGGAGCTAGCAACTTTCTATGGGCAGTTAAAGATGTCTGAGCTACGAATGTTCTGTTTATTGAGCCTACAGGGCTGAGATCAATTTTTTTATGATAGACAGAAATTGATGAGCCCGTCAAATAAACAGAGCCCAGAGGATGAAGGTATGTTTTATACCTTATCATTAGATTTTGAGTTCTATCCCTTGGTATATTGGCAAGGCCTGCATTTCGCAAAGGATAAAGTAATTCTCATGTTCCAATCCAGTGGAGTGAACAAACAAACATTCTGCAAACATTGCGGATTCAGGATCAGTTTCAAGGAGAGCCCAATTAGAAGCGTACGAAGGCAGCCTGGCCTGTCTCCCCGGGATAGGGCATGCATGAGTGTAGGTGCCTGCCAGGATGGAGCTCTCCTCCTAATTGGAGCTTTTGGATACTACTCCAACCTGAATTATATTGTGCACAGTAAGTCAGCACAGCTCCACTGATCTTGCTAAATACACATCTGACTTGCACTAGCTGTAGGGTGGCTCTTCCTAGAGGTGAGTGCTGTGGGCCTTATTTTGCTCTGCAGGTAGTAAGGGAACTTGAAGCAAGTGTGAGAAGGCATTATTATTCTTCTCAGTTTTTCCCAGGTTAATACATTGGAACCTCTGGCTCAGGAGATTCCTAAACCTCTAGCTGTAACAGCTGGGAGGTTTTAGATGAAGATTCTCTCTTTGCTGCCCATTTTTGTATTCTTTTTTCGAGCACTTTTGCGTCTGACTATTGCTGCAGATCAACGGTTCCCAAACTTGTTTGTCCCTGCATCTAGGGTATGGGATAATGGGGGATGGAGCAGCTCTGAGAATCCTTTGCCAGAGAAGGGAAGAGAGTGTGAAAGGTCTGGAACAAGAAGTGTCCATGGGTGTCAGGAGCTTAGAGTTTAACCACTGCTTCACAGTCTTCCCCTATTGGGATTACTTTCTTTCAGGACCTTTACTACAGAGTTGGGGCTCACCTCCATAGCTTTGACCCCTGGTTCTGTCCTTGCTGAGTGCAGTGCCTGCCCCTTTCCTCAAGTTTCTTTTTACTGCTGTAACTGCTGGTCCAGGTACTCACTTCCCCAGGTGTATTCCCCTCTCCTACTCCCAGAAGCTCTTCAGTAGCCCACTCTTAAAGGAAGCACTCCTATATCATCTACTGGGTTCTTCCAATGATCTAGTCTGCTGTTGTTCTTTCATATAAATTACATTCACATTTATTACAGTTGCAAATATTATGCACATTTGTACACAGATGTATACCCCATCACACTCATACATATATTTGCTTGTATAAGTATGATAAAAATGGAGTCAGCAGCTGAGAGAAACAGATTTCCTTGATAAGCTTGAAATAAGTTATAAAGCCTACATCTTTATCAAATGAAGTGCTTTGGGCTGGATTTTGGTGTCTGCTATAAGTGGGACTGACTGGCTGGGTGAAGACAGCTGTGCTACGTGCTGGGGTGGGAAGACAAGCAGACAGTTGGTGCGGAGGAGATTGCACCCGAATGAGGTGCTGTGAAATGGGGGAGGCAAAGAGAGAAAGAGAGGAGAAATTAGGTCGGAGAACCAGTTAGATATGGGAAAGAGAGGAAAGACCTAACCTTGTAATCACTTTGGTAGGTACAAAGATCATGCCATTTTGTAGATTTTTTTTTTTTAGTTTTATTAAAAAATAAGAGTAGGGGAGAGGTTAAGTGAGGAATTCATACACACTCACAATCTAAAGTTATCTTAACACTTTAGAAATACCATAAGTATGATTGCCTGTGCAAGGGTTATGTGGGAAAAGACACTAATTTAGCAAATTCTCATTTTATTGCAGAGGTTGTGGGACACAGTGAATAAAGGAGGGGATTGCAGGAAGAGGAAAATATAGTCACAAAGGAATTTAAGGCTTCTCTAGAGAATAGAATTTTATCACTGTCTTTGCCAGAATTTGTGTTGCTTGGCAACGCACTTTAATCAAACTTTTCAAGGTTGGTCACTAATTGTACATTGCTTGTTTCCCTCGTGGCCTGATTTGCAGAAGCGCTGAGCAGTTACAGCGAAAACAGGTCAATGGGAGAAATGTTTTGTACATACCACGTGCTCTGCAAGTCTAAGTTCTGTAAAAATTGCACACTGGGGCTACAAATTGGCTAATAAAAGGTAGAGAACATCTTTCTCTGGCATTCATTTGCAGATTTCTAGAAAAGGGACACCACCTCTTCAGGAATGCTCAGGAATCAAACATTTTGGAAGGTTGAGTTGTGTGCTAAAAATCCATGATACTTTTACTGTGAAGTGCTAGGAAGACTGACTGGAGTGGCCTTCTAGGGCATTGCCTGGTTGGCTTCAGTTAATGAGCCTTCAGAGGGTTTTCTTCTGCACTGAGAGTCTAAGCAGCAGCCCTTTCTCTCTATCTTGGTCCTGAGTGTTAGGTTGAGGAAAAAAAATGCTCAAATAGTCATCTTAAGGAAAGCATAAAGCAAAACCAGTCCTCTCCTTTTACTCAGCTCTCTACTTCCAAGTGTTGGCCCCACCTGAATTTGTACTGACCTATCTAACCTAAGAACCATTAGGTTCTTCGATAATTGTTAGGTGCAGGTCTGGGTTCAGCTCATGTTCTGTTGAAGTCACTGTGCAGTTTGACCAGACTGCAGTGGAGAAGAAAGAAGATCAGACCCTTAAAAAGACAGCTTTTGCTCTCTGTATAGAAGGAAGCAATGCCCAGTGATGCCATAGGTATATAATGACAGCAGTCCTCTTGTCTGCTGTGGCTTAGACTGAAGTTTGGAAACCTTTTCCTTCCTGAAGTCCAGACAGGTCTTTTTGATATCTTTTCAAGGGGAAAGAGCAAACATTAAAATTAATCTTATTTTTGTCTTGTTAGTATAGGATAATGCTAATGTGACTGTGGGCCATATGTAATGAGGTATCTGGCTTCATTCAGCCTCTAAAGTGCTTCTTAATCTGTGTATTGATGATAATAGACTATCTAGCTCTTCTAATGCATGGGAGACTATTAAAGAATTTCTATATTAGCCTTTATAAAAGGATACAAGCATGTGTAGGAGGTAGGTAAAACATGTCATGTTTTAATCCATTAGGAGTGACTGTAGTTCTTAATTCAAAGCCTAGAGAACTGTAATTTATTTGAACAGTACATTCTATTTCTATAGTACCTTTTACTCAAATATCTCAAAATGTTTTCCACTAATTGTTATACAGAAATAAAGAGATATTGCTGCTCAGTGTGTAGAACCCTCTTTGGGTAGGTCAAAGACAGTTGACTCACAGCTCACTGCCAAAGCAGAATGGTGGAGCTTTGCACTGCATTTCACAGAGATAATTGCCCAGACAGACTATAAAGCAATCAAAAAGATGCCTTGAGGATCTTGAGGCTTCCACATCCAAATCTTGTATTGTTCTTAGTGCAGATTTGTGTGAGGCAGGGTGGCTTACAGCTAGTTGGTACTCAAAGTTGAAATAGTATAATTGATGCCAGTTTTTTATGACGTTAGTTAAACCCAGTGCAAATGTCTGTGTAAGCATTGTTAGTGGATTCTGACCTCATTTATGTCAATTTATGGTTGAAATTGTATTCATAGTTGTGACAATAACCTGACTACTGCTGTACTAGTTTCTGTTGACTGACTTCACATGAATTGATGGAGCTTCTGGGTTTGCAGACAAGACTTCAACTTCTTTGAGAAGCAGTGCCAAGGAGAAGGGTAGGGGTGTTAAGATGATGAAGCAGAAGCTTTAATACAAAATGCCTGTTCAGGGTGATAGTTGTCCTAAGGAAATAGGCCAGTGTGTGTCCCTCATGTCCACCCAGTACTGTCAACCCCATTTCACCACAGCACTTGTGCATATTATGCCACACTAAATTCAAGCACGTGGCCGAATGCAGATGGAAGAAAAGTGGTGCCATTGTTTAAGCAGGCATTTGGAGTTTAGGGTTTAATATTTTCCTTGGTTAGACTGTCTTTACCATTTCTTTGTCATTTTTTTTAAACCCGGGATGAATGAAAAGTTCAAGGGAAAAGAAAAAGATTGGCACCTGAGATCAGAGGTGACATGATTTCAGAATTGTTATACTTTTTGAGACAGTTGGAATTTGCTAAGTTTCTCGAACACCTTGACACTTACTGAAATTACAGCAGTGTTATCTGTGGATTACTGCTGTGTTTAATAGCAACAGAATGGTTAATGCCTAACATTTTAATGTGTACTTAGCCTCTGATCTGTGACAAGTCTATAATTGTCTATTGAAAATTCTTTAAAGATGTATGATGAAAAGTGATTTAGATTGCTTTTAGATTATTGACTTAATTTCCAAAAGGGAATGCCTAGCCTTTTGGGGTTTTGTTTGTTTTAATACTCAGTAATGTAGCTTGACGGTCCACAAAACCATACATGTTTTTTTTTACTTTTCAATGTAGAATAGCTACCAAAAGAATTAAAGGAAAGAAAATGTTGATGTCTTTATGTGGTAAAGATATAAAGATATAGTTTGCTAAATGCCAGTCATGCCAAAGTGTTCACTCTTGCCAAATTCACCAAAAAGTTTTGCAACTGTATTCATTAAATACCACCCAAAGGAGAAACTTTGCTCTTTTACTCTGAGCTATTTCTGGGGTAGGGCAGAAGGAAAGGTGTAGATCTTCCAACTCAAATCCAATCCACCGCTATCCCTACAAAGATTATTAGGATAAATTCTGCCCTGTGACTGCTAGCATAAATACTGAGAATTACTGAATTGTCTTTGAAGAGAAGCATATTTTAAGAAAGCATGAACCCCCAAATTGATTATTTTTTTTTTGAATAGTCTTCTGGTTTTTTTTGGGAGTAAACAGACCTTAATTACTTCCTTATTATGAGAGGTTGTTGTTTTGGTTGCTGCCCTCACATCTCCCACACACTCAGGTTGCTTTCTAATGGCAGAAAATAATGAAAAGAAATGGTGAGTGTTTGTAAAGTAAATATTATCACCTTTGTGTGAACCTGCTGATGGCATAGCCGATCTCTAACCAGCTGAGCTGTGCAGCAATAGTACAAGTCCAGACCCACATTCTTCATATCTACCTTGGGTTGCAGTTGTGGAAATCACAGTTAAAGAAATCCCTACTCAAAAAGAAAGTTTGTGATATAGATGGGTCACAAAAACATGTGTGTTTGTTTTGGAACCGTATTCAGTGCGTATTTGAAGTCATCAGAATAATTCCTATCAGTTTACATGTTTTAGAATGCGCCTAGTGTAAGCTGTTATGAGAGCATCATTTATCAAAGTGTTGTGTTCTGCAGAGTGCTGTGTCAGTCTTGTTAAATCTTATTAATCTTCACTCGTACAGGAAAACTTTGAGTTACATGGACTGCTTTCATTACTAAGAGTTACAGACTCAAGCTCCTTATGTATGATGGTGTACCAGTAAGAAGACCATAAACATGCATGTATTTGAGAACCAGGAGTGGAAGGCAGGACATGGTAAAACATTGCAAAAAGGAGACACTTGCAGAAAGGATTTGGCCTAAGGTCTGAAGGCCAGTAGAATATGTTGAAGTAGGTGCAGCCATGGTTAAACTGTTTGTTCTCCAGCTAAATAATGGGGTTTCTCAAATTCTTGAATACAGATGATGATTTGCATTTTGTACTGTTTCTAGCATATGACCTCTACAACTTTTTGGTGCTGCAAAAAGTACAAAAAATAAATAAGAGCAGTCTTATCAACAAACTGCTGCACAAAGTCATGTTGGGGAAAAAACAAACAGATGCCACATATACAGTACCATAAGGATTTAAGGAAACACATGATTCCTTTTAGGTATGTGGCTGGAACAACTCCAACCATGTGTGGAAGGGTGGGGATCAGTCTGACTAATGTAAAATAAGTTGGCATCTTCTGGTAATAAGTTTAGTTTCCTGTATGACTGAGTGAAAACCTGGCATTGTAGCATGCCAGTCGCTGTGAACCTGGCCTGGTATGAAGTTGAAAGCTGGATAAAGGACCCTGGTGTAAGAACCTTTCCATGCATCCGGTTTTGTCATCCAATTTTGACCCTAAGTATCTGTGTAACAGGGCTCAAAATCAAGTTTACAGAGTCAATAGTATTGTTCACTGCATAATTGTATGGTCACCCAGCCAGATATAGGGGACTTTGATTTGTGTGCATTATTCATCAGCCCTCACTGGGTTTCCCTGGTGGTTGTTGTAGAGTTTCATGAACAGCAAGGCGAAGGACATTCATGAACATTTATGCGAAGGAAAGAACTAAAATGTGCAGAATTCAGTCTATTTCTCCTGGCTGCTAGCGTGACAATTTTAATGTCTATAAGGCCAATGTCAAACTGTCTTAATTTTTTGGACACAAACAAGATTTTGTTTGCTTGAGATTAATTTCAGTATTCCAAGTATTTTTTAAAAACTGCTAATCTCCTGACTAGTTTGCCTAACATTTGGTAGATTATTTCAAGCAGACTTAAGAGTTTATAGAGCAGCTGTGATGTTATGCATAAAATCCAATGTGTTCCAGTGGGAAGATCAAAGGCCTGGAAGTAACTTACTTCCTACAGAGTCTGACCTCTCCTATCAGTGTTGTCACTGACTTCTGCATGCCTTTCCACCCATCCCTTATCTACTGGTGCTGCTCACCACCCAGGCACAAACCAGATCTAATACTGCAGCCATAGAGCGAAATTAGCCTGGTACACAGCACTGTAGCTGTTATGACCTGCTGAGAGACAGAGCAGTCTGTATCTATTTGGATATATATGCCATGTGTGATTTCAGGCAAATCATAGTAAAGGAAACAAGTTAGTTCTCAGCATAATGTGGTTGGTACTTTCCTTTCAGGACTGCAGAGGCTTTGAAGGGGGCAGTTGGGTTGGCCATGCCTTCTTCATTTGTACCTGCAACCCCTTCCACATACATAAATCAAAGGCTTAAGTGGCAAAGGTTGAAATACAGGAAAGAGGCAGGCATAGGACATGAGGACATGATTTTTGTTAGGTACTGTGTTTATGGAATAGATCTATAGGTCTGCAGATCCCACTGTTCTCTGTTCCCATCTACAGTGCTCAGCATATGCGGATGACTCAACAGACATTTATTTGTGGATAATCAGGTTATGGGTTGTCTGTGTCTCTAGGGAATGTAGTGTATTCTTCAGGCGGCTGCACTGCAATGAATTTGCCACAGTTATCCTGAATTGTTATTTGAAGCATTCACTGATCGAAATTGAATACAATAAGAATCTTAAGTGAACGAAACAAAGCTTCTCCAAATTGGCCTGAATTCAAGGACATTTTCCCCTATTTCTGATAGTCTGAAAGCTGGTGCTCTGGGACTCTTGGTCTTAACTGCTGTTGGAGTATATTACTTTGTATTACTGCACTGTGGTCGTGTTTTTAAAGTTGAATGTCTATTCATTTCAATAGATGGACAACTGTTTAGCATTTTGATAAATTAAATGATGTAGGCAATGAGTGTTATTGATGGGCACGTTTTCCTGTACTGCTGTCATATTCAGTAGTTAACACAATAGTTGGTAGGCAGCTAGTCTTTATGGCTAAGGTACTGGAATGAGCCTGTCTGCAACTTGTCTCCAGGTATTCCAGGCTGGTAAGGAGGGAAACATATAAATTTAAAATCTACACCTTCTATTTCCAATCCTGAGTTGGTTTTACCCTCACTAAAAAAAAATAAATCGTTCCTTTTGCTACAGGCAACAATAAAAGTCTGTCTGAAACTTCTGTGGGTTTTGACTTCGAAGAAACGGGACTACACAGATGAAAAGAAGGAAAGTGAGGAAATCCCTGATGAAATCTTTGCAGTGACATATTTCTCCATACAGCTCCCTTGAACTAAATACATTTTTTAAGTTCTTACTTTTGGTGGATTTTTTATTTTTCTTTTATCTGTTGACCAAAGTCTCATATGTCAAAGACAAGGAGAGGAAGCTATGAACAACAGATATCCAAATGAACGTGGTTTTTTTCTACCCAGGATTTCTGCATCAATAATTTAGAAAGTGATTAAAATTCTAGATCAGCAAAATGAAGCAGGTACAGGCATCACAGGTGGTGTGAAATATCTTCCATCTTGACTTCAGAAATGAATGAGAGAGAGGAAAGAAGCATATCACTGCTTTTGACTAATGGCTAAAGAAGTCGCTGAGAAAGATGAATTGAGGACACCTTTGTAAGGACCAAGAAGCCAAGAAATTTAGTAGGGTTCAGAAGGATAAGCTGCTCTCTAAAGTCACCCAGAGGAGACAGAGCTGTGTCATTTCTAGCCAAGAAAATTGTTGGTTGGTTGATAGGAATAACAGAATAGCAGCAGAGTGCCATAATAATGCTGCTGTCTCGGGAATCAGTCCAGAGAGGGGGAAGGGTATGACTTCTTCCAGGATGAGTGGATAAACATAACTATGGACAGATGGATAATCTCTGAGGGATATTCCACAGAACTGCAGGGAAGCAAAAATGGTGGTGGGAGGCATGGAGAGTGATTTGTCTCTTGTCAAAACGGAGCATTACAAAGTAAAAAAAAAAACCAACAAAAAAAAGTTCTTCCCAATCTTCACCTGACAAGTGGGATAAATAAACAATACTTCCAAACTAGTACAAGTTTTTAGGGGTGTCTCTTGAAAATAGTGCAAAATAAATGAGTAAAAGCTCTACATGCAGGTATCTATATGGCTGTCATCACTGTAATATCTAAACAGTAATTAATGAATTGGAATGTCAATACAATATGACATGGCTGGCAGCTGAGATGAATAAGACATTCTTTTCTTATCTGTCTTGTCTTCCTCTGGCAGCTGATCTGACTAGAATTTTTTTTCCCTGTTGCTGCTCCACAGTTCCTCCTCTCCAGTTCAACTTTTCCACAGTTACTTTGAATCTCTGATTTTAGAACTCTGAAAAAAAGCTGGTTTTCTTCACTTTTTCCAGGTTTGGATTTAATGTTTAACCTTTAACATCGATGGTTACTTAGGGTAAAATGGTAGTAGTGAAATATATGTACTCTGTTTTATTAATAGGAGTTGACTCTTCACCATTTGGGTTACAGGGACATAAGTGGATCAAGGTCTCAATAAGTCTGCTTTATTTTCTTCTCTACTTTCCTAAGCTGCCTCTTGTATTGTAAATTAATTTTATGCAAAGTAAGTGTGCATACACAACATTCGTGTTTGTCTCGTGGCCAGTTTAATACTACTAGGATTTTGAGCTGTGCACTTGGGGTTCATAAATGATGTAGTGGGTAAGTATAAAGGTACATTGCAACATTGGATAGCTTTTTATGATGCAGGGCCAGAGTCTCTGCTTACTTTTTGGGCACTCTAAAGAATTATTTCTTGTTGGGAGTTGCTCTAACTCACCCCAACTGTCTCAGAAGCAAATATCCTTCTTTAGTCTTTTCTTACCTCCAGTAATATACAGTTATTTTCCACAGTTCTTCCAGGAATGTGAGCGTGGGAAACATATATAAACATCCTGTATTGTTAACATGGGCCTTGGAATTTTTGATAGGTAGCACACAGAAACAGACTGATGATCCTAACCCTTTTTGGCAATTTAAAGGGAATGTAATGAGTTTGTTGCAATTTAAGATTCTTCTAGACTTCTGCCATGTATAATAATGGCAATATGCATAAACTGAGCTCTTTTGAAAATCTGCATGATGTAAGAACATTATTTCGAGCTAGTTATGATCTGCTTTAGTCTGAAACAATACTTTATGTTGAAAAATATATCACAATCTTGTTAACACCACTGAAAGTATTGCTCCATACTGGAAGAAAGGCTGTCAGTTATTAATTCAGAAAAATTAGCTACAAAGTGGTTTTTTTCCCCTATTCTGTTAAGAAACTTCTAGTAACCAAGAACCATCTATTCCTAAGAAACTGATAAACTGCAGTGGTGATGGTGAAGAGCAGTTGCAATAAAGCCACATTATGATGGCTTCAATTTTCTGTCATGATGCCACTGACTGAAATGGATCCATATCTTGGCTTAGCCTCTGACATTAGATTTCTTCTTGATGCTAGCAAAGCTGTTATTATATGGCCAGAAAAACATTTTTTGACTTTGTGATCTCAGAAAGCGCCAGGACATAAGGTTTAAGTGCTGAGGATTTAGGTAGTCCAGTGAGCTGTGAGATGATCTGGATTAGTGCCCTGACTGTCAACCCCGGGATGACTAGAAATCTAGGTCTCTGAATCCAATTCAGTAAAATCAAAATAATTTTGCCTCCCCTTTGCCATTAGCTTTTGACTGATTGTGGTGTTTGTTGCAATTGCTTTTGTTTAGATGTAGCTATGTTAGCCAGGAGAAAATGACTCTTCCCGTCTCAGGAACATGCGTAATTTTGTGTTGACTGAAGTTAGAGAATGTAAGTAATGTATGTGTAAGACCTACAGATGGCCATTGATAGTTCTGCTGATTTTCAAGGGAGAAAACCCCTTCTTTCTTCTTTTTCAGGTATGTCCCTTTGTTAAGATGGTGGAAAATGCTCATAATAGTATTAGTTAATCATTACCAATTCTCTGCATATGATGTAGGTCTTTAGAATTGTTTCCATATCACGTTCTGTACTGCAAGTTTTTGTGTGCTGTAGAATTCCGTGGGATTTGAGGCTGCTGTGTGTTTTATAGGATCAAGCACCTAATATTGATGCCATGCCATTAGTTTTGAGGTTAATTGGAAGACCTTTATTTTTTCCCCTTGAGTTTGCCTGAGCAGTGATGAATACTTAAATTCTGGGCACAGTTACCTCATGGGAAGACTGCGGAGAAATAATTTCTCTTTCCTGGAGCCAAAGATTTGGGAAAAGAAAAAAGATCTGCCTGTGGCAGCTAACAGGACAGTCCCTGGCGGTACTATTACTGATTGGTAACTTTCTGCTTAGAGAGTACAGAGAGCAACAAGGTTCAGAAACCCGATGACACATCAGTATTGTATGTGCTTCTGAGGAAGGAACTTAGTGGTTTCCTTTTAAAGGAAGCCCTATTAATTTAGCATTAAAAATGTATTGAACTTTAAAGGCTCAAGGATATTGAGGCCATTTCTTTGAAGTTGCTGTGTGTCCCCAAACCGCATTGAAATTAATGGGAGTAGAAGGCATGCAGTGCAAAGTTAATATCACAAGATATCTTGCTTCTTCTTACTGCATTATTTTATAGAGCTCTTCACACTTTATAACTAGACATGATTAAACAACCATTGGAGAGGAACTGCCCCATCTGACACAACACAGAGTAGGCTATAGTGTATTGTGACACTTCTGGCAGAGACTCTGGAAAACACTGAGGCAGCCAAATTGTATTAATGTGGTTTAGGACCCATGAAATCCTAAGCATGCCATCAAAGTCTGAGATAAAGGGTGCTGAGTCTCTGGCGTTACCCTTTGAATTTCCCACACTGCTTGCAATCAGTATTATGTTCTAATTGCTGCAATATAGCTATGTATTTTCCTCCTGCATTAATTTAATTACTTTGATTTCTTGCAGTAGTTCAGCTTTGATGCAATTTCAACTGTTGTGTCACAGAAGGAAAAGAACTGTACCTCATTCAAAAGTAATGCGAATCTCATAGATATGTTCGGGGTCTGAGGAAACAAAGCATCCCTAGGAAAATTCACACCCCTAGTTGATAGTAATTAGCAGGTAGAACCTTCAGCATTCTTTCACATCAAACAAAGCTGCTCAGCTTTGCCAGACTGCATATATAGAAATTCCCTGTCTCTCAGTCATTTCAGAAATTAATCTGTGCTGAAGAAGAAATTATGAAAAAAGTATTATTTTAAAAATTGAAGCAAATAACATTAGGTGCAACACTGCCTTAGTATTCTAGCCATGTTAGCCAAAAACTACTTAGAATCATAGAATCGTTAGAGTTGGAAGGGACCTTAAAGATCATCGAGTTCCAACCCCCCTGCCATGGGCAGGGA
>JAOXNO010000003.1:31687345-31730028 GCA_028565335.1 Limnodromus scolopaceus | reverse complement strand
ACCCTTTCAGTAAAGAAATATTTCCTAATATCTAACCTGAACCTCCCCTGGTGCAACTTGAGGCCATTTCCCCTTGTCCTGTCATCTGTGACTTAGGAGAAGAGACCGACCCCCGCCTCTCTACAGCCTCCTTTCAGGTAGTTGTAGAGAGCGATAAGGTCTCCCCTCAGTGGCATGATTGGATATATATACTTTATGGAAAAGTGCTTATTAGAAGTTGGCACCCATCACCCAAACCCATGTTTCTACAGCTTCCTTTTACCAGCATGATATAGCGTGAAGTTACCTAGCATGTTCATGTCCTGTTCTCTATAAATGTTATTTGGAATGATTCCTGCTTACACATAAGTTTAAAAAAAAAACTTATTTCAACTGTTTTGATAGTATTCAGAGGTCAGAAAGCAAGGAAGTTGTTAACTAATTGCATTTCTACAGCTGAGCGAAGCACAACTTATAAGCGCCTAATGAGCACAGTCTCATGGGATCCCTTCTACTAAATCTTACTGTTTCCTTTCTTGAACAATGGGATGATAACTGGTATTACAAGCCAGTTTTTACAGGTAGAGAAATGAAAGTGCAGAGTCACCTGCAATATTAATAGCAGAGGAAGAAATGATGTTCTGGAGTCCTGCCTGCCAGTTTTGTGCAGTGGTCTTTAGATTGGCTATCACTTGCCTTTGCCCCTTTCCTTGCCTTTTAAGATTTCAAATTCTTTAGTGAAAACATTCACAAATATATTTGACTGGAGGGTATGAGAATAATATCTGCCCAAGATGCTCCCCTCTGCTGAACAGAGCTGAGCCTTATACATACTTCTTACTTCCTGCAAACCGAGCTATTGCTAGATACTACTGAAGTCTTGCAGAGTTCTGGTGAGAGAGTGCTGTAAGCAGAACTAATGTGGGCTTAAGTACTTGTAAATGTCTTAGTTTATGGTTCTTCAAGTAGCATTTAGTGACTCTGGACACTCAATAGCTCTCATCAAAGGCCAACTACATAGGGACAGCAGATGCAGCTAGCTGTTAGCTATCCTGGAATGTTATGTCACGTTGTCACTACTACCAGCCTATGTATGAGTCTGCTTGTATGAAATCTCACCCTTTGGCCCAGGTTTTTAATTGGAATCTTATCAGGGAACAAAATTAGAATAAACAGAAAACACACAGAATAGTCAAGTTTCTGTGCCGTAGCAGAGTTCCAGTGATAATGCTTTACTTTTGCCCTCGGACATGATAAAAACAGGTCACGTCTGTTTTGCTTGTGTTGAATACTGTTTGGAATTCACAGCAGCAGTGAGAGCTTTTACACATGGGGATGGTAGAAGAAGGATTTATGGAATTGGAAAGTATTAACTTAATGAAAGACCATTTGCATGTTTTCTGAGGAAAACATTATCCAAAAAAAAAAAAAAATCTGGCATAGCTGATGAAAGCATTTTATTTATTGATCCCTTTATAATCCTTTGTTTTCCTTTTCCTCCCTCATCGTATGGTGATGCATACAATGTAGGCTGTAAGATTCATAAGCAGACTAACCTTTCTTGTCCTGTAACTATTCACTTATAAATGATGCTTTATATAGTGCCTGAAGTGTGTGTTGTTAGGTTCTTTTTATATAAAAAGGCTGCACAAAAACATCTTAAATAATAGCTACAATTATGTACAGACTTGTTTTAAGCAAACTGAACATTAATTATAGCTAATTGGATCTGCTTAGTTCTCCTGCTGTCAGGTTCACTTTGTACATGTGTATTCCATCTACTTTAAGAGGCATTTGTTGGTGTGAGCCAAAAGCTGGTACTTGTGTGACTGAAGATGTTGAAACTGATTTTTTAGATTGAGTAAATCTGTGTTCACTCTAAGTTTAGGCAACGCACCTTTGGGTTTAACAGTGTGCAAAATATCCATATAAAATGTAAAAATTAAAACGATTTAAAATAATTACAAAGTATGTACATTAGCTAAGATTCTGGAAATGGAATTTAGCAAAAAAGATTAAACTTCTTCTTAATTTTTTTAAAAATCATTCTGCAATGTTCTCTCTGGGGCTAATTTTCTAATAGAACACGTGATCCTCTGAAACACTACAGGAAAATTCCTCTAATTGTACTTTTTGCAATAAGGCACAGCCGTCTTGGATTACTTGTCAATGACTGAAGAAGATACCTTGAGAGTGATGAAGCTACTCAGAGTCTACTATGGAAGGTCCAGTAGTATTACATAGCTAAGCAATAGCTTCTGCTAGCTGGGAGAGAAACAGGGTAAGACCTATAAAGCCAATAGTCTGTGGGACACCAAGGGTTGATATAAGTGAAGATCATACCAACATCTAATACCTTATAAATACATCTTTCATTTTCAGTGTTCACTATTGTAAGAGCAGATTTGAGGATTTATTTTTCTTGTAGTAAGCACTATGCCATTTTTCTGTGAGTTTCATATCAAAGTATTAGCAATGAATTAATGCTTTGCACAAAGTTCATTATGAAACTATATGGCTCGTAGTTGCAGCAGGTTTTCTTTTTAATCTCATAACTATGCAGAAGAGGTAACAGTGATAAAAACGTGATCATGTATTTAATGCCAGGGCAATACTAGCCAGGTTATCACAAGCAAGACACTTAGGATGTAAGCTGAGTAGGGATAAGCATTCAGAGTGATTAATATAGCAATCAGAAGAGCTCAGATCAATAAAATTTGGATGAAAAAAGATTTTCTTTCCTAACGGCTGTGAGCCTGATTCTCCACAGTCTGGCATTTTTCATCTGCATGAAATGGCAGTAAAGTGAACGGAGAATTCTGATCAGGCAGGATTCTACTCCTGGCTTCTGCTCAGATGTGCATGACAAACAATGGCATCAGATACAAGCCTTTTTATCTTTTATTTAAGTATAGAAAGTAAATAAGTAATTGTAGAATGACTTGTTTCTATCTTGCAAATAAGCATATTTACGGAGGGTTATTTTGTATTAATTACAGCATTTTACATTGCGCCAGCATTAGCATTCCAACAAGATGAAGACCTCTTTGTGCTGCAAGTTATATGCAGATATTTGAGCATCTGCATCATGGTACCTGGTATCTGATACAATGTTATCTGATGATTTTAAAACAGTTTTACTGACTGAGCAATGACTTCTCTTTGAAACATAAGCCTACTCATTTTAACCTCTAAGACAGGTACAGTCATCATAACTGATGACTTTATGGGGCATTGGCATCTTTTGCTATTTGCATTTACTGTACATTTTTATGATCCTGTACAATGCTGTTTCCCTAAGTATGGAAGTCACTAGGAAACAAAAATGCACATCTTGCTGAATTTAGCCTGTAATTTTATGCTCCGCAATGAAACATACCTACAATAATCTGACAAAATGAAAGCAACACGTGTCATATCAGCTCCAAATAAATATCCTGTCTCCTCTACAGCAGCTGCATTGAAAGAGATCTGACATAATGGTGTTATATCAGCAGAGCTACTAATCTCAGATACTAGTGATTTCAGTAGCAAGGGAGAGAACACTGTAGCAAATAGAGGTCATTCAATATCCTCTAGCACTTTGAGCAAAGGTGGCAGTTTGGACTGGCCTTACTAATGGCAGAATACAGTGCTGATGCTAATATTGCTGTTGCAGAGTTGCTTGTGCACGTAACGTGCTCCTAACATCAAAGTGTCTGTTCAGATGGGCCTATTTATTTTGGTGCCTTGTAGAAGCAAGAATATTTCTTGGAAGTTAAAGGCTTACTCTAGGTATTAGAGGTAAAAGCAGAAGTCTCTGAGGTATCAGAAATGAATTCATTTTTTTTTAGATATTTAACCCTTTTAGGAATACAGAATTGCTTTCTAGACCTTTTGCCTCCTTAGTATCTTATGTGACAGACTGTGCCAAAAAAAGGAGCTGCTGTGGGGGAGCTACAGTGTTCTGCTAGGAACATAGGAGTATCGGAATCCCCAAAGCAAGTGCACATGCCTCTCTTTATGGTCCTCAAGTGGGAGAATTGCAATGAAGGGAACGATAGTTTAACTGAAATAAGAAGGATGCTGAGAGAATTTTGCTATTTTCAGTGTCATGAATTGGCACATACGAAGAATCCTTTTCCTTGGCAACAATTCCTGAGCCATAAGGTTGAACCTGTTTACCCAGGAACAGTGCCATTCTGTCAGATGGGCACTGATACACCAATTGTAGAGACCCTGTGTTGTATGTGCATCAGGTGTAAGTGTCCCAGATAGGATTCTCAGCAAGGATTGTCCATATGTCGGTTCATTCTAATTTTATATTCCCTTGTTCCATTATTAATCCAGGTATGGGTCTGATTATGTTTCACAAATAGAGAACAGCTTTTTCTCCTTTAATAAGACCTCTTGCCCACTTACGTAACATAGAATGGAGTAGTGCTTTAGAAGTTTTTGGAGGACAAACTTTCCTCCCTGGCCTTACCAGATGCCCTCCTTTTGCATTCAGAGAAATAAGACCTTTATAAATCTTTTTCCTTTCTAAGCAAAGTCCCTGTAGGATCCATCAGAGTAAGTCTTTGGCACCAAGCTAGATTTCATATGCACAGCAGAGTGGAAATCTGTGTTCAGTCACTCTCTGCACTATTTTGCAGGATGTTTTGTCTGAACTAGTATAAAACATGGAGGTTTCAGGGTTCAAGAAAGAGCATGGCACTGGGGATTGCCTCCCTGGTCTAGGGAATTGTCTCACAATCACCACCAGCCTTTCCTCTTGATTTTCTCAGTGGCCTCAGTTTTCTGTAAATCAGCAGGGCTCCCAGGATTGCTCTTGCCCTGTCTTAGATATTTTATATGGCTATGGTACAACATCTTATTTTGCTTATTTTTATGCTCCTTTTTATGTGTTTTGTTTTCATGTGTATGGAAGAGATAAGGATCTGGTATCTGTGGAATGTGCAGAGTGATGCCAGGTCATGCTTTTCTGTGATAGCTGAAGCAATTGTACTAGCATCCAATTGTTTAGTACAAAGCTTTGATAATCTAATTTTCTTGCTCATCTCATGCAGTCTGTTCTATACTACTGCAGCAGATTTGGAAAACTATGGCAAAAATCTTATTTGTCCTGATACTCCTTTTGGAATTAGCCTAAGTGTTCGGGCAATACACTGAAGCAGAGCTGGCCTCTTTTGATTTTGGTTTAATTTAAACTCTGAAAAATGGACCTGGCACGTATCATTTAGATTGGCCACAGAATGGGCAAAAGCAATATGTTTTTCAACTGTGTATGTTCTATGAATGCTGCCAGTAAGCACTTGCATTTGAAAATACCCATCCTCCCTGAAGTCTTCTTAACTTGCCTCTATCTACTTATGTACTTTTTTCACCCACTTTTAAAAGGCAGGTGGCTCTGGTTGGCTGACCCAGCTTTAGCTGTGTATGTTACTACAAGATGCACTTTAATGCAATGTAATTTTCTGGGAAATTTTAAGTAGAAGAATGATTGCTGGGCTTGGTTGAGACTCAGTCATTAGTATCCTCTCCTATTGCTGAAGCCTTCTGAAATCTTTAAGGACTTCTGTTGCAGAGCATACAGGCAAAAAAGCAACCTGCATAATCCAGTGACGAGATCCAAAAAATTGCAGTTCAGCTGGATATGAATATTTTGCTGCTCAGATATTTTGATTGTGGGCTGGGATTTGCCATTTTCCAAATGTTTGTATAGGGCAGTCCAGCAAACAAAGCCACGCACAGTTCAAGTTCTCTAGGCAATGTTATAAAAGCTAAAATAATGAAGATAATGTCCTCTGCAATCTGTAAAGAGTGCCCAGTGGAGTAGTCCTTTCGGTTTAACATGTCACCGTTCAATTAATGGAATGAGCATCATTACTGCAAAGAGAAATCTGCATCTACATATACCCTATTCCACTAGTGTGTCTGGATTTCTGCTAAAGCAGTGTTGATCATTCTGTCAGTATGTTTAATTAACTTCAGCTTTACTTTTGTTTCTGCAATTTACAGTCAGTTAAATCATAAACATTGTTTTGTTACTGATAGAACAGTATGTAATGGTCCTCATCTTGTATCCTTTTTAGTCTGAATGTCACATCCTCTTTGTAATTTTTAATGACAACAACAATTTTTATTATATTGCTGGAACTTTTCCCAGGGTAATTGTGTCTTTTGTATCTAATATGTGATCTAGAAATGAAACTGCAGTAGAAAGCTGCTAAATCCAGCATCTTCTGTAGCTGTGTATTTATGTTAAAAAATTCTTGGACCTAGTGAAAGAGATTTAAAGTATCTTATAAAACCAACCCAACCCAACATTTAAGTTAATGATACACAGGATGGCAGAGCTTTCTGTAGCTCAGTGAAAGAGAGTTGCTCTAAATACGAAAATATCTAGCAAAATACAAGTGAAGGCAGAACAGATTTGCATATCAGGTCTGATCTGCTATCTTACGGAAATCAACTGCACGTTTGTCTGTATCAATCAACACACGCTGGGTGTCTGTATGCCCTTTATAAGTATTTCCATTTAACAGAGATTTTACATTTTGACCACAAAATTTGCTCCTGTTCTGATTTCCTTCAAGACAAAGAGAAGTAATGACCTTATGAGTAGCAAACTGACCGATCAAGATCTTTCTGCTCTTGGCTTTTGAGGAGTTTAGAGAAGTCATTTAAGCAACAGTCTGATCACAGCAAACCTTATCCGAAGCTTAAACTTCTATTGTTACAGCCTTCAGAACATTGGTCAAAGAAACCTTTTATTGTGTAACTGCCCTGTGCTATCAAATGCAGCTGGAATACAGTTGTGTGTCACATATGCCTAACAGAAGCAAGTGTCTTGCCTGACTACCATGATGACTGTGGTGGGGAATAAGTACTGGGGCTACACTGCAGACGGAGAAGACAGCAGAAAAAACTTAACAGCATAAGCCAATATTTGTGAAGCTATGGGCTATGCATTTCTGTTCAGGTTTCAGAACTCAGCACATGGGATGAGAGGAGAAGCAGCTACAGACACGGCTATTGCCTGTGGTTAACTGTGTCACTTCTTCCTATTCAAAGTGAGAGGTCATTGGAGAAAGGAAGGGGGAATACTGCTTTTCAGTCCACCAGTTTGGACTTAGATATTGACTACTGTATATAAGCACACTCTTTTTCTCCACATTTGTATCCCATACTGAATTTATGGGTGGCACAGAAAGGGCTATAGACCCTCATTTTTACCTGAATTTTTAAGATCAGTAATTCAGAAGCTGAGTATGTTTTACTGTAAGAGAAACAGGGACAAAGATACAGATGCTTAGCATAATTCAATAAATTGAATAAACATCACTTGGAAACTTGAGGAATGGCTTTTCTGTAGAAGATAATACCCTGTTAAGAGTTTCCAAAGTTTAGGTAATTAAATATTTCCTATTCCTTGCCTTAATTTTATGGTTTCTTTGATTATTTTTTTCTAGCTCAACAAAATTCACCAAAAATCCATGAAGGCTGGTGGGCTTATAAGGAGGTGGTACAGGGAAGCTTTGTGCCAGGTAAGTGTAATTTAAAATTCTTAGTATTTATTAAGTATTTTTTCACTGGAATTAATACAGTTGGGTTTGGGGAAGAAACCTGGAAAACATAATCACCTGCTTTCAAGAAATTTCAGCCTTCCTGGTTTGCATGACCCAGGTAGATGTCCAGTAGAAGGTGAATGAAAAAGACACTTGCTTAACAGACTTTCTAATTATTTAAGCTTAAAGTTATCGAGAAAAATAATTTAATTGTCAGCATGTAAAGAAACATATGTGATCAAGTAACGCTTGTGGTATTCTAGTCTTAATACCATGAGAAATTTGGGGTTGGGAACATCCTTAGATGATTAAGGAGAAAACAGTCATTACGCAAACTTTCAAGAAGGAATCCCTTTTAGACAAGTGTGGAGAGACACCTCCTTTCTGAGCACCCTGAATTACCTGTACGTGTTGAATAATGGACTAACCTAGCACACATTCTCACGAATTGGTCTAGAAGGACATTTATGACCAGCTCACTGAAGCAGCAATGAAGAAAGTAAGGGTAATTTGGGGACGCCTTTCTTGTAGACTGTCATGTTTCTTTGAAATCCAACTCTGCAATCTGTAAGTCTCAGCAGAAGAGAAAAATCCCATGAATTTTTACAAAACAAACAACTAATCTTTTCCAGCAGTACCTATATTTTGGAGTCTTTGAAAACTATATTTCAAGCATCTCAAGGATGCATTTTGTGTTTATGATCTCAGACTAACACATCACAAAGGATATGTTAGTGCATATTAAGTTTATTCATAATGTTAGCAGTCACATATCGGATCTCACGTGAGATGCTAATTAGCACCTGAGAGGTGATAGCTGCGAGGCAGTCTGAGGAGCCATAGCTGAAGTTGGTGACTGATGTGCACCGAATCAAACAGCTATAGCCATCTGCTAAGATGTTGCCTTTCCACAGCTGTTTGTCCTGTCCCAGGGCTGGAAGTTAACACACCCAAAGATATTAGAAAGTGCAAGACTGTCACTGCAGTTCAAAACCGGCATCTAAGCTAATATGATTGACATGAATACAGCTCTTTAGCTGCTTGGGGGAGCAACCACAAGCATAGACATGACTAACTGGGGGTAACAGCATTGTAAAACACTCCAGGATGAGGTGCTAGAGTTTGTCTGTCATAGCTTTGGCTGTGTGAGTACTTTTCGCCTACTTCAAAGCAAAGTCACTGCCTTTCTTTGAACTATCACTACTTCTTACGTAAGAATGCATTTAGGAGTGTACCACGATATGCCTAGGTTAGAATATGCCATAAGTTTTTCTGCTTAATACCCTCTATTGGATGCATTTAAGTCAAGTCCGAACAGATGCCCTGGATGCTGTGCAAGTTTGTCTTTGAGCAGTTCATAAAAATCAAACCATACTTCCTTACATTCCCCAAATCCCACACTCCCTATACTCTGGGATAGATTTTAGAAAAAGTATTTTAAATCCCTTTCCAATTTAATATGTTCGTCTGGACACAGTTTTTCCCCCAGATTCTGGGATTCACAGCTTAAATGACATGCTGTAAACCAGTGGGTTACAATCACTGATGTGTATCTCCCAGGTAGGAGAGGGTATAGGCAGAGATGAGGTGCAAGACCCATCAGTCACACTGTCTTTCCCAACTTCCCTTCTTGCACTGCTCAACAGAGAAGAGAGCAATGGCAACCAACAGGTTCTGTCATTACAGTAACTGTGGTTCAGGTCTTTCTTAATGCCAAGCCTTGCAAGTGAGGGTGCAGAGTTGTCAAGTGTAGGAAGGAAGGTGCATCAGTGGCTGGATCTGTTTATATTAGTGGTGAATAAAACACTCTCCCATCTTGCACCTTTTCTAAAAGCAAAGAATTGTTCTTATGATTTGAGTCATGTAGGCAAACAAAATAGGAAGTAGGTAGTGCTTTAAAATGTTAATTGAATGCAGATTAGGTTACAAATTAAACTTCAGGGAACGTTCAAGGATGAAGAATGAATACTTTTCTTTACACATGTTATTTGCATAATAATTTTATTATTACATACTTTTACTATGTAGACTTTCTCTGGTATGGAATATCAAAGTAGTTCATGATGGGTTAAAAACATTTAAATAACCTTTTCAAAATAACCTTTAGTTTGTCTGAGTTTTGCTGTGACTATGAATGTTTTATGTCACTGAAGTAGTGCACGCATTTTTAGGGTGGCAAAGGCGGTAATATTTCAAGTTATTCTGTACTATGTTTTTTACTTCAAATAGATGGACATAACCTTTGATACTCCTGTGTGTCTGATTGTATTGATTCTCTCCATACTGCTCCTGGTTATTTCATAGCATCATAAAAGTGGGCTTTTGGTAAGCATAAAATATAAAGGTGGTTAAATCTAATTTATGATCATGGAATTCACTTGCCCAAACTCCATCCTGTTACTAAAACTTTGGATTACATATTAAGACAAGGGCATAAGTTTTGTTGCCCTGGGAACACACTGTCTTCGTGACCCTTACTGAATTAGACCAAGTCTAAAGTTGCTTTACAAGGCGATAGTGCTAATCTTAGCTAAGAGCAGGAAGTCCATCTCTACCAAATAACGAGTGAACTTTGCTGAAGGAGCAGATAATGTTCTTCTCTTTCCTTATAATAAAGTTGTAAAACAACTTTTATTCTGGATAAAAATCTATATCCACTATGATTCATTGTTGGCTACAGATCACCAAAAGCTGCCCATTTCCCTGAGATTCTGAGATGAGAAATCCCCTGTTCGAAGTTCCTTTCACAGCTTATTTTACTATAAAAGAGAAAAGACTGCTAGAAACTGACAATGCTGCTTCTTCAGGAAAAAGAAGCCTGAAACATTTGACAATCTTGGTCATGAGTGCCAAAACCTGATTTTAAATTTCCTGCTATCACCACTAAGGTTTTGTTATGGCTGGCAGGGCAACCCTAGTTTCTCCTGTGTGGGCTTTGAGATTTCATTTTATTACAGCTTTAAGATTTCTTTTAAGCTGTAAATTTCTTTATGTACATGTCCAAAAATAACCTTTGACAGGCAGGTCACTGTAAGAGCTATGAACTCTTTGTCCACACCTGATATGAAACTTCAAACCTAAACACATCTTAAACTTTCTGAAAAGCTCATGTATTATGCCATCCTCCAGTCACATAGGGGTCCATTTCATACATTGAGACTGGTGATCACTTAGTTTGGCTGCCTAAATAATATGAAACACAAACCTGCTGATTGATACTCCTGCATTGTTCCGTTTTGTACTAACTATAGAATTTCTTCTAGTCTTATTTTGGGACTTTAGGAGGCTGCAGCATCACTCACTATCTGGTGCATTTTGCTTGTCAGTGAAAACAGAGGTGCTGTCTGAGCTACAGTAGTGTTTTAAACAGTCTGCACACACTCTTCAAAATCATTCAGTCTGGTGCCAACTCTGAAGAATTAACCAGCCATTTATAATTATTTATTGGAACAATAATAGCAGTTTTTCATTTAGAAAGCAATATATTGGAACACTTCATTTCTTCAGGGTGAGAGAGCATAGATTTTGGAAATCGTTCACTTATTGATTGCAACTTAGGTTAGTACGTATAATATTTCAGCTTTGGTTGTCAGTTAAAGATAGCTTGAAGGAAATATATTTTGTACAAATATTTTCTTGGTTTCTTACTTCCTTCGGTGATTCTGCAAAAACTAACTGTTTACAAATCCTGTAACTTGAAAGAAAACTAGATTTTTCTGTATTTTTGCATGAAAGCTAAATGTAATAAAAATGTAAAACCATTGTCTCACTTTTCAATGAATTGTTGATACAATTCATTATTTTACAATAGCAAGGAACAAATGAGTTGACTGCTTTTAATTTGGAAGAAGAAAGGAACGTGGTTGAAGGCAGACATTTAATGGCCTCAGTTCTAACACAAATCAGACAACATTTACTCATCTTCATACGAATTGTAACCAAATTAGAGGACTGAGTTTGAGACACAGTCACATTAGTAGCAGTGCTATACTTAATGAGACTATCAGAGGGAATCTGTACTTTTGAATCTTCCGTAAAAATGTAAAGAGACTGGTTAGAGAACAACTCAGACCTCAAAAGTTTGATTTATCCCTGAAATTAAATACAAAAAAGGTGGAATTTAGCATATTAGGATCTGGTTAAGGAATCTACATAATACTGTACCTTCACAAGGAAGTATACAATTCCATGTGATACAACTTGGTCTCCAGGTTTAGTCTACATTTAGTCTTATTAAAAGAGTTTCATGGGTACTCTGAATTAAAGCAGAGTTTTCTGGATTAATGATTTCATGGGTGGGATCTTCCTGACAAAGCCTGCAATGCTCCTGTCATGTGGCTACTCATATTTTACTAGGAGATGAAATGTCCCTTGGCAAGTCACCGATATAACTGAGAGAACCATGCCGTACTTCTTTATAGCAAGAATTAACACTTTTGACACTGTCTCAGAACTTCTGATCATGCAAAGCTTTAAGCAAATATAAATACTGTTATTTGTTTTATGAATTTACCTGATTTTAATACAAATGTAAACCTGCTTGCTTTCACAAATAGAGAAATAACGCAAGATACTGTGTTTGAGTGGTGATCTGTGATGTTATTCTTCAATAGCAATCATAGCAGTGGTAGAAGAATCAAAGTTAACATTGATTCTGAAAATGTTTGTGTGAGAAATGGGATGTATTTATTCTTTTAAGAAAATGCTACAAGTGGCCGCTGAACAAAAGGTTTAATTTAAAGATATTCTATGATGTGCACTAAGAGCGCCTTGCTTGTGTAACGGGCACATTCTTAGCAAGTTCAGGTGAGAATACACAAGGTGTTCATTCATCTGGCTGTGGTCCAGCAGTCTTTTGCCTGTCCAGTACCTCTTAGTAATTAAGCAAGATTAAGGGCTTTGTCTTAGACACTTTGGTAACGATCCTTCTCTGGGGTTCCCAACCAAGCTGAATCCCAAACTCTCATCTAACCTGTAAGAAGTGCAAAATGAACTTCAAAGGTATAAACCACTTTGGCTGCTAGAACAGCCATGTTTGCTGTAATTTCAGCTGGGCCATTTCTGTTGCCAGTGACTAGCCCTTAGAAGAAGTTTCCATCAAGGATGGCTGCATTAACTAGCAATATGCTAAATTTTTTTTAGCTACATCGAACTTCTGCAATGGCTTCCCAATATGCACAGGAAATTTTCTTCTAATTGGTTCCTAGTTTCTCGCTAGCTTTGAATCACCTAGAAGACTCCCTAGAAGCTTTCTATGAGACTCCTTCCAGAATTAATAACTAAGCCAGGAAGAAAAACTGCCGCTACAGCTTTCGGAATGGTGTCTTATCCAGAGGTGCAAAGGTGATGGGCAGTGAGAGGTTTTTAGAAACTCCTTTACTAAAGGGAATAGAAGGGAGGAACTAAAAGGAGGAAAGGGAGGAAAAACAGGAGATTGATGGGCTAAGTATGTTAGTCACAATGTTTTGTCCAAAGTGCATTATAAAAGCTGTGATAGATTACATCAGGTCTAGTCATATCAGTTTCTTTCTCCTATTTATGTCCTGTGTACTTGTAATGTTCCAGTGGTGGTAGTCTAAGCTCACAGTTAATAGAGTCAAAGAGAACCTGCTGTCTATAGATGCTCCATGCTTGATAATTATCACAGTATGGCTTATAAGAAGAAAGAACAATTAGCTAACATCAGTTCTTTGAGGCAGCTGTAATTAGTAGGGCTACCACCACCTGCGTGGATGATGACTTCTAGCTGGAAGGAAGTTTAAGAGCTGCTGGTGGTTACCGTTTGGGCATTTACATCCTCAAACAAGCAAACAGGGAGCAATATCCAAAACATCTGCTGTCCTGCACACTGTGGAACCCACGATCATTACAGATTCTTGAAGACCTACAGTTACTGTTGGTTAACTAACTACTCTTTCTGCAAATTTAAGGCTTTTTTTTTTTTTTTTTAATATTACCCCAGCCCACTTTGAATTTGTTAAAAATGAAAAGCCAGCAAGCCCACCTCTGTGATCTTTCAAGGGTTCATAATTCCATGATGAGCATATGCTCTTAAGCTTTTGCTTTAAAGAGAAGGATCGTTCCCTACCTTAGATGTATCGTAAAAAGTTTGAGGGTTGGCATAAACGGGTAAGGCTAATATTAGGGATCTCTCTATTCTTCACTATTATCTAAAAGCAAAGGAAGGAATTCCAATGTAGATATGGGATATACAGGAAAGGGTTTATTGTATTCTTAACAAGCTGAGTATAAAACCAATCAAAACAGTGGTCTGTGACTAAGTCATTAATAACTGAAAGCTTGTAAATCCTTACTTTGAAGGATTATTCAGGATAGTTCTGTTAGACACTGAGGCTCCTGCGTGCTGGTGCTACTGAGTATATGTATTGGTATATTCAAGAAGTTTATCTTACCTAATGCCTTGACAGGCTACTCTTCACACAATATCTTAGTAGTAGTTCTTGTCACCCTTTGGCAGTAGACATTTTGATGGTATCCATGTCATAGAGAAGTAGAACTGAAGCACACAAAAATCTAATAGAAGAATTAGTGGTTGCCCAGAGACCCAAGGAACTTCTCTAAGCTAATAATCCAAACTGAAAGTGAGTAATGACATCTGCCATGGTTGATTATGTAAGGAGGGGACTCAGAGTTTTTGCTATTAATTACCTTGCAATAATAGTCTGTTGTGTGTGTGCGTGCATGTGTTTTTGTACAAGACAGATAGTAGCAGTCATCACTCCTTACTTTAAAGCAGCCCCTTTCTTTATAGATTTTTATTGTATAGAGTAAACAAGTTAGTGTCTTGTGGAGAAACAAGTCACTGAGAATTACAAGGGATAGTATTTTTCTGTGCTAATAATGTTCTTTTGTAGTGACATGTAATTGAACTTAATCAGAGAAGGGTTACAGTGTTTCAACTTACGTTTGCTTAGGGACTTTTGCCATAAATCTGTATGGGATGAGATAGAACTGGAAGGGATCACAGAACAGCATAGAAATAGAGATGAGTGACACTAAGAGGTTGCCTCACTGCTCCTCCTGTCACTATCCCACTTACAAAAAATACTCTTGTAAAATGCTTTGATGAAGAGAATTATATTTTAAGAGTACTACAATTACAGCTTGCAATTATCAGTTAGGAATCCACCTCTTATTTCACTGACACTATTTACATCGGGTTATTTCATTGACTGCAGGCAGATTATTCCTAACTCTTACATTGGTGATGAACCCAGCACCACTGATGACTTTATGTTAATACAGCATGCAGTTTTCAATTCATACATCTCATTAGTACAATTTAGTGTCATTAGGGTAGAAATTGCCACTTCATACAGAAGAAAACATGATCACTGCAGCTACACCCTTATCTTGTTAAAATAAACTCCTGTGAAATAAGATCACACCACTACTCTGGGTGTGGTTACACAGAGTAACTCTGCTTGTTGTTTGCTGTCAATGAAAGCTTTACTGTTACTCACAGGGAACCCTCCTGTCAAATCTTGTCCCCTGCCTAATGGAGAAAGAGATCAAAGAGAGGAAATGAGGCTGTTACATAAAGGTAGATACATCATGTAGTATGAAAGTACTTTCCTCATAGACTGCTAAGATTTAAATTATAAGTATGGAATCAGAGCATTGTTAGATCATAGTATTTATTGAGTAGCCTGCAAGAACTTTATTTCTGAAAGTACCATGTGTGTGCATGGGTAGGAATATTTAGGCTCTTCAATTAGGGGATTGCTATTGAGTTGATAATCTGAAACCACTCATTTGTACTCAGTGAAAGTTTCCTCCTTTTGTAACACCTCTCTAAAAAGGTCAGTTGTGAATTCACTGAACCATGAATCCATTGAACAGACTCAGGAGCTTAAATCCATGCTCATCATTTACCATGTCTACCTGCCTATGAGTATGTGGAATCATTATTTGGAGAAGTTTTACTGCCGCTACTTACATACATTAAAATACAGCTATCGTATAACGTCACCCCACCATGGCATTTCTGGGCACATGCTATTTGTGGTCATCGAGATATTTACTATCTCTTACAAAGAAACTCACCATAAAATACAGCCACCTACTTAATGCATTTCCAGCTACCTGCTGACCCTGCTCAGAGCTGTAAATCGCATTATAGTTAATGACTCTGGCCAAAGAAGGAGGCTTCCTGAATGTTATTGATTGTTTTTTTCCTACTACTGAAAATATTATTTAAAATTGTCACTTTTTCCTTTCTGAATAGAGTGTGGTTTTGTATTAAGGCACTTTTTCATTTTGTATTTATAAAATGTACAAAAATGCATTAGTATTTCCAGACCAAGCAGTCACCAACTTTATAGCCAGGATATAAACCCTGAAAATAACAGCATAACATCATAATGGGAAACCTGACAGGTCGTTAACTACAGCTGTGCAAATGGCACTGCTGTAATTCATAAGTGCTTGTAGACAACATCACAGCCTACAGCCTTTCAGTATCTGGTTGAAAGAGAAAAATAGTGAAGTCTGTAGCACAAAATAAGCAGGTCACACTGGAAGTTGTTGACACCAGGATACATAGCTGATAGGTGTTCCACCCCAACACAGAGGTGGTTCTTTAGGACCTTTTCATGACCTTCCCGTAATTTATTTTTTCTGTGTCTTTAGAATCTAGGAGCTTCAGTTATGAGGGCTTAGGGTGAAGAATGAAAGTCTTGACACAGAGAGGTCATTTTACAAATGTTAAATGAGATGTAGGTAAAGAAAAATGGATATGGTGAATTCAAGGCAACAGTGTGGAAGCTGGGAAAGAATTAAACAACCATTTTAAATACCTGTGTCATCAGGCTAATCTGCTTTGTATCCCTATGCTGTTGATTAAAAAAGAAAAAAGATGTTCCTCCAGATCCTTTGGAGAAACCCGTGTCTTTTGGCTGACTAAAATGAAGTGGTACAACTGCCCCATCAGAGAAGCAGCAGTAGACAACAGGATGGGCACTGTGGGCTTGGCATACCTCCTTCATGTACATTACCAGATTTTCCATTTCAGAGGCTCATTCTAATAGAGTTGAAGAATGTTATATGATTATTTGCAGTGGAATTTTGGCATTATCTCATACTATATTATAACTTCAGAAGTAAGGAAGGAAGAAGGGTAGGTGTATGCAGACCAAGTACTAGCCAATGGCACAGCCACTGTGTTTCAGTTTAAAAACAAATCCAAAGGTTGAAAAGCACTAGCACTTAAACAATGACATTTCAATCAGATGGCGAGGAGATGCAGTTTTTCTTCCTTGCTTACAAGAAATACTTTGGTCATGTTTGGTTTAGTAATGTCTCTGAAATCCAGGCTTTACTTTGTTTCTGTGATAGAATAATTAGAAAGGAAGCCTGGCTGAAGTAGTCCCTACAAAAACCAGCCACTGCCAGTTTCAAAAATCCTGGGTTAGTACTTTCCTCTGAAAATAGGTCCCATTGAAAACAGTGGGATTTGCTTGCTGATACAAGTGCTGCATCCCTTGAATAAGGATGTCAGAAGCTGATTCATTAAAAAAAAAAAATCAGTGTTTACAAGATTATATTCCTTTTACAGTAGTTTTATTTAAAACTATCTCTTTCCAAATTCTTTAACTGGAGTGAAATTATTTATTTACACAGCTGTGCAGTGTAGCCTCCATCTCTTTTCTTCTAGACTGTTTACACTGCAATTTCATTAATAATGTGCTTTTTGAGGATATCACGTTTTAATACTGAATCCTTTATTTCTCCTGGGGAGGGGCTGAGTGGAAGGAAGAAACTTTTGTACCTGGGATCATGTTAGTGTTACCACAGCACTAAGAGGTATAGGATGAATAGGGTGCTCAATTCTGAGAGGAGCTGCTCATTCAAATCTCAATCAGATGCAGTTAAAGCCATATCACAGGCCAGCTGCCCTTCTACAACATGCAGATAGGAATGATGGCTAATTCCCAGCTTTAGTCCCAATTTAGAACTGCAGGATTTAGCTGTTCTGTATGACTCAGAGAATACGCCATATGACATTGGAGAAGGCATTTCAGATAATGTAGTCAACCTTTCCCTATTTTCAAACTAGGCTACGTAGGCCATGGCTACAGAATACCCATTCACTATTGCATGTCAGACCATTTCCCAGGAGTAAGTTTTGATTCCATTTTGCTTTTCCTGTCCAGCAGTTGGGCATCTTCAAATGGCTTTTTTTCCTAGTCTTAAATTAGGTTTTCTTAAAATAAAGAAATAAATGACTGAAGTTTAATAGGATATGGCTGAAACACATTGCATGGCCTTGGCAGGCTCTATTATCCACATACTGACAACTTTAGAATTACCCGGTATTTTAATGTGCATTTAAAATTGGTTAACAGGAGCATAAATTAAAGCAATAGAGAAACTAGTCTCTCAAGATTTTATTGCTCATTGTAATTTCACGTTTATGAGCTTATGGCTTTGTGGCAGGACTTGTGGCTTTTTAGTTCTAGAGAGTATAGTAATAAGAAGACTGTGCCTCCCTCAAAGTCTGGTGAAATCAGTGGAAGCCCTTCCACTTGACTTGAACAGGCTCCATCTCAGGGACATGGTCACATTGTTCTCACTGTTGACTGGTTGAATTTAGTTTCCCAGTTAGGAGCGCTGTCCAGTGCAAATTATTTTATACAAAGAATTTTAAAATTTAAACTTACTGTTTTGGAAGATCCAGTTTGAAATACAGAATATTTTTTCTAACCATTTTCATTTTCAGAACTGGTTTAGCAGTCTAAGTCCCAGGGACTTTTTAAGTGCTTTAAAATGCAAACGACTGGCCGAGGAAAAGCAGCTAAGTACCTGAGATACACAGTTTCTCCCAAAAGGCACTGGCAATCAGGCATCCAACTTGCTTAGGCAAGAAGATAAGAAGATCCCGGGAGGCACTTACTGTATCATTTAGTGCCTGAAGACCATCATAATTCTGACTGTAAAGTTCCAAAGTATCTAAATCATCTTTAAATGAGAATTTTAGTTCCTGGGAAAGCGTTCTCTATTCTCTTAGGGGTTGAACCCCCATGCCTCCCAAACTCTGCCACATATTAGATGGAAGTCCAGAGAAAGCTAGATGACATTAAAGTAGTATAGGCAGAAGATATATTTGTTTCTTGCCTCCTTCTGGGAAGATTTCTGGTAAACTGTTTCTAATGTGCCCTTCAGGAAGCTGTTACAGTGATACCGGCATTTAATTTTCAATTTCCTGCTTGACCTTGTTCTGCAACATGAGTTTGCATTGGATTTCATGCATAATATACATAAAGACACCTTCAACTATTTCGTACATAATACTGTTGCTGGCCCGTATATTTACAGCAAGAATTTTGTGGACCGTGCTGTTCATAATTGGAGAAGAGGGGATCCTTAGTTGCAGGCCCTTAAATACAAAGCTGTTGGAATAATGTCAGCTGGCTTTAAGAAAATATTTTCACAAGTGTTTTAAAGGTGTATTTTACAACAGAATATCATCCTCTGCATTCCATCTGCCTTTGTAGAGAAATAGTGCTCTAAATCTTATAACATGACCTGTCTGCATTATGTCATTGGGGTGTAGAAGGAGCGTGCTGGCTTTTTCTTTGCATTCTATGTGATTCTGGTGTTTTTATAGACAGAACAGTTGTCAAAAACCCTGCCATTTTCTATCCCTAGATAGAGCGAGCGAATGAACATTTTTGTCATGCTTTTCTGTACAAAAGGCAAAAGGAAAGGCACAGAAACTTCTGTCTTGTTTTGTATCAGGAGAGCTCCACCTTCCCTCCAAATGGCCTGTTCTGTGACTTGATATATTTGCTTTTATAGCCAGAATCTGCTGTCAGAACCAGTGCATTGAGCACTCAAGCCCAGTGCATATTCTTCTGTGATTATGAGATAAAGTTTTTACTGATGTGACTTCTAAAACTGTCTTGGACTGCACAAGGGTCCTCCATATTGTAGTGTTAAACATGCAGGCAAATTCATATTTTAGCAAAGCACTTTACTTTTACAGTGAAAGTTTAACAAATAGAACTGAATTCAAGTGCCTTTATTCAGAGAATCTCTAAATTTGGTATATGTTTTCACTCCCTAACTTGCCTCTTCACTTCGTGATATATATTTTCAGTGACACTAAGATGACATTGTGCCTCACCCTCTGAAGGGCTATGGGTAATGTTCTCACAGTACAACTTTATTTTATATTCTCCCCCTGCCATACTTTGCATGAAAGTAACTGTTAAATACATAAAGAATTTCATATTATGAATGGAAATAATTCCAAATTTATTTACATCTTTTTGTTGGCTGTCTGACCTGATGCCCAAATTTATTCTTTGTTGGAGACTGAATTCACAATAAGCTGAACAGAAATGATCAAAGTTTAGTCTAGCCATTTCATGAGCTCAGTTGGATTTTTCATCCTGAGAGCCCCATTGCTTCAGCAGAGACATTCAGCCACCTGGTGGAGCTCACAAACCTACCTGGTCCAAAGAATAAGCAGAAATAGCTCTATCTTTAGGCATTGCACTAATGCCTAAGTGATCAAATTCTGTTTCTTGGATTTCCTTCTTCTAAAACAACCACAACCTCCAGACAGCCCCAGCTACTGTGTAGTGCAAACTAAAATACCAAAGAAAAAGATCATAATATTCTATTTCAGTAGCCTCTAACATCTTAAGTTAATTGTTCTATTCATGCCAATATTAGGTTTCCGGGTTTCTTCAAACAGGTCTTTTGGAACCACCTTCTTTACTACATGGCTCTCCAGTTGGGGTGCATACAGACATATGCATGTGTGTATATACACCTATATCTAGAGAAAGTTTTACCATTTTTAAACATTTTATGTATCAAACATTTGAATATTATCTATAGCATTCCTTATAAAAGACCAACAGCTGTGTAACAATAGCAGAAAATAATACTTTTATGGTAGAAAGAGTAGTTGAAGAACAGCAGATGTAAATTATACTACAAGAAAAAGCTTAATTCAGTGGATTTTTATACGTGTGGAGATGAATAAGTTGTTCCTTGAACGCTAACTGACATCTTTGCATGAAGATGCATAAATAATATTAAGGGGTTTTTTAGTTTTGGGGTTTTTTTTAATTTCTTTTAAGAATTGAAACAACCATTGGAACGCACAACCTTTCTTTCCAGCACTGTCTTGTAGAGAGGCAGTCACCTTATTTATGCATTCTTTTTAACATTGTTTTAATGTTAAACAGTTTTTAACATTGTACATTTTTATGTGAATATTATTCTGCAAGGATTTTGACTTCTAAAAATTGTTTTTCTGGAAATAAGCCACAGGAAATCAGGGTGATAGTATATAATTCTACATTAATATCAGCCAACCAATATTGGGAAAAGCCTATTTTCTTATTTTTAGTTGCAAAAAGATGGGTCATCTTGGAAACTTCTAATGTCTCTCTCCCACTTTTACCCTGTTTGTCCTTATTTCTGAAGAATTATTACTCTGTTCTTTCTTGAAGTGTTGTCACATTTGGGCACAGCTTTAGTTATGTTGTACATTGCCATTTGCAAATAATCTAGAGTATTGTATCCAAACCAATGTTTTCAGTGGTAGTTGAATTAAGGATTTGAGCTGATTTTAAATTTCAAACACAACATGAATCTCTGAACCCTCAAACAACAAACCAGCCCAATTCTGTTGTCATCTACAAAAGTACATCCCAACTTTAGAGTTGTGCACTAGAAGAAAATTTGTACATATTTCTAGTATTGAATCTACTGCATAGAATTCATCTGATACAAGATCATAGGAGTTTGGGTATTTGATTATTGAGTTTATAATCTAAGAGGCATTGTAGCGTTCCTGTGTGGACACAATAGAGAGCTACTAGGGCTAATCAGCAAAGGGAGAATTGGATGTTTCGGACAGAGGAACAGCATATCCATATTGTGCAAAAGACAGCAACAGAAAGGAAGAGAGTTACCATTTTCACTGTGATTTAGCAATGCAATTTAGCATACACTCCAATCCAACATCCTTTCCAGCTGCTGTATCTAAAGTTAGGAATGTACTTGTAGGAGGACCAGCAACCCACCATGAAGCGTAAGAATGTCAGCAGCAGACTTAACTCTGATTGCTAGGTCCATGAGCAAGATTTTTATGCAAAACTGGTTTTTGCTTAGACTGAAATAAATGGAAAATTTTATTTAGTAAAAACATTAAACCCAGAATTTTTTAACTTTCACAAAACTGGCAGCTAAATCCAAGAACATATGTCCAATTTACTGTGTGGGCAAGGCATTTCTACAGAACTCTAAAAATAAGTTGTTGTGTATGTTTGCAGAAGGTGGGAGTGACCTTCTGGAGATACTTGAGCTTTTAGGAATCGTCTTCAACAGGAAATGAATCACCTACTAAGTTCACCGTGTTCTGTAGGTATTTCTCATTCTAAATTTAGAGTCTGTGGGACTAAGTCTCTTCTCACAATTTTTACTGTAGACATGCCCTAGTATAAAGGATGTGGGGAGTAATATGGGTGCGAGGAATCGCTCTTGGATTCTACCACAATGAAAATAATAGTAATATGAGGTATAAAAATAATAAATGATCAGTAAAAATTACTACTCTTTTGTGTGGAGATGCACATGATGTCTAATTACTTAAGACTCATTTATAGCTCCTGTTCTAATCTCCATTTTCAAGCTGATTATAAATATCTAAATGAAATTAAATAAGAATTCCTTGTTGTAAAAGCATCCCGAAAGCATTTCTGTCTAAAAGCACTAACCAGCTTCCTGCGTGTTTGAGGCTTTCAGATACCTCTTTCTTTCTCAGCTCTGCATGGTATTGCTATTCAGTGCACATAATAACAAGGCACAGTAGTGAAAGTACTTAAGGAGTGTTGGGGTATTTGAGGCACCAGTGACGGAAGCCTGGATGCATTTCATGTCACTGTAATCATATTCTCAGTAGTGTTTTTGCACTGTCATGGCCTTATCAAAAGATACTACAGTTCTTAATGTCTGGTTTCTTGCCACTTGGTTTTATTGCAACTAATCTGTAGATATTGCACCTAATTAACTGATTAAAGCCTAGCTGCCTACACCAGGGTCATCTACTGGTTTACACTAATGAGACTTTTCCAGTAACTTTCCCCAGAGTAGATAAAGGAGAAAAAAATACACTCAGCTTAGTAATGGGCAAGTTCATATCTGGTTAGTTCAGTGGGAATTCTGCAGAGTTAAATGTGATTATAAGAGTAAACAATAGACAGTGAGCCTCAAGGTTCAGTTCTTTCTTGAAGAAGGAAGAAGCTTCCATTTCTCTCTACTGGAGAAACGGTCCTATTTGATTGAGAGCACAGAAGGGTTACAATCAACATGAGAAGCCATCAGCTGTCCTCACAATACTGAATAGATTCCAGGATCTGGAAAACAACGTAAATCAGTAGATATTCTTCAGCCATAGTCTTTGGAATGGGTCATGTAGAAGGGTTCATGTAGGCAAGCCAAAAAGATTGGAGAAAAGGCACTAAGTCCAAAGTAAACACTTCTAGTACCACTGTCAACAGTTCTCCTGAGATTCACCCTGCCATGCCTCCAACACAACCAGTCAAGAGAAGCCCTAGGAAGTCTGAGCTTCTTTGGAAAGAAAATCTGCTTCTCATCAGCTTTCAGAGTGAAGAAATATCATGTGCTACTTGGTTTGGGATATATGCTATGATTTCATGGGCAAGCTTCCCAGAGACTGTGTGATGGAACAGAGAAGCCTCATGGCAGCAGGCCAGCTGGCATCCTCAACAGCACTTCATGATCTTTGGAACCCATGAGAAACAAGCAAGACTTCCTCCACAGATGGCTATCAGCCTCCTCCTCATCCGTTCCCGAGTCTGTGACTCTGAAATCAATATTTTCATAGGCAGTTCAAAATTCCAGCTGGACCTTCTATGGACATGCAGTCTTCCAGCCTCTGCTGCTAACCATTTCTTCCATTTTACCATGGGCTTAGCTAATGGAACTTAGTGTTGAAAGTCTTCACCCCCAAGCAACAGGGATTGCACTTTCCAGGGTGAAGTTATTGCATCATCCAGGCTCTTCTGCTCTCCTCAAAGTATCTACCAAAGCAAAAGAAATAAACTTTGCAGGGGCAAAGTGGCTCAGATTCTAACTTGAAGAACTAACAGTTTTTTAGCTCTAGTTTTTGTATGTTTGCGTTTGGTCCTTGTTCTGTGTTCCTTGAATCCATCCTTCAGAGTACAGAAAGAATCAATGGTTGGAAGGACCTCCTATTGTCTGTTAATTAAGATACTTTGCCTTTCACAGCGCTGTGGAAGCTGAATTTTCATTTTAGTTTGGTAATGGCAGCATCACATTTGAGCAGAAGAAAAATCAAGATTAATCCTGTCTTGTAACTAGCTAATGTTATGGACACCCCTATGGTTTTTGAAAGACTTTCATAACAGGCCATTGAGGTTGTTATCTGGGTTCCACTGTGAGTTAAGAGAAATTTACCCCTAGCTCAGATCAGATTCAGCTGTTCTTACCTCTCTCCCCTCGATCTTTCTGACAGTCCTGACACAAGGCTAAGTCTTACCCCCACAGGAGAAAGGACTTGCTTCAAACTAGCATATCAATTCTGTGAATCTATGATACAAATTATACAAGACTTCATAGGTAAATAGGGAGGAATTCAAATTTTCTGGTTCTGGGAATTCAGTGCTCCATCCACAGACCATTTCCGTTATTCATAACTGTGTGCGCAGAACACCGTTATCATTATAGTTCTTTTGAAAGAGGCATCTCAATATCAAAATATAAACTTGTATCATGAAACAGAGTTTCAATTACAGTATTTGCATTCTTGAAATTTTGTTTCAGAACATTGTAATTAAAAAAATACCAAGGGAAAATTAATGTCAAAGCAATGAATAACCTTAATTAGAGGCCTTGCTATACCCTCTGATCCTAACTGATGGTATTCTTGCAGTTTGAATTAAGAAATATCTGATTCACTTTCATTAAACAATGTTTTATAAGCATTTCCTTTACTGTTTCTGGTTATAACATCAACCTAATTATAAAAAAATATTTTCTTGGGGACACATGTAAAGCAGTGAGAAAAAAAATTGTAATATGTATATACAAAGGTACTTGCTCTGGGCTTTCTAGTCTCCAAAGACACTTTAAAATGACCATTCCTCAGTCGTCTTTCAGAAATAAATGGATTACAAAGTAATAGGGAATAGTGAAAATGTTGCATTCTGTTTTGATATGCATTAAAATTTACCATCCTTGATCTCTGCTACTATTCAAATATATTTTCTAGATTCCGTTACTGTCACTTGTACACTGCAGTGTTTCATTTCATTTCACTGAAAACGTTTTACATATGGCCAGGAATAGGACCATCACCAGGAAGCTTATTCTTAGACTATTTCAAGGCTGATAATGAAAGGGCTATGTGTCTTCTGCACTGAAAATAAGATAGTAGTTCTTTGTCAGACCTCCAACACTGCAGATTTTAAAGATGCTTATTGTTATCTGTAACTACAAAAGTTTGTGCCTTCATACACTTTACATACTGTATTCCATATTCTTTAATATATATTAGTACCAAATTTCATGAACATAATTTCAATATGTTTTGCCAACTCATGTCTTAGCAGAGGATGAAAGAAGACTAAGATCTGGCCTTCTGACAACACAGTCCTGGACTAACCCTTGTGTCTTGACAGTGTTGAGGCTTTTGTTGTTGCTCTTTTTAAGTCATTGCCACTTTCCTAATTAGCTTTTGTCATGATGTCTTTGAACAGCTAAATAACTGGGATCCCTTTCAGGTGTGTTGTCTTTGAGATTAATTGTGAACATATGCCAGCTGCTGAGGATAGTAATTCTTGTAGTTGCTCAGTAGAGTTCCTGAAAGTATATTAGTTTATTTTCTAAAGCCCTGCTTTACAGTTTCTTTATGACCTCAGATTCTGTATCTGGATTTTTCCTTTCTCTCCTTCATTAACATCGTGTTCCTGGTTTTATGTGCAATACTTTAAAAACAGTAGAAAGAGGTAGAAAGTAGGTATCAGAAACAAAGTAAAATGAAAACAGACAGTTAATGTTGTGTTTTTGTATTAAAATACATAAGCAACCTGAACAGATCGTTAAAAAAAATAAAGTGGATGGCTGAGAAAAGATCCCTCTGACATTCACTATTAGAGACAACAGTGGCTGTTAATAAAGCAGAGTTAATTCTATAGCAAGGAGTGAAATATTATTTAATCAGCAGTACTTCATACATAATTCAATTAACTGCCTTCACTCATCAGTATTAACGAGAGCTGGAGCTTGGATTAATGCGCTTGAGCTTCATAACAGCACTCCCAGTCTACTTAAATGCTGCCAAAACTTAATAAAGTACTGCCAATCAAATTACAGTATCTGAGCCCAGTGCATCAATGTGCTGATATTACAAATCATCCTATGCTCCCATCATTGTTTGCTAATTCATATTTATGCTGATCTCTGCACTTAACAGTTTAATTAGTGTACAGTGGTAGAACAAGTTAAGTTTCATATCACTTTCTTGATGACATCTTTAGAAGCGTTCAAGGTGTTGAGCAATAACTATAAATGCTGTATCCATGTGCTTTCAAACACATAATTTCTTAAATGTTAACTTCAATCGGATTCATAGATTGCCATAGAGGAATTTCTATTAGTCAGAAAAATAAGGATGCTAGGTTGATTTCTGTTGTGGTTCTAAAGAACATTTCTATTGTGGTCTGTGCTTTTCTAGGCACAAGAAGGATCTTGCCCTCAGTTACAATGAACAACCCTGGTTGTGCAGTTTGCTCCTCCTAGTGCTCCTTGTGCTTTCTCTCACTCCAGGAAGAGAGAAGGAACAATGAAGGTTTCCAAATATTTTTCCTCTCTTCTGTCGAGGGATTTGATTCTCAGAAGCTGATGAGGCTGCCTCAGCAGAAGCTGAGAAAATGATGCTTTGGTATTATATCACATTCAACGCAATCTGTGGCCAGCCTCATTTAGGAAAATTCAGAAGAGCTAAGCCCAGCCTTACAAAACTGCTGAAGGGGGAGGCAGCCTGATGCTGCTTATTCCACCTTTAACTCTTCTGAAATCAATCTCTGCAGCTCCTCAAAATGCTTGGCCATCATTCAGCTGGGTGAATTGAGGCCAGACCATGGCACCCAAAAGGAGATTGAACTGCTGAACAGTTCTTTGAAATCTTTGTAAGCTCTGGAAGCATTACAAGCTGTCACAAGAATCAGAATAAGATAAATGACATTATAGAGCAGCATGCTTTTTAAAATATTTCTATTTAATCTTAACAGAAGAAAATAAATGAAGATGTCAAAGGACTACAGTTTTTGTATACAGCAAAGGGCTGATAGTTTCAGGAGCCCGCAACACAAGTTTAAGGGAAATTTTGTTTAAAAGGAATTTAGAACGGTGGATCATTCAGAAGTGTGTTTTGCAGAACAGAAAGGCGTGTGCAAGTCACACTTGAGTGGATTCTACTTGAATAGTTTCTACCCTTTACTTTGCCTTTTAAAAATTATTCCTGTTGTCTGGAGTATGTGAAATCCAGGGAAATAAAAGGTGTCATAACTGTTCAGTTCCTCAATTCAAGAGGTGAAACCAGCTGAGTCTGAATTTGAAGTGGTGTCATTCTGTCGGGAGCTCTAGCACTGAACGTGGCATCAAGTCTCTTGAGGACAATTGAGGATTATAAAGGGAAGCACAATAAACAAAAGCATGAGACAGCAACCAGAATTTCTCAGATCAGAGAAACTGAGTCTATTAAGTACTATGTAAAGAGGAACAATATTTATGCTATATGTTCACCAAGTAGTGCCATCTGAGGATTCAGCAATTCACCCAAAAATATTAGATGGTGATATATTATTTAGCATAAAATGGTGACGTTCAAAATAAGATTGTTCAGAAAGATCAGCAGACAATACAAGATGTGAGAAGACCTAATGCAAGTAGTATTTCAAAATGGAAACAGAGGACTTAGTATGAATGGACCACACCAGGATGTAATATCATTTTTGACAATGATATTACAAGTTGGCAGAAAACACAGCACTACTGACTAATGATCTAGACATACTCTGTTTAAAAGCTAAAGAATATATTCGTGCAATCCACAGCTCGTGCAATCCACAGCTCGTGCAATCCACTGTAGCAGACGAGGATATGGTGCTTGCAGTGACGGGACGTATAGAAAACCATCTGTCCTCTTAATAGTAACATTGTCAAAAAAACCTCCATTGTGATAGAAGTTTTAACAGGTATATATAAAAAAAAAAAGAGGACTAGATCCTCCTGCCAACCTTTTCTACTTGTGAGTTTTATGCCCTCTGCAGGGGGAGGGACATAGACTCCATGCTGAATGTCACTATCAGCCGGAGCTCCAAAGTCAGCCGTAAATTCACAGATCTCAAGGCCAGAAGATGCTGCTAGATAATAGATATGGATTTTCTGTACATCATGACTGTGTGTCATCCACCTACCACCTGTACTGAACCTAATAATTTGTCTGAATAAAGCAGTACTCCATAAACTTTACTGCTGAGCAAACAGCACGCTGTTGGCAACATCATACTTTGCTCTCCCTTTCAGCTCATCAAAAGATGACTCAATTACCATTTAAAAGTTTATACTGCCTATGAAGTCAAGGACTGTAGAATTAGTAGTCAGCTTGAATGTGTTTTGAAAAGAGTAAATGTAACTTAATGTGAAGAACTGACAGGTTTGCATGTAAGTGTTAAAGGACAAACTGCAAGCCAGTGTTCATGTTAATTTTAACTGGCATTATGTATAAAGTGAATAATGGGTAGATTAAAATGACAGATTCTGTCAAGATTTAAGAGGGAATGATCATTCTGGTAATGAAGAAAACATTTGAACAAGCCTGCCTGGCTTACACAGTTGCCCAAATTCAGAGAATCAAAATAGAGGAATTTGAAATAACAACTGATTTTCCTTCTGGAAAAGTCAAGACAAAAGGTAAAACTGGTAATTAGAAATATGTTCATAAGGTTGGCATATTTTGCTTTCTTAAGAGCTGTAGCAGGTATTTGGCTCTAAGATGTTTTTCTCTCATGGCAGAATTTTAGGGAAGCTGCCTTAATTTTATGTCTTGTTTAATGTTGAACATAAGTCCATAATGTTGACATCATCTTGTTTAAGGAATGAAAAGAAGCTCACTTAAATTTAAATCTGTTTATTGTGCCCAATGCCACCTGCTCCTGTACAGTCAGGGGCCAGAATAGTCATTCCCAAATTCAGGATCTGTGGAATTTGTTTTTTAATGGAAAATTTAATAGGATTTCTTTACAACTTAGAAATGCTAATGTACAAGGGATAACAAGAACTAGGAAAAGGAAGATAGAATTCAAAAACTCTTTTGACAAACTCTGGAATTTCAGTTTACTTACTTAAACCTAATTCATGACAAAATATAGGGATGTGTGTGTGGATTGAGAAGGTAAATGTATTTATGAGTTTCTCCACTTCCATCTTAAGAAGTTTTTTTCCTCATGAGACTTAGTAGATGTTAGCTACAGAGCATCCTGTCAGATACTGCTTAAGTTTAAAGAAAAACATTCAAAAGATCTTTTGAAAGGAATTTAGACAGCACAGCTGAGTTAGGAAAGAGATGAGTATATAACTATGAGAGCAGACAGGAGTAAATCTATCTGCATTCCTCTGGCATCAAGGTAATACACCAAAACTGGCCTAAGAGATGGTTTGTTACAATCAAATTTTCATGAGACTTAGACTACAAATGTAAGTTAAATACCAAATATTCAGCTTAAATGTAAACTAAATAAGAATATCGTGTGTATTACAAAATAAGGATGTGGTGATTTTTTGTATATAGACTAGTGAGTTGCAGGAATCATCCTAAATCTTATGTGTTACTTAACACATTGTGACAGGGATCTAGTGGCAGTTCATCTCAGATCTCTGAAACAGAAATTATCTTCTCTTAGGTTTGGGTGTCCTCATTGGGTGATTTTCACGTTGGTTGGATGTCCATTTGCTTTGCAATACTCAGATGAATTTTCAGGGATCTTAAGGTTTAGGATTTAATGTCCAGCTGGTTTTACATGAGTGTGAATGAAATTTTCAGCATAACATTTGAGGACAAGCACCTTTCCTCAGTGCAGAAGGACCAACCATGATGTTAGCAGGAAGTACATCTCTACATTAGAAGAAGTAGAAGTGTATTGCATGTGTTAAAGAACCACCTCTAACATACACATCATGAATAGTTCCCATGAGGAAGCTTGAGTCCATCAAAACATGTTGAGTTTTTAATACTGTTAACACCGTTTTTAAATGCTTGGTGCATCTTCAGCCTTTGAGAGAGTAGTGGTTGCCTTGGAAGTAATATGTTTGTTTTGACTGCAGAAAATAAGGTTCATCTGCTTAATGAGTTATAGAGTGTTTCCAGACTTTTAAGGAGTTATAAGAAGCATTACCTCAGGGAAAAGAGAACTTCAAGAAACATTACTAGGCTGCAAAAAGCTGTGCTTCCCAGTTTTTCAAAGAAATTTCTAGAACTGGAGACTTCATAATCAATGGTATCTTTGGAGATACCCAGGCAGGTCCATGATGACTGCTGTGAACCTGGACATTAGGCAGTCCATCTGAACTGCTTTATCCAGACAACATTTCATAAGCACGTTTGATTTAAAATGCATCACAAAATCCTTCCACGAATGATGGCAGCAAGAAGCTTCAGATGGTATCAGAGAAAAAATTTCCCAGAGGTTACAGTTTATGGATATTTTCGTTCTGCAAACTGGAGTGTATTTTTTGAAGGAAGAGAAACTGAAAATGGGCAAACTCGATTGTGCGAATGAAAATAGAGATTCTTCCTCATCCACCTGCAAATATCCCCCGTTTAAAAGGTCATGTCCACTTTGATTTTATATGCTACACAGCAAAAATAGAACACGCATGAAACGTGCCAAAAAGTAGAATCTAAAGGAGGAGTTTCAGGCATAGTAAAAGACAGTAGGCATAAATTTGGAATTAGATCTGGATAATTTATTTAGTATCTTTTGGCAAGTGATGTATATTCATAATGTATCTGTAGTTTAGGGAAGCACTTAACTGCAAGCACTAATTGTATTTTAATAAAAGTATTTTGGCCAGAAAAGAAAGGGGTAACTTAATAGCTATGACTTTTCTGAGGAAACAAAATGTTGAAGAATGTTTTGCTGAAGAAAGAATCAAAATTTTTTGAAACGCACAAAAGAAACAAGAGGAATCTCTAGAAAATCTAAAACTGTATCAAAAACCCCTGCTGCAAGATATCCTTTTTGTATCACCAAGTGTAACACTCTTTTCTGCAAAGCTAGATAATTTAACTATTGTTGGCTACTTCATTCTTGTTAGGAAATATTCAGTGCTCAAATTGTTTCCATTTGAAGCTGTTAAGATTTTCAAACTTAGGATTTGTTGCCACTAAAATCATAACATTGAGGTTTCGAAAGAGTAGTTATTACTAAAAATCACAATCATAGCAAATCAGTGGAGTAACAAGACCACCAGGCTTCTCACACACAAATATAGCAAAAAGTATTACTTCACATCCTAAGGCTGAGGAGCAAATCACTGGGCCACGTCCCAAGAAATGATGTATAGAGACCATTTTCTTACTAAATTGGCCACAGTTAATGCTACAGTAAATAAATTAATACTCTTCTTGCACATTAGGTAGTAGGCTGCTTATAAGTGGTCCAGGAATTGTCATTATATTGCTCTGCTGGTTTCCTTTGGCAGCATAACAGATATATCCGTTACCCTGGCTGACAACAGCTACTTGTGCAGAACAAAGAGAAAGCATCACTATTGATGTAGGTGAAGCTTCCAATGACAATTGCCTGTGGGACTCAGCCTTTGCCCTGTTTCTCTTGTACCACAATTAAATAGCCAAGGTAATTCTGGGTAGTTTACTTTAGGGAGACAGCGTTGCTAGCAGTAACCATGAGATTTTTTTGTTGTTGTTTTGCTGAGGACTTGTGATGCATGTTCAACTTTTTACTTGGACAGAAAATATTTCTGAAATAAGCACTTTCCATTTTCTTTGTAACATATTCAGTCTTTTCCATTAAAAAAGGCAGGCAGACTGGAGTAAGTTTGTCACTGATAACCACTGTTGCTCTTATGCTAAGATGAATGCAAACCAAGAAGGACTTTTATTTCAGTGTGTACCACTAGAGTTCAGTAACATTTCTACAGCTGTTTGAAAAACAGGGTAGGATGTGAATTATTTTGATTCTTGAAATACCCTTCTTACAGCTTAGACAGAAAATTCATTGTATGTGTTGTGAGAGATCAAGATAGAAAGCTTTTCTTAAAAAAAAAAATAAATCTATTTGTCCTGTGAAGTCTCAAAAAAATCATTCCATTTCCTGTCTGTCTGGGACAGTGCAGAAACTCAGTTAAGTAAACAGGAAAGAAACACAATTTTGATTGTAAGCCTGGTGTTTACTTTTCTTATTTGGTCAGATGATACTGGAAAAACCTGTTGAGAGTGAACTTCATCTGTAGCGAATGGGTATTTGTACATGGCAACTTTAATAGGATTTATGATTACTGACTTGGCTTTGATAGCTTTGTGTTAGAGGAAGTTTAAACAGAAACAAGAAGACTAAAGACAGCGAATCTGTACTAACTAAGCCTTCTGGATATTCCTTCCGCTAGGAGTGCCTAAGTGACACTAAAGCATGTTGCCATATACCTAAAACACAAAGCTGTTACATAAAAATAAGTGTTATGTTCATGAATAACACAGTTTGTATTCACTTTTTCACTGACAGCAGAATTGGAAATCATGTCAACTAACATTAAATGTATCAGCTAATTTGTGTTCAAAAAGGAGTCCACTGGTGGAAGATACTGGCCAATATATGGAACCAGTTTGTTATGGTTCTAAATGACCTTTTGACAGGTGCAGTTTTTCTGTTGGGTCAGAGAGAACATTTGCCTCAGTATGTTTCTTCAACTAATCCAAATTAAAACTGAAAAATCAAATAGGAACTAAAAGTCAGATTTTAGTTTTTATTCAAAAAGGTTAGGTAGGAAAAGTTAAAAGCCCAAGGAATTACAATTAACTAGTTCAGTTGGTCCTATTTCCAGGATTACTCCGCTCATATTTTGATTTCTAAAAAATAATGACATCTGTATCACAGGCTTGTTAACTTAAACTTGTATTTTCAGTGATCGTGAGGCTGCAGATTTTGCCTGTAGGGTTTTTTTGGATTACCTAGTGTATTTTATAATCTTATTCATAATAAATTTTGGAGTCAGTTAGGAGCTTGGATCCATAAGAAGGTACTTTTGACATTAGTCATCTTTGCAGCCTTCTCCATGTGTGGGGCCATAAATTTTTCTAAGCCATCTGGATGTAACTATTTAACACTTTTCTTCCTAAACCTCTTTTTCTCAAGGAAGTTGTGATTTTATTCTTCTACAGCTAGAAGAATGCTGCTACATCAAATGCTGTATCCACAGGCTCAAATTATTCAGAAAATAAGATGTATTTGGTTCTGTGTGAAGGTCACAAGTAATAAAGCCTCCAAGGCACTATCTTCCGGTGAATCTTTGCTGCCAAAAAGGCAACATACATTATCTTTTACATGTCTCCCTTGGAAGCAATTGATGCTCATTCCTTCTGAGCTCTTACAGTCTCTGGCAGAGAAAAATAGGCTGTCGGGAGCGATCCAGAGCTACGGGCCTTCTGTTCTCCCCACGACACAAGGGGAAGTAGATTATGGTCTTTGTGCCTGTAAGAGATTTTCTAATTCTGCATTCTGTGCACTGCATTTCTGACTGGTGTCTCTCCTGCCTTGCTAAAACATACTGGGTGCTGCTGGGATGCTTTTCAAGGTGGAGCAGTTCCCTCACAGATAGGATGATGCTCATGCACTGCTGTATTTCTCACATAAATAGTGTGCTTGCTACTGTCATTTTTCACAAACTGAAATAAGTCATTACAAGCCACAGAAAGAAAATGTCACATAGTTACTGCCTTACACACTTATGCCACCTGCAGCACTGGTCAGAGAAGCAGCATTTCTTGTAGTGCTATGTGATTGACACCAGTATGAAACGTGCATACACACCCACAGCCTAAGAAAACAGTTAGCTAGGGAAGGGCTCTCGAAGATTACTGCTGTGCTAAAGAGCTTTTCAGTCATAGTTTGCAGAGCTGCTAGTTGGAAATATTAGAGGGCTCTCCTGGCATTGGCTATTGGATCTAACCTTGAGCACATACCTGATACTCACAACTCAGTTACTCCTATTGGCTATCCACATCAAGGTGGTGCACTTCCATTTTCATGTACCGATGACAGCATAGCAGCACGTTTCCAGCCCTAACTTACATCAAGGGGCAGCATCCACTCCTTGCCTGTTACCTGCATCAATTGCTGCTGATGCATTAAGAGCAAATTTCAGCCTATGATTCAGTTGCTAGATAGAGTTGTGCATTTGCCTACAGTTGGAAGCTTCCAAAGTAATTTGGGAGAGTCACTCTGTGTCTGTACATGTATATGTTAGGGATGACATCAGGCACAATCAGACTAGAAACAGCTATAGCAGTCTGTCAGGGTCACACATGAACATGATTGTGTCACCCTACAACACTGAGGGGTGATAGTTGCTTTAGCCCTTGTCTTCAAAGCAGCCATACTCTTTTGACACTTTGGCTTACACTAACAGTCTCCTTGAGCTGTTTTCAAGTAGTCCCCTCTGTCCTGTGTGTCTGTTCTCTGACCTGATGCTCAGTCCTGTAGCTACTGGCCTCCAGCCAGCGGCTGGGAGCCTGCTGCGGTGCACAGCCTCCATGCTTGTCCTTCTCTGGCTCCTTGGTTATATAATCCCTGGCCTCTTCTCCCCCATCCATTGAAAAGCCATTTACAAGCAGATTGAAGACTCTGAACGAAGGGGCAAGACTAATCAGGTCCTGCCCATTTCACATCCTTGGTACAACGTGCAAACCCCTTCAGAACACATGATCTGCCCTCTGGCGGAATTAGGTGGAATAATTATGACAATACCTTGCCAGGATTTAACTCGCCACTTCTGATTTAATAATACATCGTAGCACTTGAGAATGCCTTTTCTTAAAGAAATTCAAGCATTAAAAAAAAAAAAAATCATGCATGTCCTCATCTTACATACTTCCATTTCTTAGCACCAAAGATCTAGTACCTGTAATGTAACTAAATAAGATATATATTTACCTATTTTTTGTAGTGTTGATTTCAAATTTAGACAGCAAAAGGATGTAAGTGTAGAGATCAAAATCTGTATTCTGTACTAGGTTCAACATAAATTTTAGCCTGTCCAAGCTGAATCTGTAACTGCTCAAACTTGCATGCTATCTTCATGTTTTACAGAGTACATAGAATAGCAGTGGATCAGTGTGCACCTGCCTCCCCTACACACTGTGCCCAAACTCACACCACCCCTCCCTGTACCGCTTTCTAGATTCCTGTCCATATTGATTCCTGTCACATCCAGCACTCTCTCCTCCCTTTTTCCACCTCCAAGCAATGATTAGAGTATTTATTTGCCTTTTCTTCTCCTTCTGCTTTTTGGGGGATGGGAGGGGGCTTGGGGATTGGTTTCTTTGCAGACAAAACCAGCTTGAGAACCTTCCCAGTTAGCCTGTCTAATGGCAGCGCTGCAGAACATTCGTCTGCATTTGACTGCAAATACAGAAACTTCAAAGTAAATGGCAAAACACTCACAGGTACCATTAAATACACATTTAGGTGAGTATTTAAGAACCTTCACAGCCTTGTGAAAACCAATATATTTGCAAAATGTTTCCTCACTGACAGCAGAACTCAGCAGTTTCATTTGCTGTATCTGTCCAAAAGCAGCCTCAGCAAGATCAGCAAGGTTGTTTGGAAGCTCTGATTCACAGCAGAATTCAAAACTGAATGCATTAATGGACCAAAAGGTTTGAAATATGACCTCGCCATTAAAAAATTGCAGTATATTTGAGCAACACTTATGGCAATTTATCCAATGGTAGAGGAGTTCCTAATAATGGCGAGTTCATACAGGATATTAAAACCAGAAAAATTATTTGAATAATAATTATGCAAAAACTTGAGTAAGCATGTAGTATTTGCCTTGCATTTGCTACAAAAGCCCGAAGGACCATGGACAAACCCTCTTGAATAGCTGTAACAAGCAGAAGTAGGTTTGGAGTTTGAAGAAGGAAGATGTGTATAACATGAAATGTCTCTCCTGGTATTTGTTATATTTTAGCCATTTGGTGAAGATGAATAATTTCATTTTTTCCTCTAGTTTGTAAGGGATTTACGCATAGTCCTGTAAGTACAGTTTCTTTCCTCTTTAAGAAGTTATTCAGTATTTATGTTGTTTGTACAGACACCACACTGACAGAATTTTCAGATTATGTAAGTGGCCCATTTTTTAAAGAAAAAGTGAATCCTTTCCCATATTCCCTTATTTTCACCTGATTTCAGATAATTCAGAGAATGCATTTCAGCATTTCTGAAAATTAGGCCAATAATGGCCAGCCTTACGCTCATTATACTGGTTACCATCTGACATTCAGCTGATTGATGATGCAGGGATTTGCTGGGTAGGAAACCATTATATTTTCTATGCAGTGTATTTGTCCCATGGTGTGCAGACAACACAGAAGTTGGATAGTATGGCACCAACCAAAAGAATAGCCTTGCACTCAGCTATTCCCGTACATCTCAGGCAGTAATTCCTGTGCAAAGTTTCCTAAATGTTGCAGAGACCAGTAAAATACAAACACTGTTATTCAGAGGAAAGACAGAAGAGGCTCATCTAGAATATTGTTAGTTATCGGGACTCCCATGCAACCAGGTTCATCTTGAATCAGAGGGACCATTGCTCCTGTTCTGCTTCTGCTTATTGCAGACACAGGGTAGCAGAAATATCCCAGGAGTATTTCAAACGAATCACTCAGTACAAGAGAGCTAGATTCTCCCTAACCATGCAGGTTTTCCTAGGTAACAAGCTGGCTTCTGTGCACAGCAGCAGCATCTCCGCAGAGGCTTGTGTGCCACATGCTGTATATACAACATATTACCAAGCTGGCAGTGACTAGTTTCTTCCCTAACAGAAATACCAGAGTGTAACTGCAGGCAGGAAAAGCAGTCACTCAGTGAAAGATCAAACACTGGACAGTAATTAGCTGAATATTTTGAGGTAACAGCTGAGGAGAGGCCAAGGTTTCTTTCCATTCCAAAATGTTTTGTAGTAATGCCTCTGTTGAGAGTTGTGGTTTGGCAGCACCTTGTTGGACTTCTAAGAGCTCAGTATTACCCAGACTACTTTTTTTTTTCAGCCTGTGAGTAAATGCATCTAGTTAGCTGCCTTAAGGACTTCTGGCCTTTCCAAGAACAATGAAAGTTACAGAGTTTTGGTAATCTCACTGTGGAAACAGCATCCCCAGGCAGGGCCAGAGCCCCATGGAATGGGGTCACAGAAATCTGATTACTCCAGAAAATACCAGAGCACAGAACATCAGTGTTTCTGTCTTGAACTGTCATTGCAGATATGAACTGCAGCACTCAGTGGTGAACTCTGTGCTTGCTCCTCACTTGTCTTTGCAAGTCAGCAGAGCCAGGACATTTCTGCATTACTTGCTGTCGTTAGCATCAAGTCTTGTGGGAAAGCGTAGTAGTGCATAGCTACAAGTAATTCTCGAGAGGCGGCTGTCACACACACAGATGTTTTGGAGAATAGGACTGGTTAACCCTTACTGGATGCTCCTTACACATAATCCTTACACCTCAGTTCCTGCTTTCTCCAAACTGAATCCCTTAATGCCCTGCAGTTTCAGAATGTGATGCTCATTATAGCACTTCCTTTGTTAGGATGAATATCTGATGCAGACATATATGGAATTTGGCAAGAAATAGTTAAATTCCAGCTTACTTCCTGAGAGTTATGTTTTTGTGCCATTATGCTGTGAAGCACTGGGATATCCAGAAAGAGCACTTTTGATAGAATAAATAAGCTGTCTTTTGTAATTTTTTGTGTTCTTTCTTTCATTTATATTTTTCAGCAAAAGGAATCAATAGTATCCCAAAGACATTAAAATAAAGCTGAATCTACAGAACAGCGCTCAAGTTATCTGCTGGATAAGCAGTCTTTCCCCTTTCCTTAAAACAATAAGTTCCAAATTACTTTTCTCTGAACAACTTTCTCCTGTGTTCCAATTTCATCTACGTGAAGCTTTCTTCACTTTTTTCTGGATCTTCTTTAAAACCTAAGATCTCACTCCCCCTGCCTCAGAACAGTCATTCCTTTTCATAGCAACAGCCAAAGTTCCCAGTTTTACAGCATGAACCACAGCACAAGCAGAAAAACAAAACACGAAGAGGGAAGGATACTTTTAGAGATCATATAATACCTCAAAAGCTGGGTTTCCTGCATTTCAGTGCAAAGGCTTATTTAAAGAGCAGAATGACCATCACAGCTTTTTTGAATTTCATCTTTTTCCTTTTCAGTCTACATTTAAGTCCAAGTGAAATTCTCCCTCTTTTCCAACCCCCCAAATTACCATGGACATCAGGGAAGCTTAGTTGTGATCGCCAGCTTGTTCTTTGCCTGCTTCAAGGGGAATCTGTTGAACCCTGGCAGTGGTTGATGACTGAGGGACTGACCAGACTTGATTAGAAACAGCCAGCTGAGTGGTGAGTGATTAATGCAGCTCATTACTCATACGGGTAGCCCAGGCACTGGCAGACATAAGAGAGCCCAATGACCGAACAGCAGACGCAGGCACTGATCCAGTCCATGTGTACGCTCAGTGTCATGTGTTGAGAAGATGGGGAGATGGTGTTGCCTTCCTCCCCTCCCGTTTTTCATTTTTAGCTTTTTCCAAGAAGGATTTCCTTTACTCAAGACTGACATTCTAATGAGCAATCTGTGCTAACTCCACTAAACATTGCAGTTTCTTTTTAACCTTTAAACCAAACTGTCCTCTCATCTGTTTTCATTTCAATTTCTTGACATAATTATGCTAAATCTTTCAGCAGTGGGAACTTCAGTAACATTACACAGAAAGACAGTTTTCCACAAGACTGTATATCATTATGATTGGAATGAGAGAGAAGTACATTAAATTTTCAGAATAGTAGTAAAAATGGCCCTAGAAGATTGTTACTGAAATTGCTTAGTTTTGGACCTGGATATACCTCTGCCTATAGACTCACAGAATTGTCTAGGTTGAAGGGACTTTTCAGATCATCTAGTCCAACCATATAGATACACCCTTTCCTACTCCTGCCACATTAATAATGCAAAAAGAAGAGATAATATGAATATGATTTTTAGCAACTATATTTTTAAGGGAACATTAAAGTAGTATTTGATTGTATAGTTTTAGTATATGTGTTAACTCAAAGTGGCAGGAAAAAAAAACCCTAATTATATACAGTTGTATAACTGCTCTCTACCCTAAGATTAACATAATTTATGAAAGTGAATTAGTCTGGTTTAATTGGTGTAATGAAAGAAATGGTAGTGTTTTCTACACTGGTGTCTTATATGTGTAGGTGAAAATAAGAAAAAGCTTTGCAAGGTTAGAGGTCACTAATTATGATTGCTAAATACTTTTTTTCTGGGTAATAGTCTTAATTGAGGGAAATGTTTAATTAGGCAGAAATAAGCAGCTATAATTGAAAAGGTGAATTGAAGAGGGCATTGGAGGATGTCTCTATCAAAGGCATAGCGGAAAAGTAACACTTTTTTAAAGTGTTACTTTCAGACTCTTAGCTCCTCATTTCCCCCTTCCAGTTCTGTTTTTTCTCATTTAGCCAGTGCAGTTATTGAACTGTTCCTGTCATTGAGGATCCTTCATATAGAGAGAATATGATGTTTGAACAGGCCAGCATGAAAATAGCAGTACGTAATATGATTCTGTTAGCATTCTTCACAATTCTCATTTTTTTATATGTTTCAAGATTTATTGATGAAAAAATTTAATTTTTTTGCCATCTTTTGAGTAATGGTAATGCTGTCTTACTCTTGAGGATGTATTTCAGCTATCAACTTTTTGCTTCCTAAAAAGAAATCAGAATACTTTCAGTTCTCAAATTTGAAACCATTGTGATACTGTCTAATATTACTGCAGTCTAGAGATTTCTGTGACCAATTACACGAATGCCATTCTATACTCTGTCATTTCCTTGGTGTTTCTGATTTATGTCTCAAAGCTTTTATGACTTTACGTTTGGCTTTTATGTAGAAGCAAAGCAGGTCATGTGGTTATCCAGAGGCATTAGTATGGTAATTTTCTTCAAGTTGAGTAGGTGGAAATAATTAATGGACTGCTTTATTGATGTACATAGATAGCTGATTCTCTCTGTGGTTTCAATTCCCAGCTTCAATAAAGTAGCTTGAGATTTTATCTGAGGGACCAGTAATTACACAGGGCAAGAATAATTGCTGCACAAATACAATCTGATTGTGTTTTATGCTATTGCCAGGGCTGATGCTAAAGCTTAAATATATAAACAAGGATCTGCTGCATGAATAAGTTGACTTCTTTTGCATGAATAAGTTGACTTCTTTTATTTAAACTCGTGAACTCTAGAGTAACTTTAATTCAGAAAAATCTGTGCTTTTCAAAGTTGAGTAAACTTGAAAGCTATAGTCTTAGTGCAGTGCAACACAGAAATAACTTCACTGTCTAGACTCCATTTCCTATTATTGACAGTGACCAGTAGAAGATACCTTGAGAAAAACAAGCACCTATAAAAACAAACACCATAAAAATTGGATCACATTTGCTACTTTTTATTTCTCTGAGACTGATGCAGATTTTAAGTGAAGATTTTGGCAATGCAAGTCACTGTGGTATTCGTCCTAGAGTTCTGACTGACCCTAGTGAATTTGTTCATTTTATCAATTTATACTAAAAGTCATTTTTCTGATTCCTGATTTTGAGACAGTTTCTCAGATTCATTCCCCATAAAGAAGCTCCTGTGTGGGAACCTCCTTAGGCACCTTTGTAAGCAATAAGGAAAAGAACTGATAGAGCTTTGCTGCTACATAATCTTTCATGTGCTCCTTTTAGAACTTAATCATCAGCCGCCCCTACGGACTCGGACAGGATCCTTCCCTCTCATTCACTTGATAACGGTATTATGCCTTTAGCAAATTGTTCTTCAGTATCTTTTTTGCTTGTCTTACTTTAGTTTTATAATTAACTTGTCAGAGTTTATCATATTCTCCATTTTTCTTATTTGGACACCACTTTTTGAAGGATGCTTTCTTACTTCTAGCACCTCCCTTTATCTTTCTGTTGCAGTTTAACAGCTTCTTGGTCCCTTTCAAACAATGGCTCAGAATAAACATATAACACCTTAAAACTTTGCTTATATTCTGGCAGTCCCAGTGGCCATTTTACCATTTCAGGGTTCTTTTTAAACAAGCTTCCTCATTTTTATGTAGTTCTTCATTGGGTTACACAAAAATCAACTACATAAGGACTTTCATTCATATAAAGATGTAGAATTCAATGGATTCTATTATACAAAGTGTTGCTTCTGTAGTTACTTCCTAAACCAGCATCCCTGCATCGCTCAGACCTAAATCAGAGGTTGTTTCCTCTGATTTGCGCAGCTAACACTAGTTAGTGTCCTACTTATTCCAAGTGCCCAGTTGCAGAAAGCGTGACCATCAGATCAGCAAGACATGTAAGGTGGACAGGGGGTTGGTGGCAGAACGCTTTCCATTTGTATCTAGTTCTGAGGATGGGCATTTTTTAAAACATGCTTTTCTCCCAGATATCTTATTCTCTGGTTGATTTGCTGCTGTACCATCTCAGAATCACAGTACATGATCTCATGTACTTATATGAGGCTACACAAGGAACATAGCAGAAAGACTACTGTTTTCCCCTGAACTTGGAAGCTGTACTGAGAAATATGGGGATATTTCCTGGATATTACACAACTATGCAATGATAGAAATCATTTGCCTTCCGTGCACAAAACGTGCCTGCCCTTTGCTTTTGCTTCCAGAGCAGTAATAAATCATGTGTGTTGCCAAGGTTAAGAACTTTTTACAAAAGTAAGCTGTGAGCTAAGGATAAGAGAACCAAGGAAGATAAAGCAAATGTATGAACAGGAGGGTGGTGCAGGGAGAGAGGGCAATTTTGAAAACTTTGAACAACTGAGAATGGCTCCTTCCAGTGATTCATCATGGCACAAACTAGAGATCAGACCTTTACATCAGGAGAAAAGCAGAGAGAGATGGGATTTTATCTAAAAATAAATTCTCATATGTTCTATCACTTAGAAACAAAGATTATGATTTTGGTGTAGTAACCTTGCAGAGCAGCTCTCTGCAATTGCAGGCACATTTCAAAGTAAAATCAAGTAACTTTAAGGACTCCCTAGATTTTGAAGTTGATAGCTGATGGGGTAACACTTCACCAGGTATGGGCATGGCCTTCTTGTCTTTCTCAGTCATTGCAGAATTGAAATCACAGCCAAGACTTGAATGTAGCAGCCACAGCCCAGGGCAGCTTTGCTACCAGATGAACCCCCAGGACTGCTGTGTCCCCAGAGTCGGCTGTGCTAGGAAGCGCAGAGTCATCTCACCCCACCCCAAGCGCTGCATCTGTTCTCTTCTGAGCTAGATCAAACTATTTCAGTCAATGCATCATGATTACTCTTCAAGAAGTGCTACACAGAAATTCTAGCTACAAACTCCTTATGACTTTGCCAAAAGCAAGATGCAGAAAGAGAGCATGGGGTAGAACTCTGAGAAACTTCTTTATAAACAAGCCCTTGACAGCCAGACAAGTGATTAGGAGATAGCACTTAACTGTCCACAACCCTTTCATGACCTAGACCCTTGAGTCCATCATCTTTTTTTTCCAAGATCAAGTAAGATTTAAGATGTTGTCCACAGCATGCACCTCAGACCCCATACTGGGAAAACTACTGCCTCCTCTCACAACACGAATGCAGACCATTACATGTACCATTACATACACCAACGGAATGAGGTTCAATAAGGCCAAGTGCCAGGTCCTGCACTTGGGTCACAACAACCCCCTGCAGTGCTACAGGCTTGGGGAAGAATGGCTGGAGAGCTGCCTGGCAG
>JAOXNO010000003.1:31666186-31687245 GCA_028565335.1 Limnodromus scolopaceus | reverse complement strand
TTTTTTTTTTTTATTTCTGTTGGTTGGACTAGATGATCTTAAAAGGTCCCTTCCAACCTAGGTGATTCTGTGATTCTATGTCCATCAACACACACTGCAGACAGAACCATTATGCTTACCTGCAAGTTTGCTGTACCTACAGAAGGGCATCCTAATGTAACACTGCTCACTTATTGTTTTCTCTGGAGAGAGGAGCCTTCTATTTATTTAGGCAAATCCTTGGTACTCATCACTAGTAGAATAGCATTCAATCCTTGCTTTATTGTTCTACCTGCTATTATTTCACTGTTGTTATGCATAGGTTTGGTAAAAGCCATCAGAATCCCTCATTCTATTGTGTCATGCTGATACGAGAGCATCTTCATATATCTTAGTATAAATTGTTCCCAGTAAATTGAAAAAAAGAGCAGCTGCAATAAGATACAGACTGAATAAGGATGTCAGAGATTTTTGCATAGCTATAAGAATATAAGTAATCCCCCTCACCTTCTCTCCATATAACACACACATTAAAAAAGTCTTTTGTCCATAGTTTGCAAACATATAGAGGAAAAACTCTGAATTTAGCCAATTTTCTTTCTGTTATGAGAAGGTCGAAGGCATGACATCAGACAAAAACTTATCACCTTATGTCTACATAACAGGTTTGCAACAAATCAGCTTTCAAACAGTATAAATTTAGGGAGGTTTATAGACAAAGGCAGAGATAGCATGATCAGTGTACAGAAACTTTTGGTAGAATAACCAGTAGCTGGAGAACCTTGTTAAATGCGGTTGTGAGCCAGTATGTGGGCTGTGTGCAAACTGGCTTGTAAGAGTAGTTCCCGTGCAGCACAGGAGCCAGGCTGCTGCCTAAAACACCTCAGAGGTCCACACACAAAGATGCAGCATATTCCCACTCATACATGGCTAGATTTTCATGAAAATGCAACGTAATTCTGGTGGAGAAAATACTGCTTCATTAATGACTTAACCCCTAGGAGAACCTTGTCTGTTAGCTAAGCTAGAATAGTAACATGAGTATTTTATGTGTTTTCCTAGTTTCATACACTAATTTCTTTAGACTAAGCAGTTAATTCAGCACTTGTGTTACATTTAAGCCTTGGTTTCCTACATGAAGCCTCCATGGATTTTCCCACTATGGTTCTGAATACTTTTCTATTACTTTGAGCATGTATGCCACAACACTAATTACTTTAAATGAAATCAGACATTAATATTGCATAATATCCCCATCCACTAGTTAACTTAGGTGTGCAGTCTCAGGTCAGTCATCCTTAATTAACCTTCAGTTGAAGTATAAGCAAAGTCGTTCTGATCACTGGGGTGTTTGCCATTCTGCACTTTCTTTTAGCCTAACCACACATAACAGAACCAGCAACAAGCACGCTTTGGAAATTCTTTAGCATGAGCTTCCCAGGCATTTAAGAAATCAAAGACTGCAACAGACTTACATGTCTGGGTGACAGGTCTAACCTTTGTGATGCAGCATCACAATACGGGAGCTCCACCTTCTTGATGTTCCAGTGCTGGGCTGGTATGACAGGCCTTGCACAGAATCCAAGGTTTCCCTGTCAAAAACAGAAATAACATTATAAAACATCCCCTCATAGCGGCTATTTTCCAGTGCAGCTTTTCTGGGACAATCCCAGTTACGTCATAAATTCTTTAAGAAATATGATCTTGAAGATAATGGACTGCCCTGTTTGGATTGCCATTTTATTGCGTTTACCATGTCTAGCTTATTTATTTTTAAAATCTTGCTAAAGAATTGTTTTTACTAATACGAAGAGTATTTCTGCACAGAAGATATTTTTTAGCAATATTAAAAACTGTTCAAGCAACAGATTTCCTTTTTCATATTTTCCCTCTTGAACCTACAGCTCTACAGTTCCATCATTAATTTTTTATTTTTTTCAAATAACAAGACAGAGGATTTATCAAGGGAAACCAGGCTATCTCAATTAACCTAAGCTTCTATTTTAGACCTCGGCATAAAGAGGGATTTTTTTCTCTGCCAAAATCTGAAGTGAGATCCTATGGTATTTCTCTTGAGAAAAAGCACAAGTAAATAAGTGTGCTTTATTTTATTTTTAACTACACTACATTTATTTTGTTCCATTTCAGAGCATTAGCCCTATCATTTAACATACTCTGGGAACTTCGGTAGTCCTGTAAGTCTCCAGTGGAAGTGGGAGACTTTTGTATAAAAGTTGCACGAAGCTATATATTAACCCAACCAAACTTTTACACCTAAGCACACTCGAACTTTGAGGGCAAAAAGAACTGAGTTGTTCTATAAAACATGATAGGAAAACACTCACCAGGACCAGCCATTTTCCTGAGGCTACGCTACTCAGAAAATATTTTCCACCTGTCTCTCCTCGAAGGAATATCTTCCCAATGGGTTATGTCTACTACAAATGCGAGGTTCAAATCCAAGCAATGCTCTATGTGACTCCCACTGGAGTAGCCAAAAACCACAAGCAGAAGCAAGCATCCACACTACAAAATCCTGCATACAATTACCAACACCGACACAACAGGTTTTTATAAGCAGCTGGTGCCTTGTTTTTGGCTCCACCCTCTGGGCAAAACACCTGGGCTCCTGCCCCAAGGACTCACCCACATGCTCCTTCCCCCAGTCTGGGTCACACAGTTTGTAGATTGGTAGAATGCTTTGAGGCTTAAAGGTTATGAAAACTTTTAACAAAATGTAAAAAGAAAAAATAAAGCCAAAAGTGGCATTAACATTCTCAGCTGGGAATTTTTTTACCTGCTACACAAAACTACAGAATAATTCAGATAAAGTCAAATTGCCTTATATACTTTGCAATCACAGTGTGTGAGCTTCTTGTATAATAATGCTGGGTTTTTTTAAAGAATTCTACTAAATGAACACTTTTAAAAAGCTAAGTAGAATGGAACAGTTTCAGTCCAAGGACACATTGTATGTATGCAAAATTAGCATAAGGACTAGTGAGTCACATCTGTATTGCTCAATAAATAAATATTCTATAATACTAACAACAAAGGAGCTATTTATAATTCAGTCTGGGGTTATATCTAGGTAGATTCAAAAGAAATAAAAAACCCACCCTATTTTCCTGATACAATAATATATGCAACAATATGTTTTAGTGTTTGTGTATGAATTTTGAAATTTCAAGTACTAGATGAATTTGCCTGTTTTCAGTTTCAGTGTATGTATGTACACAGTATGACATTTTTCATTACCTGGCTATCCCTCTTGCACGTATTTCTCTAGTAGTCCCAGACTTTTCTTAAACTTGCACTTTTCTTATATTTTGCAGTTCCCTCCTTTTGGGGTTTGGTCAACTCAGCCTGGAATCTTTGCTCTGTTGGGAAAAGACAGTCCCCCGTCAATATTGAAACCAGCCATATGATTTTTGATCCCTTCTTAACTCCACTTCGCATAAATACAGGAGGAAGAAAGGTATGTGTTCTATCATATTCTGGTATAAAAACAAGAAGTTATATTTTCATATTAACTGTTACTTGAAACTCTGCTGTCTGGAAGAATAGCATCTCACGTATAAACTCCACGTTTATAATTAAATTTGGTGTTCATCCTGAGTTGCATTTTAAAGGTGTTATTCTAAAAGTGTTGTTTAAGGTGGCCAGGACTTTCTTCTATTCAATCTAAAGGATTAACATTGCAGTGCCATCACATTAAGGGGTAGGAAAGGATGAATGAGCCGCTTTGTGTTATGAAATAAAAGGAACTATGAGGTATGTAGCTCAGCACGGGACGGGCAGACAGAGTGTTCAAAAAGTAATCTGGTTTCTGTGTTATCTACAGCATGTTGGCACTCATAAGAAGATTTTTTTTTATTGGACATCTCATATATATTAATTAGGAAAAAAAATGGCAACATTTATTTTAATAGATCATAAGTAAATCTCCAGGGATATTGGATCAGATGGAAATGATAGGTTAGCAAAGGCTATCTCACTTGTATAAAATCAGCATGATGATTTCTTGTTGTAAAGTGACTACCACCAATAAACTGACTAGTTTATTAAGCTGTATTTCAGACCAAACTGTATCTTGTTTACCAAGATTTGAAAAGTGTATCATAATATACTGAGATATGAAACCAGCATCATTCTGGGTTAGATAATGTGTATACCCGTGGCTCGGGCACATAGACTTCTAGGCCTGTCCATGGAGATCAAAGGTGGAGGCAGGAAACAATCTTGACAAAATAATGCTCTGCAAATGGGTGAAGATTGTTGTCTGAGATATATGTACCTATGGAAATACTGGTGATAGGTGCTAATCAGTTATCATATCCTCCCATTTATACTATATATAAGTATACTGTATCTAAGGTACATTGGGCGCTAAAATTTGCAGAATTTTAGTTCAGTAAATGTTTCTACAAGGCTTTACAACTCAGATACTGAAGCATTGCACTAGTGCATGCAAGTCAAAATAATTCACAAGAAATTACTTTTGACTGTGAATTTGAAAAACACTCAAGCACGTGCATTTGTGCTTGCTGACCCAGTGCTCAGAAGCAGAATTGAGACTGTTATTTATGAGTGTATACAGTGAAAAAATGCAGAAAGTTAACAAATCTAAACAATGAAAGCAAATTTGGATCCCAAGCATATTTCACTTTTAATAATCTCATGCTCATATCAATAGGATAGTTACGGACATTTCACATCCATGGTTCTTAAAAGTATTTTCTGCATTGCCAGGGTTAGGTGCTAACTCCTTCTTTCCATTTATGTTTACTAAAATAATAATACTTACTAAAAATTAGGAATAGAGATAAATTTTAGAGTGCAGCATCAAAAAAAATTTCTGAGATCTACTTGGTTCCTAAATTACCATTGAAAGAGAGGTAGTCATTTGAAAGCATTTCATAAACCAAACTGATCCTAATGATTGTGCTTAATGATTTTTCTTTCACTAAGGAATGTATTCTCAGTATGCAAGTTTAAGGACAATCCTCAAACAATGTAGTTATCAATTCTGTTTATCCAGCTGAAGGGCTGATACTTTCAAATTCTAAAATTATTTTATAAATAAAACATCTTGAACCTGTTAGCACTCCTGAAAGTAGTCATTAGTTCATAATGTTTTTGTGTTGCTTCCTTGATGTAGGGCGTGCTTAAAAGGGTATTTTAAAGATTTTGTTGCTTATTCCATGCAGGCAGTTCTCTTTTATTCAATCTGTAATACAGAACAACACAGATGGAAAGGCACTGGGACTTAGAATATCTCAGAGACTCTAAAAAAAGGTTATTCCAAAATGATTTATCTTCTCCTGTTGTCTTGACAAATGAGATTTCTGCTGGAAACAGCATGAGATGTTAGGAATTTGATCGGTATTTCCTATGGAGGTTCTGGTGGCGCATGTGCGTGTACATCAGAATCGATGTAAGCTTCATCACAGAAATAAGAAAATGGTGGTATTGTTACTTACTGAAGGACAATAATGCTTCTAACTATGGCCCAAATTTCAGGGTAATATGTACATTTTGCTTTTTAAGCAGAAATGCATTGAGGTTTTCTCATTTTGATACAAGAAAGAGTTTTATTGACTCTACTATTTATGTAAAGGCTGACATATTTCAGATTATTTATAAATTACAGTATGACATAATATTAAAGTCAAGAATAAAATTACATGGCAGTTGTCAGTGAGTCAAAGCCAGGAGTTTCGGAATATTTAATGTCTTTAGCAATTCCACGAATTGAACTGGTTTTTTGTACCAGCTCAGGGTGAAGCAAATGTCTGATTATTAATAAAGTATCGTAGGCAGAGATAACCTGGGCGACGCTGTGTCAGTAATGAGGTGTTCTTACCACACTCCCAGATCTGAGCCTGCTGCTGCCAGACAGGGATGGCCTTTTGTCATGTTACAAGAACAGGATTTGTTCTGGTTGTGGTTAGTCTGTTTTAGAGAAGTTTCTAAAATGGTTGAATCAAAAATCTCCTTTGAGGAAAAGATTGCTATTTTAATTCCTTAAAAAAAAATTTTTGCTCATAGTTGAGGCTTCAGTGGGGATTTGAATTGGCAGGTGGTATATTTGTGTTCACTTTTTTGGTAATGTTTTTCATATGCTAAAAATGGAGGTGTGTTTCACATGGGCTGAAGCACTTCAGTTTTCAGGGCAGTGAACCAATTGGTATAGCAGCCAGGGAATTTCTTAAGACAAGGCTTAACTGTGATTATGCTGTACATGAAAGGATTTTATGGAACTGATCCTAAGAAAAATGGTGAATAAATAAAAAAGGGATTTGATATGGTTTCAAATCAAAGTTATAATAAGCTATTTTCCATGTATAGTGGACAAGAGAGACAGTTGCACACGGGCAAAATTATGCACCTCTTTTGAAGAGGGAGCTGACAGGAGAGTCAAACCTTAAGAGCTAGATGGAAGGAGATGTTCAGTACAGTTAGTCTTGGAACAGTAACTTCAAAATTTTGACAAAATTTTTGTTGTTAAAGTAGAAATCAGTTTTATTTGAGTTTGAAAACAACATTTTTACTTTGTATGCCAGATTGAGACTTTCCTACAATTTTTTAGACCACTTGGGGATACAATAATAATTTTCTTGTTCCTGAAGGAAAGGAATGGTCTGAAAGGAGAGTTTGAAGGACAACACCACTGTATTCCTATCCTGCAGCCTACAAGGGGAGAAAAGTACAGTCTGTGGCCTGTTACACGGCAGGTGACTTAATAGTTACTTCTGATCTGAGGTTGAGAAGAATATTCTTCCCATTCCATTCAGGTGTAAAAGGGATGGTAATACAATTTGCCAAATATTTATACCTCTTTGAACCAATTTTTCACAATAAAGTTCCAGTGAGCAATAATATATTGCTTTATGTGGTGTCCAACGATTGCAGTGCGGTATTGACTCATAGGGTTTACAATTCAAACATCATCAGATGTTATTCTGAATTGTGCTGTTATTTTATATGTTTGTGCTTCTCCATCTCCTAAGAAAGTGGCTTTTCAGGTCGTGAAGCCTGAGTATCATTGATAAAGATAATTGGATTTCAAGATCCAGAATCTCAGCACAAGATATTTAATGAGTTTACATGCAGATAAATTCCCCAGAAGAAATGCTGCTTTTGAGGAAACTCCCCAAGTTTCAGCTCTCTCTCAGGCCCAGCTTTGTCTCTTGATTATCCATTTTAGTGAATTTAACAAGCAACCCATTTCAGATAAACAGTCCTTTTTAATAAACAATATAAGCTCTTATTAATATGCAAATCACACTCCTCCACTCTGTCACAAAGAAAAACACCATTTTCCTTTCTCTGCTTTTTTTCTTTGGATTCACATAAGCACCAAGGCAATCAGCAACCGGACAACAGAGTAACTTCACTGACCAAGGCAGTGTGGTCCAGTGACATGTAGGCAGTAAGCACTATGGGTTTCAGTCTCCAAAGTGGGGATTTCCTGACTGTCATGGATGATAGTGGATGAACAAACCACCTCACTTCCCACTAAGCTAGTCCTCTGCTGGGAATGCTTCCTCCATTCAACAGTGCTGGCAGTCTCCTTCCTCAAGGGCTCTGCCTTCAGTTCCCCAAAATTTGTCTCCTGTCTTACATGTAGCCCACCTGCCTTTGATCTGCTCATTCTTTGTGGACTTAATTTCAAGAGCCCTATTTCCAAGATTCTTTAAGATTGAACTACAGTTCTTGCCCATACTTTTCTTTTTTTTTCTTTTCCTATATAAACTTGTAACAGCATTTATTTTAGACACTAAGTGCATCCTTCCCAATTAGTTAAAACTTGTCATGTAAGTGATGCCATGTGCTACTAATCATTTTAGGTCATGCTCAAGGACTTAAATTGTGGTTTAAAGCACATAAAGTTTCGTTTGAGATCACTTTATTTTTAAGACAAGGAAGGCCATTGTACCTGATGTTGACCTCTGGGGAAATAAACAAATCGATGTCTGCTGGCCAAGGGCTGTTATATACATTCTCTAGCTCAGTGTGCATAAGTGAAAGTTACTCGGTACGATCTATAAGTCTGCTTTCTCCTATGAGACATTAATGAATGCAATCACATATTATTTAAGTTAATATCTGTATAAATAATTGGTTCATTCTATGCATCACAAGATAATGGCGATAGTTAGCAGTTTCTAAACTGAAATAGGGTAGGGGAAAAGAGATTTATGAATTGAAATCAGTTAAATGGTTTCTCTGCCAGCTAGTTCTGATTCCATGCTGTTCAATCAATTCAGAGTATTACTAGCATTTTTCTCAAGAGTGCAATATATGACAACTGCCAAGCTTTGGTTGGTGATTACTAAAAGGACAGATACTGGTGTGAACCGTATTTCAGCACTGCAGGAATATAAAAAATGAATTGTTAAAAATGGTCCAGGAGGAATGGATAGCAATAAGACATCAATGTCATCTGTAAACTGATTTGTGTTGAATTTTTAGAGGGCTTAATACGATGTTTTGATTTAGAGTGGCTTTAGAAAGTCAAAAGTCGGATGCAAACATCAAAAACTTTAATGAATAAAAAATGAAATATAGTATTGCTGCTTAAATAGTGGTTTAACATTTCTAATACTTCTACAGTATTGCATGTTCTCAGATGTGTTAGTGAACATAAAATGAAAACAGCAGGTTAAAGTAACTTGTTTATTCATCCTCGTTGAGTTTAGAACAGGAAAATATGCTAAGTATTATTTCAGAGGTACTTGCAAATTTTGCTGTTAGTAGAACATAATCAGGGAAAAACATATGTTCAGGGTCTAGATTTGTCTATATTGGGACTTCTGTTTCCTTATCACTTCAGTGATCCTTTCTTGAGACTGAATTAATTTGGAATATTTGGGGGTTCAGATGTGCATCTTGGTGTGTCCTAAATTTCTGGTTGTCTATGACAGTGGAGCACCACTGAAATAGTAAAGGAGTCCTAACAAGAATGTATTTCTAAGTTTCTTCATAGTCTCGAGGTTTTTTTGCTTCAGTGTGACTACTCTGCTTGACGTTTAATCTTGTCTGGTGTCATAAAACAAGGTCACTTGTCTGCCATGGGAAACTTCCTGGGAGATCCTACATTTAGCAAGAAGTGATTCAGCAGGGTTACTCCACAAGCTGTATTGTACCCTGTTTTAGAGCTCAGGATATGCTCTCATTTTGGCAGCAGGACCTTTCAAATTATGTGTTCAACTATATCTCAGCTGCAGTTGCATAGTAATTAAAAGCAACCCATGGTGTCCTTGCAAATGTGGGTTTGCTAACCCTGGAAATGCATTCAATGGGATGGTATCTGAAACATCAGGGAGATCTGCTGTTACGGACATTGGGCAGTAGATCCATTAGAAGGTTAAAGAGTTTGGGATATTATTGAAGCTGGGCTAACTGATTCTAGCCAAAGGTCTTTTCCATTGCTTTCTTTTTTCCCTCCTCAATTGTTTATTTCAATAAATTGCTTTCCTGTTTTCAGTTCCTAATGTTGTAGCTTCAGAAAAAGATTGGAGCAGCAGCTGGCCTCCAATTACTTAATAGTTTGATATATTCAAAGGAATGTTCAAAAGTATCAACTTTGTTCTTAATGCCCTTTTTCTATCTTTTAATATATTTTGTGCATTGTTTGATAGTATCTTATTTGGATTTATTTCATCCTGCACTTGGGTCTATTTATAAGCCTATATTTATTTCAAGCCTTGCAGAAGTAAAAGTAAAATAGATCTTGTCTTTGTACTTGATTCTGTACTTAGGGCTATAACCACTGATATGAAAAAGCTGAAGATTTTTTTTCTCTCACACTGAACCTGTGGTCGTAGTAAAAGTGTGCAAGTCTCCTAATCCTGGATGCTTTAAATGGAATATAATTTTGTATTTCAGCATTGTTAAAACTCATTTTCTGGTCTTAGAAGGATGATTCATTCTTTGCTTTTTTGTTATGAACATAAAATAATAAATGTATGACATATTGAAACTTAGTAAAATATGATAATATTTTCTTGAAAGCGGGTATTTTTGGCACAATATCAAAGAAATGTTTTTTACTGAGGCCCTGCTGTAATGGATGTGGATGCTGTGTGTCATTTTGTACACAGGAGTTGAATCATATTATGAAAGTCAAGATATCTGGGGAAGACGCTAGCATATACAAAGTTATTGTTCAGCTGCCACCAGTTCATCTGGGGCAAAACACTTGCCGTGCCAGCCAGAACTAATGAGAATCCATGAACCTCTCCTCCTGGTAAACCCTGGCCTCCGCATTTTACAATTTTGTGCTCTCGGTTCAATGGCAAAAGGCTGCAATTTGTAAAGCAGTTTTTATGATCACTGGTTGTGTCCATTGGAGACTTCTTTTCCTTTTCTTCTTGGAAAGCAAATGTTAGGTACCTATTATGTTCAGTTATCAGTCCTTTAGGAAGGTGACATACTCAGAACTTGAAATAGCTACATAGCTGTAGTAGCTAATGTTAGCTGTGTTTAAAAACAGCATTGCAACAGTTTCTTAAACATTTAAGAATAATTTACATAGCATCCAAGACAGATTTACTTTTTTGTAATTTACTTTGTAATCAATATGAGCCCAGCGTGAAATTATTTTGAACTGGTAAGTGAATAATTATTTATCAACAGTTCAAAATAATTCTTCTTCAGTTCTTTTTATTTCAGTATTAGTTTATTCTCCTATGTGAGTTGAAATCTTTGAGCTTTGCAGCTTCCTAGCTGGCAGGTGAGTATATTGCATAATAAATAGTGCTTCTAACAGTATGTTGACTGTGGTTTTGGTTCTTCGCCAATTGCAGCTGGTGGCAAGACTGACTGTTAGCTGATCAGCATTTATATGCTGCATCCATCAAGTATGTATTTATATCCCAGCTATTTTTTCTGAAAATGATTTACAAATTGATTTGGAATTCTGTAACAGAGTGTAGATTAGGAAACGAGTTTAGAGGTGGAGAGAGGAGACTTTATAATGTATGTGAGGTGTCTGCTGCCCATCTAGGCAGGAGATGCATTTTGGCTGAGGATCTGTTTGTAGGAGAAAGGTACTAACTCATCTTTCCAAACAGTTACGCAGGCAGCAGGCACAGTGATTGCTTGTGGCCTGCTGGTGCCAGCTGTGAAGTGGGAGTTGTTCCTAACAAACTGGAATCGGACACAGCATTTGAGGAACCTGAGGATAAGGTTCTTTTCTGTTTTTTACATAACTGACTTTCATCACAAATGGTTAAAGCTATGGACTGGTGACTGGTTTGTTGTTGGGTTCCAGCAATCCCAAATGAGTCAAGACAATCAGGAAATAAACTAAGATCCGCATTGACTTATCATCAGTACATTCACATAAAAGTTGAGGTTAAGTAAACCTATTCTGTGGCTGGAGCGTTAAGCACAAAATAATTACAAATCTGGTGCTTGTGAAACTTTTTTTTGGTTTTATGTCTCCAGCATGACACATAACAGTTCTCTTACTCACGTCTCCCTCTATTGTTTTACCCTGAATACAATCAAAAAATCACCGTATATTTGGCAGGGATTTCTGCCTGTCTTGCAGCTGGAGTAGGTACATTATAATAGACACATGTCAATTCTGCTATAAGCTAGAAGAGACGGAGATAGATAACGCTGCTGCCAGGGTGAAATACAAATTGCTGTGGCAGTCGAATGTGCCATTCAGAATTCTGAGTAGCAGTTTGGTGTTAAGAGAAAAGTGCAAGTTCATTGTTCTTCCTCCTGGTACTGTTAATCGTTGATTGTTGAGCGTTGAAGCAGGCACAGTTTGCTTATAGATAGGAGAATTAAACTATGTATTTTAGGATTAGATGCTAGAAAAGAGCTTAAGGGAGAAAACTGAAGCAGTGGTCAATGAACTGTATCTAATAATCAAAAACAAATCTGTGGATCAGCAGCTCCTCATCAAACTGGGATCTGGATGGTAAAGCAGTTGGGGGTATTTCAGCTGCATGTCACTCAACAGGCTGAGGAAAACCATCAATAGATAATTTTGGAGCAGAGGAGGAAAATGTACATAAATTGGGAGTAAGAAACTGTTCTTAATGTAAGGGACAGGGTATATTACAGGGGTTGTAGAACCTTGCAAGAAAATTGGAAACTGAATATAATCCTTTTGCATTTACCCTTTTTTACTTTGGGATATGTTGTTCCTGTGCAGAAAGTGACAGAAAATCATAGCTCCTAGTAGTATCGCATAGATGTGTGGTGGCCCTCTGTGTCACTTCGGTAAGTGTCTGAATCTGTAACTAGTGTTTGTTTTATGTAACTTTCAAATGAAAGCAATTATAACTGAACAGTTTTATCTCCAGCTTCTTTATCAAGCTATTGCTTGTGTCCCTGAACAAGAAACAGTCCCAAACTCTCCATGTAGGTCTGACAGTGGAAAATTTAGCTTTTAAATTGAAAAAAGAGAAGGTAGTTAAACTTGGCTACCAAAAATCATTGGGAAGTCTGTTTTAACCGGCAAATGTGAAGAGATGATTAAAACAAAGAAACATTTCCTTTCGTAAACTTGTAAACTCAGTAGAAAATGCCACATACCTAACAGTCCCATTTTCATGAGTCTTCTCTAGGATCCAGTTCATCTTTCTTGTCTCAATTTAGAATATTTGTCTTATAGGAAAAATAAGTGTGTTGGTATGTATGTCTCTGTGTGTATGTGTGAGACACTTAGCTTACCTCCTTTTTCTAAAGCTGTATCCTATCATTCGTCATTTTAGCAGTCAAATAAAGGCGAACATATAAGGTTTCTTCTGCAGTCTATTTTCCAGAATTTTTCAGAATCCGAAAACTCACTGTAAAACATTTGATTAAAGCATCAGTCTGAAGAAACAGCATCATTTGTAAGGAAAGTCAATAAACTGTTGATTTTTTGAATTTACATATTGTCTCTGTTGCACCAGCTCCAGCTTTGAATAATGCTGTAAAGTTATCTTGAACTTAAATGTGTATAACTTGCATCACAGCCTAAAACCATGCAAAGGAAGCGCATATGGGTGTTGCTATGCCCTGAGGAATTGTTTCACAAAGGCAGTTGGAGCATCTGAAGTGACTATTAAAAGATAATTCCAATTTTTCAAGAAAGTTGACTCTTTATTTCAGTGTTATGAATTCACAAGGTCTGACTATCTCAAAGCTGCTTTTGGGATCAAGATGAAAACGTACACCATATAAATATAAGTAGTGCTAATCTCTAACCTGTGACATACTGCTCAAAAAAAAAAAAGTGCTGCATACTGCACTCTTATGTATTTTAACTACTCAGTGCCACCTGTCTCAGGGAAGTTATTCAGCAGAAGAGGGTGTTGCACAGAATACAGTAACTTATATGGGATGTTGCCACATAGATATACATTTGAAGTACGTACCAGGGATGAGGAGTAAGGGGAAGGAGAAGAGCAGGCAAGGGTTAATAAGTACAAATTGTGTTTCTTTACTTTCTTTGGATGTGTAGTAAAAAGGAATGGGTATACCCTTTACTCCAATATCCTTTCTTCTGTGCCCTAGCCAGCAGCTGGAGGCAGCATATCATGAACATAATTTGCTACTGATAGTGTTAAATCCCTGTTCTCACATCCTGCAGTCCTCTGTTCCCTGCCACACAAACAGTGCAAAGAAATATATCACAGATATGACTTTAAATCTCAGCATCTGCCAGGGCTATGCCAAGGGCAACACAGCTGTGCCGAGGTGGCACCTGAAGGCTCCTTTGAAGATACTTTACCTTCACTAAGTGTTTTGACTTAACTAGGTATTTCATCTAGTCCTATTTCATCTAGGATTTCATCTAGAACGATTTAAGACCTCTACCCAAAATAGTGTTGAAATGTACTGTGCAAGGAAGCTTGGGGGGAAAAAAAAAGATTAAAATGTTAATAATTTTTAATCACACAAACGTACTTTGGATATCATCACAGCCCTTCCACGTAAATGTTTTTTTTGTGTTTAGCTTTGTAAAACATATTATTTATATGATGGGCATTAATAGCTACTTTTAAATGACTTAAGATTTTGCTGCAAATGTACATTCATGATCTTTTCTTTCAGTCTGTTACTAAAAACAACAGGCTGCCCTGGTTTCAATAGCCTGAAGATGGTTTGGGATGTAACTCCCTATTTGACATGTATGGGGTTATTTACTAGGTGTTGCTCAATTAGAAGCACAAAAAAAACCATTAAACAGGTCTCTTGGTTTGATGCTGCCCAGGGACAGATCTGAACGCTGGAGATTTGCACCCAGAACCTCACTGCCAAGATGGATTTGGCATGGACAGAAGGCAGTGATATTAGGGAGATTCTCAGGCTCGTTACCCAACAGCAAACCTGGGCCTCTAAATCTCAACTTAGATTGAGTTAGGCTTAAAACTTCTGTACTTTAATGTGTCCATTTCAAAATCTTCTCAACGCAAGTAAACCACTGTCTACCCATGACACTTACCTGTTGTCATTGGTTTCTCATTGCAAGCAGTGTGTGCCTGTGAAGGCAGGAGCTATCAAAGCTAAGGACTTGTGTAACAAACAGGGAATTTCATGGGTAGATAATATATTAAAGAAAGAAATTGTGTATCCTTTAGATTGCCACTGTTAACGTCACTGTTTTGCACATCAGTGTTTGGCTGCTATTTTCTGCAGCAGAAATGTGTATTTTTCAATATCTTTCAGGGAGTACAGCATTGAGAACTCAACATCATAAGCGAAATAAAGTTAAAAAACTAGTAAGAATGTAGCATTGCTCAGCTAAAAATCCTAACAACGTACCCAAGGAGAATCTCACCTAAGGAGTTTTCATTCTTTTAGAAAAACTTTGGAAGATCCAGCAGCATTTGAGCATAAATGTTATGCTGTTTTCTCACTATTGTGATAGATTCAAGTTAGGGAGGGAAGCATCACAAAGCCTTCTGAGAACCATTACAAACTGCAATGCAAGAACAGGTGTAAGGACTACTATACTTAACTGAGCAAGGTCACAGTTTTATGGTAAGTCTCACAGCCCAAAGGTGCACTACAAATAATCTGCTCAAAAGTATCAAAGCTGGCTCAGAGAAGAACAAGCGGAGTAACTGCAAGTATCATCTTAAATTATGATTATGAAGACAGGGTATCTGAGTTGGCACTGCACAGCTGGTCTAGAGCTCACACAGCCATGGTGGGCATCGCTGCATTCATCTCCGTGGTTTGGGGGAAACTTCTGCCTAAACAGCTCAGGATATTTGAATGGACTGATATTTTTCCAAATGTCATGTTCTTTAAATGCTGTTTGAAGTTGAAGGTTTACTCAGTTCCCCTTAGAATATCACTGCAAATATCACCAAGATGTTTATATGTGTCCAGCTGCTTTATCACCTCCTGTTCCTACAGTCCCAAAACAGTGCAAGGGAAGAGGAGGAATTATTTATCAGGAAGAAGTCTTAGACCAGTGTCATGATGAATGCTCACCTCTGCAAGTGAAGGCATCATATCCCGATGAAATGACGAATCCTTCATTTTCGGTGACTATCACGTTGCATGTATTGCTGCCTGGACTGCTAACAATTACCCCTTATGCCCTACAAAATAAGCGAAAAATACAAAATCAGAAACACAGTTGTGAATGTATTATTCACCGCGGACACCAAAATATGTTTGTTCATTGAAGGCTGTGCTAATGAAAACCTCTACAAAGCACTAGGTAAGAACCCAGAAATCATCACAAGTCAGGGAGTATTTCACTTGCATCTCCATCATTCTTTGGGTAAATCTCTATCATTTCCAGATCTCTGATAATGCTGTTAATAATGAGGTATTCTCAACCCAGTCTTTTTCCTCAGCTGGTTCTGGGCTCTCTGATTATCTCACTGAAAGGATTAAATATTATTTTGGCCAATGGATATTGCTCATCTCTTCTCTTCCACTTAGGCTTGTCTTTTCCTGAAAGCCCTTTAGCTGTAAAACCACATATCCATTTCAACATCTAAAATCTTTTGTCCAATAACATTTGTCCTTTTTCAGTGCACCATTGTGCCCTGCATATGCATAAAGGGATGCACAATTAACTATATATTAAAGAGATTCCTAAAGAGGAACTATTGGGAGAAGCGAAATGCGTGCCAACACTTCAACTTTTCTTCCTGCCTCTGCCAGATGCCATCTGTCATCTCTAACAGTTTGAGACTACCTTTTTCCTGTGCGCAGCATGGAGGTGATGACTGGAGAGAGAGCGGTGCTGTGAGCTGTAAGCTGGTGGTGCACAGCGTGGAAGTGTGTACCAGCCTTTACTGAACACTCCACGCATAAATTAGGAACAATATTACAGCATCTGGTGTATGTAATGGGAGAATAAACCAGCTGTACTAGATGAAATATTGAGTATGTCAAATTATTACAACAAACTTTATAAATATTACTGTTAGTCTGACTGCAATCATTTTTAATAGCATGAGAAGACAGAAAGAGAGAGGAGTTCTGCACATCAAATGTTATGAAAAAGAATGATGCTACTGTAGAGAGCATGAGGACGAGCACCCAATTAGAGCAGACAGAAACCAGCTGCAAACAGGAAAGAAACTGGAACAGCAATTCCAGAATGAGAAGGATAGTTCTCATCTCAAGATCGGCCATGGTAGCAAGAGTCCACAAAGCATTAAAGAGATATATTTTGCAATTTTTTGCAAAATGGAAGTTACATTTCATTAGCGTTTTATGGCATTTTGAGCCCAATCAATAAGCTTTACTACCTGCATCCTCTATTGGCTCATTGAAGCTAACTGGGCTATCAGCTTTCTGTCTTGATGCACTATAGATGAGCAAACACACTTTATTTAATGACTAAAATGGACACCTTTGGTGGTACCAGATTCTTCAATGAGATATGTAATTATCCCCAGCTTATGTGGCTTTTATTGAATTATTATTGAAAACATAATTTCATGCTTGGTTAAGTGGTAAATTTAATTCATTCACTAGCAAGATACAGTAACAAATATGACATTACCGGTATTACTTCTAAGAAAGGAGAAGTTCTGTATAGCTAGCCAACAAGTATAAATGAGCTCAGCACTGTTGGTTAGCTATTCAACAATTATTTTATCCCAGTTAGTTTTGGTAAAATGGAAATGCCATTGGTCCTGCTTTTTGGTGGCTTCAGAACACAGATGCTTCATTGACTGGGCAAAGGACTTGTGGCCACTTATGGGATTTCATTAACCACAACTGAAAATTTAGCATCTTCCTTCACGTAGTTGTGTGGGCATCAATGCAATACTTACACAAATGCATACAAAAGGCACAGGAAAAAGGTAAGAACTCTCCTTTGTTAGACTGAAGTCAGTGAGAACATACACATCAGAACACATACTGTGTGCAAGGTGCATGCACTTTTTCCTTTTCAACACAAAATTAATGAGAAAGACTTAGCTGGATGAAGCCATGGATTGCTTCACGCAGGACTGACGATGGTGCTGCTTGGAGCAGGAGATTGTGCTAGAAACCTCCAGAAAGCTCTGTCAGTCAACAATGCTTTGAGTCTGTGTCTTTTGAACAAATTCTGGCTGCTTTAATCCTAACTTTTCTTCAGAAACATTAACTAGTATTTCTCTGCCTTGACACAGGCATGTAAGAATAGCCTGAGGAAATGCCTGCTTTTCTTGGTAAGGAAAACCTAGAGCAGGTCTAGTGGGGAGAAATACACAAAATGTAACAAAAGCCTGGTTAAAAAATAAGATAGAACTTAGAATTTTCCTGGCATGGAAAACTCACTTAACAGCCAAAGTTCTAAATAAAAGGAAAATAATTTTTGCTTAAAACCACACAAGGGATTAGTAAATTCATAATTTCTACTGAGTAAGAATTGGCAAACTTCTTGTCAATAGCTGTAAAATGCCTTCTGCATGGAAATATTTCAGGACATTAAAGACAAGGAAAAGTATTTGTTTCAATCCTTTTGCTTCCAGTATATGATTTATGTCAGCTTTATCTTTCCATTTTTTAATACACTGGGTTTTTTCCTTCTCTGTAAAGAAGTGGGCACACACAAGTCAGGGATTCTTGTGAGACTAGACTTTTTTTGAAATAGGGAGGTGTGTCACTGTCATTGCATGGTTTGATGTTATCCTGGCCACCATTTTGGATCTTTGCTATCAAACTCAGGAGCAGCCCAGTTGCTGCATGCTTCATATAATTACCTTCTTAATCAAAGTAAAAACACCTGCAAAAACCTTTAAAGATCCCTGAACTGAATTCAACCATCTTTCTATTTCTGCCTGTTGCAGGAGGAAAAATTACTCTTTTATATTCAAAAGCCTCTGATTAATTGTTCCTGATCTTGATACCCTTTTAGAAAAGGTTCTTTACAAGTGTATGTGGTCCCTTCTCATTGATAAAGGAAGTGCTCTATGTAATACCACATTTTCTCATTTAAATACTTTCCCAGTGTTCTGCTTATTTTATTATGTTTGCAGCTGGTTTAAAGCACCTTAGCTGAAGCCTCCAGAAGTAAAGTACACAGAGATGCCCTTTAGTAGCCTTTCTGGCTTTGTCTATCCTGATCCTTCATAATTTTCTTTGAATGCATACATCTTTCTTTGATAGTTGCATACCAGATTGCCAGTGTGGCTCTCAACAAACAAGGCATTTTAAAGGATAAGCAGAGTGCCTGTGAATCATCGCACTGCATTACTATAGCTTATCTTTCAACTCTCATGGTCTGTAGTCCTCATGGATTTATTTCGTCTGTGCTCACACACAGCTTTCATATGCCTTGTACCTTTGCATCATTTGGCCTGCTTAGATTCGCCATAAAGCCCTATACTTAAAGGATAATGTTCATGATGGGGGAAGTATACAAGGCAATAAACGGCTTTTGCAGGTGATTAAACACACTGAAGCAAAGCTGAGGCATTTGAAAACCCCAAAAGCTGTTTATTGTAAGCACGGCAACACGGCAACGCGTCAAAAAGAGAAGCTGTGCTCGACAAGCCACAACATTAAATAAAAGCTTTTTTTTGCTTTGTCTTGCAAGGACTGGGAAGTTTTGTAGTGCTGCCTTCATTTCACTGAATAGATCTTTCTTTCTCATTTCTAATGGCATGGGTGGCTTTCATTGTGTCACGTAGGGTATAACAGGAGATAGTTCCAGTGTAATTGCTTGGGATAAAAGCAGCAAAATGTCTTCAAATCGCTATGGAGCTTGTTGATGATAGTCCCCTTTCCCCCTCTCCCCACCCCAGAGAGGTCCCCTTTATTCCCAATTCCTTTTTTTGCTCTTGCCACTACTCCCTTTGTCTATGTTTCATGACTTGGGTTTTTGGCTGGTTGGTTGGTTGATGTTTTTTTCAATGGTATCTTCACATCTACTTTCCCCAGCAATTAACAAGTTTTCCTAATGAAAATGCTTGAGGCTGAAACATTTAGCCACTTTCAGGAGGAGGTTAGAAGGAGGAGTATTTCGAGTCTACACCATTTGTAATGCTAGGGAATCTCTGTTACACAAATAGTACTGCTTTTGTAATTATGAGTTAGCTAAAACCAAACAGCCTTTTTTAGCAATTGTAATTTACTAAAACATCATCAAGAGTATTTTCTTTAAAATGTGATGAGTGTCTTTTTTTCATTCCAACAGAGGGCCACTGGATAAACTCTTGCAGATTCCTATGGGGCTTCCTATCAAATGCAGTGAATAAAACTGCACTTGCAATTTTTCAGCCTCAACTTACCGGCACATGTAATAGTTAGATATCTCTGTGGCTATTGGTGCAAGTTAGACACGTAAGTGATGCGATAGTTAACTGCTGGCACAAACTGTATGACAGGAAAAGAAGTCATAGGTCAATAACCCTCACAGAAGACTGTAATTTTCTATGGATATGAGTGGAAGGAAACTTACGGTCTAAGGAAAGAATACTTAATAATTTGCAGTGTTTCACAAAGGCAACATTTTTGCTGTTTATTGCTGAGAATTACAGCATAGTCTTTCTCATTTATAAATTAGTCCTTGAGGCAGTATCTTCTATGAAAGGAAAATATGAAAGGAATAATAGAAGTTTGGTAACTAGATTAGAAAGAAGCCATATGCTGTAAAACAGAATTCATCAGATAAAACGATAGTTGGGGAAAAATCCGGTTAGCAATTCCAAGTAGTTGTTGACTGAGGGTTTTTTTCTTTCATCTTTTCCTTTAATCATTTCTAGAAGAGCAATGTGTTTTAGGGAAACTAATATTTACTCATTTATGCATGCAAAAACATTCCAATAGTGTTGTAAAAAAAACCCTGTGTACATTACATTCTTGCCTCAGATAAACATAAATCCAGTATAATTCTGGATTTGCACCAGTATTACTGAAACAGAGATCTATCCTTGGATATCTTTATCCATTGTGCCCTGTTAAGTTTATCTAGGCCAAATCCTGAATCACTAAAATGATGGCTAAGTAAGGAGAGGTGGGATTCCTCCGCCTCCCCAAGAGCCAGCAGGAGCGCTCACAGCCCCTGGGGGAACGGGTAAGAACTGCATGCGATGAATGTGCTGGTCCATGGTGCCTCCTTGAGAAGGCAAACTCAGAGCAGACGCTGGTATCATAAGAAAAGACACACACAGGAAAAATGTGTTTCATCTCCAGTCGCTGGAATACATTCAAAGGTAACTGCTCATCCACAGATTGTGCTGTACCATTTCGGGAAAACATGCACATGTTGTGTCTGCGCAGGGCAGAGGAGATGAAGTGCAGAACGATATGTCAGGCCCTGAATGTGCAAAAATATAACTGAGAGTATTTGTGTGGATTCTCAGGGAAGACAGGTGTCATTTGAAGATGTGCTGAGGATTTCAACTGTAGGAATTGAGGCTAATGACAGTAAACACATTGACTTTCTTTTAGAAATCTCATTTCCCTCTGAAAGGAACAGGAGTTGTTTGTTCCCTTTTCGGGTTAGGAAAGCAGCTCTCCCAGACTGGTTTGGATTGCTTCTCACAAAGGTCAATCCTCAAACTCTGTTATCCATTTGATGATGATTCAGGGATTGGAGCATCTCCCTTATGAAGAAAGGCTGAGAGAGCTGGGACTCTTTAGCCTGGAGAAGAGAA
>JAOXNO010000003.1:31603317-31660890 GCA_028565335.1 Limnodromus scolopaceus | reverse complement strand
CGAATCTTGTAAAACACTATCGCATTTACTACTGGTTTTATTGCACTTACTGCTAATTTTGTTAAATCACTGTTTCATCTTAATAAATATTTCACTACTTCACTCTAACTAGTGAAGTCAATCACTCCGTCCGCGACAGCATATTCATATTCTCTACATGCTAGGGACTGGAAGGTGCCTATGAAGAGTACAGCCTGGCTTTTGAGAGGATGCAGAGAAATTTTTCTGAAGCCCAGAGCAGCTTTATGGATTGTTGCAGAAATTCAGAGTGTACTGCTTAATTGGAGGAGTGTTTGTGCTTCACTCTGGGAGTCAAGGCTGCTCTTCTCTTGTGTTTTATCTTCCCTCCTTTCTTCACTTCACAGTCTAAATACCTGGCAGTGGATCTTGAGTTAATTTGCATCCTGCAGAAGGTAAATGGCAGAAACTATTTCTTACATTCCTGCATTAGAACTGACTGTTGGAAGTTTTGCAAGGAAATCTTGTCACTCCTGATTCTGTCAGGACAGAGACATACTACTTTCAAATGCGATTATTATATATTACCTGTAAGGTAGCTTTTCTCTGATGGGCCTCATCTTCCACTCCCACCTGGATGAGGTGGACGTTAACATCTGTCAAAATGTGCTTGTTTCATGCTATGAAAAATAACCAGTTGTACAATGGAGAAGAGGCTTGTTGCTTCAAATTTTCAGGTGTGATAAATCATCCCACCAGCCTTTTTTCCTGCGTGAGTGTTTCTGGGATTGAGCCTTGTATTTGGAAAACAACTGATAAATATTCTTTTTTAAACGCCTGTGATTTCAGAACAATGAAGGTGGCTGGAATGTAAGCACATCTGAAAGTGGTAATTTGTTTACGTGTCTAGGAAATAAAAGGGACTATCAGCTTTTGATGGTCAGGGCAACAATTCCTGTGTGTTTGTGAAATTTCTGGAAATGATATGCATATTCTATTTCGTTTTGCTTACAGTTCCCACACACACTTGGCATCACTGGTAATGAGGGTTAGAACTACACCCCTGTGTAGATTTTGAAAGGGTGGATCCAACATTAATATAAACTCTATTAACTTGAGCGTATTTTGCTTTCCAGAAGATTAATGGACGTATATAAGGTCCAAACCACCTTTTTCTTCCTTTTACAGATTATTGCATATATTTCAATTTATTTTTCAAATGAGTAATGAAATATCAGGACATGAACCAGAAACATTTTATAGTTAGCTATGAATACGGTTCAACCAAATGCTTTGCTCAGTATTACAGACTTTCAGTAGAACTGAAATTTTCCTTCAGTATATCCACAGATAATTTGACACAAACTAAACATCTTTGCTGACTTGTGAAACAAGATGTTTCCACATATCATGCCTTTTGTGCCACTTCCCTCTTTTTAACAGGATTAAGAAATCAATAGTTGTGCTGTCAAGAGAGTGTAAATATTTCAGAAGACACCATAGGATATTTCTGGCCAGTACTTCATTCAGAAATAGAAAGTATGCTGACCGTACTTCAGGTTCCTGAGGAGTTGGAACCATTTCACATCTCTAAAATTCAGGGAAGAACTGTTTAAAACACCAGCCATACATGACTAATTAGAAAAAAAATAAAAAACCATTACAGGAGTTAAGCCTATTTGAAATCCCTGAAGTATAGACATTTACTGATGCAAATCCAGGGATATACAGCTACAGTTTTACTCTGACACTATAAGTTTACATTGTTCGTTGAATTAATACAACGCCAAAAAATTCCCAGTGCAGATATGTTTAGAAGCGTTTGGGCTAAACATGCCATATTACTGAGCTGACAGATTTCAGCTTTGTTGAACATTCACAGACCAAACCTATTTTCTCGCAGCTGTCTTGAATGCCAGAAATCTGTGTTTTTAGAGTGTTCCCATAAGAACCTGTTCCACTTCTCTGTTCAGCCCACGACTGACTACATTGTTTTATGCTCAGCTTCTTTTTGGTAGACAATTGACTGATTAGCTAATCAGAGGGAGAGTTACAGACATGCCTTCTTGGGACTATGGACATTTCCGGAACAGTGTATTCTGCCCTTTTGATACTTTTCCCTAATATTCCAGTTTAAAATTGGTGAACCTGGTGCACATTCCCACATATCCACTTCATCCCATTTTAAAAACAGCCACGCTGTTACTGTCATCTCATAACAAGACAGATTTGGAGTTTTCTGTATTAAGTACAGCGAAAACTACATCATTAATAAATATGTTGTTCAAGTGAAGAGACATATTCCAGACTAAAGAAAGTGAAACCGTAAAAAAAAAGAAGAGAATGTCAAGGTAGTATTTATATTTCATAGGAGATGGTTATAGAAATATAGAGAACACATCTAATGCAGAGAAATACAGACAAACAGGAAAGACAGAATGGGTTTTTCAGTAAGTGGCCACACACACTGACAAAAGAATGAGTGTCTAATGCAAGGGCTCTGCTGTATTGGTGGAGATCTGTGCTCTGAGCATTTGCAATGTCTCTCAAGGCAGAAGCTTGACTAGCAGAGTAGTCTTTTAGACTACTTTTATAGATGGATCCTGCTCCACCCATGCTTGTGTGCAGCCTTTGCAGAAAGGTGTCAGTATGTGATCCAAAATCACTTCAGCACGTAAAAATGTAGCCCCTTTGCCAGGTGCAGTGAAATACACATTAAACATTCACTGCAGGGGCTGTTTCTGCTGTCTTCATCTTGGATCAAAGACACAATACAAATCTACAAAAGGCAAACTGTTCCTTAATCAGCAATTCAGTTTTTAGAATTTTGGCCTTGAAAGCAAGAAAATATAAAGGAGCTCTTGTGAAAAATGGATGCAAAATTGTGAAAAAACAGCAGTAGACAGATAGATTTGGGAAAAGGGGACTGTTAACCACCCTTTACCCATCATTCAGGCTTCATTGGGGCTGCATCTTCATCTGCTGTGTGAAGAAACATCGGGAGAAGCTCAAGGGAAAACCCATCTGCAGGATGGGTTTTCGTTTCATCATTTTCAGTGAATCTTACGGACCCAGCACCAACACTGTACAAGTAAAAGGCTTACCCTTATCTCCATTCCTTTTGAGAACTGGAAAACAACTGCTGATCTGTGATCATGTTCAGTCACCTAAAGGGAATATAACTTCTTACTGCCAGAACAGACCACCACAGGTACTGGTAAGTAAGTTAGCAAGTATAGAAACCTTCCATTCTCAGTCCCTGTGTTCACATAGGAAATTACCGGGTCTCACACCTGAGAATGTAATGCAATATAAAAGAGTCTAAAAGAGCACATTTCCCACCTGAATAGATAGACATTGAAGATACGTTTCTTACTACCATTGCCTTGTCAAATACTTTTTCAGACAACTTGCCATAGCAGCTGAGCCCATCATAATCAACTGTAAGAACTGTCCTGATGAAAGGATCCCTTTTTACCTGTATGATCAGCTCCTTATAATCCAACCAAGCCAATACAGATTCTCATATTTATATGGGAAAAGGGAGACACCACTGTAACAGCCCAAAACCAGGGGCATGCCACCGAGACGGCAGTGGCAAATCACTGCCTTCTTGAGGAGATTTGTCCTGACAGCCCTATACAAAAATCACGAGAAGTAAACCCATGACTTTACACACTACACAGTTGCCAATTACAAGTGATAATGGCAAGGGAAATAAACCTCACAAAAAAAAAAAAAAAAAAAGGCAAAGAGAAAGGAAGGAGAGAAATCAAAATTGCTGGGAAGTTTTCAGAGCTGACTTGGAAAAATAAAAGACACCACTATAAAAGTTTAGCATCATAAAACTTCCCAGGTAGTTATGGAAAATCTGAGGATGATGAAACAGCAGTTGCCAAGGCAACTGGAGGGACGCCATGGGTGTATCATCCTTGGTTTTCCCATGCTCATGGCAGTTCGGCATTAGCTGAATATTCTTATTTTTGTCCATTTTAAAAACAACTATTTCCTTCATGAAGATCAGAATTAATTGGAATTCTGCACATAAAAATGTCAACAGTCTGATTTATCCAGTGGCCTGCTATGCAAATATTTTTTCCTCAGTGGAGCTGGCTGTATGTTGCCTGAGTGAACTCTCATTCCCTTGTAGCCCTTCCAGTTTCATCTAAACTTGTATCAGACTCTTTGTGATATGTTCTTCAAATACTCAAGCAGGTGTTTACAAAGGAAGCCTGTATTTCTAATAACTGGTGTGAAAAGCTGCATATCCTGAGCCATGTGTTTTGCCCATAGCGTCATTTATATGTATTTTCTTTATCATTGCTTCCTCAGAAAGCTAGTCTGTTCTCATCAAGGTTATTTTTTCATTACATATTTATGTTGGGATGCTCTCCTATGGATTTGTATAGGTATAGCTTCTGTATCTATACAAAATAAAAACCCATCCAAATTAAAAGAAGAGTATCCAAAATAAAAACCCATTAAAAAAAGTTGAACTTAATTATTATCTCAGTTTTTGCAGTGCTGAAAATCACAATAGTCTCATTAGCAGTACTGCTGATAACAGAGTCTGGGCTGATGAAGGGAAAGGGAGCAGAGCTGAGTACCAAAAACACCAGAGGGGCAAATCATATACACATCGGCGCATCAGTAGAGATGTCCAAATTTATACTACTAGAAATAAAAGTACTATTTTCAATTGTGTGGCCTTGTCAACTCCTCCTTGTGCTCATCTGTACGCTGCTAGCATTCCTTAAAGCAGTCTCAAGTTTGAGAAGTGCATTTCCAGAGTAAGCTGAGATGGCAGACAGCTACAGGAAGGATTTTAACAGTTGTTTAAAAAAAAAAAAAAAAAAAGATAATGGAAGCAGTCCCTTTGAGAAATAGCTTTACATATTTCATAGCACCTGGCTCAGGAGCGGTGATGCCCAATCTATGTTAGCAGTCCCTAGACACGAGAGAAACACAAAAAGTGAGCAGCTGCTTTGTGGAGACCACAGACACACCATCACAAATTTTAAAAAAAGGTTGCAGGATTATATAATGGAGATTTACAGAAGTACAGCATGTTTGGGCAGTCTTCAGAAATACTCGTGCAGTCAGACTCCTTCGGTATGCTGCTTCTTGTCCTAATTTCATTCCCATAACTTGTCCTAAGACAAAGCAGAAGAACATCTAGATGTTTCAGCTTGGTACTGTGGGGAGGGTTCTCCCCTGGAAACAACCGGAATGTATCCTGGGAAGGCTGAATAAAAGCTAAGGGTCACATTATCGCTTCTGGAGTCATGGCTAAAAGGGGGAAATACGTGAGAAAAAGCCATCCCAAACTGTTTTTACATTTTTCCCAATTCTCTCTCACGAGTAATGAACACACAGCTTGTCCTTCAATCTCTTTTGAACCTGAAACTTTATGAACGATTGGGTTTTTTGCTAGGAAGACCTTTTGAGATACTCATCTTGGATCTGCCTCAGAATTTCCTAAACTGGGGTAATCTGCCTTCTTACAAGGGTTAAAACAAGTCACATATTTCTCAGCTCTGCCTGCTCCTTCTGTTTCATCCTGCATCTTTGAAGCAAATTAGTTGAGATAACAAAACTGAAAAACAGCAAGCACTATAACTTCCCAAGACAAAGCAGTGTTGTTTCCAGGTTGCACCTGCTCCACTGAGCTGTAAAATATAAGCATCAAAGCAATAATACAGTTTATTGCCCTGAAGAGCATTGTTGCCTGATGCCAGTGCTTTTCTGGGGGGAAAATGGGAAAGGGAAGAAAATGCATGAGTAGGAGTGAGCACAGGCTGGGAGGGGAGCCCTGCTTGGGGCTTCGGCTTGATGGGCTGACATCCTCAAGCCTGGCAATAAAGGTTTACAGTGGAGAATAACTGCAGCGTTGAGAAGATTCAGTAGGAAATAAACTGCTGATGAAGCACACAGGTTAGGAGTTTGGAAAGTGGAGTGACAATATTTTGTCTGGATGAATCGGTAGATTTTTCTCTTTCAGGCGTTAGAAATTGGCCCCAAACCAAATCATCCGAATCAAACAGGCCAAAGTCTAAATGCGTTAAAATCAAACTCTGTCTGGCTTTAATAAGCAGAAAGTTTAGCTCATCTTCACTGATATTTTCCTTTGCTTTTAGTTGAACAAGAACTGGATTTTTATGGGGCTTTTTTAAACTTAGTTGCCTTATTTGCTTTTTAGTATGGCTGAAACATGCACTGGAACCATATTAAACTTTAATGAATAAAGTGCTAGAGTAGCACAGGTTTAGTGCTGGGCTAAAAATTTTAGGTCCGAAAAGAGGAGAACAGATTTCCATTTTTATTTACTAATATAAGCACTAGCATTAATAATTAATCTAGGACTCTATTAAGGAATTCTTTGTTGTTCAAGGAAAAGATAAAAATGGGAGTGGTGTAAAGGGTCAGTGAGACTAATGTAACACAGCGCAGACTTGCTTAGTCACCAGAGAAACCAGCTGGTGTAAATTCATTCCTGATAATGCAGAATTTCAGAAAAACTTATTAGTTTTGCAAAAGAACCTTTACAGCTCTTTGTTCATTTTTAATGCCTGACTTATATACCTTGCCAGCAGAATGAATAATTACCACCATTCTGGTTTTCTTTGATTTCCTTATAGTCCAACATTCTGCACCATCAAGATGAGATTCAAGCACAGTAATAAATTAAACTGGCTGCCATAGCGCCTTTATTGTTTGGGGATTCCATCTGTTGACACTAGATGAATGGTACAAGATAAAGAAAAATGCCCCCGTTAAAAGCCATGAGGGGGGACTTAAAACTTTCTCAGCACCCAAGTTTGATTCAAATGCCATTTCTGGTTTAAGTCAAATTAAACATTACTTGGCTGCTCTGAACCATCCCAATAGCTCCAAGTACTGCTGCTCAGTGGCTTTGTTTCTATGATATTCACCCACAGCTCTGAAAAGGGGAACCAGAGTCCAATTTAGCCCTAGATGTGTATTATAACAAAAAATTCATGCTACCCGTGGGCAGAGTTACAGAGGCAGGATAGCAGATCCTGTGACTATTGGTATGTCCTGACTCAGAGGAGTAATATATAACAGGTTATCGTGCCTCAGGTAACAATCCCAAGGCATTGAAATGTCTCTTCTTTTCCTGTAGGCAACTTGAGTGTGTCCTTAGAGAATTTTGCAGGTTGTTAATTATAAAAAGGCAGTAAAATTGTAAAAGGAAAGACCAAGACTGTGATCCTGGATTACACTGCTGAGCCATAAGTACCATATAACTAGAGTTATGGGAAGAAATTAATAGAAAATTGGAGCAGAACATCAGGAAAAACTTTCCAACAGTGAGAGCTACTAGACTGTGAAGGAGTCTTCCATGTGAAACAGGAGATGCTCTTCCTACTTCAGAGTCTCAAAACTGAGCTGGACAAAGTGTTCTATGAGGAACCATCCTGAAGAATCCTTGCAAGCTGGTCTTTTTCTCTAATGTTCCCAAAGCACTCGGAGAGAATATGAAAGTCACTATGGCCTTGATGGGAAGCCCCTGTTCCTTTGCTTTCTTTGTCATTGATGGTCCTTAACGTAGTTATTACATGAGGTTAAAAAAACTCAGTTAAAATACTGAGTTGCTCTCTCACTGTACCAATCAACAGCTGCTGCAAGAGGAGAAGTCTTCATAAACGTGCTGGTACGTGTCAGTGTCTGTTCTACACAACAGAATGCATTCATTTTTCACCAGAATTTTTTCTCAAGGCAACAGTATTCATTCTTCCTAGTAACATAGGTCTTGTAAAATTCATCGTGAATGTTTTAACCTAAAATATTTAAGTGGGCTCTATAGCATTTTTTAGAGCAATTTTTGGTTTTATTAATGACATTCCAAAACCAGTTTATTACCATCTATATGCATTTCTTCCAAGTCTGTTTTTTGCGGGTCTAGCCTACATAGCACAGGATATGACAGTTTCTATCTGTTTTTATTTTTATTGCTGAATACAAATGTAGAGTTTATGTGTGAATATTACTGCTGCCCTGCAGCTCTGGTAGTTTTTTATGCTCTGTCTTTTTAATGATTATATGTAGTTTTTCTTCTAAATGCCTTTTCTACTGTTTACTGGAGTTGTGAAGTATTCACCGACTTCATGAGATGTGACCGATACATAAGGAGGAAAGGGGATTTGATTATTTAAATTGCATGGAAATATATGCATACTGTCAAAACAAAGAAGAGCGTAGGATTGTATTCTCACTTACACTCATACAAATCAGGAGTAACTGCACTGAAACTTGGGGACTGAAATCACTGCAAACCCAATTTAAATATCAGTAAAATCAGGTCTAGCAGTTCAATATACAAGAATACCGTAGTCTTAAAGACCACATTTTATTGTGAAAACTGTTTACCTTTTACTTACCCTGCTGTCAGCAAAGCAAAAGTTATTCAAACTGGTATAAAATATTTTCCAAGTCCTAGTTACTTTTTTTCATTTAACAACACTTCTTAAAATCAGTTTCTCTCATTTTATGTGGGTTTTTTTGCAGTAGTGATAGCGTTTTACTATTATTGCTGTTATTATTCATTATTGTGAATAAGAAACTGCACAAATTGGCAAGGATCTCTGGAAATGTTTTCATATCAAAACTGGCTTTAAACTTTTCTTATTAAGCTGTATATTTCAAGTTGATTGAAGCGTATTAAGGTTTGGATTGGCTTGGGTCACGGAGCATAAACTGAGCAACGCAGTTCAAAGGACTCTAGATTTATGTCGGTGCAACTGAGTTAATGATCTGATCCCTAAAGTGGGATTCATCTCCTGGAACTGTAACCATCGAGTTTCACTTACGCTACATCAATGCAGAGAGATGGGCATTTCCAGAAGTAATTCATCCTACTCTAACGTAGCCATCAAAGACAGGTGGATGAATTGTACTCTATAGGCACCCCTTGCTCGCCCCCAAGTACAGTGGTAGACAAGACTATTAGTTTAAAATGAGGTAATTAGGTCTTAAATAGCAAAAATAAGACAATACTCTGGGCCCTAAGATCTAAATAAGCTGAAATAAACAAACAAGACAAACTGTTTTCCCAGAAAAAATGATCTTTTCACCTTCATTTGGCTGATGTTTTTGTAACTGCAGAAACATCTAGACTTCACACGAGGTGGTTGTTGTCGGGGGTTGTCTTTGCTGTGAGCGGTTACAAACCGGGCAGTTGTGCACAGCCCAGGGTACAGTCATTGGAGCTGAAACGATTCCCCAAACCGCGCACGTGTGCTGGGAGGTGCTGGTGTTACTATAGAGCCTGGTTTTAAATCCTGACATAGAAACAGCTCTGAAATATTATGTAACAGGGAGAAAAGACTTTTGTTGATTGAGTTTGTTTTTTAAAATGATCACGGTTTTATTCATAATTTTGTATCGTTGCTGATGTACAGTGCAGCTTCTATGTCTAAAACATAGACAAACTATGTTTTCTGATAGTTATCTCAAGTAAAGAAAAGATAGCATTGGGGCTCATCTGATTATATTATACTTCTGTAGTTTAAAAGATTTTCCAATTTTATCTATTTATAAAATTACTTGAAGCTGAGGATTAAAGAGAAAGGTTTAAAGCAGAAAAGCTGATTTAAGACTGAAGATCTTTCTTAGCAGCATCCATTTAAGGTTAATCTTTGATCATCTGTGAAGCTGATTACCTAACATATAAAACCTATAAAAATTATCCTCTCTTTTATTATGCAATACAAATATTGTATTCTTTCAAATTCAATTGATCATGAATAATATTCAGAAAATCTGTTAACAAAACAGTAGTCATGAATGTTACGGAGAGACACAAACAGCCCATGATGGAAGGAGGCAGAAGGATAGCAGAAAGTTTTGTCGTTATCACTCACAGCAGTGAAAGAGAATCGTAGGATCACAGAGAGGGCTTGTAAGATACAGTTCTCCCAAGACACTGAAGGGTTTAATATTTAAACATACTTGATAGAGAACATACGAGAGGTCCGTGATACACACTTACAATCTATCTATTGATTTCACATGCTCTTCTGCCTGTACATTAAATACTCCAGATACTACTCCATGCATCATTGATGATCTTTAAGGTCCCTTCCAACTCAAACAATTCTATGATTCTATGTTCAGCTTGTCAGATGTTCTTTTTGGGCCTCATGTTTGCATTCACCTCAGTAACAGTGTGGTGCCAGTTAACTCGGTTTCTCTAGTCCAACTATTAACACTAGTACCAGTGATACCAACATCCACCAAACGCAAAGGCCACCCATATAATCTCCTAAACCTGCTATACTTTGGTGTCTCTACTGACCATTTGTGCCTCTTGGAAATTAACTTTATATGCAGAGACTTACACAGCAAGTAGGAAAAGTTTTCCAAAGTTTTCACATCCTCAGACTTACTGTAATGGAAGAGTTCTATTTTATTCCCACAAGCCAAGAGGGGAGGTAGGGGAGAAGATGGGAATCAAGGACAGCACTACTGATTATCAGAATCCAGGCAAAAATTAAGCAACTTACAAGTCATTTCTCAGTTTATAAATCACTTTGTGTCCATCTCTGCATTTCTATTTTACACGTTTGTTTTTAAAGGATGTAAGAGCTTTAAAGTCTTCTCTGCTCCCACCCTATTTGTATTGCAAAAGTTCAGATAACAACACATGATGCCAAAATGTAAGTCCAGAACAGCCTTGTAGGTAGGAAAGCTGCTGGGGCATCCTTTTTCCTATCCCCTCAGAGTGCTTATCTGTTGTTTTCATATACAAAATGAAACGGAGTGTATGAAACCTGGAGTTATGATTACTTTAGCTGGGAAACAAAATCTTGCTTGCCACAGGTCAAGATTTCACATTATCTAGATATGAAACCTTTCAATTTGATTTCTGTATTAAACTGTGATAAGATGGGGTTTTTATGCCTTCTATCACACAAACCCATCACGTGTGGGATTTGTGGTTTGTGTCCATTATGTGCCCCCTAGCTTGAAATTAAGGGCAGGCTTAGTTAGTTTTATATTTGGGAAAGCTCTGAATACCCATATTGAAAAAAAAATATCTCTTTTCAACATCTAATCTGGGGAAAAAGACTAAATGTAGGATATTTCTGGGTAAAATGTGTCACTGGCAGGTCAGTAATGCCATTTGCAAAGTGTTTTCATGTTGTCTGAAATTGCAGCTGTTGAGATAATTCTAGAAAAAACCCCTTTGCTCATTAAATGTGGCTTCACTGGCGCAAAACTCTGTCTTGTGGAGTGCATTTTCTGAACTCAGATAAAATTAAAGAGGTTTGCACCAGTGCAAAGATCCAGCCAAGGGAATCTAAGCACAGTTCTTGGTGGCAGTGAGCTGCTACAGTGCTTCAGCCACTGCTAACATGGAAAAGGGGTGGTTCCCAGGCAGTACTTACTGGTTTAAGAACTGTACTTTTCATATGAGTAGGTCACTTTTGCTATTTGTTCATGCTTGATCTTTATTTCCTTATGATTATAAGAGGCTTGGTATTGATGAGCACTAAATTAATTTTTATGACCTTTGCAAGACTTATTTTCTCAGAAAAAATGCTACTCGGTGCATAAAGTTACTGGCACATCAAGAATGATGATGTACTTTTGTTGAGAATATACATCTGTTTTCTAAATTACTTGGACTGTTTAAAGAGTTCATGTTTTAAATAGCCCAAATAATACCGTTTGCTTACTTAGAGAAATAAAATCTAATTTATAGTAATTAAAGCACATTAACCTGATTAAAAATTATCTCCATCATCCTATATTTAATACCTAGCAGCTTTGCTGCTGAGACAGTATTGGTTTACGCTGAGAAGGGATTGCTCTGTCAAATCAGCATGTTCAGCAGCAAATAAAGTAGGGGGAGCTGGAAAAGCTGAAAGCGAAAAAGGAGTTGGTAATTTTAGAAGTGGTTATTTAATTTCCTGTGTGTTTATCTGGCCAGCAATAACAGTTTCATGGGAGGAAAGGAAGAATATCCTTTAGAAATTACTTGAAGTACTGGAGGGTTTTTCCTCTGAGATGACAACTCAAGGAAGATTCTTGAGCATGATACATGATTGGAACAAACTACTGGAGGCTCAGAGAGCTCCATCCTGTCCTAGTACAGCAGTTTCATAGTCATGCACAGGAGCAACGCGTTTGGCTCCAACTTCTATTTCTGCACTGACACCCAGTACACAAAAAAAAAAGGCAACTGGAGTAGCCACAAAATTTTCAAAGTGGGTTAACCTCTGAACTCCAAAAGAAATTTAAATGTATTAAAATCAGTTAATGCTGGTTTAGCACATCTTAATTTTGTAAGTGGAACAAACAAGTGGAAGATGTGAAATATGGCCCTAGAATGTCACTTCTTTAGATCCGAATAGTACTATGGGATTGTTCTCGAAGAAAGCATATATAAACCTGTGAGTTACTACCATGTGTTAAGTATAGGCCGTATGTTGTGATCTATTATCACAAAAAGCTTTATAATCATTTTAGAAAGAGAAGAGGTATTAATTTTTGTTATTTTAATAAAGGAAAAAAACTTTAAACCTTTTAGATTCACATTCTAACCTTCCATATTCCATTTGGAATTTAGAAGTTTGCATTTTTCTCCTGCAGACTAATAGGAGTTGCTGGAGCAGAAGCAGTACCTCACTCCACCGCAGTGGTGCCTTCCAGAGGGCCAAATTCTATGGATTATAGCCTTGCAGTGACCTTACAAAGTCAGAGACATTACAAATGTCTGAGTTGAATTCAATCGACTGTCTAATTAAGTTGTTACAACATCTTCTTGGGGAGAGACAGCAAATAAGTTGAAGATAATTTTACCTACTTATATTTTATCTACTAACTGTAACTCAGGGTTTGTGTTTCAAAGGAATGTAAATTAAGCATTTTGAGTGAATTGGGGGTTCATTAGCTAAAAAACAATATGCCATTTCCCAGAGTCATAGGTCCTTTGTAATATAGAATGTATAAGGAAAGATATAACCTTGTAGGTACCTATTTTTTCTAGATTTCAGTTTGCAGTGAGTAAAATAGAATGTGCGGTGTACCCTTATACCTTATAAACGTGAAGTATAGTAAATATAAATCATTTTAATGTATCATATGCTACTTTTTAAAGGAAAAATATGCATTAAAAAGATTTGTTCAATCTCAGGTCTGCCTCCTAGCATCAAAGATCAATGTGCAGTCTGATTAAGTTGTGCTCTATAGATTTCTGCAGTCAAGTTCATCAAAGAACCTATTTCTCTTCCTCTAATGATGCTTGAACCTAAAGTTCTTCTCTGAAGTACTTTAATTTTCACTTGGCCATTACAAGAAGACAGTGACTTAATGAACTGCAAATAGGAGAAGAAAGTAACATAAATCATTTTTGCATCCTTTTTTGTGGTATTAGCATAACTCTTCTTTCATCATTTTAATGCCTCTAGTGATTTCTCCACATATGATGGTAAAAATTAAATTATACTGCATTTTTTGCAATCCAGTGCACCAATAAAAATATAAAATCATTAGAATAATCAAGATAAATTAATGTCAGCCAACTGTAATATTATTTTACATTGTGCCACAATAACTGTTAGAGTGAGTTTCCTGCTGAGATAAAAGTCGCTAAACGTTTATCATAAATAATCAGTAAAACATTTGTAAACTGTTCTTCTGTGAAAACCTTCTCCAAGACACTTATTTAAAAAATACCAGCCAATGGTTTCTTGCCTTACTGCTTCAACTGAAGGTAATATTCAGGACTCAAAACTGAGACAGTAATTTAAGATGTTTTCTTTCTGGCCTCACGTTTCTGGCTTCTCACCGTGCATAGCTTTGTATAACCTTAAAAATCACATTGCCATTATAGTTTTCTAGAATAGAAGACTAAATCAGTCATGAAAAAGAATATACCCAAAGATGTAAAAACAAAATAAAAGCATGAATCACATCAAAAAGTAGTAAAAAGCAGATTGAAAAGCCGGAAATAATTGGTGGTGTAATTTTTCTCAGTTTAGTGCTCTTCTGCTGATCTGAGTGTGTTCCACTGTATGTGCAGTTTGGAGCCACCAGAAAGTGAGGGTACTGGAGGATTTGCCCAACGAGTCCGATATGCTTATCGAAGCAAGACATAAGCAGTAAAAAACACAAACTTAGCTATTTTTGGTAAGCCCATCAGCCCTGGCTGCATGTACCTACCAGGGATTTTTGAGAAAGAACCTTTGTTTCAAAATTGTTAGAACACTTCTAAAATTTTACACTTCAATTTTGAAAATCTGCAGTAATGTCAATGGAGAAAAGGAAATGCCCCCATTGTAGGAGAGCACCTCCAAAGTTTTAATGCTGTTTCAAAATAGTTATAAGGAGTGTGAAGCAACTGCTGTTCATGCAAAGGGAGATCTTTACCAGTCTACCTTGTTAACTGCTACTTCTAGAGAGAGGAGGAAGGCATCAAAATGTAAGATAATGCTTGGATTTGCACCAAGTTTGGGTTTCTCCAGAGTTATAAAGTTTGTTCAGTGAACCACTGAACCAGGCAACACTTTTGGTCCTCAGCTGTGTAGTAGCAGTCGTGTAGGAAACGGATGGACCTTCTCATCTCAGACAGAAAAGCTTCAGCTAACTCATACTGGTGAAAGCAGGACAAAATCTGAGCATACCAGTCACAGCACAGGCCTGCTGGAGCAGGTCCAGCAGAGGCCTCAAAAATGATCAAGGGCTGGAGGACCTCTCCTATGAAGACAAGCTGAGAGAGTTGGGGTTGTTCAGCCTGGAGAAGGCTCTGGGAAGACCTTATAGCCCCTTCCAATACTTCAGGCTGGCCTACAGGAAGGTTGGTGACAAATTTTCTCATGGGGTCTGTTGTGATAGGACAAGGGGTAATGGCTTTAAACTAGAAGAGGGGAGATTTAGGCTAGATATAAGGAAGAAATTTTTTACAACGAGGGTGGTGAAACACTGGAGAAGGTTACCCAGAGAAGTGGTGGGTGCCTGATCCCTGGAAACATTCCAGGTCAGGTTGGATGGGGCTTTGAACAATCTGCTCTAGTTGAAGATGTCCCTGCTCATTGCAGGGAGGTTGGACTGGATGACCTTTCACGGTCCCTTCCAACCCAAACTATTCTATGATTCTAATGGTATAGGGCTGGGCACAGGCAGCGCAGAGCAATCCTTGGGTGGCTGGAACTGCAACTGAATTCATCCTGCTTCCGCTCTTCTCTCTCACTCTCTTCATTCCCTTTGTGCACTTAAACCAAAGGTGACATTTTCTTTTTACAATCTTTTTCGTTACATGAATTTTGCATCCATATTTTTGTTTCTACAATCTGCCTTTCTACTAATGAAAAATTAAGACCAGTTTGGACAGGGCTTTGAGCAACCTGCTCTAGTGGGAGGTGTCCCTGCCCAGGGCAGGCGGATAGAACTAGATGATCTTTAAGGTCCCTTCCAACATAAATCTTTCTATGATTCTATGAAAAAATACTGTTATAGATAAAATTATTAGTACATTCTCAGTACCAATGGAGTGCTTTTTTTTTTCTTCACTGTTGATTATAGGTGATGAGGTCCTTGTGCTTGCCGTGTTCTGAAAGGGCTCTGACATACATGTATAAATAAAATTAATATTTATGGTCACTGGAGCCTATTAACTTTTGCTTGAATTAATTGCAAATGAATGATTCAAAATTGTCGTTTACTCTTTCGCAAGGTAACGATTTGAAAATGGTAAATACTTTCAGCATAAGCGCTCAGTGAAAACTGAAATCCCTGGTTAAAAAGGGATTGTATGTAGCTTTTGGAAAATAAGAGTTTTCTAAACCTGGCACTGCTATACTCCAGTCTCTCTGAACAGCATGTGCTTCCAACACTGAAGTTTCATGTAAAACCAGGATGGGGTAAAAATCACTGCGGTAGCTGTGCAAATAGGTCCCCCAATGGCTTTAGGCATTCATTATTAAAAACAAAGTAACACTTAAGGTACTGAGCAACTTCAAAATGAGGGCATAAATCTTTAACTGCTTGGGTAATTACCTATACAGGTAACACTCCAACAATAGCAACTGTTTAGCTTCATATGCTTTAATGGTTTTTATGCATTTTTTATTCATTTATTTTAGAAAATCATCTTATTTCAATAGTAGCTCCGATGGGAGCTATTGTACAGTATTAGGCAACAGGAGCAGCTTAGTCCTAGTAACACACCTTTAAATATCATGTGGTATTTTTGAACAAACATAAAGCTACTAGAGATTTCATTTCAGCTTTATGAAACTCTGTAGTGAATACAGGATAAAGCAGCTCTTTATTAGACTTCTCAGTTACAAAGAGCCGAATGCTGTTACTTTTGCTGCCACCTGGGATTTGCTCTAATAACCATCAGTGAAGGTGAAGAAGATCCTTTTCCTTTTAATTACACAGTCTCAAATCACTGGCATTATCTAGCTGTATTTCAGACTGGAATTTAATCCTAAAATATAATTTCCATCATTAAAAAATTATCATTATTCTTTTGCATGTTTCATGCGAGGAAATATTTTCCTTCAGCTTTAAAATTTCATTTTCAGAAATATATGTCCATGTCTAACTTAGTAATCCAATTGCTATTATTTTATTCGGTGTCATTGTTACCCTTAAAAACAAGAATTTAATCAATCATAGTCCTCTATGTCTTTGTATAGTCATTATAATGTGTTTCCACCTCTGGAATGCAATTTTAAGAGGTAAGGGTTTAGTCCAGATTTAAGTGTATCTTACTGAGTCTGTATCAACTTTAATTACAACATGAATGATTTAGTTTTCCTGAACAACCCTTCTGGAGAGCTGCTGGGGACTCTCAAACCAATGCCCCATAAACACCGCTGTGTGCACTTGATTCCTCTGCCACCTTACACTGAGGAGGACTAACGTTTTCTGGCAATAATTCAAAATATAGTCTCAGGAAAATACGCGTGCCTATGCGTAATTGAAGACATAGTGTATCTGGCCATGTCTTCTAGCATTTGTAGTCACAGGAAAGAAGGAAAATGCCATTAGAGTCCTGGATTCTGTTCAATATTCTTGGCTCATTCTTATTAAAATATTGTTTTGCTGACAAACTGAGATGAGAGCAGTGAAATGCGAGATGGTAGAATCCCAAACTGTCTAATGCCCCTGCTGTGCTATGCTGTGTTGTAAAAAACTGAAAGAAATTAAATAATGGCAATTTAATTGTCATACTTCAGTATTGCAGTATACAGCCTTACTTTCCAACCCTCTCAGGTCAGCCTGAGTAGTACTGAAAGACCTGTTGAGAAAATTCCTAGCTTGGATCTACAAGGAAGGGAACAGATTTCTCCTCACTCTCTTATGTCTCTCTTGCACCCTCATCAGGCAAGCGAACAGAACTTTTGAGCAAATGCAAGCCTCTCCCGTACTTTCTGTTCATCCTCCCCGAGAAAAAATCCCAACCTCTTCTTTCTGGGGAATAGAGTTTGCATTAATTGCTGCTTCAAACAGCATATACTTAAACATGGAAATGCAGTCTGAGATGAGACGGTAATGGAAATCTTGCCCCAAAAAAAGGCAACAACTTTTCTCATAAGGATTCCAGTGCAAAAGAAAAGAGACAGAGAAAATATGCTACAGGGCACATAAAGAATCGATTCCAAACAAAATGTGTTTCAGAGATTTCCCACAAGGCATCAGCAGCTTCTTAATGCAGTTCATTCACAAATTCCTTCAGGGAGCTCAGTAAATAAAGGCAGCTGATTCCAGATCCATGTTAAAGAGCACATTAAAATGTACTCGAGGATTCGGAGAGGTGCTTGGAGATTCCAGAGCAGCTGACACACAGTTGACCACTCATTGGCTTTGGTCCTAACAATTTAGGCTGAGTTAGGTCAAAAGTCCCTAGTGGGGCTGGGGACCATTTTCTAGTTGAAATTCCATGGCAGCTGAATAGCTCCCTTGAATGTCCAAATCTTGAGTCAGTGATGGCTAAATGAACAGGAACAATTCTCGTGGCACAGTACTCTATTTGTAGCTCTGCAGCCACCTATCACTCTATAGCAGTTAAATGCATCTAAAGCATCTCAACTCTGTAACGGCTGCAGAAATCCTAATGGATTTCAAGGACACTCCAGCAGCACCTCATGTTTTTGGCAGCCAAAGCCAGGCTGTGAGCACTAACTTCAGATGCGGACAAGGTGCTTTTCTGTTTTCTTTTTTTTTTTTTCGTGCTTATTAATTCAGATCTAAATACGTCTAAAGAGAAACTGTAAGCAAAAGAATGAATGAGAAGAAGAAGGACCAGAGAAGCACTGAATCTTGACTATTTTAAATGAGAAATTCTTTCTACAATAAATGGCTATTTTTGTGCAAAACTGTGGACCACAGAATATGTGATTTGGCAAGATCCACAATGACTTACCAAAAAAATGGAATATAAAGAAAAAATTACTTTTGATAAACTTCCTAACATGAAAACTCAAGAGATCTTTCCAAATCCTGTTTTCTGAGAGTTTTCCAAAGATTACAAAACCTGTCATAACTTAATTGAAAGAGAACGCTTTACAATGTGAAACAGCTTCTCAACTTAAGAGGTAGCAACAAAAAATCCATACAAATTAAAAACACACAGTCATTCCCGACTCTTGCATTAGTAGCTTGATCACCCACCCACATTTCCTTAAATCTCTTTTAAGGTTTTGGGCTGCAGACTATTGAAACTATTTTTATTTCTCATAGTATTCTATACAGGGAAATCACAAGGTGAACATTCTGGGAAATAGTACCAAGGTATGCATGAATATCCTGAATGTATTTTCTGTTGCAGAACAATAGAACAATGTTTTTAATTCCAAGCAAAGATGACAAGGGAAAAAAAACTAATGATTGGAAAGGTCTAGTGTTATTTGCTGCCTGCAGATCAGGGTGGGCTTTTTCTCTTGTGAAGAAGGATAACAAACCTATCAGTAAGAAGAAAAGGTTTGCGACTAGAAAATACTGCAGGAGAAACAATGATGTTGGAAATAGTCTTTATAGTTTGCAGAACATCCACTGAAGTTATCAGATTTTTCCTGATGCTTCATAATTTGGTGCTTCTAGCGTATCATAAAATTCTGGTTTGAGGATAAAAGAGATGGCTCTATTTCTCAAGACTTCCAAGTCACAAAAATTCATGTTTTAGCTAGATTTTTTAAAAAATTGGTGCCAGATACCTCCTAAACTTCAATGATGTCTGATTTCCTCAGGTTCCTCTGAAAAACTCAGTTTTAATATCTGTAAAACTAGTTAATAGTTCTAATACCATCAAGAGCTAAAAGCAACAGAAGAGTGACTGACTTGATTAGGTTAACACTAACCACTTCTTATGCCTAAGCTGGGAGCAGTCTTGCTTACCTTCACTGTTACTTAAATAATGGAAACTGGTGGTCCCGTAGAGAAGCTGTGCAGCACACAAATGCTACATTCATCAGCAGCCTGAGCTGCCGCTGTACTGGGACTCCAGACACTCCGTGGCTGCAGACTGGTACTGCCATAAACCTGGAGCATCCTCTTCTGAACGAGCAGTGTCTCTGCATTGGCAAACTGCACCCTGATTCTGTGGGATACCGGCCCTGCCTTGCTGAAATTCACGGGCCAAAGCAGCAGGCAGACGCTGCGTATTCGAGTAGCATCCGACTGCCAAATCCCATTCTGTGTTGCTTCTAGACCTGGGCAACCAGCTGTGAGACATGGATTCAAATGACCTGGAAAGAAAATTTGGCTTCACTGAAATCGATGGCAGAAGTCTCTTTATCTTCAGTGGAGCCAGGATTTCATTCCTGGCAGTTGTGAAGCTTCTGTTTGTGCTGAATTGTTTTCCTACTGTCAAGTGTTGTTAGATTGGGGGGGGGGGGGAGCTGTTTCTGCTGGAATTATTTCTGTAGTTGAGCCAAGATAGAGAATTTATCTCAAGCAAATCACTTCTACTTTTAATTTTCAAAGGAAACTTGGAAACTTTTTTTGCCTAGTGCCAAGGAAATGAGGCTTCTTTTTGAGGAGAAAAAAATAAACTTGGATACAATTTTATAAGTCAAAATAAGACATTAGTAATGAGGGCTTCAGATGTGGGAGAATTTATAAAGTTGTACCGTGAGCCGTAGGCAGGCCCTGTGGAAAGGGTTTGCATCCAAACCTCAGAGAAGTGAGTGGTCAGTTACCTCATATTCTTATTAACATACATACTACTTACTGACAGAATTATTGATGCAACATCAGAATTTGAGAGCTCATAGTGTGCAGCTTTAGGTGCTGGTCATTAAACAGCTTCACTGTTGCTGGAGGCAGCCGTGCCTGTGCTGTTGTACCTCCTGGTTCTGCTCGGCTCAGCTGCTGCCATCTATTTCCATGCACCGAGATGAGCGTCTTGGTTGCACAAGTGTTGTGATTGTCTCTATCCCTCCTCCAGCCAATCTGTGAGGCAAAGATAAGCAGACCTCAAACATGAAGAGGCAGGTAGGTATATTTTGCAGCTGCATAGAAAATACCTAACTATTAAGAATAAAATCCTGTTTTCTGTGCTAGTGAGAAGAGAAGGCAGCGGAGCCTATTGTCCCCCCACAGTAGCAGATGGCAGCCTTGCACCTGGCTCCCCAGGCACTGGGAGCAGCTGCAACTCCAGCCAGATTACGGCAGAGATGTTCCAAAGCCATAAGGAGGAATCACATTCCTAAGGACCCTTTGAAATAATTTGGCATTTAATACCTTTTTTTCCTACTGGAAAAGCCCCTTTTACATGTCAGAGTGTAATTGTCACGCAGACTTGGTGACTGAGACCATTGCACCACCTGTGGAAACTACCACAGCTGGTAATTTAGCCATAATCATCTTCCGTGTCCCTGGCTCAGTGGTATTAAAGGGTTTTCCATCATGACAGAATAGCTGTATAGTTGTCAGGCAAGTTTAAACCCTGAGTGATTTTCTGTAATTCCATTTTTTTAGTTGTTTCAATTGGGCACAGAGTAATCCCTGTGCTATTGGAAGATGTTAAAAGAGTAATAAATGTTTTGATGACTGGTTTTTAATTCTTCACTGTGACGTGGTATAAATTGAGTCCGTCAAAGTAGCGCCTGAAATACAGTAACATCGCAGAGAAAGGAATTTTGGTGTCAAGCCGATAGCACAGGACACATGTTTGTACCAGCATGTTTTAGAAGTGTTCTGTATTTTGAAAAACACATTAGAGTTGTTTTGGTACCATGAGTTCAGGTAGGTGTCATCTACAAAATCAAGTGCTGAAACTAGAAGTATGATTCTTTACCTGGAGGATATACACAAGCTCTACTTACTCCAACAGTTGAAAGAAAGATTAAAGGTCAACATAAATAAAGCAGAATTGTGTGGATTTCTCATCCCAGAATGCCCAAAGCAGCCTCGCTTTGCATGTCCATACTAGACATATTTAGTAGTAAATGATACCTTTTCACCAAAGTTTGGCGTGTGTTTTATGTCTAAAATACAGGCTGGATGATGCACGTTAGATCTGAAAAGTAACCCAAACACAGGACGTTTGGAGGCACCAGAAGAACTGATCTTCCCAGATAAGGTTTGGTGTATTGATTTAGTCCTTGTATCCCAGTACGTAGGGACTGAAACAACTATTCACTGTTAGAAAGCATTTTATCTGCTTAACTTATAACTAATTTTTAATACCCCCTGGGGACTAACCCTGCATCCCTGTGCACTGGAAATTTCTGGATACACTGAGGGGATGGAGGGTGCATGACAAGGAACCAAAGTTAATAAATACTTTATGCTGCCTTAGTAAATATTAGGTTTTCTCCAGTACTAAAGACTGAAGCTCAACATTCTAGAATGCAGCAGGCTGAAATGAAGTTTCTTGAACAATGACTTGCTTTTAAAAAAAAAGTCTTTTAATTTTGTAGACTGCCATTTTATTGTAAATAAGCTACTTTTCCATATTTGGGGTTTAATCCAGCAAATATGAAGGCTATTTAAATAAATAGGAATATTCCTTCTTCACTAGGTTCCTAGTCTGTCATTCGTATGCAGTTTGATGTCTCTGTGTAACAATTCACAAGAAGGACACTGATATGAATAGTCATTTTTCCAGAGAACAGGGTATTTATTTCTGGATAGAGTTACACAGACCCAGTAGACAATGTATCAAACCAAATCACTGGGGTTGACTTTACTTTTATTAGTGTATTAACCTCTGAGCTTTCCATATGCCGTGTCATTCTTGCTGACAATAAAAAGGGAGAGTTTCAGCCTTTACCTTTATTTAGTTGCACCTACGCTGTATTTTACAAGAATGTATTTGCTACTGAACGCAGTAACAAATCTTCAAATTTACTGAACAAGTCCGGGCAGCAACCTCTCTGTGAGGAAAATAACCCTCTATGGAAAAACAAAGCACAAGTTTAGAACACGTGAGCAAACCAGTTGATTGCAGTGCTCTAATACTGTAGTTGTCATTGGAATAGTAATTATAATTCTAACTGAACTGACAGACCACTTTAGGGATATTTTAAAATTATTTTAAAAGCCTTTAAAAATTATTAAACTGGTGGAGCATACCCTACCAGTGACTTATATGATCATATTGTTTTGACATACTATATATGAGCAGAGTATAGCAATGTTCACTTTGGTTGGCCATTATTTCCCTTACTCCTGTGGATATTTGCATAAGGGTTGGAGGCTCTCTGCAGTGCTGCTCATTTGGAACTGAAATTTACTGTTCACTTAGCTCCTAAAAAATAATCTAATTTTTCAAGCCAATAGAAAACTGTGAATTATTCACCTCAGTTCATTATTATAAGATATTTTATGGTGACACCACAGAAGTTATTATTTATAACGTATGGGATCATCTTTTACCAAATGTTTTCTCCTTTATCTTCTTGTAAATGTCTTGAAACTATGAAGTAAATCTTGCATCATCCAGGCAAAAGTGCCCAACAATGATAAATAGTTGCATTATACGCACAGGACTGCAACTGTAATATTACTCCCAAAACTGCATATTAGCTTTTACTTCTGAGAAACAGGACCTTTGATATGAATTTTTCCTGAAGTGCTTCACTTCATCATGATACTGAATATCTACCCTGCAGTTTAGAGGCAGATGGAACAAAAATTAGGGTTAGGAGACTATAGACTTCTGGTTTTGAAAGAGAGTGAACTAAAATTAAAATGCTAAGTTAGGTGTGAAGGAAAACCTATTACTTGCCAGAAATAAGCCAGCTGGAGTAGTGTGTGTGTGAGAGAGAGACTCTGTGTGTGTTTGGGGGGGTGTGTGTGTATGATAAATTGTGGGAGTGAGTTTAACTGCAGCGCTCAGACTTTGGCAGATTAATTTAACAGAGAGAAGGTGACTCTTAAAATACCAAACCAGAATTTTTCTTCTGGAATTATGGCTACTGCGCAACCACGGATACTGCAACACCCAGTTGGAAAGCTTGTGTTTAAAGAGAAAATGCTCACCTGATTGGCTACTAGATGTGGTCAAGCCAAAAGAAAGATGGTTAAAACTTGGCGAAATGTTCTCATTTAATTGTGTTTGTAATCTCAATTCAGATAAGATCAGAAGGAACTTCCCGAGTTTCTGAAAAATAGATTTTCAATGAAACACCTTCTTAGAAGCAGCATTACATGATGTTTCAGAAACATCACATTCCTCACAAAGTCAAGTCATCTCTAACTTTTAAGTAGTTCATTCTTTCCCATTCTTTCATTGCCTTCACAAAAAAACCTAAACTACAACAGGTTTCTGGTTCAAGTCTTGAAAAAGATGCCCTGGCCAGAATTAAGCCCTTTTTCATGTTAACGCTTTATTATCGCATCTTCTTTCTAGCTTTAAAATCCTAGAATGAAATCAATAGAGGTTTTGTATTTATTTTGAGTCTAGGATTCCATTATTTGAACTTTCTGCCTTTACACATGTCCTTAGACATGGAGAAAGCCAGAACAGCCTTGTTTAAATCACTGTTGCTGCTCTGTTACTCTGTTACGAGAGCAGGATCAGGTACAGCTACAGCGTTCCTGTTGTACGTGTATGAAATGTTCTGAAAACAAGACAAAAAGGGCACAAATAAGAGCAGAATTTAGTTAACATTAGACAAACTATTATTGTTGCGGTAAATTATGAGGTGATGTGCTGCTGAGTTAAGTCTCTGAGGAGCACCAAAATTGTTCTGTACTATATTGACAGGCTCACGGAAAATTCCGAACAGCCTGCTACCCCCTGGCAGCCGCTCTCCACAAGAACGGACGTGTCAGCCCCCAGCAGCCGCGGTGGTGGCCGGCGCCAGACGTGCCTCAGTGCTCCTGGAATTCCCTCTCCGACAGGCTGCTGTGTGGGTGCTGTAACGTCCTTGTCAAACAGACAGGCGGCTGCTCAGGGTGGAAGGGCCTTCCCACCGGTGCTAACGCTGGCAGATGTTTTCAGTGTTCCTTGCGAAATAGTGACAGTTTAACTGAAAAGACAAGACGGCGCCTTGAGCGGTGAAACGCGCTCCTGAACACCTCTGGGGGTGACCCGGGGGGGGCTGCAGAGCTACCTCCCGTCAGTCTCATATCGGGATGGTGGGCGGGATGTAAAGCCAATATTCCTGATGGAGCAGAAAGAAAACTCCAAAGCACAGACCGGCCCATTTTTACAGCTATTAACTGTGTGCTCCTACTTCCTGATGAAACTCCGAAGTGCGAGTAGAGCGCGCAGCAAAACAAGACATTTAAATGTGGTTTAGATTTTCTCCCTGAGCACCGAAAAAGCTTTACTTATAAACTATTTTTTTTAAGATGGACTAAAAATACCTGCCTCTTCCAGTTACCTTCCAGAAATCAATACGCAGGAAAGCAAATTACTGCTCCTTCTCTTATGTCTCTGCTATTATGGTCTCAGTGGAATGAAATTACTTTACAGTTAATTAGATTTTTTAAAAATATAGGATGGTTTCTGTATAATTCCCTTGGGTGTTTATGTACCTCCCCAGCTTTTAAAATCCATTTCCGGGAGATGAGGCATTGATTTGGAGGAGATGTAATAACCCATTGGTAACTGTATAATCACCTGTAGCTGCCATGCTGGCATTGGCCAGACTTTCTAATAGCTATAAGAAGCAGGTCAATATTTTCAGAAAAAATATGTATCTGTTTTCACAGCCCAGTCCTATAAAAATCATCTGGAGTTTTTAAAATATGCACCTACTTCAGAGTAGTAGTTCAGCTCAGGAATGTGCTTTCGAGGCAAATCTTCTCCTCATCTCTACATACTGAGATTTAATTCACATCTGGGGAACTCCTTAACAAGATAGGACAAATTAAAAAATCTGACATCCAGGGGTGGGGGCAGCAGCACGGCTGAGGATGGGGGGGAGGTACTAGGGGAGTTCAGGGACATCTGAAGACACACTTCTCACAGCAGCCTCCCCCCTCCAGCAATCCAAAACTTCTGATATTTGGGAGAGGGCATCTTCCCACCCAAGGTCTTGCCGTTTGGAAAAGGTACCCTATAGCTAGAGATGACTTTCAGGGGCATTCTGAGGAACAGAGCAGAATCATTTTTTAAGTATTTGGATTTCTCATTTTTTCGCCATCATAAATCTATTGCTGACATTTTATTTGGGTTGCTTAGGTCGGTGCCTTGCCTTGGATTTTAACTTTATCCCATGGATAAAATATAAACTGAAACAAAATTTAAAAATAGCCCCCACGTGGAGATCCTTGCTGCTGTGGCTGAACGGGTTTCAGTGGCCACCTTCAGTGATGTCTGAGCAGGACGCTGTAGGCTGTAGTACAGATGGGCCCTCACTTTCAACCTCCTGTTATTTCAACCACTTTCCCTTGGAGCTGGAGGTGGCTCTTCCAGCAGGCAGCGAGCAGCAGCACAGAGGGGAATCCAGCCAGCACGTCTATGGGAAACATCCCTCCAAATACTATTATTATACTTAGGCGTTGTGCGATTTGAAACAAATTGGTGGGAAACTGTGACTTTCCAGGGTGAGAGATGCCTTCAAAATACGCGTGATCTTGTGCAATTTAGTGAATTTCCTGGAAAAATATTTGTTCTTCAGAAATCCCTTTATAGGTAGCAGAGAGAAGGCTTTAGCTGCTTAGCAGAGTAGCATCTGGAGCGTCCGGAACTCCATCAGTGTTGGGGGAATCATCCTAATCTTTCCTTTTGTTTGCACTGACATTTTTATAGGGACTTCCCTTTTATCACATCATTGATTGAGCCTGAAATAGCATAATCAACTCAGTGGGAATTACCAGTAATAGATTACAGCCAAATTCCACTTTCCGTTATGGCTGGCTGAGTCCACATAATTTTGCGGCAGTTACTGTGGATTTACCTCAGGGCAACAGGGATCAGAATCCATGAGTCTGCATTTCCAAGACAGCGTGATATTTATAAACTTGGATAGTTACTACTAATTGAACTTCATTGTTTAACTGTAGGTTGTTTTCGTCCTGAAGAGAGCTACCCATTATCATTAATTAATACTGTTTAATCAAGATTTTACTTTCTGATTTTTTTAAAAGACATTCACATTTACACTGAATACTTTCTAAACAGAATTTTGCTTCCTTATGTTTAAAATATTTATTTTTAGTAGTTTATTACTACTTTTTCCTTCAGTCTTCATATTACTTTCTTTTCTCATGTGTAGTTAATTTAGTTTTGCTGAGCTTGGTTCTTCTTGCATATATTTCTTAAGCCATTCTGATTATGTCTTTGCGTTTCTCAAATACCTTAGTGGCCAAAAAATTATCAGAATCAGTGATAGCTGCTTAAATGTGTCTTATTTTTCCCTAAGTTAATGTGTAGGTGAGCCCTTTGAATTTTTGAGTGTTAACACACTCAACACATAACAACTGAGATTTTAGATGCACTTGTTTTTTGATCAGATTTTCAAAGTAGCTCAGTTCCCAGTTAACAAATACAGGAACCCTCACTCTTTTTGAACCCCCAGTAGCTGCTGGTGTTCTCAGTTTGAGTTCCCGGGTTTGAAACACTTGTCAAATGGCCCTCATCGGATCTCTCTCAAGGCTGATCGGAGCACAGGTATGTCCACACACTGGAAAAGACGTGAACATTAACTGGAACCTGCTGTGCTGTCGGCTGACCAGAGAAGCAGACGATAAGGCAGAGTTATAGTTCCCGCTTCTGAACTTGATCACGTGAAAGAGTTTAGGCATTATATCTCAAATCTGCTCACTTTTCCCAATTTATTAAAGAGTTACAGGCTGCCACTGGCTGCCATAAATAACAAAGTGCATGCAAAACCTGACCGTGTCTGCCAGGTTTGTCACTAGAAGGATGTCCAGGTCTGAGCTTATTCAGAAGCAGATGGGAGCCCAGGGAGGTAAATACAAACCTCACCTGGAACGAGCACTCGACAAAGAAAGGTCAAAATGAGACGGTGCGAAAAGAAGTCACAAATAACAGAGCGTGTGCCTGATGACACCAGGGAGGAGGAAACTGTCTTTTCTCCACAGATACACTGTTTCCATGTAATAATTTAGTTATCAATGTCAATTCAGTTTTTAAACTCCGTTAATACTGACTGACATTTTCTTTAAACTGTAACTTGCACAATTTAATGATAACCTTTAATTTTTTTCTACCCTTATAATGTAATGGGAAGCAACAAAACCAGTAAGAATTAAATTGCAGATGTAAGAAATACGTTTTATCAGAAGAATGTAAAATGCATTCGTGCATGCTTATGTGTGAGGATTTTAATGTGTGATGTCTTTCAACATTTTGTTTTCCTACAATAGCTGCTCTTTGGCACTAGTTTGTACATGATTAATATTTTTATTACTGTATGGAGTAAGGTCTCTTTTACCCTGAACTGATGACCTAGTTTTTAGAAACATCAAAGAATTTTCATGTCCCACTGCCTAGTGGGAACTAAAGTTTCTGACCTTTCTTTTAGAAGACCCATCTGTTAACAAGTAGCCTATTTACCCAGTTTGTCTATCCACACACACACAAAAGCACAGCAAAGAAGTCTGCGTCCTTTCAATCAATATGTTTGATGACCTGAGGCTTTTGGGTCCCTTTGTTTAATAGCATAGTACAGAAAATACTCTGCAGAATTGATTAAATATCTACTTGAAATACTAGTATAAGTAAGTACTTTAGAGCCCATTTATTTTAAACTGTTTGCATGTTTGAAAAACAAATCATTCTTTATTGTGGGGACCCAGTACTTGCCATATCTGTCTTTTTTTCCCCTTTGTCCAATTTTTATGTGCAGTTTGAGCGTGACAGCTGTAATATCAGAGCATCTCAGGAACCTGTGACTTTTGAAATAATTTCAAACACTAACTTAGAAAAACTAAATATTGCTGCTCTTCAATTTATGCTGCCAGTCCTGTCTCCCATTCTGAGTTCTGTCTCACAAAAAGCCTGCGGATAGGAAGGAGCTGGCAGTCAGGGGGCAATTATAAAAAGATACCCATGAGCTCTAGTTTTGCACTTTTTCCTTTATCAAGAACTTTAATCCCATCTGAACACCTACATGGCCTTTTACTACAGTCTGCAGGATGCCACGAATTTAAGGGTCCAACATATTTAGCAGATTCTTCCCTCTCGTGACCCACCCCTCCTCCCAGTTCCTGGCCCATCATCTCCCATGGAACTGAGACTCTTGACTCTTGCTAGAACAGTACACGTGAGGACTGCACTTCTTAAAGACCACCAGTCTTCTGTGTGTGTCCTCACTGGTGTGCCCAACTGAGAAATGGGTGAATCAGTGGCCCAGAGTGAACTGAGGATGGAATTGGTACTTCATTCATCTGTATTAAAGACTAAACCAACTTTGGGCTGGGGCTCCAGGCACCTGCTTCCCAGTCTCTGGCGGTGCACACCCACATGCACTCCCCTCACCCACATCTCGCATGTGGAACAGTATTGTGCAAACACACATATTTATAGCCTGCTGTGACGGCATTGCTTGTTTTATTTTCTTGTGCACACCAGGCTAATTAACAGCTATCATTCAATTTATTCTTGATTTAAACATAATTAACAATATGCTTAAGTAATGATTTTGCTTATGTCTACTAACGGAAGCCAAACTTGTCAAACTATTGCTTCATTAATTTAATTCTTCCTCTTGATTTACGGAAATTCAATTACTCTAATGTGGTTACTTGTATAGTAAATGTTTTCAGTTGTCTTCTGTTGGTTAGACACTTCCAGAGTATTTTCTGGATTATTTTAATTTGTTTCCTAGGGAGTGCATAAGCAAAAAACGATATCTTTATAAATTGTCAGATGTACCTGACTATTCTATATAAGTTCTCTATCATAAAATGCATTAGATTCCTTTCAATTTTAAATAATCTACCAGATGTCTTTTCTTTTACAATGTCATTTTACAACTGGGGGAGAAAGTGATCCAAATAATTGTCATGATTCACGGTCTTATCTGTCACTGTCAGGCCAGCACACATTGGCAGGATGTTCTGCAGGGACTGGGGATGGGCAGGAAGGGAAGCGTTCCTCCAGGACCACCTCTCTTCCCTGCAGGGGGCTGGGTGCTGGACTTCAGCAGCTGAGGCTCCAGTGGGCACGTGCCCCAAAAGCTCTGTGTTGGTGCACAGGGTGATCTTACAGGCTTCACCTCTGCATGGTGTGAAAAAGCAGTGTGTTTTCTTAAGATCCTTTAGTTCTGCCCCGCACCATTGCTGTTACATGCATTTCTACTTGGCTGTTTTAAGCATATGTTTATTTAAGTTCCTAGCCATATGAACCCTGTTACAATCACGGAATTGCAACTCCTGAGATCGTTAGTGAATTCTTCCCCCACCTTAGCTGGAGGAGAGTCTTTCAAATATGGAACATGTCGCCTTAACTTACTAATATGCTTGAAGCTTGTTAAATGTTGGTTACTGACATAGGAATGTTTAGGAGCAGAGATAGGATCCTTAAGGTCTTTGAGAGAGCATCCTCTGCTACACCGGATGACTAATGCCATTCACTTGCTAGTAAAATTCTGGTTCTTTGACTTTTGTTTTTAGCTGTATTCCTCTATTCAGCTGCCTGGAACAAGGCAAGACAGAGATGCTGTTATGATGTCTCTCAGGGCTTGAAAAGATAGCTCAGTAGCACTATCTCTATTGATGTAGAGATAGCTGTCTTGTGAATATTGCTGGCATTTAAGTCCCTAGCAGTTCAAAATATACCCTGAATAAGAGAACGGGTAGGAAAGGACCGTGTGGGAATCCAAACACAAATGTTCTGCCTTAGAGAGCAGCGTGTTGTTAGCTGCCAGCTTTTGAAAGGTTTGTGGTCATCTGGGGGGAATCTTCAACCATCTATACTACGACGCTCCAGGAGCTCAGTAAAGGCTCATTTTATTCAGTACAGCTGAGGACAAGGGCCTGCATTTTCCAAGTGATCAGGCCTCTTAAAATCTCCCTTGGTAAATCAAATAAATGAAATGTGCCTCTGCTGTCATCATTTGAGTGAAAAAGACCTGGCTTGAAACTTCCCCAGCTCCCACTGATGCTCACAGAACTCCAAATCTGAGGCTCCTGTTTATACTGCTGTTCGTACCACTTTATTTAACAGTAAATCGGTTTTGTTACACAGATACAGCTCCTCAAACCATCATCTATCTGCTTTGTCTTTAGTTTCCCTATTTAGTTTCCAGATAAAAACTTGAAGGAATTTAATTAAATTGATCTAAAAGTAACCAAGTCTTTCATATCTCTATATATATACACACACACATATTTTTATATGTTATATATTAGGAATACAAAAATGGTGGTTGGAACCCACAAGAAAAAACACAGAAAGAGGAAAGTGTTTTTAAGAGCTCTAAATTTGGCAGGGCACAGAAGGCAGAGGAGTATTAGGCAAAGGGAAACCAAACTGTGAATAAGATTGCTGTGCCAAGAGTTTTGATTAAGTGATGCCTGACTGAGTTGTTTCCCGTGAATACCTTACCTAACCTGGTGCACCCTGCCCACTCGTTACAGATTTCTCCCAACACGAAGCTAACTTAGCCCCCTCGTGCTGTTCATACATATGGTTATGTAAAATTACACATCTTATGCTACAAACAATAGCTGCATTACATCTTAATTTGCATATAATTTATTCGTATGTGTAGTACTTTCTGAAGCTCTAAACATACAGACCTGGCATTTGAACATAATTCACATCAGGACCTCATCAACCAGGCAACACACCAAGGCCTGTCGTCCTCCTTGACACTCACAAAGGGGTACATTCAGGTCATTAAGTTGAGCATTTTATGATGTCCTACAAAGAGCACTTTATCCGGACCTTTGCTGACATTCATGTTACCCACAAATTGGATGGCACAAGAGTCATCACTGCTAGTTGCTGTAGGTGGCCGTTTGTTACTGAGATGACATGATGTCATTTCAATCTGACCGAAGAGGTCTTTCTGTCAAAACCAAGTAAGATCTTAAACTTTGCTTGGAGTCAAAAATTTCACAAGCAGTTGGAGTCGGCTGGTGTCTCTCTCCCCAGGGGGAATAGCCTGATTCCAGCTGATGTTGCTGGGGTTTTGAGTTCACAACCAGGTTAATGTGCATGTTAATTAGCTTGTAAATTCTTAAACATTGCATAGATCTGCAAAATCCCGTATTTGCCAATAATCCCCATACCTGCCAGGAGACTGTTTGTCATTTCATCTAAAAGAAATCACCAAGGAATTTTGAATCTTAAAGAAAAACAGGATATTTGGATGCAATGAATTATTATATTTCAAATTAAACTTTAGGTATGTGGACCAAATTGCCAGGTGACTCCCATAGTTATTAGACAAATGCATTTGTTTAAATTCCTATCTTGTGTGCTCACGTGCTGACATGGGGTGAGTAGCCACTTGACTTCTACAAGTAAATGTACCCACCATTTTTCAGCCATGTTAGTTCGGGCACGTTGAAAATTTACCTTAAACCTGATTTAATATCTTATAAGACTGATTTATATGCACTCTGCTATAAATGATCATTGACTGAGTGTTCAAAGCAGAAACCCAAGTGAACTATGCGTAAGGAATGACTGCTTATCTTCGCAAGGCACCCTTCCCTGTGCATATTGAATACTTTATCTTTTCTATGGTCACTTAAAATTCTCTGCTATAAACTCTAGATCTGGTTCTCCTCTCACAACAGTGTAAATCAGAAGTAACTATACTGAAGCCAGTGGATTTATATTACTGTAAATCCAACATGAGAGAAGTTTCACATTGACATCAATAAAAAGAACACCAGGCTCCATATAAATAAAGAAGCTTCCTTGAGTCCATTCCAGTTGGCAAAAGCTATTTGATAAATACATTTTAATAAGGCCCTTTTAAGCAGTTTATATTTTACCTAATGTTTATATGGAAATTCTTAGCTACTGGTTTACTGCATGAAGTATCAGATACTTTGATGCAGTCATCTATATGTAGATGTGAGAACAGGAGGTTGGGTGTGCCACATATGGAGAAAATATACAATTTAGGGTTCCCAAATGGCATCTTTACATAATTCTTAGAAGACTTAGAGAAGCTGAGTAGCTGTGGTGGTAAAAAAAAAAAGAGAATCATAAAGCTAATGATAAATAAATATTTGCACACACATGCCACACAATAATTACTAATTTAATGTCAGAAGACAAAGAGGAACAGCTGCTAGCTGTATTTTCCATAATAAAAAGTTCATAGGAATTTAAATGTGGTACTAGTACCAGATCTGCATGCCTTCCTGTATTTCAGGTGTTGTTAAATAGTCCCTGAAGTTATCCTTTTCCATGTATTTTTAGTAGTAAGCAAAAGTTTTTCTTTTCAAAAGTATGTGGATTCTGTGAAATGACAGGTTTTGCTGTAAATAGGACTTTGCTCTAAAACAATAAAGAGGAAATTCACTAGTTATCAATCCAGCATATTGCACAGATTGCAAACGCCTTGTATACCGGGGCTCTCAGCAAAAATAACGTGATCTGACAGTAGTTTGAAAACAGACCTTTAGCATGTCAGAGCCGGTATGAATCCACGGCTGCACAGGTTTCAGTTTTTAAACAACCTGCAGGGATTAGCTAGCGAGGGCTAATTACCTGCCATTGGGATCATACTGTTTCTGGCTCTGGGGCTGCCTCTGTCAGCAGCAGCTCCACCTTCTCTGTTTGAGAACACCAGGCAGCATGGACATGCTCACCATTCATCTCATTTTGTTTGACTGAAACGCTGCTGTTTTGATGGGAGCAGAGGAAGTCTGGTACCAACACCTCATGAAAAGCCAGCCTGGAGGCTTCTGGGTGGAGGCTGAGAGCTGGAGCTGGTGGGGCTGCAGGTGTTGATGGCGCCGAGCTGAGCAGAGGGAACAGAGACTGAAGGCCTGGTGGGATCTGGTGAACGTGTCGGTGTGGATGCAAAGAGTCGTCCTGCTTTATCCCCCAAACACTGCGACACAGAAGTTAGAATAGAAGAAATTTTCAGCTCTGCTAAAGCAGCCCATAGCAATATGGAAATGTGGGAACCTGCAGCTGAAAATGGAAATTGAAGCAACTCCTGAGATGTGTGCGAGAGAGGGGAGGCTCCTCCTGTGAATTTGTCCTGGGAAAGGGAATGTACTAAATACCACGGAGCTGAGCATGACAGCTGTATGGAATTACTCCTATATTAAAATTTTGTAAGAAATTAATGCTTTGATTTTATCTCAATTCATGTTGAATCATGTTGCATCTCATAATAATAATAATCATTAGTAATTTTCAGACAGAATTAGCATTTTTAGAGGCAACTATTTAATATTCAGGGAATCTTTTTGTCTAATTTATGAATCTCATAAGTTTAGGGGGGCTTCAAGGGGATATTGTTTGTTTGTGCTAGAATACACACAATCAGTAAAAATCTTTCTGCTTGACAAGTCAGCTTTTCCCTGCTCATTTCTCGAGTTTTCATTTGAAACCAAACTGTCTAATCTTTCTCAAAAAATTGTTTACTGCTTTTTTATCACCACTTGCTTTCATAAATGCTGTCAGTGCATATGATACTCTCTCTACTTCAGAACCTGCTCATAGCTGTATATTCACAAAGGTGATAAAATACATTTGATTTTCACTGAAACAAGCTTGAGGGCCCTGTTTATAGGATATCTCGTACAGTCATGCAGTGTTAATTCCATTTGTGTGCAAGATAACCTGCGAATTCCAAACAAAACAATAATCATTCTGCCTCAGTGGGGTGAAGGCTGAATTTTAGAGTACAATCAAGCTCCAGAAAATGGAAACACCCCATGTCATAAATAAGAAACATTCTGCAAAGTAAATACCATAATTAATTAAAAAATTATTCATATTAACTAGAATTAATTAATTTCAATCAGAATTAATTCTTCTCTGCTGCATACTCTTAACCTGTAAGTGGAGCACACATGGTTTAAAACTTTCAGCGAGCACATGGCAGAGCTTGAATGAAACTTCCTAAGATGTAATGTTTTTCCTGCTGGTGTCTAGCCTATTGTTGTGGTACAGTGTGTCTATGCTGGAGGCTGCTAAACCATCCCATAGCTCTCACGCTCGCAAAACTGAGCCCAGGATTAATTTTGCTTAACTTTGGAAAAGGGAAGAGATTGATGAGAGAGGAGCTCGTACGTCCCCACTGATTCATCAGTCAGTTGATGGGTCTGGCCACTTCCCCTTCTCTCAGAGCTGGGGCTGTTTCAGAGCTCTGCCGCTCCCTCTGAAACGGGCTTTATCAACTCCCTGTTGGAGTCCTGCAGTGGTGCCACATCCCACAGCAGCCCACCACCGAAGCACTGCTTGCTCACAGTAGGGTGAAGCCCTGGAAGTCGACCTTCTATTCTGCAGCTCTCCCACTGATCCCTGCAACAGATCTGAAAGTGGGGAACTGAAAACTAAACCCCAAGCCACCAAGCTACAGCTCTCCCTAAAGCATAATGACAATCCTTTGTAGTGCTTGTGGTTTGAACTAGCACTAACGACTGCATCAGGAGCAGAGACCCTGAAGATCGGCTGGTCACAGATCAGAAGGATATCAGGAAACATGAAGAAGCTCCTTAATTAATTTCTAATCCTTTTTCAGCCTTAATCTTCTTTTGCATAGTAAGATCTGGCGTTACACATTTTCTGCACACATGCTTGTAGATGATGTAGATTAAGCCTTAGGTCTCTGATTTGCTGGAAGCAGCACGTCGGTGGGTTTGCTGGAACCACACAATTATTCTGTCTGGGCTGATATATTCAGCTAAAATATTCATTAGAAGTATGTGAAGTTCGTCCAGTCATCCAGGATTTTAATCCATGTTTTGTTCTATGTTTCACAAGGGTTTGTTCAATCTCTTTACTTTAACCGGTGCTGTTTTATTTGTGCATTTATCCCAGAATTAGAATTTGCATATAGCTGGGGTGGGGGCAGGAGGATTCCTGAATACCTTGTGGCTAGGGCAGGGGGCACGTTCCAGGAATAAGAACAAAAGTACTGCAGAGAAATATTTTGAGTACATACTGATTCTCCAATTACAATCAAAAGGTGGGGTTTTTTTCCATACTAGTTAATGGTATAGTGTCTGTATTAATTTATTTAATTAATACAGAAAATATACAGATAGGCCTCTTCTACTGCTGTAACAAATATAGAGGCAAGACAGTCAGCAGAGCGTGCTGAATGGTGACACCCTGCAGTCTTAACAAGACAAATACTAGTCTTTTCTACTGAACTTTCTAACACCCTCCTCCACAGATACCCTGTAGCAGAATCTGAAGGCTCCTGATCTGGGACATGTGAAACATGTGTGATAGAGAATTCTATCCCTATAAAATTCTGCAAAATAGTTTCAGGATCCTGTATAAGCGTCATAATGGGCGTTTTCCAGTGCTTTCTAGAGAAGTTTCTAGATTTTCCTACAGTTAATTAGGAATTTTCTTTAAAGATAGAGAGTTTTTTTAATAAGGAGTTAGTCAAATCTACAACTGTCTGGACAACTATCACCTGAACTTGCCTCTGCTGATTCCAGCAGAATACCAGGCTGTAAGTACAGTAGATACAGAACGGTATGTTCATCCTTTCAAACTCAGAAACAAAGGTAGGACAGTGCTGACAACGTGTTTTGAATTGTTCCTGTGTCATATGCTCTTACAGCACTACCAGGTCCACGCTCGGGTAAGAATTTATAATCCGTCCCCCACAGCCCTGATCAGGAGAAAATGTATTCACTGGCTTGGACGAAGCACCGCCCCATGGAAATGAAAGGCTGAACACTCACAGAGCAATTTTAGTTGGGTAGGACACACACGTTCCTGTGCTACGTGCTTTTGTCAGGATTTAGGAATCTTGCAGACAGCAAATTGCAGACAGCATTCAGAAATTCTTCTGCAAACATCACAGAGAACAGAGACGCAGAACAGAACACCCAGAAGAGCAGAAGACCCTGGGGACCTTCCCAAATGAATTTAACTCGCTGCAGAGGTACATAGGAACAAGTGCTATAGGAAAAGCAGACATACAATTGTAACTGTGCTGACTACCCATATATGTAGGCCAGTAAAAAAGAGACCAAACTAACCAAATCACTGAAAGAGGAAGGGAAAAATATCATGTTGCACAATTACAGAGGAAAACATTATGGTTAACATTTTCCTAAGAGCCTAAGGGACGTATTTAGGATTTCCCTAGGATTATTAAAAGCAGCCCTCTCCATTGAAACATTATGAGTTAGAGAGTTCTGTTTACTCAGCACTTCTGAGAATGAGGTTATTTCTGCTAAGGTGCCTAGATGTGGAAAAAGTTGACCTAGATCAGTATTTCTCAGATTTCCAGCATGTGTAGGCCACTTCTGGTTCATCAGTCTTCATGTGTCTGCAGGTCCCTCCGATGGACTCCACTGCCTTGAAGGGATTGAGCTGCTGCCGGCTACTGAAGGGAGTAGGCAGCCCCATGCCTGGGGGGAATTAAATTACTGACATTTGTCACTTTGTGCCTCCTCATTTCAGTGTGATGGCATCAGAGCCCAGAGTTTGAGGAACACTGTTTGGCCCAGAGTGTAGAATTATTATCTTAGAAGCTGTAGGTTTGATTTTTGTTTTGCTTTTGTGTGACAGGACGCACAGGGGATGAAAGGCAGGGATTTAGGAGTATTAATTTTACTTTTTTTAATATATAAAAGAAAAAGACAACAAGCAACAGTATTTAAACGAGAAATCTGAAATCCCTTAAAGGTGATTTGGCCATAACATTTTTATTCAGGTTTTTACTCAATACCTATTACTATGTTGTCAATTGTCAGCTTGTATATATCACGTTTTGTTCACTAATCCCCTGGTGGTTCTGCTATGCTTTATCCTCTATACATTTATGTTGCAAGTCTTTTTTTGTGCTAGGAAAGAATAAGCTGGTTGGAAAAAAGAAAAAAAGTAATGGTTTTGTAAAAGAGCTGGCGTTACGCCCTGAATTCCTATCCCTGACAAGACATGCAAATAGACACCAATATATTTGGATTATTATGTATATGCTTTTAGTCCCAGAATGGATTGGTATATATAGAAAAGCACAGTTTTAATACATGAGCTACAGTCACTCTTGAGGTGGAAGTTAGAATATGAAAAGCCTTTTTCTATTTCAAACTGAAACATTTTAGGATGTTTGCCCCTACATGTATTTTGTTATAGTCTAATGTGCACAAGAATTTTGTATTGTCTCTGTTTTCTTTGCTTTCTCCAGTAACAGATACGCTATCATCATATAAACCTTCTGCCCATTTAACCAAAGAGTAATCTGAATAGTCACTCAGGTGTGTAAGCCTTTTTGAGTAGGTAGACTGAGCAGACAGTGTTTGAAGACACTGTGATATTCCTTAAAATGTGCAAAGCTTTCATACTTTCAGACAAAAGTAAAAATAAATTCCAACAGTGATGAAAAATATTTATGCAATTACAGGCAACTTTTTTAATGTTCCATGTTGACCCAGCCACTGGGTTTCCATGACCTTTCCTCTCCGAGTAATGTCATTAGCCATGATGTTATCTGAAGTGTTGTGTGCACCATCTCTCTAGCAAATGACGTAGACCAGAGGTAAGAATTTCTCTGCCTGTTAAATGGTGATGGTGCTTAAGTGATTCTTCTATACATAAAGAAATCAGTTGTTGGAAACCCTTTGCAATCAAGAAAACCAGCATCCTTCTTCCCTTACCATGGGGGGCCATCTCTGACCTATGAAAGAAAGCATCACCTTTCTCCACCCTCTATCTCAGGTCTCCACTAGGAACTCCAAGTTCACTGCTCACACTAACCAAAGCTCCTGTTAAACAGCCTCAGCCCTCTGCTCAGTGACATGCAGTGACTTCGGGATGAAAGTTGTCGTTAAGGCTGTATGCATAATTCAATTTGATGACTTGAATCACCTCTGAACAGAGGAAATCTACCACAGAAACTTTTAGGTAGCCATGCCTGTCTGTTTTTTATATGCAGCAGATTTAGCCCAGTGTCCTTATTGCAAATGAATGTCAACAATAGAAGGATAATGGATTAGAGTTCTAGCAAAAACTTCCCTTATAAATTCAGCCATTTGCCAAGTCTGTTGATGCCCTACTTTCAAGGCTGTCATAGCAAGCAATTCTGAACATTCTCTGCTTATTAAAAATGGAGTACTAAAATCAATATAGCAATATCTTGTTGGAGAAAATTCAATTTATCAACAGGTTTGTCATTTTAAAGATGATTAAAGGACTTGTTTATTAGGCATCATCTAGACTTTAGAAATAGTTGGTATGAAAATAATAAGACATAAGCCACAATAGACTTACAAATCTTTCAATTACATCAGGAAGTGGATATTTTTCTGTAAGTGAAGGCCTGGAAGCATTTCTTATCTTTACTTTAGACTATTATCAGTCACCAATTACATATTAAAAACTGGTACTGCTCATAGATTTCAGTAGCTCAGGGGCAGACCCATTATACAGAATCTGTGCATTTAAAATTGTCAAAAATACCAAGTGTGCTGAAATTTTCATTAATATCTTGTAAGAAATACTTATTCTGATTTGCAAGAGTAAATTTTTGAAAGCTCCAGTTCAACTTCTGTGTTAAGTCCTATCTAGTTATTAAGAACATAAGCACATTTAAAGTATTTACTAAAGGCGAGAACAACAGGAGTGCAAGAATGAACTCTAAAACTCCTCTTCCCCTAGGCTGAAGACAGCAAGGCTGCCTTTACACTTAGAATAAGATGTTCAGTACCGTTCAACTTCTTAGCTAGAATTCATCACAAATAGGAATGTGAATGAACACACAAGTGCATGTGCAAACACCCAGAGCTGGGAAAGATGCCTCTTCACAGGCATTTGGGAGCATTCAGCCTCCAGTTTGCGTGCTATAAAGAAGGAAAAAGGTATAAAACCAGGAGGAAAAGCAATTGCTAATAAATGGGAATGCTGATCCATAGCTGAATATGAACTACTATTTTAAAAGATTCATCCTGGGAAGATAATAAAGATGAACTTGTCAACATTATTGTTTCAACAGATTAAACATTCTTGAAACTCCTTAGAATATATATGATAAAACACTTCTTAAAAATGAACTTGTCTTTTGTGTCTGGAAAGGTAAGATCCTATCTAGTCTAAATTGTATGCCTAATGGAAAAGCATTTAATCATATGCTGATGCCTGCCTAGGTTTATCCCATAACTCCTATCTCTTTTCCTTATGGACTCTTCTGCAAAGCCAGATAAATCTGTATTTTGGTAAGACCAGTGACCAAGAAAACAGAGGGAGACTGACGGTAAATTGGCATGATGCAAAAATTGCTTTTCTAATAGCTTTTTTCAGAATAGTTTCTCACCATTCCTTTATGATTTGAGCTAGCAAAAAAGTGTCTTTCACTCTGCATGGAATAAAACATGCTTGGGAATGATGCAAGAGGAAAAAAATGCTTCTTGGTATTCAGAGTTTTGTGTCATTTTGGTTACTTGTAAAAATGCTAATTTACACAGCTCCAGTATACACAGAGCTGTACAGAAGCTCAGAATATTGAACAAAGACACAGCTCTTCCCCCATGGCCATACAATCTATAAACACAGCAGGTAATGTGGAATGGGGGAAAAAAACAACCAACCAAACAAAAAAATAACCCAACAGAATAAAACCGAAATCTCTTGATCGAGTTTTAGCAGAAGAGCGCTCATAAGTGGATGATTGAGAGGGGTTTGTGTGTACATCCCCTGGACACACGTCATGAGTCTGGATACCCCAGAGGAGGCGAGGGCTGCCTCTGGGCTCCCATTTCCCCTGGAGCTCCAGTTCATCTGCAGCCCCAATTTTCCAGTCTCCTGCCCAAGTTGCACATTGACTCTCAGACACAGTCGAATCAGAGGCATATTGGAACATGGAGAAGATTCTACTAGTTAAGCTAGAATTGATAATTCTTTAGGGAGCTCTGTTTCAAAAAATGTAGGTTTGTGGGTTTTTTAAAGTGCATTGTCAGGAAAAAAAAATGAAGAGTTTTGGAATAGAGTGAAATGTCAGGAAAAGGAAAGACGGGTTCAGGATAAGATCTGTTTGTTTGTTTTTCTTTTATTTCTACCTCTACCGCAGTTCCACTGTTTTCTCAACGTAAAATGGTACACAAATGCTTTTGAGGCAGATAAAATGAGAAAAGTAAAACAGTCCTCTGTTAAACAAGAACAGTAATATTTGTAACTGGAAGGGCTAATTTATTCACCTCCTTTAAAGAACTACAAAAAGCAGGCCAGGAGAAAACAGCTCTCTTCTGCTGCTCAAAAAACCCCAGTGAAATACGCTACCAGGCAGAATAGCTCATGATTTTTGCATGCCACGAAGGATTTGCCTTGACACATAATGAATTTTATTGAGGTCAAATTTCAAGTTATCTAAATACTAGTTTACCTCCAGAGATACAGAACTCAGGAAATTATTTTGCAATAACTATGCATTTTTTCCTTGGCAGAGATTTGGGAAGCAGCTTGATATTGTCAAATCCACTGCTTTCAAAAACTTGTTACAGCTCCGCTAAAAACGCTGAGAAAACTTTTGTCCCTTTCACGGCTAAAAAGCTGAGTTTTATAGATTCTTCTTTTCATTTGCACTGACTTATAATTTCAGTCAAGCATTACCATGCTTCTCTGGCTACACCACAAATGAGATGCTGCAGGTTCCCTTATCCAGGGGTCAGTAAATTGCACGCTCTTGGAACTTCATGGCTAGAGCAGTCAGGGGATTTCAAACAGCAGCAGCGGTCACTTCATTATTTTAGAGGGTTTATGAAATCTTAATAGGCACAGAAATTTAGAACTTCCTGGCAGCAGAAAAAATAGAGAAATAAAGAACTACAACAAATGGGGTTTTCTGGCTCCTGTAAAATTGTATCATTAACCTTAATAATGGTATGTTTTGATTGTAGTGTAAAACAGATGAACTTCCAATGCACATCCTTTACCTGCTCAGAACACTGTGTGCTTCTCCGTCAGTCAGACAGCAAACTAATGCTCTGCAGGCAAACACCAAGAGGGTTTTGCCAACTTATTAATCTAGGCTTGTGCGTGAGGACAGACGTTCTTTTTCCCCTTGCTATTCACAGAAGGTGGTAAAAAAAAAAAGATTTCATTTCTGTGTATGTATATAAATACATACATATATAGAGATGCATGTCTATACATACAAAGATATATAGACGCATGTAAATAAAATGATGAGTGCATTAATAGTCTACACAACACTACAGTGTTATTTGACCACTTAGCTTGAAAGATACTTCCCAGATTAATTTAGCACAGCCTTTTTGTTAATGCTATATACAAATAGTAAAGTAGAAGATATACCAACAGCTTAAAAAAGAATTTAAAACAATCAACTAGCTATATCTCATCTATTCAGCGGGGAAATTTCTTTTAAAAGTTGCATTAGGAACAAAAGTACTGAAGAAAACATATAAGCAAAATAAAGATACTAGAAAATCTGAATACATTTGTTAATATGTGATTTATCAAAGGAGATATTAAGCATATAGCCTGTGTTGCTATATGGAAAACATAAGGAAGGTGAAACACACTCATTTCAATGAACATCCTGTAAATTTCCATCTGATCTGGATTCCATTGGAAAACCTGTGGCATTTCAACCAAAGAGCTCTCTGAAAGAAGAGCTCTGAAATCCAGGCAGCTACCAAAGGTCAGTGTATCTCAATGTCACTCACTAAAAAAGGACTCAATTAGAACCTCAGGATTTTAGCATATTCAGTTTTACATTTTAAACCCACATAAAAAATGAAAAGAGTAATTTTTCATTTATCTGGATTTCTCACAAGTTTGTAGGCTTCTGTACCATTTGCAACCTTTTGAAAATTTATGTAAGCCTTCAGATTTTAAAAAGGCAGCTCTTTTGACATCCCTTTATAAGAGACAAAAATTATCCTTTACACAGGTTTTAATGCAGATTCTTCAAACTAAAATCTCGTCACAGATTGCTAGACTAAATTAGGGTAATGAGTTCTCCAAGCCGCAGTTATTCTCTCAATTACTTATTGACTTAGCCCAATTCTAAACTAAGGTTAATGAACTAAAAGGAACACGCAAATGTAATTTTTCCCTCTTTCTTTACTCTTGCTTGTAACTGTGTCACAGCACAGGATGAGACTTGTCATCGGTGGTAAAAAGGTGGCTACAGAAAGACAGGATTGTGAATTGCTGAATCTAATTCTGCAATCAGACAGGATTACATCTAGCTTAGAATGCCCCAAAACATCCTTTTCAAACACGAGAGCATGACACAGGCACACGACACTTCAGAACAAACTTGAGTTCTCTGTTAATAAACCAAAGTCACTCCAGAACCTACCACGGTAACGCCATCCGTGCTACTGATGCACTAATAGTATTTATTTAAAAAAAACCTGGCAGTGCTCTCAGCATGGAGACTGTGCCCCATTCTACACACGATCACAAAGAACTTGGAACTTGACATGATCCCTACATTATTTTACCTGGCTGAAGATCCCTGTGATTATTGCTGCCTTATCTGCTGGGTAACCGTGCTGCACGGTTCCTGGTGCACGCAAGAACCTAAGGTCACATTGCAACATAACCGCTTCTCACACGTTCCTCCTCCGTGGCTTCAGTTTGCCTGCAAATATTCAGGCTGTAGCTTTCAAGATGCTACACAGCAGACGATGGTGAACACTGAGATCCAATCTGCTTTCCTACAGCAAAACATTCTTCATTATTTCTTTTTTCCCCCCAAACAGCATGTAATCGATGCCTCCGTGCAGGAAGCTCTGAGCAGCAAGATATATCGCCCACTTAAAATCCTCACTGATCCCTCAGGCCTTCAGCCAGCACTGGTGGGAGCAGATCCCTTGTCTAGTCACAGAGGCCAGTTTTTCTGATTGCCTATTTCAATAATTTGATTTTAATTTTTAAAAAGCCAGTAAAAGCTCTGGGATGAAATTCACCTGCTACATATGGTTTAAATGTAGTTGGAATATTTTAGATTAAGGAGAGCACAATTTCACTGTAAAGCCAGCATCAACACGTACAGCAATCGTTAATGCTAGACACCATAAATTTGGCTGCATCTGCTTTAGGCTTCATAGTTACTAACAAGCAAAAATCATTGCATTAATAGAGTAGTAGAAATACAATAAAGCACTTTATTATCCCTAAAAGGCAGCATGTGGCAAATAGACTCTGTGGGGTATTACCAATGTCCTAGGAGCATTTTCATTCATTCACATCCTGTGGCATATAATTATCTCAGAATAACCATGACCCTGCGGGTCCTCTATTAAAATTATATTTTTGTTACAGAATGGTGTATACATTATTGAAGCACATTATTTTGATCACTGAATATTGACATATTGTGCTCATTAGTCAGTAAGCCTGAATATTTAATTTATGAAGTTTGCTCCAAGTTTTTTACAGATCAGCCACTTAAGGGAAGTAAACAGGCAAAACTGCCGAGCAGTGAATGGGAAAGATTCTTACTGAAAATGGTGATTTAAAAAGGAAAGGGTGTCATGCCGTATGCGCATACCATAACGCATTACGTTAGGCAGGTAAATGGGTTAGTTGGACTCATTAACATCATTTCATTTTTAAAAACTTTTTTCAGCTAAGAAGATGAAAAGATTATTTTAATCTTTACACTTCTCTACTTTTTACATTTTTCACGTGGGCCTTTTTTAATCAAATATTGATGATGATGCCTGTTGTTCTTCAAAGCTCAGCAGTTATACTGCAGCTCCCTCCCAGTACGGGGCTGTATCAAAACTCTGGTATTTCCTTAATTCCCGCCCCCCTCCACTTTTTTTTTTTTTTTTAAATAAACAGCGTAAGAGCTATTGGATTCTTGCCAGAAAAGGAACTGACTTGATCTGATGGCCTTCAAGGAACCTGCTGAGCCCACAGTCTCCAAACACTCAGTTATGGACTAGAAACCTGCTTGACTGATACAACAGACCCCACAATTCTGTCCCCCGGCTGGAACCACCACTTGTTAAACTAAAGCCACGCATTACAGCCGTGTCACACAAAACCCGATTAGTTTTAATTTTCTTCCCGGCTTCCCGTGGTAGGTGCGGGAGCTATGTGGGATGGGTCAACAGTGCTCTCTGCCGGCAGCAAGAAGCACTGCGCTCAGCTCCCAGGGAACCGCTGGAATTTGCCTTAAAATTATCTTCAAAAATAAAGCATGAAATACTTTGACTATGTATCTATGTCTAAAGTCCTGAGACACTTATAAGAAAACCTCTAGAAGATCATGATTTAGAAGGTGGATAAGCACGCCGTTTACTGTAAACAGGATTTTGAAAATGATGTTATAGTGGCAGTGTCTCCACAATGTCTTTGTATACTGCTGCATAAGATGATTAAGCGTAAAGATGAAGGCAGGGGAAAAGTATTATGAAAAATAAATATTCAAATTATTATGAAATAAATACTATGAAATTATTATGAAACAAATATTCAAAGTATTATGAAAAATAAATATTCATCAAATACACTAAAATAAAACTGAAGGCTCTATAGAAAACTTTTTTTTAAACAATTAAAAAATTCTTATGTGTGTGCATGTGTCTCCACATGTACATACAGAGAGAACGCTGCAGGACAAGAAAATCTATAGAATAATTGTCTCCTATTTGACTATGTCAATCTCCTCTTTAAAAGAAGACTTTAAAAAACAGGAATACCCTTTTTAAACAACTTCAAAGAGTAACTCTGTAAAACTGTTTTATTTTTTAGCTTGGGTCCCCTCTATAAACAGCCAGAAAATCAAGACAACAGCATAAAACTACTTCTAAAACTAACTGGATGCCATAAGCAAAATATTAAGAAATTAAATGTTCTTGTATAGCCGTTGCTTTGAAATAAGGGAATGCGATTCTGCTGCAGAGAACTAAGCAGTGTGCTTTAGTGGGTTACATTTAAAATTGGAGTTTGGTGTGATGATTTGTCACTGTCCCTGAAGTCAGATTTCAAATCACAGACTTGCCCTGAAGTCTATGTCAACTCTGTTTTCAAATCCTGAAGCAGTCTCAGCTTTGCCCAAGAGCGATATAAGGTACTTGCTACAGTACAGTCAATTTAATCAATGAGGACAATACTTTATATCACAGAATATGGTCTGGTCAGGATACTTGGAACAACAATCAAAAAACATTAAAAGAAAGGAACTTGCTTAAGGGACTCGGAACAACATGATTCAGTTTAGAAACTCAAGTTCAGGTGACCTGAGCTACAGGGAGAAATTCTGCAAAGGATGATTCTGTCTAAGGGTCAGGAAGAAAATAAAACCACCTGGCATTAAGGTTGACTTACCCCAGGGAGACAAAAGAAAATGGTAAATTTATTTTTTTTTTTTTAAGCACTTTGAGACCCCTAGATGGCAGGTGCCAGGAACAGTTTAATATTAACATTAACATTTTAATGTTCCATGGGGTATTTGTACCTCCATGAACCTGCTAGGGAGAGGGCTCGAGCAGAAAACCAGTGGCACGTTACAGGTTCCGTAGGATCCGTGCTGCACTCACTGGGCCACCCGCTGCTGTCACTACATGGACACTGAATGGCAGAAACCAAAGGTAATGGCAAAGTAGGTGCCATTAGTAGCTCAGGTGCTGCTGACGGGAGGAAAACCCACCGCTCCCGGAGCTTGCAGACCTGCTTTCCTGTTCCTCTGGAATATAGGACTCCGAGAGGAAAATATGGAAACCAGGTGGCAGATGATAGACACTTGATTATTGCAGGATATAAAACTGGGGCACTACAACACCTTCAAAACACTCTTCAGTTCTTGGTGATTTGCTTCCCTACAGAGTACTAGGCCTTCTTTGGGCTGTATCTATTTTCATCCTAAAGAAAGGAACATCGAATATTGCAGATAAGATCCAAGGACACCACAGCAGGCAGCCATACACAATTGATTTTCTTGCTTCCTTACATTCAGTGCCGCTCCACTGGCAGGTACTGATACAAGTTTAAAAATGTTCTTGGAACTAATCTTCAGACCTCTCTTACCTGAATAAATCCAAAATGCACTATTTCGCTGTTTTGTAAAGGCCCCTGGGAAGCGGAGAGCCTGTGCTACCCTTGAAGAAAGGTGGCAGGGAACTGCGAACGTCGCATGCGTTTGAAAGGCAAAGAATGAGTCTCAGCTGCTTCTCCTTTCCTCTCGCATCCCCTGCTTACGTTTCTAGCACAGCCCTGGAACAAGCTTCTTTTTCTGTCACTTCTCCTGCTCAGGGTTTTGAAGGCTATTTTAACACAGACTGTATCGTAAAGATGTAGGCCACAAGGGAAGTTCTGAAACATACTCAGCTGAGGACTAGTTGTGGCAGAAAAGAAGTGAACGGGGTACGCAGTTAACTAGGACACAACAAAAAGAACATCATTTAAGAGAATGAACATCATTTGGAAAAAAATATTTTGGGGTTGGTTTTTGTTTGTTTCTTTTTTTCCGAATGGTCATAATGGTCTGTAGAGTTTCAAGATAAACATGCATCAAAAAGTTTGTGCTTATTAGGTATGCATATTTTTTTTGGCTCTCTACCTTTCAAAGAGCAGAATTAGGACTTGACTTGTGATCAGAGGACTGGAAGTTATACACAGATACCACAGGAGTATTCAGATCTTACTTAGAAATGTAGTCTAGAATATTTTAGCAGCATGTGCCTGTGTGGCTGTCTTGCATCGAGATAAAGAGAGAGAATAATGCTGCTGGGGAATTATGTGCACAAAGCTCTGTGAAGCAAGAATTAAAATGAATGAGATTAAATAGAAAATAACTACATCAGGAATATGTTAATAATTTAATTAAAGTCTAGCAAAGTTGAACTATTCCACAATTAAAGTTGAAGCCCATCAACATGCTCTGTTCTATTGGGGATTTTGCCACAGGTAAAATTACCTGTTTGGAAACATTTCTTGGTGCGTGAGGAAAATGGGGTGAACAAAAAGCGTGGTACGATCATTAACTTTGACAACGTTGGACTTGGCTGTTTTCTCAGACAGGCTTTTACTGACATTTTAATATATGTTTTCTTTACTGCAGTCTCATTTCTAGTGCATAAGATTAATGTGAATATTGATCCTTTTGAAAAACTGGAGGGCAAGATTTAGAGCTTTCTTTCCCCTGAGCTTGTTTGCTGTATTTTCATCTTTATATGACGCTCAAGTCAAACAGAAACACAGAACTAAAAGGGTAACTTAATAGCAGAGCAAGAAGCAACACAAAAGCCATCACTATGAAGGACTTAGCACTAAAGATTAGTCTGACGCATTAAGGAAATAGTTATATAGATCTTAACAGATTTTACGTTATCCTTTTGAACTACCCTATAACATTTTATCCAATCCACAAAATGGTATAAGAAATAAATACTGTGCTTTCTGGGGTAGCAGATACTGTTGACTGTATGAGGCAGAGTCAACATCTTTCCCATAAGGAGTCCCTGTTTTCATGCTGTTTATCTTTTAGGAGAATGTACAAGATACAGAAAATCCCTCCTCGTTAACTTCTGTGCCTGCGGCCTTTTACAAGACCACATGCAACTTTGCTTTCCACAAAACCAGCTCAGTTTGATGTTCTAGAGGGAGATTGCACCATCACTTTAATGGCTCAGTACCATGAAATATAGAAAATCCTTCTTTTATCAGTAGGTTCAAATAGTGAATATGATCAGATCCTTCTTTTTCTCTAGCAGCAGTTAAAGCTGCACATAGTGAAAAGACAACTCGTCATTTTCTGCTGAAAACAATGGAAGACAACTATTTTTTCTTGCATTGCTTTTCGCATGACGCTTTCCTAATGAGTATAATGCATTTGTGGACTTTGAGCTTGCAAACAGAAGGTGATTGCACTTATGTGATACTATGTCCTACAACTGTAAATGGTTATATTTGAAATGTACACTTTTAATGTGATAAGATACTGGGGTTATATACAAAACAGACAATATCTTGAACATCAATAAAGGCTTTCACATAGCATTACGGTGGTATTTCCCATAATGAAGCACAGCCTACTGTACAATCTTGGCAACTCAGAAAGTCTCCAGAAATTAAAAAAAAAAGGCTCCTAAATATTTCAATCAGATGTAATCTGAGTAGATGACAAATACAAGCCATTTATATTCTTGTAGTAAGCAAATGCCCATAAAAGAAGTACCCACCAAAAGCCCCCAGTACTGGTGGTACATGCTGACACTCTAAAGAAAAGAAATGGGCACACCGGGTGCAATTTAGTCCTGAATCAGGACTGGTTTCCACAGCTACTCCTCCCTTGGGCACACACTCACAACGAGAAAACTAGTGCTCACTTAAACCTAAGAGGGCAGGTAAAAGGGCAAGACCTTGCATTTTTTATATTGAAGATGCTGGACTTTGTCCTTGCTGGTGACAAGCCTGTGTGCCCGTGCAGGAGGTTTCTATAGTAGGGAAATTGTTTTAAGACAGTCAATACAATCTCAGGACAAGCACTGCGTTTTTATGAGGCGGGAAATGAGAAAGACAAATGTTACTCCTGTTCATGCATTTGCCTCGTCATTTCCCCTCTCTTCTCTACGGAGACTTGTTTGATTCATATTAGGGGTTATTTGGGTCACTTTTACCTTGAGACAGAAAATAATGGTAACCTAATTTGAAATTTGTGCCAATTTAAGTAAGAAAATGGATTCTGAATATTTTGCATAGTTGCTAAATTTAACTGAGCGTTCAGTGAAGCCTGAGTTTCCAAATGTAAATAAGAAGCTTTAAGCCATTTTCTCCTATTTATTTTTAAACTACATTTGTTACTTATGAGTAGCAATTTTATGTCATTCATATGCAGTGCACTGAAACTGAATTCAATAAACTGACCTTCTTCCACCTATTAAACTAAACTTGGTATTTAATTATTCTGGGTGCAAAGTCAAGCAGAAAAACTAAGGAGCATTTATAAATAAGATCATTGTGTTTTATTTGCAGTGAATAGGAGTATTTGTGTTTATTACTTTTCACAAGAAATTTATTACTGCTTATTTTGAATTGCAATAAACACAAAAAATAGAACATCTGTATCAAAGTTTAAAAAACACAACAATCAAAAGCTGTTTAATCTCATCCATTTAGTTCTATTGCACAGTCTGTTCAGTGTAACTTTTTACAACATACTATGCAAGAAAACAGGTCATTTAAACTCAGTAATTAGTATTACAGATAAAATGACACTGCAGCAACGTTAATTACTATAGTACTGATGTAGTATAGGTTATAATACATAATACTCATGTCTTTAATTTTAAATTCAAGTGCAACAAAGCATGTTATTGCTACACTTCCTCTTCTTAAAGTAAATGAATGTTATTCAAGTGTACCATTTGTATCCATGCAGAATGCTTTTAAATAAATCACAATTCTACTTTAACTCAAACTGGTGTATTTCACTTTCTAATGGCATAAATTAAGGAACCTCTTGCTATGGGAATTTTTCCTATGACAGTGGAAATTATGACAGAATTATATTCCACATGAAAAATTTCCACAATCATTTTCTTTTTCATTACAGCAGCTGTAAATCAGTTTGCAAATGAAGCACAACATTCAGTCTTTTTAAAAATAAAGATGAATCTTGAAGAGCATTTCAGCTATTTGAGGTGTACTAGGAACTAGAGCTATAAGATCAAATTGTAATTAATTCTGTACTGCTACGGCTAAAATATCTGGCAATTGTAAACATAAAATATTCATAACAAAACAAAGAGACTTGCAGAGGAGGATAATGAAAGTTTTTACCTGTAGCTCCAGTAGGAGTAAGGCCCCCTATTTATGAATAATTATATTTCTGCTTTGCGCAGCACCTTTACTTTTGGATAACTTTGTTATAAATATTAAAAGAAGGAAAAAATGAGTTAAATTTCAGATTTGTTCAAGTGTACTTAAATAATTTATGTCAGCTGAAATGTTCCCATTTGCAGTGCAGAAATTTTGTAATGAAGCCATTATTCAGACCTTGCATAAAAAATGTTCTAAAAGCCTACTTATCTAGAAGTATAATAATCCTATTCACTGTGTTAACCATGTGCCCCTGGCTAAAATATGTACATATGGATTTAACAAAATATTTGAATATACAGTATAAGACTCAAAGCAGAAGTTGAAGTATAACCTCAGGTTGCGTATTTCATCTCACAACAGTAAGATGTGATACTACATTTAAATGAAGGTGTGGAAAGAGCAAATTCTTGAAGTACATATAAGTAGTTTCTAGGATTTACAAATTATTTTGAAAAAATGAGTTGGTTTTTTTTTTTCCTCCATTTTGCTTAGGTCAGTGGGACGATGTATAATACAGGGAGACATGTATCTCTACGATTAGACAAAGAGCATTTGGTCAACATCTCTGGAGGCCCCATGACGTACAGTCACCGCTTAGAGGAAATCCGGTTACACTTTGGAAGTGAAGACAGCCAGGGATCAGAGCACCTACTCAACGGACAGGCTTTCTCTGGGGAGGTACGTCAACGGGTTTGGAGGTACAAATGAACCAGTATGAATTAATCGCTTTCCATTTCTGTCTGAAAGTATTTGCAAACTAATTTGTACTCATAAAAATGTTTTCCCTTTATCCATTCTGAAAATCAGGGACTAACTTTTCTTTTTTTTTTTGCCCATGCACTGCAAGTTGTGTGACTCGTATCTAAAAATGAAACTGTTGTGTTTATCATATGCATAGACACCCTATATTCTCATATGCACTACTTACAAAGCAATCAAGTATTTTTTGGTGGGTCCTTTATATCCCTAGTAAATGCAAACACGAGATTAACCACAAAGTAATACTGAAAGTGCTCCAAGCTCTTATAAAATTGCTGCTTTTATTGCTCACTGATGTGTAACACTTCACGTTGAGTTTCATTCAGCCTTTGATTCATATAAAAATCAGGTGATACTTAATTTTAGAGATGGCTCCACAGAAGTCTGTTGGTCTGCTCAAGAAATAAAGTTAACTCCACAAGTAAACCCTGGCAGAACTGGTATGTTAAATACATGTCTGTAAGTGTCCCAGAGAAGACCATAACTTAATGATCCTGATAGCTGTTGCAGGGTAGCCCATTACTCCTGCTGGATAAATATTTTACTCTTGTATATGGAGTACTTTTTCAAGATGTATAGTAAAGTTTGCAGGCTTTCTGGTAGACAAAGCAGAATCTTTCCATTCTTCTTACATAGGAACGTTTTTACATAGAAGGAATGCCTGGGGTTTGTAGTATCCCATCTGGAACTATCTAGCACACAACTCTGCTCCACAAATCTTAAAACTAAAATAATGCTTCAGAATAACTGTATATTACTGTAGAGATTATTTTTAAAGATACTCAAGGTATCCTCTACCATTCTTTCAGAAGGCCAAGACAAATAGTTTTTCATAATAAAGCACTAATTTTCTTGGAGATGAATAAGCAAATTACCATCTGTACTCTCTATCAGAGACTGTGGTGATGAGTCAGTTAATGCATGGCATTTGCTTTGGCACTGTGCAACAGCAGTTATTTAAGAGCAGGAAATTAATTGCAGAGTTGTCAAATGATGGTATTATAATTGATGGTAATCATTTGCTTTGTTTTATAAGCTACATAGATGTATAATATAGCCAGTGGCAGCTTGTTCATGAAATTATTCATGCCTTGCACAACTGACTTCTGGTTGCCTTCCCTAAATTCTATGATAAGTGAACATATAATGTTTTATTCCTTTAAGAGCTGAAAGTTAAGTATGTTGTAGTAAATAAGGTCTTTGCTTTGCTAATCAGATTTACAGAAGAGCAATATTCAAGCAAAAGCAGGTTGGCTGAACAGAAAAGTAAAAATCTGGTTGAAAGATAGCATTGCATTTGATATGATGTATCAGCATAATTTCATGAATTTTTAAAAGAGTTCTTAAGTTATAAATTTATCAGTAATAGACTATAACAAAAGGTAAAAATGTAGAGCGTTGTTTTGCAGTACTTAATGATAACACTTAACTAGGCTCTTCTGGTTTTGAAAGGAGGAGGTTTTAAATACTATTAATGTTTGGTATTATTTGCTAACAGAGATCTCAAGTCTTTCTCAATAAAAGTAGAAAACCAAGCTAAGTGGAAACTACTGTCAGTCAGTCAGTCAGTCACACACAGCTGGATCCACAGTATATGCAGGAGCCACCTAGTTATCTGAATTCCTCCTGCAGTGAATAGAGATTAGCATCTGCAGAGGATGATCATTCCTGATAGCCAGAGAGCATCTCCTAAGACAGGACAAATCACTCTGTGGAGATGCATCTCCCTTGACAACAGTGCAGAGACAACAGGCCAAGCAGCCCAGGCTGGACACCTCTGTTTCAGATGGAGGGATGAATTCCGTCCTTTGAGGATGCATTTTTCAAAGTTTCAGACAGCCATTTTGGGCAGCTGGACAGGAGAGTTCCAATAAGGTCAAGTACTAATTACTAATTTGAACCTGCATCTCTACAGTTAAGTCTTATTTATAGAACACATATTGTTTCCAAAGCACAAGCACAGGTTCAAATCAATCATGCTGAATAGTATGGCTGCAAATTTTCAGTGAAGGACGGCAGCTGATGGTGTTCTTAGAATATACATCCACCCATACAAGTGCTGTCTGTATAAGTAAGTGGTTTTCAATAAGCTCTCAGCACTGGAAGATGTAATGTCTACAGCTCCCAGCAACTACAGTAAGAAAACTGTAGACAAGCAAGCTGACTTTATGATAGAGTACATGTCTTTATAACGTAACATATGCTTTCAAGACTCTTACTGCTAATTACTATCACTCCTGCATTGGATAATGCTGTCAGAGGAGATGGGATAGAGAAAAAAAATCCATAAGTGCACTGTTTATTTTAGGTAGCGCAGGTAAGAACAGCAATGAATATTTGCTGGCTTAGGCTTTAGCAGGCGTAGGCAACCAGAGAAAAGTCATTACAGGATTACACTGACTGCTAATTACACTCTAACTCCCATGACACTGCCCCGTTACTGCTGTTCTTATGTGTTGGACAAACCCACTATGGGTCTTACCGAAAACTCTATTTTGCTGTGGAAACAATCCCCAAGGAAGAAGTTACCCAAGAAGTGTGATCCGTCCCAGGAAGATCACAATCAGCTCATTCCTGCTCCTCCTTCCCTCCACTCCCATCCACCCCCGTCCCCTCATCTTCACTAATGCACGTTAAAGTCAGCACATTGTCTGGAGACAGGGAGCCTGGGCAGAGGTCAGGGCACCTCTCCCTCCCAGCACGGGCAAACCAGTAGATTGGCTGAAACAGACCTAAATGAAATCCAAGTGCAGACAAGGCAGAAGCTTTTAAACAGCCCCGGTATATCTTGAATCAGCTGCAATGTTCTCACACATCTGGAAATCCCACCTAATATCCATACTAAGCAAGAAGTTTGTTCTTGGGGACTTTTTTTGCCTAGTGAAGATGTTCTGCAAGCGGGTAGACACTCACAGCAAGCTAGAGAGCACCAGAGTGGTACCACGGCATGAAGAACAATCTAGAAATAGCAAATTGCTTCAAAATATACCGTGGTTGGAATGATACTGAGAGGCTAGTAATTTCCAGGCTTTAACATTTAACTAGGTGTTAAAAGCTGTCAAGAGAGATCTCCACAATAATCTGGTTACCTTTTAGCCACTAATTATCACTTTAGAAGGCAGAAGAACTGAACTAATACTTAAATAGTTTGAGTGTAAGAGCTTTAAAACTGTGTATCAGATTATCATCAATATGTTTGGCACTGCTACAGTGGGAAGAAAGGCAGGCTTTGGAATGCTTAAATAATATTAAATTGAGCATTTACTTGTCCCTTTGATACATACTTGAGTGTGTTTAATTCCCTACTCTTTGCATAAGCATCCTACTGTATTATAATGATTAAAAGAAAATCTTGGCTCAAGCAAAGTCCCCAACTAAGACACCAATCATTTGTGTCTGCTGCCTAATGTCTCTATGCAAAACAGTTTTTAAAGCTTCAGAGTCCATATCGTTTAACAAGAAAGACCATCTTCCTTTCAGACGGCAGCAGCACAAAATAGAACAGAATCTACCAGAGTGCTTGTTGTTCAGGCACTGTCTAACCTCTTAAAATAAAAAGGTAACAAGCTCCAAAAGGTTCATGGTGAAAATGGGACCCTTTAACTTCATCATGTGGCAAAGTCATAAAAACACATACCAATTTTATTTCCTAAGCAGAAAAAGGAAAAATGTGCTGCAGGAGACCTCCAACCACTTTATGGCATTACTTCATAGTAGCCTTATCAACGTAAAGGCAGAAAGTCAAGGGCCTTAATTATTTGGGGTTATGCATTTTTCACAAACACAATAGCTGGAGACTTTCAAACAAGAGACCATCATCCACACCACATGAAAAAAACATTCTCTGCCCACCAAGTCACCCTTTTCAATCCATTGACAGAGATTATAAACACACAACAATTTCATCCACTACATAAAAAGTAAAACGAAAGCCAGAATACTACCTAGATAAATGAATACAAGCCGTACACACAGTTTGGAACTGAGATTCACTTCTGCTGCTGCTAAAAGCCACTAGGAAAACCAAATAAAATACAAGAAATTGGGAATCAAAGGGGGAAGCTGGAAATTCTGAAATACCAGCCTTCTCCTGCTACTGCAATTTCTTTAACTGCAGGCATATTCTATGTGAGTGTGGGACTTAAAACGATAGTAAAGGATTACTTATCTGAGAGATCAGTGTTGCAAATCCAACTTCTGATATTTTTAGAAGCAGGGCTGTCAGAGACACAGCTTATGAGAAACATCTGGCCAGCTGGAATAATTTAATCCAGCCTGCTGCAGAATTAGTCTGAATTGTTAAATCAGAAACAGTGGCTCTGTCACTGAGACCTTCTGTACACCTTGGACTTGCCTGTGTGGTTCCAGATAGCCTCCCCAAAAATCCTAATGTTGGTATTGTTTATACCAAAAAAACCCCTCTAACAAAAAATCTAAAAAAAACCCCAAACCAACCAACAACCCTTTACTGCAATAAAGTACTGTATATGCTCTGTGACTTTAGTTATGCTGGCAAAACAGAGCAAGTCATGGCCAATTAGCATGTCAGAAGAAACAGCAAGTACAGGCCAACTCTGTCGTATTGCTTGTTACAAGCCATTTAGGTGACATTTGGCTGAGGACTCTGCCTCCATTTCTAACCTATGGGTCAGTTACACAAAAAAGCCCCGGTTTTCTCCACACAGTTCCCTACATATTTAGATTACCCTTCCTCTTCCTCAGGAAAGGTGCATTACATGAGCTAGCGATGTCCCTGAGCAGAGGGGACAGGAATGTCCTGCTTCTTCACGACCATGTCCCTAGAGGTGGTTACAGCACCAAGTGGGCTGAGCCTGTCCCTGCCACATCTCACTCCCCGGCCCTTCTGCCAACAGCTTGCAGGAGGTCTGGAATTCAGATCTATCAGTTGCCATGGCCATCTGTATTACATTTTGGGGACTTTACTGGAAATGATGCAGGTCATTTTTAAGTATTTCAGCCAGAATATAAGTTTACTGTACTCCAGTGCTTATTAATGGTGAAAAATAAGCCTCTGAGGAAAGTACCAGATGAGGGAACACATGTCTAATGGAAGGGTGGTTTAGTAAAATCTCTATAACCTTCAGATTAATGTTCAGCTTCAGAGGAGAAAGTCAATAGGATAATGAATTAAATTGCTATAGGAACAGAATATAAATCAGGAAGAGGTGGTGGTATTGTCATCACGACAGTATAAGGAGACTATTCACATAAGTAATTCAAAATCAGTGGGAAATGAACATGTGCATTAGTTGCAAGAATGCACCTCTGTCCACCCTAAAGATTACAGGTGGCTTCACCCAAAATTTTATAAAATATTAATATCCATAAAATGCAAAGTTAAAGTGCAAAAGACACTTATTCATCAACACATGCTTATTGTGCTTTTCTAAACCAAAATCGATTTTATATTTTAAGTTAAATGGGTTTTTATTGCTGGTTAATATGAAAGAAAATAGGATTGAACAATATATTAGCACAAATTGAGGCATATTCACAAGTGACTGTGGTCTGCTAATTTAAGAGCTCTGAATCATCCAATGGAAATTCCTTTCCACTCTCTACTGACTTTATACGGAAATTCGGCTCTTTAACAGAGATGTGGTTTGGTAGCAGGCTGCTTGGTCTGTCTCCTCTCTAAAACTACATGGAGATGAAACAGCTCCCTCTCCTTCCGGACAGCAGAGCCCTTTGGATTTAAAAGCATGGTCCACAGGGGGGAAAAAAATACCCACCAAACTATAGTCCAAGGAAAAACTCTGCCAAGACAATCTAGACAGCAAAGCTTGCAGGGAGGCACACTGGAAACCTATGTTATTTTATAAAGTGAAACTTATCAAAAACATCTTTAAATATTCCCAAAGAAAAATGAGATGATAAATCAAGATACTAAGCAAAAGTTTTATTGACTAAAGAGCCATAAGGTGCTAAGGCTAATGCATGTACTGCACCTGAAACCAGCAATAAAATAGTAGGTGACCATAGTACAGTACAAATGGAATAGGAAGTAACTGTTATAGGAAAGTTACCGTGTATTTTTCTGTCAGTTATAGATCATATTGTTCCAGAACCACTGCACGAATACACAATAATTAACTGTAGTCTGTTCGTACAAACACGTAATTTAGATTACCTGGCCCCTTCAGCTTTCGGGCTGGGACCTCCCTGCCAGGCGAGCGAGCAGAGCTGGAGAGGCAGATCAAAATGCTCTGAGGCTCCTGGGCAAAGCAGAAACCTGAACATTCCTTATGCTCCCTGTAAAACTGCAACATTTAAGCAAGCCTTCTACACATCGACATCATACGTAGATGCTCTCTGCTCTTGCAGGCAGTGGGGCCACAGTGCCTCTGGGCTCTGCACAGCCCAGGCAGCTCAGAAGGCAGCTGTGCTCCTCAGTCCCGCACATCGGCTCAGCACCCACCTCCCACCTCAGCTGGATTAGTGCCAAAGGAAGAGAAGGATAAAAAAGTTTGGGGCAGGCAGCAACAAAACAAGTAAACTTATCCCTGAGTGGCCACGTAGGGATA
>JAOXNO010000003.1:31578675-31603217 GCA_028565335.1 Limnodromus scolopaceus | reverse complement strand
GAAGAGAAGGATAAAAAAGTTTGGGGCAGGCAGCAACAAAACAAGTAAACTTATCCCTGAGTGGCCACGTAGGGATAATTAAAGCAACAAGCTACAAGATATAAAATATCTGTAGATTTCATGAGGCTGCATATAGTTTCCCCAAATCTGTTCTGACCCGGTGTATTTACATTTTTTATCCTTAAGAAATCCTTCAAAGCATCTGAGTTACACACATTTAACTGTTACTTGGTTGATGGATGAGAAACAGTTCTGCAGCTAAAAATGCAAACTAATTGCTGTACCCAATTCCATTTACTTGATTTCACGTTCCATTAGAGGTTTTTTTGTGGGGGATTTTCAGTGTTACATACACTGACTTATGGACAGAATGGTGGGGAGAGGAGATGACAGAGAATGATTTCTTGAAACCGAATGCTGAAGATGGGTGGAAAGCCAGGCAGTAACTGAACTGTGTGAACATCCATGGCTACATGGCAGTAATAACAATTTCAAAGTACCCATCAGAATAATGTGTTGACACCCAGATATTTTGTAAGCAGCAAATGGGCAATATTTAAAATGCAGTCGGCATTTCTTATCGAGGAAGATTCTCCTTTTGAACTACTCTGTTGGAAACCACGAGAAAGATGAGTTCCCAGGAATATGGAAGAGAAAAGTTTGTGGTGTATTTTACATCAAAATGCAGTGAAGTTCCTACACTGGCTACGTGCTAAAAATGCATCTTAATCCTTAGTGACCTTCAAAAGCAGTTTCATCTTCAACGCCTTTGAAGTGGAATAGTTGACTTTTAACTTATGTTCCTTCCTCTATTTTTTTGGCTAGATTTTTGCCTGTTTTTTCATCTTCAAGTCATGGGTAATATACGCTTGTTAAATAACAAATCCCAAAGCTCAATAGCCAGAAGTTACAGAATCAAGTGAAGGTGTAGCAACTATAAATTATTAGAATCATAGAATCATAGAATCATTAGAGTTGGAAGGGACCTTAAAGATCATCGAGTTCCAACCCCCCAACACTTCCCACCAGAGCAGGTTGCTCAAAGCCCCATCCAGCCTGGCCTTGAACCCCTCCAGGGATGGGGCATCCACAGCTTCCCTGGGCAACCTGTTCCAGTGCCTCACCACCCTCACTGTAAAGAATTTCTTTCTGGAGTTTAATCTAAATCTCCCCTCTTCCAATTTAAAACTGTTGCCCCTTGTCCTGTCGCTACACATCCTCATAAAGAGTCCCTCCCCAGCTCTCCTGTAGGCTCCCTTCAGATATTATTGATCCTAAATATATGAATAGAAAAAAACACAGCAAGTAAAAGTTCCATTTTGTATGAATGGCTGCATTGCCAGACAGTGCCAGTGTCCTCTCGCAGTCACGGTCTTATCCTTAGTGCTGTTGGAGTCATACTGCCATTTTTAAAGGAAATTACATTCTACAAATAGCTTGGTTTATCCTTTCCTTAGGAAAAAACCTTAATTACACAAATCAAGCTATATAATGTCCAAACTTTATATCAGCAATAAAGAATTTGACTTCACGTATAATCAGCTTCTCATATCAAAAATACCAGTCATGCTATTTTTTCACCTTCCCAGAACTTGATTAACAGTGAAAATACAAATGAGGTTTTTGACTTATTTTTTTGCAAGTGGAAGAATTTACAGTTCGTGCTATAGGTCTAAGCGTGCATTTTATGATAGCACAGATAAAACTTGAAAAGTTTAATGGTTTTATTTGAAGCAAATTGTAATAGGGTGTTTCTCATGGTGTATAAACCACAGAAGTTTAGTTACTGCGCGACCATGAAATCAGGACTGGACCTAGATACAACTATGGCTCTTCATAGAATACAAACCAAGAAAAAGATAGGGGAGAGAATTATGTATTTAATTCTTTTAGCCGAAAGACTAACAATAACTGAAAGGAACAATCATTTAATTTTATAATCTAATTCCAAAAAAATCATTAGAAACCATCTGGAGGTTGAATGATGCTTTAGAACAAGTGTTTAACCACTTAGAAAATTTGAGACTGAATTTCATGTATCCGAGCAGGATTTTGATCTTTGTTTTAGGCTTGCACTTTTTCATTGTATCAGATTACTGAGGTATTTGTGTAGTTAGTGCAGGTGAAAAATTACAGTTCACTGTCACATCAAATAAATGAAGGACCTTTTCAGAAGTATTTTAGTATGTTGCCATTTTGATTATTTAGACCTGGTAAAATTGCCCAAAACAAATTGCACTAAGCCATTCTGGAATAATTGAATACATTAACATTTCAGACAACAAAAGATACAGAGATCACCTGATTTCTGTAGATTATTAATTGATTTCTAGAAAGCATTGTTAAGTATTTTAGTATTTGAAAATATTGTACATAATGTTTAAGGGAGTTATTCTTAAAGCAATGAAGGAAAGGTTCTTGAAGTTGGGGTACCTGCTGCTACGTGGCACTACAGTTCTCTGCATTCTTTCCACTGACATGCAATAGGACTTCTACTCTCAAGTCACTTAGAGCAAGAATCAGAAACATTTCTGCAAATGTTTGCTTATCTGTCACCTAAGTCTGAAAGCATCCGAATTCCCTAGACTTCTCAATGTTTTACCAAAGAACGTTATTCTTCCTGGATTCTGCATAGGAAATTCTAGGCACCTGGTACAAGGAACTCCTATTCTAGGACCTAGTATTTTTTGCTTCTGTATATTGCCCTCTGGAGATCTTGTGATACAAGCTCCATAGATACTGTCTGCTACATATTAAAATTTAAGAAATGGTACAGGCAGATTTTTAGAGTTGAGGGTTTTTTCCTTCTTTTTCATTATCTGTGCATATGTGGGTATTCCGTGCCAGAAAACTTTTCTTCTTTAGACACTACATTTCTGAATCTTATGGACTATCCGTCCATTAGCAGAATTGTAGGGGCTGTCCAAACAAAGTGCAAGCTCTTTGACAATGTCAGCTTATATTAACGTAGCATGTAACACAGAAAAATATCTGCTGCATGGAATAATAAATACTGAATTTCTTAGATACTAAGTGAAACAGATCCCTTTAGTAATAAATGTATTTTTGCACATGTTTACTTTTCAGTTACCAACTGTTCTCTTTTGGGTGGGGGGAGGGAGAAATGGAAGAGAGTGTCAATGTACCGAGAGCACAGTCTGTCACAGACTAAAATCTAAATCCCTTTGGTGCCTTAATTTTAAAATCCAGCATCATACAGCAATAAGGTGGAGTTTTTCTGCTTAGAGCAGCAGCTGTAGGATTTGTTCTTTTAAACCGCTGGGACATTAAAACATTCAGCACTCTAAACCTCCAGTATCACTTACTAAGTATTCATTTTGCCTCATTCCAAATTATTATCATTTGCTTGGGGTGATTTTACTTGCTATGGGATGATTCTTCTTTTTAATTAAAGAGTAATTCACCTCTGCAGACAAAAAGCTACACCCATTTTGAAATGGGTTTTATGTTACTTTGTAATTATTTTTTCACTACACTTGTAAATTTTAACTTTTCCCCCAAATACATTTAATGTAATATTCCAGAGAAAGGAGGAACCAGACTACCTTCTTATACAAAAGTTCTTGCTGCTATTATGGACAGCCCCAAAGGAAATAGGAAGCAAGCATATGGGAATTTTTATTATCGTTACAATCTAGCAAAATGATAAAAAAAAAACCAGTGAGCAATTACCACAAACATTACCCTGGACAAAACTCTCATGAAAGCAATAGACTTTTGTCTGAGGTGAAACTGTATGATTTGTTATTTAGATACTAACCACGGACATCAGCTGTTTTCGTTGTCATTTCATAAACTTGTCTTTCTAAAATTATTACAATTAGATCAGTTTCTCAGGCATACCTGCCTTTAAAGTGGTATGAGCAATAGTAGCACAACAGCATCAGTGTTAACACTGTGGAGAACTAGAATTGGCAAGGTCAAACCACATTTCTTTGAAGTCCATTTTTTTCTGTTTATCTTTTAATGTCTCACCTTTATCTGTCTACACTCTTATCTCCGCATAAACTAACTGGACACTGTTGGACATTGCTGCACACACCTGCCAAGATTTGCTGGATTAAAACTCAGTAAAAATTAATTCATTCTATTCAGCTACTTTTCAGTAGTTTGGATGTTTTTTTAATCCAACTGCCATGAAAACATTTTCTAACTGACGGTTTGCCACAGGCAGGTTAGAAAAGCACCACATAAAAGCTATTACTCTGCAAGTTCTGTCAAAGGCAAAGAGAGTTCTGAATTTTAGCTAGAAAGGACAAGTCCATTACTATCCATCTCTTCCCATCATCTCCAATTTTATTTACTCTTTCTTATCAAAATATGAACATGCTACTGCCATCTAGTCCCTAGAAATTCTGCTAATAACAGAGTCAGTTGGTAACACAGTCTTAATCTGCTTAACCTTCAGTATAGAACTGGTCAGGAACAGCTGTCACATTCTCTCAGATCCATAATTACTATGAATGAAGAATAGATATTTTTTATTCTTCAAGGTGTATTCATTGTGAACAGTATACATTTGGCATACTTTGTTATGGGAATTGTTGCTCTTTTCAGCTTTAGCACTTTTTTCCCATTTCCTCAGACAATCTAAGCACAAAGTGATCAAGGACTGCTGTGTCAATCCTATGCTGCTATCTCCAACCCAGCCTGACACTTTGAAGTCTCTGTCCAAAGCACAGCATGTAGGTATGGTGCCCAGAGGCCCAGCATCTTTCATGTTTATACAGGACTTAATCTGAGAGCATCCATGGCTGCAGGAGCTCAGCCACCCAATCCTCATTACCTGCTGCTCTTTTCCTTCATACCATGTAAGTTTGAAATACCCCGGTGAGGGTGTGTAGACAGAAGTTTCTTCCTCCTGCTCCAGTCCTGGAACAAACTATCCCTGTGGCACCTTTCACTGCACTAAAATTCATTATATAAAGCAGTAGAGGAACACAGCTGTCAAATTGGGGTTCTCCTAAGATTCTCCAGAAGCAAGATACAAACTTTTATCTTTTTTTTTTTCTTTTTTTTTTTGAAAGAACAAAAAAGGTTATGGTAATATGCATCCACGATGAATTATCATAGTTGTCTGAAATAAGGAATTCTGATTCAGAAAAGAATAAAAGACTTCTTGGTACTAAGAGTACTACTGTCAAATGCTTTGAAAGAAGACAGGTTAGTGTTCATTACTTGTTCTCTTCACAAAAAAACCAGGGAAGGGTCAAAAAAAAAAATCACAAAAATATGCTACCAATAAAAGCATAATTAAAAATACATAAAGTATTTGCAGAACAATCCATCACGGGTAAAATCTAAAGCCCTCTTTACCACACATTCCTTTACCAGGACACGAACTATGCTTCAAAGACAGAAACTAATAAACAAAGAGACAGAGTTCTGGTCCCAATTCTGTGTATTGTAAAATTACTTTGTGGCTTTGGGGTTTGTGGCTTGTTTCCAAAGAGTATTGTGGCACTGACCTGTGGAGACAGTTTTACCCTAAATACAAATTACTCCACCAAGATTGCTCCAGTTAAGCTAGATTTTGGCACATTTTATTCCATTTTTACCTTCAGAACAATGGTCACAGTGAGAAATTTCCAGTGAAGTGGCTAATAGACAAGCTCTGGAGAGTGGTGCTGCTGTGGATTTAAATAGTATGAGCCATCCCTGACCATTCCTTTTTTAGGTGTGATTAGCGCCATAAAAGAAGCAATGGACAGGAATATTTCCATGCACATCCAAGGCTGCGAATTACAGCCTAACCCTAGGAGTTGTGGTTTAAGGCAGAGTTCTCTAGAGGAGTCTTAAAGCTCCCATGCTCTGTGTGCCCAGATTGTCCCTTTGAGAGTCTGCCTGTACCCACAAACAAAACTTCATACACATTTACAGTCCTGCTGAGGAGAGGGACATCACAGGAAAACCAACAAATTACCGTAAGGCGAGGTAGAGCGATGAAGACATTGGGTCTCCAGGCTCTTGGCAAAATCACAAGACAAAGTGGCAGGAAATCAGGGAGACTTCTGATAGCTTCTGCTTGTGTTTCAGCAAAATGTCTTTGAAATCAAGTTCCCTCCACAAGGTACTTTGGTTTTGACAAGTAAGCATTTTTCAGCAAAACCCTGTTTCAGCAAAAAAAATCTCAACTAGTTCTTCTTATCATTAGTGTAAGGCCTTATTCTGTGTGAAGCCCAAGGGTGTGTTCAGTTAAGAGGATTTTCACTGTTTGATTTGTAGCTTAGAGCCTCCCTATCCACCGTTCCTAAGTCACAAAAGGCACAATAGAGGAACCGCTCTTCCTCCTAACTGGTAGAGCTATTCCCTAGGGCAGTTAATTAAGAAAAAAAAAAAAAATCACCCTTATTCTTCCAAATTCTAATGAATGTCTGTCTGTATCATTCTCATAGGATTTTCTTTTAGAAAACCAGGAAAATGATGAAAGGAAAAAAGCAAGGTAAAAAAATAAAATAAAATAAAATAAAATAAAATAATAATTATCTGAAGTTCCAAAAGCTTTTTTCCTGTGGCCTATTTGAAAATGCATACCTACTTTTTAGATATACTCAGTGTTGGAGATGAATGCTTCAAATAAAGTTGGAAATCTTTTGTAAGAATTTAGGCAGCACATCTGGGGTCCGTTCCCACAAACCTTCATACACATTAAAAACCCCACTGAAATAAGTGAAACCATGGGCACGCCAACAAATGCAAAGTAAGGTAGGATGCGTGTTTGTGATGCAGTAGTTACTGTCAGGAGCAAAATAGAGTGGGTCACAATACAAGGAACGCAGGATGCAATCCCTAGGATTTAAAATATGTAAACCCATCTAAATTTAAAATGTTTTGGCTCCACTGTGATCTTATATATGAACTTCACATTCAGTTTTTCTAATCTAATATACATAAGGTATTACCAAATAATAAAGTATCTAGAAATTGCTAATGCTGTAGAAATTACCAAGTGATTGAGTGAATACAGAACTTTTAAACAGACCCAGACTTCTTCACTAGCACAGAACACATCAGTTTTGTGATGCCATCCATCTTTCAACCGTCTTTCAAATGATCTTGTAAACTCATCAATATTTTGGTTGCGATCATCAATCTTTTGGCAGCTTAAAGTAGATCAATTTTACCTGTTTACTGCTTGATGGTATTCCTTATTTTGTGCTCTGAAAGTGGCAGCTTATAACTCAAAGTGAATGACCATTATTAAATCTAAAGACATATGTTGTTTAAAATAAAAAATAAAAATATGGGGAATTCTAGAAAACCAACAGAATTACTGAGCTGTATCATCTTATATCAGCTAAAAAATCTGTCCTTTAATGTTTGTAAAGAGGAAAATAAAGTGCAATGAAGAGCTGGAAGAGACCATCTGTCTTATTGTAGTTCGTTGTTTTGTTTAGAGTTGGGCCTGAACCAAAAACCTAATTCAGATATGTCCAGTGTTTGGAAGCGGTCACATCCTGATCCCCTTAGATATTCAGAACTGCTGAGAGCTGCTCACAACAGACACTAATGATAGCCCTTGTAATGCTTTTTGTCAAATGCTTTACGGTCATTAACGCATTCTCCATTAACTATCAATTACCTTGCAGTGTAATTATTTTGCCGATTTTACAAATGGGTAGACTGAGACAGAGAGGCTGAGTCAACTGCTGTCATGACAACAGATCATGGCCAGTGAAAACCAGAACACAAGATCTCACCATGTTTTCGAAGTCATGGAAATTTTGGCCACCTGACTTCTCAAGATTCATTCGTGGTGGTAGATGTATATCTTAAATAGGAAGGTCTCGTCATCGTTATTTCTATAGAAGGTTAATCACCACAATACATGCTGCACTGTGCAAACTACAACAGCCAACTATATTAAAGAACAATCATGAATTTTCCATCAAATATGCATAATATTCTACCACCCAGAAAGTCTTTTATCATCTATACCTGAACCTGTCTCTTACTGGCTACTTTTTAAAGCTCCAAACTTGTAATGTAAATATAGTAAAAGAGGCAGATAAAACCAATACCAAATAGAGAAGACTAGCATAATAAATATGCCAAGCTAAGTAAATCTCAAAATACTTTCTTCTGAATTGCAGCAGGGCTGTAAGCATTGACAATATTAAAAGTCAATGAAGCAGTGAAAATAATTTACAAGATGTATCCTCAAAGTTCATGGAATGCTGATATAGTAAATATCTTTAAAAATGTCTCTGAATATATAGTAATTTCTCTGTGGATGTAGAGTTTTAGATTTATTGAACCATTTAATTATTTTGACAGTCTTAAAACTTTGAGATGTTGATTGATTCTAATCAGTAGATCTGTAACTGAATAACTGTTTATCAAATTACTGTTAATGAAGCAAATAAAACAATTTATCCTTAACATGCACCCATTTCATTTGTATACATTACTTTCACCATTGATCTGTGTGGAAAGTGGAGCCTTACCAGTTTCTACAAAACAGCTGCACTATGGTAGCAACAGCAAAATAACGATAGGCTTCCCTTGTAATTTTAATTCATATTGAAAATCTCATTTGCAGCAGTGGCACTATGTGCAAAAATAAAATAGCCATGTACGGCTGTGTGAACGGCTCCAGCTGCAGACAGTAGAACTATTGCCAAAACCTTGAGAAAGAACAGCATAGCCTTTGTAATTTGAAGCCTGTGACCTCCTGCAATGCATCAACTCTTATGTTTTTTGGCCAACTTTTCTAGAGTATGAGCTACAAACTATATATATACATATATATATGTGTGTGTGTATAAAGACAAAACCAGCAGCAACTGAACGCTGAGCTATTTTGAATAAATGATCCACTATTACTAGTTAGCTAGGTGAAAATATTTTCCTTTGTTGCTTAAGAAGCCATCTTCAGTGTTTTGATTCAAGGAAAATTTTCCTCCTTCTCCTTCTCTGAAGCAATGTGAGCAGCTCCTGCTGTAAGTGAGCTGCACTGTGGAATTGCGAAAGCCTTTTCTGTTTTTATCGCCCCTAGTAGTTTTACCCTTCTGCTCATTTGTTATTAACAGTGGAGGAACCAGAAGGAAACGAGTGTCTGAGGAGCTGCCAGAATCCCAGCTGCTGGTTGCACCGTCTTTGATCTGTTTGGTTCATGGACAGCAGATGTTTGTTAAGGCAGCAGCATCCTCATTCTTACTTCTGTTTTCTCTAAAGTTTCCTCTGTGCTGAGATTAGAGCTTGTTTTTGTAATATAGATGGACCTGTATGGTCAAAGATACTTTGCTGAAACAGAGTTCCTGGAAAATAGAAGCCATCCTGCAGAAGTCATTGGCAATTGAGCAGCTCAGTAACATCACTGACATAACATTGTCTCATCTACTCTGCAACAGTGACCTGTAATTGAACCTCAGCCAAAGGGACCATAGTCTTTTATGTGGATCTTTTCAAGTAGTAGGAATTATAATGTCAAAGTAGATCTGTTCTTATGCATTATGAAGTCGTTTATTCACCAGACTTCCAGTTGGCTGAGAACATCATGTAACGAGTGAATAAAACTGCACAGAGCAGTGAGCAAGCTACTGCTGACCTTCTAAGCCTGTACAACACCTTGTCCTTGTGCCACCTGTGAAGCTCCCCTTGACATCAGGAGCGTTTGTGATGGTTGACAAATGCCAGGCCCCAACTCCAAGGTGTTCCTCTACTACTGAGTAGTGAATACTTCCCTACTCATGTTCCTGTACAGCAGGAACATGAAAGATGCTAAAAAATAAGTTCTGTTCTATTGTTCCTTACTAAAAACTTATCAAATCATCAATCAGAAGTACAAATCCAGTACTTACAGATCACTACTCAGAATATGAGCAGATTTAGCCTATATCTGTTCTCCCAGCTATGTTCTATGGTAAAGGCAGTTCTTCTGTTGCCTTTTTTATAAAAACAGCATATGTACTTTGTAGTACTTCAGATAACACAGAATAATAAACTTTGCTAAAAAATTACAGAATGTAAAAGTTTAGTGCTCCAAAGTTGGGAGACGGGAACAGAAAGGCTGGTTGTGCATCCATTAGTTTGCTGGCCCATACACTCTTTTTTTTGCCTCCTCCACTTTCTCATCTGATCTGTCACAAAGAGAGATCAAACAGTGTGAATCAAACAAGTCAAAATAATCCAGAAGGTTGGGGTTTTTTTCAGCCACAACATCAATTCTGCTGAATTGCAGTATCACTGTACATTGTATATTGACGTTGACCTCCTTGTATGATAAAAAGCTATAGAATAACAATTTAAAACACAGTTAAACTAATGCAACATTTTGGATCTTGTGCATTTCTGAAATTTAGTGATTCTATTTAGGCAGCATCAAAGCTAAAAAACACAACGCAAAGCCAGAGTTTGGCAGTACAAAGAAAAGGAGCATTACTATAACCTGCCGGAGCACCGGAACTTATTTTTCTGTGCTTTCAGGAACACTTGCAAGAGCAACCTGTGACATCCTCACAACGACGTAGACAGCAGAGCAGCAGTGCTGCCCTTTCCCACTGCAATAGCCCCTTGAAAAAGCAGCAGTCTGGTTTCAGACATATATTCACTAACTTCTGCATGCCACTGTGAAAGGAACCTAGGGTATATTTAAGGACCATTTTGCTTCTCTAGGAAATGCACAGTGAGGAATGGCACAGCTGGATGGCAGTGCTAACATTAGAAGAATGACAGATTTTAAGTTACAGGAAGAAACAGGACAGAAAAGGGCAGGGGAGAGGTTTAGTGTTCATAAAAGCAGGGGAATACATGGGTCTGAGTATGGGCAAGGAAAACGTCATGGACTTAGGTGGCACAGGCATCATTAGAGGAAAGTCTGAAAAAGAGCGTGGCTCAAAAAGAATCCCATCCTTGCTGGACACATTCATCTTCTCACTTGTTTTTGATTTCATCTTTTCATCTGCTGGCAGTAACCAAAGTTGACTGGTGCTATTGGAGCAAAATTTAAGTCTATTAAATGAAGGTGGACATCCTCAGTTCCATGCAGAAATATGGACTGACTTGATAAAACAGCTGAGTTTAGTTGAAATTACAGGGGGAAAAGCAGACAAATCGAAATTTGGACTGGAGCACAAGAGCCAACAGCAACTTTATATAATGTGTTTGAGAGATGTAATGCCCTGAAGTACTAACAAATGCAATTTTACATCTCATCCTGAGAGTCTTACAGGTTTTTTTCTGGAAATGTCCTAAAAATCTCAACCTTGATGTTCAAACTCACAATTATTTTGAGCAAACCTATTTCCCTGGTGAGTTGCCCTCTTTTCTTCTGCAGCAAATTTCTTCTACTTGACTCTCGGTTCTGCACAAAGTGATTTATTAGAGAGATTGCATTTTTTTTTCCCTTCTGGAAAGTGTCAGTTTCTGAACAAGATCAAATAATCTCCCGCGCTTCAGTATTGACTAATTTTAATTATTAAAACCTTTCTCCCAGGAAAAACTCTTCATGCTGTTTGCTAAGAAACTAGCAATTTTTAATAGAATTCAGGAACTTCTTTTCCTGAGGAGATCAGGGAACACTGGAGACAGAATTCTGACTTTAAACTGGGGCTCACCGTTCAATGACATTTTTTTGAAAAGTAGTCAGAACCAGCTTTTTCCTCTACCTTTTTTCTATATATGTGTCTCCCTTTCAGCTTGCAATAATGGGCTTTGCAAAGGCTAGAGTAATCGTAGCACATTATTTGTTACGCGGTAAAATGTAATCATATATTTAAATGAATTATAAAGCTAAACACATACTTTGCATACATACTACACTTATTAAAATCAGAAATCAATCTTTTATTAGATATCATTTTAGTGATATGCAGTACCCATCACCATTATTTTATATGGGAATATTCCCTCACAACAGCCATGCAAATTGATATTGTTAAAGTGTCAATGAAAAAAACAATAGGTACATTTGTATTATAATACCTCACAGTTAAATTCTCAGGTTTTTGCATCATTGACAAATAATTAGATGTTTTAGCAAAGTAATAGGATAAGTAGAGTGTTCCTCCATGATTCAAAATCTAAAGACAGCACTACCTGCATTTAAAGTATAATGCAACTTTGCCTACAGACAGTACAAACCAGCATATCCTACCACAAGAACAAATTATTTACTGCAGTATATCAAATACGTGCTTAATGATGTAAGCTTGACAAAGTAATAAAGTAATATATAGAGTCAACATTATATTCAATTAGATGTCTACTTTGGTTGAAGAGTTCTGAACATTACAGTTCAAAGAGCTGGATTTTTATCTGCTGTAATTTTCAGCTCCATTTCATCTGTGCAGTAGGAGAAAGGTTCTCTTTCACTGTGCAAGAGCCATACCACAGGATAATGTATATAACAAAGAAATTAGATAAAGGAAGAGGTGGCAGGCACAACATTAGGACTAACTGAAGAAACTACAACTGGTCGAATTTGAGAATAGCAATTTCATGGGAGAAAAAGACGACAAAACCCACAGGAGACATAGCTTGGATTAAATGATCTTTTCTTGCCCATCTAACAAAGAGCAATACCGTTCCAGTCACTGTGCACCGACATCCATAAATATTTGCATGATTTGATGAGATTGGCAGGAATTCAAAGCTAACCACTGTATTTTCCCCAGCCCAGCATTCCAGCCACACTGTGAGCACACAGCTCCCTAAATACATGGGGAAGCAGGACCCACCATCCACTCTTTAAAACAACCATGGTCCCAGGGCGGGAGTTGGCAGGTGGAGGTGGCTGCTGTCAGGGATGGGGGAGGCACAGGATCCACCCGCTGCTCTTTGCCTCCCCTCCTCACTAGTGAAAGGAAATAGTGCGGTGACGGGGCAAGTTGAAGGGCGGTTGTTGCAGAGCTGCAGCTGTACCTTTCACAATCCCTCGCTTCATTCAGACATTAAAGCCCCATAGAAGTGACACCACAGACCCCCATTCAGTCAGTACTTCAGGGGTCTACAGCTCTTCCAGTGGGAGTCGGAAGCAAGAACTACATAGCATGTGGTATTTGCATGGCAGTCACAAACATTTCGAAGGCCAGGCCCTTTGTCAGCGAGAATAAGGAGCTGCTCTCACAGCCTAACTGAGGCCAGGCTTTCTGCCAGCAGCAAATAGTTTATTGCACGGAGAAAATGGATTTGAAAGACCTTTAATTGGATCATCACCCAAATTCACCTTTTCTAATTGCAGAAAGTTCAACAGACTAAAGATTTCTTCAGGAGTTCAGCATTTTGGAGCATGTCCCGTTCCCTGGCTTGCTTTTGTTAAGGGAAAATACCCGTTTTGTATTTCCATGCCAGTATTTTCAGGAACTCTGGCCTCATCTATGTTTTAAAGACAGACACATAGAACACCTGTGCTGCTGATCTAAACTGCCGTTGCTACGCTCGCCACCCTTTCCAGTGAAGAGCTGAATTACCAATTAAGAGTCCAGATTAATAACGAGCCAGATTATATCATGAACACTCACACACAGCATTCCCAAAGCACTCTGTGCTCGGGGAACTCCACACACCTCAAATCCCATTAGGCAGATCTGCTTTTAAGGTTATTGATGATGCTCCATGGCTTCACCCTCTCTTCATTCGTCCCTCGGTCTAATTCCTAACCGAAGTGCTATTCCCTTTTGTACAATGAGGCCGCATAACTCATTTTCTTAGCCCTTTTGTCCGTTTAATATTCACATCTCCCTGCTCAAACAGCCCACAGAGATGTGGCAGGTACCATATTTCTGTTGGAGTTGCAATTGGTTTTCATTATTTTTCACTGATCTTCACTTATTAACTTTAAAAACTTGTGAATAAGTGTAATTTTGGGGCATATTCACAAAGGTACCTCTCAGCTTTACTTCCTAATGTTTAGATGGGATTTTTCAGATGGTTTCTCGTTTCTAGGCATTTACGTTACAGAGACAAGACAAACCGTGAAGTAGAGGTCATTGGTGTTTTGCTATTCTGGGTAACAATTACTAATGAGTTAGGAAAAGGTTGCTACTGTGCTGAAATGTATAATTAGAAAGTTTCTGAAACAAATGAAAGAGGAGGGGTTCTTTTTTGTCTATATGAAGCTGAGACATTTATTTGTTGTGGCTGTAGAGAAGGGATGTAGCTTTGAGGGATGATATAAAACAGGGAATTGCAGAAAATACATTTAGCAAAGAAAACCACTGCTAGATTCTTGAATTTCAACCATCCACAGTATAATTAAGGCTACTGGAAAGGCTTCTGTGATCATCTTCTTCTGTTTGTTTGTAAATGGCACTAATCCGCAGCGTGTGGCTGTACTGAACTGCTCTTACCATGTGGCAATTTTCAGTGCCCTTTACAAGGTACCCAGAAGAATGTGTTCTTATGATAAACAAATGCTGCTGCCTGTAATTTCATGCCCTTTTAATTTATGCTGTACTGCATTTGTTGAGTATTGTTTGCCAATATCCTACTTTCTTTCACCAAATCTGCAGATAGAGCTTAAAGGCTTACTTTATAAAAGATAACTGGCTTAGCTATGACTTCTAAGTGTTAGTTATCTTTCCTACTGAGTATAATGCTGTTCACTTCACTTAGAAACAAGATAATTTTATAGTTGTCTGCCTTAAGCTGTACTATCTCATAGTCTTAGATAATTCATGTCTTCTTGTTTTGTCTGTGCTCATTATTTCTCAACTTCAAACTTACCTTTTAAATTACAAATGTGAAACTGTCTCTTATGCAATTTACATAAACAACAAAAGGCAGTTGTACTTCCCTTAGCTTTAAAAGAAGCTTCCAGGATAGTATTAAACAAAAACAACAACAACAACAAAAAACCCACACACCCTGCCTTATTTCTGCCTGCAGGGTAGATCTGTACCTTCTTTCCTCTCAATCTCTGACTCTGCACCTTAAACAGGAAATTCTGGTGTGAAATTTCTTCAAATGATTTCTAAAAATTTGACTCTGTAATATATCAGCTCATCTACCACAGCATTAGTATCCTAAAGGACCTTCAATAATTCAATAAAACATTCATTCCAGAAATGCTTTTGGCTATTTTGAGTCAAGCTGGGCTTCCACAAACTTTTCTGTGTTTGAGCCCTCAACTTACATTCAAAGATTTAATGCAATGGTCACTAGCAATTTTACCTATTTCAAATTCTCTTATCAGGCTTTAAATGTTTCCCTTTTATCACTCTAAGGTGCTGAAAATCCAAGTGTCCCACAGTCTCCTGCCAAGACTATTTGTATTTTGAGCTTCTTTTTGCACCTTTTGTGGGTCATGTGTTACAAATTGTCTTGGATCAATAACACAAAATGAACTTCGTAATGTGACATTCATTATCTAGATGCTTTCCACAACCCCAGTAATGTTATATCTGAGCATCTCACAACATTGTTACTGGATAAGTGCAACTATTCCCATGTCAGAGATGGCAAGCTGGGCAGAAACAGTAGGAAAACTTGCTTAAGGACAGAGGAGGAGTTGAACAAAATTTTCTTAAGTCATAGGTAAACAACCCAATCACTACAGGGGAAGGAGTCTCCAGAATAAAGAATGTGTCAATAAATCATTCTGAAAGGTCCCATGAGTCCCTGTGTGTGCTTTCACATTTAACTTTCAATGGATATACTACTAATATTTTGCAATTCCATTGGTTTAAAACAGAAAGCCTCATCTCACCAAGTGCCTATGTCCATTCTCCATGTTTATGTGCTGCTTTCCCTTCCCAAAGGACAAGCAGACCATCTCCCTTTCTTCCCCTCCTCCCTGCAAGAGCAGCCACTTTCCACACATCCTGTGCTAAGTTCTTCTCCCATCCTACGCCTGCCAGCAGGGAGTGGGGAAGGAGAAGTCACCAAGCCATGCACCGTGGCAGGACCATAACAACAGACTGGATGTCGGTGCTGGGCTGAGATCAGGCAACAGAAGAGAGCATTTGGGTAGGGATGAGCTGTTGCCCAGATGGCCTTTGCCCTTCGTGTCAAAGGCTCCCACGAACCTCAGGTGGACCACACCAATAGCTTCTTAAAATACATCCTCAATGTTATTCTGCGCTTTCCTCATATGTACACCTTATTGTCATTTTAAGAACATAAAATTCCATATGCCATTTCTGCCATGGAAAAATTATATTCTTAATTTAACAGTATACTTTAATACTCAAGAAAGCAGGTAAAACTGATAATTGCCTTTTTTCTGCTTTTGGTTTCTAACTGTTAACACATATCTTTTCTTTGCTTGTTAGCTAACATTGGCTATATTAAGCTTGACCATTTTTCTCCTACTAGATTATAAAATGAGGACAAAAGGGATAAGGCCTAGATCAACAACTAGATTTTCACTAGCTCCATAGAATTTCACTATTAACTTTTTTTGCTCATTCTTTTATTCATCAGTCTGTGATATTTCTCTGTCTGCTCTTGCCCATAATGCCCACTCTTTGAACAGAAATGTAGCTACAGATGGTACTTTGGCAAGGTAGACAGAGCTGCAGTGGCATCACGTGTTGGTAGAGAAGGCTTGAACTGTTAATGCATCTCTGTCGCACTGTTCGATGACCTTGCACATGTCCTTTCGATTCAGTGTCTCAGGGTAACGCAGTGAACAACAAAAATAGCATCAATTGCTACTTCACCACATTTCTGTCTTGCAGGAACCATTTTCTGCTGCTTTCTGGACTAATTGCTGAAGAAATACTGAATTCTCCCAGAAATGCAGAGCACCACTATATAACTGAGTCTCCCAAATGGAGCATCTATACTGAATTAATCATCATGGTGACTGAGCATCTGTTATATTTAAAATGAGAAAACAATTTAAATGTAGTGTTTAGTCAGAAAATCCTGCCTGAATCCAGAAATGATGATAGGCTCATCTAATAGCCTTTTTTCCTACATTGCCCCTGTTCTCTCTTAAGATGTGACTTTTGTAGATGATGGATTGGATCAGTGCCAAATTACAGCTTGCAACGAAATTCTGCATCAGCCAAGACATAATCAGCGTTAAAAATTTGAGTTTAAGACTTCATTTTGATCCTCATGCAAAGTGAATTGCAGAACAGTGTCATTTATTTATGTTTATCCAGCTCTCGCTCATCTGCTAACAATGAATGACAAGAGTGGTTGACTGGCAGGTCAGCCAAAAATACTCCCTGTTTAGAGCAATCGGCAGCGGAAGGCTTCAGCAATGACTGCCCTGTCAAAAATTCTCCCCAAGTCACACAGCAACCAGCATCACAGACACATCTATGTACCTCTGGGGCTCAATTTGGATTTTTCCTTCATTGTGTTTCCTACTATCTGGAAGAGAGTACAAATGATTGTGACACTGGCAACAGTTCTGGCAGCATTTGGATGGCAGGAATCCATCACCTTTCGCATTTATTTATTCAGCTTGTCATTTACTTAATTTTTTAGTGTTAGCACAAAGGTGAAAAGTCCCAATAACAAACTCTGAGACATGCACAGCCAATCTGACCTCTTAAACTAGTAATTTGTACTTTAGCCCTGTGGATGCTTAAAAGAAACATCAAGTTTTAAATATTGCCTAAAACAGCCTTTTTTCACACTAGCAAATGAATTAAAGTAAGACTCACAACATAAATAAGAATATATAAAATATCAGAAATACTTTAAAATCTTCTACACTTCATCCAGATCATATTGTTCATATTTTCTAGCTGCAATGGTTACATATAAACAAGGAACCAATATGTTTTGCTCTGTTAGTAGCCTCATCAGTGTAAGATACAAGGTCAGCAGCCAAAACGTTTGTCCTTCTTCAGATCCAATTCTCATTGATCTCTTACCAAAGCACTGTTGAACACCCAGTCAGAGTATCTCAGAACCGATGCCCCAGAAAGCTTGAGGCTCTCACTTGCCTTTCATTTGTATGTTTGCATCTAGAGATAACTACTTTGAACCTATAGCGGGCGATGATACTTTTTATTTTTTTTTAGTCATAACATACACTGAAAATAACAGCCAGTGTTAATTACTTACCAGGGAACTCCGGATAAAACTCACTTGAACACCATTTGTCGAACAGAGGTATTGCAAGTTAGTTCTTGTTACCAACTGGTCTAATTAAGTGTTAGACACCATTTCCAGTTTAAGTGCTAATTCCCAGCATATCATTATTTCTAGTAAAGAAGATTTTGCAGCCAAGTATAGTTAACCCTTGACTGCATTTCCACTTTACTGCATGATGCTTTATTGCATTTCTCTGCACATGCTTTTACGCATCTGGCTGCTCAGAAGCAGGAGAAAATAGAGTTCCTTCCTTGCATTCTTAGTCTTACTCTTTTAAGTAAAGAAGAATTATAATCTTTTTTTATTTATCAAGGATACAATTGCTGGCATATTGCTATAAATGTGGATGACAAGCCTTTCTATTAAGCCAGTATTTTATAGGCATTTCTTTTAAATCACGAAATGACTGTCAAAAGCAGTGAAAAAAACCCAAAACAACACAAACAACATTTATCAGCAACAGCCTAAGGAACCTCAGTTTTAATAGAGAGAATTTCTCAAATAGTTACAGATAAACAATTATTTCAAATAAAAGGTTTTTTGCAGTTCTCCTTTGTTAGATTAAACTAAGTTAATCTTTTAAACTAATTTTAATCTTAAAATCACAGTCGTTTGCTAAAATGTTTATTAAATTGGTCGTGTCAAATTTATTTGACCAATTTACCAACAGCATAAGAGTACCTCACTGCTGGGGGCTTATATATAAAAAAATAACAGACAGGTAGATCTATGGAATAATTAATAAGTACGTGGGTAACACCACCTTGACAGATCCTAACATTTTATGGTAGAGTACCCTGTGCACGAGAAAAAGATGGTTTTGTTTTTCAAAGACAATTACTGTGAATCATAATTTCCATCTTCTTAAACAGTGTTCTTCTGAGCCCTCTAACATCCCAGTTCTTCAGCTGTTAGTTTGAATAAGCTCACTGAAAGCAAAAAAAGGACTGAGAATTGGACCAGAGAGTTAAAGTTCTTGCCCCACTTGAATTGTAATAACTTGTGCCTTGAGCAGGCCAGGAGTATCCACCAAGATGCGATAATTAAATACACACAATCTTAGTGCGTTCCTCATGCATATGAGCATGTGTGTGTCTGTGGACAAACAAGGTTTGCTCATTATAAGAATTCAGGGAAATACAACATTAACATCCAGCTCCAAATCTTAACCAATTACGAAAAAACTGCAATTAACTGCTTTCTTTCCTTAGATAGGCCTTAGATAGTCCATGTGATATTTAGGCCTATTATTAAGTGACACAGTGTAAAAATCCTTCATTGCTTGCCAAAGATAGGAAAATTTCCACTGCATCACTGCCAGGGTACTGGTGCAACAAAACAAGACAAATGAGGACCACAGGTTCTGAGGAGGCTGGTGCATCTTCTCCCAGATGGTGTTATACCTTTCCATGAAACAGGAGGTATGTTTAATTTCATTTAAGACAAATCTAAAAGTATTTTTGTCAGCCACACAAATTGCACATCTTAGGACCAGGGGACATTTAAAAAAAAAAAAACAATTTCTTTCACAAGGTGAGGACCTCAGATCTCATACCTGTTCAAATCCACAAAATTAATACCATAAATAACTCTTAGGTGATATGACATTACTGCTCTTTCCAGAGGGTTTTACAAGACCTGTAAAAGCAACTATATTTTATCACTGGAATATCAACTATTGTTATTAATAGGTTTTAACTCATTAAAATTATTTTCCTCACTGGACACCTGCCATGCAGAAATTACATTTCTTCTGCTGTTTTTATTAAACTCTGGATAAACAAAAAAGTATATTTTTTTTTCTTAATGAGATCTTATCCACTTTTTACAAGGACTCTGAATCAAAACAAACATTTAACTTGTCGTCTTGAGCAAATTCATTTGCTTTTGTTCCCTGCTGTGCTGAAAACATGCTTTGTGCTTGCTCTCAATCAGGTATCCCAACAGTTTATCAGGTAGCACAGCATAATACAAATATTACAGTTACAGATTAGCTGTTCCCTGCTGCCATTCACTTCCAGGTTTAGTTCCCTTGTCATTTACAAATCAAAATATTTATGCACTCAGCTATAACACTTCCAGTTGAGAATAGTGGGTATTTCATTACTCCCCAAGAGGAGCTGTGGAAACATTTGTGCACAAAGTACTACAAGACCCTAAATTCCCTCAGTTTCTAATGTCCATGTCTCACTGCAGCAGAACATCTCACAGTGATCTAACATTTACAAAAGATCTCTGCTCTGTCACTCACACAGGGTCTTTACCCAATTTAAAAAAAATTGCTAAAAGGTTGTTGAAAAGAGTCGCTGGACTATTTGACACCCACAGCCATCAACACAGCAAACTGCCTCCTTTTGCTTAGCCCAAGAGCCTTGGCCAAACGCCACACAGAAAATATCCTGCTATTAGCTCTGCCCAAAGACGCACATTTCACCTCAGTGAAGGATCAAAAAAAGCAGCAAAACACATCGGAGAGGAAAACCAGTACAAACAATATGACTACAAGGCTGAACTTTATCAAAGTAAAGGCAAAGAACAGGTTATTACCGTTATAAACAAACACACAAATTTGTTGGGAAAGGGAATTAGATGTTTTCCCCACAGTGGCCAAACATGAGCCTATCTATCTTATTTTACCCCCAGACAGAGCCTACCAGGCTGAAGAGAGCGTGCTCTGAGAAAGCAGATTACCCCTAACTTACTGTTGTCAGCTCCTGCTGACGTTCCTGACATCCCCAAACTCAGGTGTCTAAAAAGTGCTATGTCTGCTCCTGGTCGGATGCACATTCTTGGGTGATGGAACAAGGGCACATTCTGCATTTTCATCGGCTAAAAGAGAGTAATTAATCTTAATTCTCTTCTTCTCCCTGAAAAATAGAACTTCTATAGCTCAAGGAAAACAAAGAGCTATCAGTTGTTCTGTGGCAAATTAATCTTAAAGGGGGAATCTTCCAAAGAAAATCAATAGGTTATAACAAGATTCTGTATTGTGTTTGAGCCCTGAAACTCAAACTAGAATCAAAGGGTACTTTCAGCATTTCAAGTTTGCTCTTGTTGTGCTTTGTTTTTAATACAATGTCATCATTTGAAAAAGTGAGATTTTCACATATAAGCAATTTTAGTTGCGTGTGGCTTCACCTTCATGGAAAACTCTAGTAATATTTAATACAGATTTTAAGATTACAGGTATTTCAGACAACTTTAAAGAAATTATTCTCAAAAGAAGGAATTTAATATGGAATTATATCTTTTTATCCTGCATGTAATATTCTGTATTTAAGACATCTTTATTCATTTGTACCTTTCTAAATTAGTCTGTTCTATTTGAGAAACTTTGAAAATTATGTCTCCTTACATGGTCAATATTTTTTTTAAAAAAATAAAAACCTAATGAATTTAACCATGGTGCCATGGAAACATTTTTAAAATTAAATTGGGTGCAGGGAGGAAGGACACAACTCTAACACAGAGAAATGACAGGTTTTGGAAGAAAAAAGTCTGTCTTCATTCAGCACTGGGATCTTTGAGAAACAGTAACGCAGAGCAAGGCAAGGAGATCTTTTCAAACTATAGTGAAGCAAGATTTCTCAAGCACACTCTCCAAAAGGGTTCATTACCAAATAGAGGTAATAAAGAGAGGTGGAATGGGACAGAGGCATGCAAACCTGACAGAGTGGGAAACTTGACATGAAAACCACTAGAAGCACTGGTAAAGAATGCTAAAGTTTTTAGACATGTACTTTATTGTAAAGACAGTGCAATATGGATGGAGAGTTCATTTATAGATCAGCAAAGGAAATAAATACTCTAGTTTCTAATTAGTTCAAGTCTGTTAACTGATTCCCACAAATCCCTGTTGAGTGCCTGCAGTCTGGGTGGGAGTTTTGCACAGAGTGAATTGTGCCTCTTTCTGACAGCGAGAGGGGTCTCCAGCAGAGCCGGGACACTATTATGTGCCCATATCATTCCTTGCACTACAGTGTGTTGTGCAAGACTAGAAGGACACCGGGCAGCAGGGTCCTTGCAATGAGTCCAGGACAAATATCCTATATGTGGTCATATATACTTCAGGAGTTTTATTACCGTAAGTCCCATCAGTAGAAATTAGAGTTTGACGTGGACTCAGGGCCTCCATAGGTGGAAGTAGAATTTGGTCCTTACTTTTACCCATTCCTGCACTAGACATTTTGGTTTGTTAGATTAACTTAGTTTATCTAATTCATTGTTATTCTGGGATTTTGTACAGAAGAAATTCTAGTCTAAAGCAGATCTAATCACTTATTTCCTTGATAACTCACAAGTTAGTTTGGCTGCCAGAGTGAATAGCTGTACATAAAAAGAAAAATATGTTACTAAGCCTAAAAATTTCAGTGACTGTGCAGTCCCCAGAACCATGATGTTATCAAAGTTCAACAGTAACACAAAGTGATGACTAATGAGCCTATAACCTCTATGTGCTGTAGAGTAAATGCTCTCATTAATTCCTTACAAGACCTTTAGAAAACATACTGCATTCCTCCTGCTTTCTAGCTGTCAGAATTTAGTAGATGACTTCATTGGCTACCTTGACATTTTTACTTTTTCTTTCCAGTTTGGTTTGTTTGTTTGCCTTAAAAAATACCTACTGTGCAAATTGTAAAAAGGTCAACCGATAGTTCCCAATCCAGACAGGACAAAAGTAACTCTAATTAACACATCATAGCAGTAATTTTGACCCTTACCGTATCTTTTTGTTCTGTGAACCATCAGCTGTAACAAGAAAAGCTATATGCCAAAGATCTTCTAATCTTACTAATGCAAATACTCTCTTTCACACCAACGTCCAAGCACTGAAACAGCACTGCTAAAGGATTTGGGGGGTGGTGGGAAGACAATGCTTGATGGATTTTTATATTAGGAAAGGTCATAAGATCTGATTCTGAGTAATTTAATTATAAAAGGAACACACTTGTGCAATCAAGGCAGAGTGTAGGAAATACAACTGTCAGAACACTCGCACAGTTGGGATTTGTCATTTATTTCTCAGCTTATTGTAAGCTGAGATGATAATGGTATAGGTTAGACATCAATTGGGATGCTGTTGTAATTCAGATCGCTACCAATAGGCACGTTGGTGGACATACATATCTGGATGACAAAGCAACACTTTGTCTTTGGAACCTTACTGTTCACTGCAGATCGTACGGGGAGGTCATTCTTGCAGAGGAACCCTTGCAATTGTGTTTCACTGCTGAAGCACCAGACAGTGCATTCATCCAAGACAGAAAGTCACCAATGCAGGCACTAAACCCCATTTCAGTGTTTTTCGGGGTGGTTGGTTTTGTGATTATTTTTTTTTTCTTGATTATATACATGGAAAGCACACTATGATGAAATCTCTTTACTGGCAATATTAGTCTGTAGCCATTTGTGCAGTTAAAAAGACCACCAGACATAGATCAAGACTAATCTTGTTCATGGTATGAAAGTCCTGAGTGACTATACTTTTCTAATCGACATCTGAAAATTTAAATAGATATCTTTAGGCTAAATAAAGTTAACTACCCTTTGAAATTCTTACAAGTACTTAACTGCCTCACAAGTTAATTGAAGTTGCTCATCTTTTTAAAAACGTGAGGCTAAAAATTGCAATAATCTTATATCTTATTGCGATATAAATGGTAACAGTGTCCAGTGATCCCAGACAAATCAAATACCATTGTTCTGGGTAAGACATTTACATATGTAGGGAGAGAGATGAACTTTGCCATCAGAATTTAGAAGTTCCAGCAAATCATAAAACTAAAAAGCAGAAGGAAAGCTGTAAGAGCTAAGGAGAACCTGGTTAACAACAATACAGTAAGTGCCTAACTGTAGGAGCTTTTGTAACCCAGTTTGTAAAATCCGGGGCCAATGAATATTAGTATTTTAAATTCTGCAAGTGCTGGTCTAAACAGTTCCAAACCATATCCCATATGTTTCTTCAAATATTTCAACCCCTTACTCCTCTGTGTTTGGCTTGAGGCTGAAAAGTACAGATTACTCGATGCCCATGGCAAGTGCTGTTGCAACAGGGAAATGATGTCAACCCCTGCAGTGCAATTGATAACTTGATGTGGGTAAATTCACTTACTGGCAATTTAGAAGAAAACATGCTGGTGCTGTGCCAGTTGGGGCCAGATGGTGACTGAAATTATTAAAATCACGCATGCTGCAAACCTCTGAAAAATTGCACTGTTATAAAATATCCTAAGCATAGATGGGATCCTAATACAAACCAATCGGTGCATAGAGAGTATTTGCAAACAGCGTATGGTATGATTTGCTACTAATTAATTGTACTCTTTCCCTTCCCTGTTTTCTAGGTTCAGCTAATCCACTATAACCATGAGCTGTACACAAATGTCACAGAAGCTGCAAAGAGTCCTAATGGGTTGGTGGTAGTTTCCATATTTATGAAAGTAAGTATTTAGTATTATCAATACCTAACATATAGACAATGGACTTCTTTTCCCATGAGCTGTAAATCTAGGAATTAGACT
>JAOXNO010000003.1:31557755-31578575 GCA_028565335.1 Limnodromus scolopaceus | reverse complement strand
GTATTTAGTATTATCAATACCTAACATATAGACAATGGACTTCTTTTCCCATGAGCTGTAAATCTAGGAATTAGACTCTATCATTATACTGTAGCAATGCCTGGGAGCTCTGATCTAGAAACCAGAAACTGCGTCATCCTAAGAACTGAAAACACGATTCCAAAGCATTTACAATGTAACGAGAGGAAAATTAAAATGGATAAAGGAAGGGGAGAAAAAAAATCCTTTTATCATAAACACCAACCATTCACAACATTTTAATGACTATGACAAGTTACAAATTTTGCATATTTGGTATTCCTTCATGAAATGTTATTCATTCAATTAAAAGTAAATCTCTCCTAGTAGGCCCTGGGAAAGATGGCACGTTTGCTCTTCAGAGACACGTTGATGCTTCCAAGTGAGCAAAATAAGTTCTCCTCACAATGTTATTTAAAACATCTTAAGCTATCAGAACTGAATGAACATTAAAAATATAACTCTTAACATATTCCATTTCACAGAGTGAGAAAGACACGTGAATGTTTTGTCATATTTCAGTTTTCATCCTGATCCAATTACATCTGTACATTACAGTGATCTCTAGCACTGAACTCAAAACTGAATAGTTTACTCAAACATCCCTAATTACATTGGAGAAACCTTTTCTCTCATTTTATATGAAGAATGCGTTTCCCCCCAAGATGTTGTTCATATTCTGCCATTATGTATCTCTGTTTCATAAGTCTAAAAAAACATATATTTCTGAATAAGTGCTTCATGCCAAAGTAAATAGCTTTCATCATCAGACCTTACCGATATTGGATATCTATTAATTCCCTTTAGTACTCTAATCCCATTTCATAAGGTAAAGCTCCTGAAGAAGCATTAACCTCAGAGTTAAAAACATGCATTTCACAGAGCATATGAATAACTAGATATGAAAATTACCCTTTTATACAGGTCTAATAATTAAGAAAGATATTTAGGTTACCTTTTTTCATCCAAAATGTATTATATTACAACCAACGATCTGACGTGAATTTGCAGAAAAGAATAAAATTGAAGCAACCCTTCAAACTGCCCAGCATGACAATTTTGTCTAAATAATGCATCACTCATGTACTTGCTGAGTTGCACGCCTCTTGTAACGAGTGACAAAATTTAGTATCTGCCTCACCATGTTTTTTTCTAGGCCTTTCTCACTGGCATGAAAAGATGTGTTCTATTTCAGACGTCTAAAGTAGTTAGAAAAACTTCTAAGGGGAAAAGTAAGCATCTGAATTTCCACATAATAGAACCTGAACTGAATTTTCCTGAAGGCTACCTGTCAAACAGGACTGAATTACAGTTTGTCCAATAGCCCATTTATTTTCCTAAATCTTAATTAAACTTTTGTGAAGTTTTCCATTTTCAAATTAAATTTATTTCATTCTGGATAAATGCTAGATGTGTAACAGCAGCATCCAGCATCTAATAAAAACCCAACATCATAGAATAATGGAAAGATAAGTAGGATATTAGAAGGTTAGCTATGGTTACTAAAATGTCTCCATTAAAAAATATGACACTGATTTTATTGCTAACCAATAATAACTTTGTAATTTACAGAGAAATAAAAATCTGTTGTTAAATTATCATTGATAATCAACACTACCCATCCTCCCAAAGGAAAACCACAACACAACAACAATGCCTCTATGCCTTCTATCATTTTTCCTCTAAATCCTCTTCGGGTATGCTTATTTTAATGGTGATTAGACATTTTCTGTGTATGTATACATATTTGTGGCCGTACGTGGGTGAGATTTAGGCATTTCATACCCATATGTAAAAAAAAGGGAAGACAGATTTTATTTGCAACCAAAATAGTCTGCTGCAATCAAAGTATACTTCTCAATAAATACAAAAATAATGGAATACTATGTGGAAGCACTGCCTAAGTGTATTAACCACCTGCAAACCCCGTCAAAGGTGTTGGAGAAGAAATTTGTACTCACACTTGTATTCAGGCATTAATTTCTGTTCATCCTGTTTTTCCATCCCTGGTTATTTTGGATTTCATTTTAGATACTAGCTTTCTAACAGGTTTTTTTAGAAAAAATATCTACGTAGTTATTTCCTCTTCCCACAACAACGAAAAGAAGGCAGAAACAGTTTGGAGGAGTGGCAAGAGTGAGAAAAGGAGAGAGTGTGTGTGTGCACACAGAACAACTACAGTTCTGAAAAGGAAACATTTGTGAAAAGATTTTGACATTGTACATTTTCTCTTCTATAGGTATCTGAATCATCAAATCCATTTCTAAATCGTATGCTTAACAGAGACACCATAACGAGAATAACGTATAAAAGTAAGTTTCTATTACCTTACTATGACTAACAACTGTATGCTTTCAGTATCAAATAACATCCGCGGAAAAAAGAGGCACTTCATTATAGGCAAAAAGTACTAAATTTGCATTGCCAGCAACTCTGCATGACAAACTTGGGAACCTGAGAAATCTCGTAAGGTCATCAGTTCATCAAGTGAATTTTGAGCTTCAAAATCTATATTATGTTTGAACAAGCAATAAATTAATGAAATTATACTTAAATACATATGCTGCATTCACACAGAATACTCAATAGAAACTGTCTACTGTTAGCAATAAAGTAACATGCAGAGCAGCCTGGATTATATCAGATCAAGTTGTGTCAAGATGGTGCATCATTAACTGTGGATTTAGTATTCATTAATGCTTTCTTTTTGCACAGAAAAGCTATGACACTTCTATTCAACTATTGCTATATTTAATGGATATATAAAGAGGTTATTAACATAGCATGTATATTTGTTGTATTCACATTTGGAAAGCCTTTAACTGATAATGCTCAATAATTCCATGTTAGCATATTGAACTTGTGGAAAACTGGACCTTAAATGTCAAGTGAAAATTAGGCTAGTTTAGAGAAAGTCATGAAAAATACATGTATCTCAATGGAACAAATTAAACCTCTTCTCCTGAAAACCTTATTCCCTTTGTCAAATATTCACTTGAATCTCAAGCAGCCATTAAGTTAATAAGACAAATTAAATACCAGAATTTAACTTCCAGAAAGCTCGCAGCAAACTGAAAAAATAAGAAAAGCATTCTAAAAACTCAGCCTTCATTTATTTTTCTATAAATAATGACTTAACGTTTTTCATAAACTGCATTCATTTTTCTTTTGTTTGTGAAGGCTGGGAGAGAGTTGTTCATGATAACTAGAATGAGACTGTTTTTCAGGACTCCAGGAATTCTTCTAGCATTTGCCTCAGTTTACCTTCCTATAAATTAAAGATACCGTACTATATACTCTATAGCAACATAGTGTTTGTTACTTGGAAAACTTTGCATCTGAAACTCCAGAGATCTCAAATGTCAATTTAAATTCAACAAAAGTCACTGAACTTCAGGTTTATGATGGAAAAGTTTGGAGAGATTTCTCTACACATCCCTAAAGTACACAGTCTGATTTCTTTCCATGGACTCATTCTTTTTCCCTCTCCCTGCTAAGCCAGGATTGTAACAAGAAAAAAATGTGGATTTAAGACCCAGGTAAAGTGAAAGCCCAGAATTTTACACACCAATTCATGAACAAGAGAACACTAGAAAGATTTCAAGTCTTGCCATACAATACAGAACTTGAGCAATGGACCCAATCCAACCCCATTCTGAAGTAGATAGTTCCTTGTCCTCTCCTAGAACACGCACCTTTCTTCCCACTGATGTTTCTCCAGTTTTACCTTACAGTTAATCAATTTTGTTACATCTTTGGTCCAAATAAGAGGCCTCTATTATGATAAAACTCTATTCTCTATGATACCTATAAAAAGGAAGGTGACAGATGGTTCCCCTCAGAACATTTTTTCCAGATCGTTCTATGAAATGTCACCTTCTCTGCATGGGAGAAGCAGGAGATTAGCAGGAGATAGCCCAGTTTCTAAACTGCCTATCTTGATTCCTTGCAAAAACACACCAATATTATTCTGTAAGAGCTTCCTACCTATCAGTGCTGCTGCAGCATCCTGGAGATGGGAAATTACTGTTAAGGCTCTATGTGCTTTTTCAGGCTCTTCCACTCCCAAATTACATATTCCTGGCTTCTGTCTGGGGACCAGCCAGAAGATCTCTGACTGTACCATTGAGGAAGCTGCTTTTCCCCACATACACACACACAGAGATCTGTCAGGTCTCATAGAGTGAATCAGAGAAGACTCCTGCCTCATTTTTCCCCATCACAGCAGCTGGATCTCATGTCACAGCCTTGTTTTGTGCTCCTTTGCCCCACGTGCTACAATGGCTGGCCAGCAGAACAAAGATTGGACAACTTGGGGTAGCTCAGAGCAGAGAAGAGGCCATGATTAAGCATATGCAGCTCAGCAGGGCAGGAAGGCATCAGCAGCATCTTCCCCTTGTTGCATGAGTGAGCACGCAACCATCGCACCCCAGCAGGCAAGCAAACCTTCCCAATACAAAACACGTCATTTATGCAGTGCAGATGTAAGTGGACACTCCTCCTCTCTGGAGCTGGCAGCATCCTACAGCCTTTCATTGGGTGTTTTGCCTCTTTCAAAGGAAAATGCAATTCAAATCACACCTAATTTGGGTTTACTAAATGAAATTTCACATGAAGATGAACACAGAAAATAAGCTGCTGAACCAATGATTAACAGAACTTTTAATTTTTAACCACTGTTATCACTGTTTATCACCACAAGTTTATCTGTTAGAATGAAAACCTTGGTAGATACAAGGCATATAATATTCTGCAGGGCATTGGGTTACTTACTGTAGTAACAAGTATTGACTGGGAATTTTTTAGTGTAAATTGGGAACGTGAAAGTGTTATTGAAAGTAATTTTGCAGTTGTCTTGTGTGATGGATTATAGCATCATTGCTGAAAACTAATTTTACCTCTTACATTGTGAGGATTTCTATTCTGCCTATAGCAGCTGGAGTTTTTTAGCTTGTGCTTTAGAGGTCCACTCGCGCAGTCAATACTCAGCAGGCTGCTGACAAAATGACCAGCCCCAGTGTGCTCAATAGGAGTGTGGAATGAATGATAAGTGGAGCATAAGTTGAGAGTCAGGACAGTTAGTAAAATAACTGAAGTACTTTTTTTATTTTTAAAAAGAACAGCAACAAAATTAAGAGCTATCTATGCTGCTGCATGAAATTTCCATGCGCAAAACACATTGAAAGGGGAATTTCTACTCTTAGATATTAATGGCTACAGAAAAGTAAAGTGGACCCCAAGGAATTTTTAAGCAGATTTTAAATGCTTATTTTACTCTGTTATCACAGCCCAAAGAATCTACTGTAAACTAGTTGAAACAAATGGTCTCTCAAACAGGCTTTAGTCAGAAGCTATGTGAATACCTCTAAAGAAAAACAGCTTTAATATTCCTCTTTAAACATGACATTTGAGGCGATAAGTTAGTTTTCTTTCAGAACAGTTATGCTACATTAGCTTTTACCCAGTGTTTGCTTAACATTGGAAAGAAATAACATTTTAGATTCCCAAAATTCCATACAAATATTTGGGCTTGTTATTCCTCACCAAGATACTGCCACATTTTCAGTTAGGCAGAAGAGCCATAAAATTCTGAATTTCCTCAAATTCAATCTTTAACTATTTCATAGATAATGTACAAGTGAATAAAGTACTCCAATTTTAAGAGATTAAGCTTTTTCAGGTCAATCTTAAAGATTTCTGGAAATAAGAGACTATTAATTTCTCAAGGTTCATGTTTCAGTTCGCTCTCTGCAGGACTGAGCTCTTGCAGCTCCTGTGACAAGCAGCAAAAGCTCAGCCGTCTCCAAGCAGGCCCCAAGAGACTGACCTCAGGTGCTCAAAATGAGTCTCTGTCAGCCTGGGTCCAAGTGACTTGTGAAGGCTGGTAAATGGAGAAACTCTGTTTCAGGATTAAAAAGCTGATGATCTCTACATTCCTTACCCTCTAAATTTCATCTAGTCAGAATTGTACTTGCCGGTTTTGGATTATTATGATATGAACTTCAAAATCAAATGGACCTTCCAGCATTCAGTAAATATTCCCTATAAATACTATTGTTTTAAAGAGAACATACATGGAGTTTGCCGTGAAAGCGCACCCCACAGGCCTATTACAAAGCTAGGCATAAAAGAAGAGGATTTCCATCACCTAAGAAAATTGACAAGTCAAGGTCTTCATGTAAATGAATATGACAACTAATCAAATTAATTTATATAGAGAAAAGTTCATGAGTTCAGAAACCACCCTAAGGCTCAAGCAGATCAAGATAAACAGAACGCATGCTGTAGATAGGAGTGATGCTGAGAATCCAGTAAAGGCTGAATGGGTTTACTAAAGAAAGTTTATTACTGGCAAGAGATCACACATGGTGATTTTGACAGTTTTGAACTACATACTTGCAATAAATGTAAAACAAGACATTAAAGTGTTACAGTCTAGTATTAGTGCAAACCCACCAGCTCTGTTTCACTTCCAGAATGGGAAACATGTATCGAGATGTGGGGAAAGGGAAGCAGCAGAGCTGTTCATGGGAAAAATGTTGATAACCAAGTGCTTATTCTGTAGTTTTTTCTCCGGCCATTCTCATGGAGTCATCTGACTTCCCACAGAAATACAACCCATATACAGGCATAAATAAATACTGCTTTTACTTGGCCAAACTCTTTTATTTCATTACTTCATTCACCCCTATCTTCCCATTTTCCTCAAGTGGTATTTTCCTCCAGTTTCCCATTAATCACGACTGATAGAATATGTTTAAGGAGAGACAGCAAATTATATGAAGTGTCAAAACCTAAGTGAAGACAGAGGCAGTGAACCAGGTTTGGAGCCATTTCACTGCTGGGTGCCGGTGGGAGAGACAGCCACGCATTTTGTAGGTCCTCAGTATGCAAAGAAGGTACCCAAGCAGTTGATCCAAAGCTCAATAAGGCTAGGGAGAGCATCTCTCCTGATCTCGAGAGCACTGGCACACATCATGCTTACCTGAATGAGTAGGAGGACCATGCCCCACACTGTTCCCACACTCTTACATGCCACATTCCACCCCTGGAGCAATATTATGTTCTGAGAATAACTAAACACTGTAGATCCACAGAAAAAAAAGTTAAAAACCCAAATAAAAATAATGAATTACATTCTCTATTAAAGTAATATGAGACAACTCCAAAACCCCCATGATTACCTGAACTAATGCTAGCAGTAAATCTGTTTCTGTATTTTCCATTTTTTTGATAAGTAGTCCTATTCTTAATAATCTGTGCACTCCGAGTACAAATTAGTCAACTAGAATGTGGCACACACAAAATACACACACATATATCTCATCAATATCCCTCATCTACATTAATCTTTAGTTAGCTTTCCACCTCCTAGCAAAGGTTTCAGGGAAAATACTACCTTATTTAAACCTATTTAGCCCAGCTGAAGTCAGTATGAATGTGACAAAGCAGATTTGCTCCTTAGAGTTCGAAACTATCTATTCTGACTGACTCCATGCCATTTGGAGCTAACACACCACTCTCCATGGTTCATAAATAATGAACAGGATGTTCATGTGGGAAAGTGAAAAATGTGTGATGACTCATTGAAAACAGGCAGTGGCTTGAAAAGATGCATTCATTCTCTTCTCGTGTAATTCTAGCAAAATTACCACTGCGCTGCAAATAATGTTTGTAATGAATAGGACACAGGTGTATTCAGTCATCTCTAGCTTTTAAAGTTTAACAGTGTTTTGACTCTAATACCATAGCAATGGCTTCACACTTTTGTCTGGAAAACTTTGGGTTTAGAAAGACTGTGTATCCCAGGCCATGGGCCAGTGAAGGCTGAGCACATTAAAAAAGGTGACAGTCAGCCACCTACAAGACACTAATAGCACTTTCCCCTCTACTTGAGGGCCCAGCTAATATGGCACAGCAATTACCCTGGCTTGAAGTGCAAGAATGTGGTAGAAGGCTGTATTTCTGAGAGACTTGAAAGGACATGCCAAGATTACATTTCATAAAGTAACAAACACATTTAAAATACGAAATAACTGCAAGGCACTGGTCAATGTGGTGTAAATGTTACACTCTCACCTTGACACTTTAACTGATGCTGTATCCACTAATATTGCTACCCCAGAAGCCTGTAGCATGTTGACTGCACTATGTCAAAATAAAAAAAAAAAAGAAGCCACATTTGTTTTGCCTGTGTTCTTTGATTTTCTGTTGCCCAAGACAGTGGTCTGCAGTCCTTGTTTTTTCCATTAGATAGCATGAGACAAGCATTTTATTCATCTAAGTTTTGTCCTTCAGCTATAATATGTTAAATTCAAGTTAAATTACCCTTTTCTTTTTTAGTTCTTATATGCTTTCTTGATCATTTTTCTTTCTTTCCTTGGTTCCATTTACAATCTTTTCCCGATGGCCAAGGAACTGTTTATTGGCTTCAAAAAAAAAAAAAAAAAAAGAAACCACACAAAACCAAAACCTGTTGAAACTTACAGTGAATGGTACACGAAAAACATCAGAGAATCCAACAGAAATGCCTAAATTGTTAACATTGACCTAAAAGATGCACTTATAACATTTTTCTTTAGTCTGAACAGTATCTTCTATTTCACTTGTGCTATCTTCTTTGCCTTCCATTAAAATCAATATCAGTTTGTCTTGTGTATTGAAAAGGGAAACATGCCAAAATATGCAGCTTTCAGTGCCAGTGTTTCAGCACTTGCTCTGCAAATGAACCATAATGAACACACTACATGCAACTGAAAGGATGCAAAGAGATTTCACATGATGGCTCATAACCAGCCCAGATTTCTCTGAGATAGACTGTATCAGTAGCATGTAACAAGTAAAGTGTGTGTATCCCTGAGCATTTTCTATTAAGGAACTCCTACAGCTTAAAATTTAGCAGGAAAATCTGAGCTCTAGTTTTGACAGGAGCCAAAAATATCGTACGGCCAGCATTACACAAGGGAAATAGTGCACAGAGTATAGAAAAGACTGAGGAACTTTGATGAATTTTGAAAGACATAACCATATCTCATTATATTTTGGTACATGTCCACAGACTGAATGCTGTTGCAGAGGTATACCTCATTAATTCCCAGGGAGACTTACAATAAAAGCAGGGACCCATGTAAGCTGCTTTCTGACGTACTTTTCCACCCTGATTTTAGCATTCTGAGAGAGCTTGCGCTGTGTCCACCCCCACTGTGCACATGAAAGGCCAGCAGGCTTCACTGAGCAGCTTTATTATCATGCATTAACCTTAAGTTCCTCCTGTGGTAGAAGGGCAATTAAGTTTTAACACTCTTGGCCTTCCCAAGGTTTTGTTGAGCAAAAATTGTTAATCACCCCAAAATATCGTAAGTTGACATTCTCCAAAGACTGATGCATCTAAATCAATAACTGCGACTTCAAGAAGCTTTTAAGTGGATTCAGAGTTTCTCTGTGAACGCTTGTGCTAAACTCAACAGGAGGTGTCCATGGGCATCTAAGAGAAGAACTCAACCCAAGAAGGTTTAGTGAACTCACGTTACTTGTTCTTGTCCAAGCTGCTGGAGCATTCAGAAATGTATGTTCATTACACTTCATATTTCAGTAAAACTGGTAATGATGTTCTGGAATAAAGATTGTATGTAAGAAGGGTGGAATAATTTTCTGTGGGTTTTGCAAAGCTATTGTCTTATCTCAATTGTTTTCCTTCTTTATTCTCTAGATGATGCATACTTACTACAGGGGCTTAATATTGAGGAACTTTATCCAGAGACATCTAGTTTCATTACGTATGATGGGTCAATGACAATTCCACCCTGCTATGAAACAGCAAGCTGGATAATAATGAACAAACCTGTCTACATAACAAGGATGCAGGTAAAAATAATAAAAAAAATAATTACAAAATACAGTATAGGTACAAAAGAATATTTTAAACATATATATTTGTAGCCTTACAAACAAAATTAGATTCCACCTTTTGCTGTAGGGATCTCTGCCTGCAATTTATGTCATTTGCAAAAGCATCTAAGAGTTTTTTGCCAAAATAAATATTTTAACTATTTAGAGCTCCCTAAGTATCTATGCACACACACACACACACACATACTTTGAGCTGGGCCCTACTGTCAGTGAGGGTTTGAACCAAATATTTTCCAGCAGTCTCTTCCAAAGTAAATTATTCTATGAATAGGTATATGGGGATTCTAGAACAAGTACAGCAGTTTTCTACAAAAATAACTGAGATTATTAAATATAACATAGGCCATTCTTAGGTCAGAAAGAAACAGAAATTGTGCACGACACTTGTGGCCGTTTAAATACATATCAATAGCACAATAACATGACAGAGATACTGGGTCTTCTTGAAAAAAGATCAGCAAGCGCTTTCCAATCTAGAATAAGATGACAAGATAGACATTGCAAATATCTTCAAAAAACCCAAATTGGCAAATTGAAGCCCCTATTAGAAAGAAGTGTGATAAATTATGCAAAAGAAAACACAATTAATTTCATAGTAAAATTATGCTGTAAGGAAACACACCAGTGCAAAAATCAGAGACTACATTTCTGTATGACTCACAATTCAAGGCCTAATATCTGAAACCAACAAATTTAACACCAATTGCAGCCTTCTCCAGAGCTTCCATCAGCGAGTTGCCTACAGAGCTATGAGCTAAACTAAAACCTATTCTCTTGCGTACTAGAATCCCGAAGGAATACTTGAACCACCATCTGCCTGTCCCAAGCATGCAGTAGATGCAATCTGGCCTGATAAATGAAATGAGGAATGATAAAACAACTCAAAACATTACTTTGGGATTTAAAATCATATTAACATTGTAAATAAGATGACTTTAAAAGCCTGAGAGATGTTTTATCTTCGTGATATTCCTTCTGTCCAATTTTGTCTAGATGCAGCCAAAGCACTTTGGTTCTTTTCTAAATTGGTAATTTGGGAGGATGACACAGCTGAGCACAGGCAAACACACTGGACATTCTGAACTTTCCAATCAGGGCACCCAAACATTTTCCTACAAGCAACATTTTTAGTTACAACATTAATGTACAAAACAAAGATTAGAATATTTCTTGAGTCTATGCTAGCACTTATGGGTTACAATCTCATGATACTTACGCCTCGTCATGCTTTACTGGTTAGTTACATCCTTCATTATTAGTGCTGCAAATTGATTTCATGGAATACTTACTAATTACATTGTGTACTCAGGCTGCTAAAGTAATGCACGGCTCAAGTTTTCCCTGGAATCTGTTAAAGATTTTTAGTATGTAAAACCCAGCTACGAAATTTCCCGATTTAAATATTAAATGTCAAAACCAGACCTCTTAAGTTGTACTCTGACACAGAAAACATCTTGATTTATTTTTTTTTAATATTTTTAAGCCAAAATATTTTAAGTGTTTCTGATATACAAATTGCAGCTTTTTTTTTTTTTCTCTGTCACCAGTTTCCCATACAAAGTTTGAAATGTTATGGTAGACTTGAACCAATTAACATGCTTTTAGCACAGTTGCATAGTCATTATAAGAACCATTGCTGTCCGCTTATAGCTTGCATCCAACCACTGCTGGGCACACTGAAAATCCTGGATGATTCAGTAATTCTCTCTGCTGATCCATAAAAACATCTCGAAAGGTGGCAAGAATCTACCATAGGAACACTTTAGACACAGCACAAACAGTATCAAGACAGACCTGACAATGGAGAGAGGATTTCACTTTTTAACATCATTAATTTCATGACTTCAGCAACATGACTGTCAGTAATCCTTTCCATCCTGACTGGCCATACCTGATTCCTGAGTGCCATCATCCAAAACCGCCTTCTCAACTGGAAGCTACACTAATAGCTACAAAACTTAGGAAATTAGCTCTTGTCATTCATCAAGTTCATTTTCTCTGCACCAGCTGCTGCCATCCAGTACTCTGGATTCCATTTGTTTTCTGAGCAGCCAAGGACACCTCACATCATTTTCATTGTCTCCACACAAAACTAGTTACTTGGTTTAAAATGGGGCTCAGAAACAGAGGACCACAGAAGGAATATTTTTACCTCGAGTTAACTCTTTCAACCCACCTCTGACTACAAATCACTGAAATTCTGTTTAACTTTCACTTATTAAGCAGTCTATTTAATACTGTTATATGTTGCTTGCTTACAGGAAAAACCAGTACTAAAAATCCTTGTTTTGTATTTTGTATAGATGCATTCTTTACGACTGCTAAGCCAGAATCAGCCATCACAGATATTTCTGAGCATGAGCGACAATTTCAGACCAGTCCAGCCTCTCAACAATCGATGTATCCGAACTAATATCAACTTTAGTTTACAGGGGAAAGATTGTCCAAACAATAGAGCACAGAAACTACAGTATAGAGGTACGTTCTACCTCCAGAATAATCCTTTCTATGCTTACACTGAGCTCTTTAATTTGAGAAACCCAAGTGCATAATAAAGCATACAAATAGAAACAGATGAAGCTGCAGATTTGGGGGACTAACGGTACAAGTCAAACATTGCATATTGGAAATGGATGAGGAAACTTGCTCAGACACACGCAGGAAAAGCATGACAAAAAAACCTCCAGTCTGGGACATCTCATTTTTTTAAAAAAGCAAATAGGACAGGCCTTCAGTTTTCTAGCCTCATTTTAAAGTCTTCTCACCTTACAAAGTGCATCTTGCTCTTTTTTACCCACCTTGGAAAGAAAAAGGGGGATGACGTAGTCTTGATGACAGCTGACCTCAGATAAAAGAATAAATTCCACTTTAGAGGTGCACCACCATAACAAACACCCAAACTGGAAAGGTTTGTATTACACAATGAGTATTAAACAAATAAACCAACCCAGTCTCTTGCTGGTAGAGTCTTACACTGCCAGAGCTGGGGGCTTACAACTGAGCTGTAATGTGTCTTATGCATCTTTTGCCTATGCACACACAGTTATGTCACCTGCAAAAAAGGCATAAAAATGCCTTCTTACCAATAATATTATGGTTATGAAGGAGTGCTATTGAAGGGAGGAAAAGAAAGCACATTTTCAGGAGCAAGGCTGATGACTGAGTTACAATACTTCAAAGAAATAGTCATTCAGATTTAATTCTTTTCCAGAAAGAGGAGGAAATTCAGCCTCCTGGCTTTTTCAAGACAGTTTGAGTGCCTAATACAGTGTTAAATCCAAGCAGTTTCATATGTGGAGTTTATTGAAGCATAATTTTTTTTGTTTTGTTTCTCTTTCCTTTCAGTAAATGAATGGCTCCTCAAGTAAGTAAGACAGAGCAGGCAGAACCCATAACCTCAGTGGAATGCTACTACTGTGAATTGACATAATCTAGAATGCACCCAACCTCACTCTCTTTGGGTTCGCCACAGCATGTGCAAATGTGCTGTAGGAAAAGAGCTGCCATGTTGGAAACTCAACTAAAAATTCATTCATATGATCGGTGGTAATAAAAAAAAAAAGTAAAAAGACAATATTACAGTAAATGTGATTACAATTTTGATACAGTTTTCCTGAACTAATTTAGCTTCACAGAGAAAGACTTTTCAGCCTTTGTACATATGAAATTCTTCCTCTTTTCCCCCCTCCCTCAAATTAAAAAAATAAAAATAAAAAAAAAAAGAAAGAAAAAAGGTGGCTCGGTACAGCATCAAAGTGGAGTTGTGTTCTGTGTGCCAAGTAATCCTTGGAAAGCTCTCATTATTTCACTATCATTAATGGATACTGACAAGACAGAACAAGAAGACTAGAGGAAACTTATTTCTAGGTTATGATCTTTCTGTTCATTTAATTAAAAAAGGGACAGACTTCGAGAGATAAGTATTGTAAATATATCACTGCAGAATATAAAGGAAATTGAAATATTTCCCTCTTTGTCACATATCTGTAGTAGGATTTGCCAAAATCAGAATTGATCCATTTTCTGTTTCTTGTTTTACAACAGGTCATACGTTGTGTTGGTTACTATTAACAACTCAATAAATGTGTTTAACAAATTAATTTAGCAAACTTGCTTTGATTTATTTTTTCCTTTCTGAAATAATAAGCCTCTACTATTTGTGGCTGCATTTGTGCTTTTCTTTTTCTTTTTTTCTTTTCCTTTTTTTTTTTTAATTTCATTTATTTGTTTGCAGCCAATTTAAGTGAGTTAATGGCAATTGGGAATGCACTTAAAACTAGTATAACTTTAACTCCACTTTATGGTCTATCATTAATAGGAGCTGGGCTCAGAAGCACAAAGCAGTTGAAACAACAACAAAATTGCCATTTTCTCTGCTGAATCCATTATTGGGACAAACAAATTCAAATCCTGTAAATTGGTGGTGGAAAAAGATACCTTTTCTTTACAGGTAAAGCAGGAGCTGACCAAGTAAAAGCGAATGCCTTTTTTCTTGTTTATAATGGTCATTCACTGTGTTTGGTTACTGTCAAGAACTCAATAAATGTGTTTAACAAGTTCACGTAGCACGTTTGACTTTCTTGCACATTAAGAGATTTTATTTTTATTTTTATTTTTTTTTAAATCTGGAGAAGGGACAGACCTCATACTATTCCTTTCCTAACACTCACTTTATAACATGTTGACATCCACAAAAAATAAAATGAAGCTTAGAAGTACCACACCTAATCAATGAATTGTTTATACCAAGTGGAAAAAATAGACACTACAAGAAGCATGAGGGAACTGAGCCACTATAAAGAAAAACTACCTTTAATATGACAAACCCATTTTTTCATCTTTGGCTGAAGAGAACAGTGCAGGTAGCATCAGATAGGAAACTCTTGAGTCTACGTTGCAGACAGTGGTTTGGAATGGTTGCAATTTTTGTGTGACTTAGTTTGTGACATGAAAACGTGCACGGCTGGCCTTCAGGGGACTCCTAAAGCAGGTACATGAGTGCAGATGGAAACGTGTAAGGAACCCAAAGTTGTCAACAATTCAGTTCCTCAGTGAAAGATGCAGAGAAATCACTAGTTAAAGAGAAGGGGTTGGCTCAGATGGGCTGTGAAACAGCGATGCCGTATTTGTGGTAGGGTTCTGAGCTTATGACCCTGGCCCAGGATCCTATTAGCACATATATAGTACCTGATCCTTGAGCTATTTCATTTTGAGCATTTCAAATGACTTCCATATACCAGCTTAACACTGTGCAGCGATCTGAAAAATCCACAACGCAGCTACAGAAGCATCACACAATGACTATTAGGCTGTAGATTAATATTGTCAACTTTTGCAGCTGAAATAAAGCTAAATTTTCACCTTAGATATACCTAGCTAATAAAAAACTGAAAAACACAAGTCACACACATTTAATATTTTTAGATTGCTGTAGGGATCTGTAACTTTTAAACATGTGGTGTTGGGATTGTTTGCAGTACTTGTTTGGGTGGTTTGGGTTTTTTGAAGCTTCTCCCAGGATTGTTAAGGTTTTAGAATAAAGTTACTGAGACCACAAAGTACACAATGCTTCAATCTATGTTTTTGGACAAATATCTAGCAGCTGTTGATCCAAGTTTGCCAGCGACAGAAGGTAGGGAAGATAAGACAGGCCTCCATTATAAAACTTTTAATAAGTAATAAAACCTATTTTCTATTTTACTGAAAGCTGATTGAAGGGATTTAAGAGGAGGGAGAGATATGATAGAAGAGACAAGTCCTAGGAAGGAGTCAAGCTGTGTTTTGGATTAGGTGAGGCTGCAGTATAGAAGCCCTGCAAATAGAGAAATAGTGCAATCATACTGGGACACCACTAATATATTTGTCAACATTTCCAACTCCATTTTGTGTACTAATGAACTCCATCTTGCCACAATTTGTTTTTGTTTTAATAATAGATTGCAGTAGAAATAGACCAAACCAAAGCTTAGAATTAAGTATTTTGTGTATTTCTCACATTTCATAAGTACTCAAATCTAGACACCTAGCTCCAGGTTTTTCAGATCAGGTACATCTCTCTGTGTCAAGAGACACTGAACATCTAAAGAAAACCACACCTTATCACAAAGCCTTTAAGCAAAAAGATAAAGTTTCAGTATCAAACAGCTGGCACAGAGACAATCTTCCGATATTCAGTCTACACAGCACAGCAACAGGTACACATAGTAATCCCTCCAACTTGAGTGCTTTCTGTCCACAATGCTCACCAGAAGTCTGGCTGCACACAGAGCTCAGGACTTCGTAATAAGTGCTGAATATGTGGCCTCGATACCATCCCTGCTGAAGCAATCCAGATTACGAGTGAGATTCTGTGCTTGTGATAAGGCTCAGTACAGGCACGAGCTACCCGGCAGGGGATGTAAACCTGACAGCAGTCCTCGATGAACAATCAACACCCCAGGCAGGACCAGGTTGCCACGCCATGATGATAACAGACATTAAGAACCTACACCGGGAGGAAATGCTCAGATGTGATCTTCTGCTATCACAGCTAAGAACATGATATCACACCAGGTACCAAACTTACCAAGCTATTCTGACAAGAAAAAGCATGAGAAAATTCAAAACTACAGTACTGTAAAAGCCTCTGCTTCAAGTCGTATTCAAAAAAAATGTAATACTTAGCCAAATTTTACAAGCTCAGTTTTTCCTTTAATCAAAAGGAAAAGCTACTTCCATACAGAAAATAAGAACTAAATAGTATCTGTGGGTTGAAAGCAAAAAGCAAAGACCTTCTGTCCTTCCACTATTCCAGCCCTGAAAACCAAACCAGCAAGCAAACTTCTCAAGGATCTGCTGGATGCTTGGATATTTTATAATATAGCAAACTTCTACAAATCAAAAAAAACCCTACAACCTTTCTCACCATTTAAAAATCTCTCACTTCTCTATAAAGTCTATAGTCTGAAAGAAGAGGACGTGAGGGAAATGGTACAGAAAAACCTGAGATAAAGGCACTGGCAGCCTCCAGTGAGGCTGGGAACGGTTACACTTGAAGGTGTGCAAGGCTGTGCCCCCCCTGCACTGGTCCAGAAACTCAAACTCGGGCAAGCAAAAAGGCATGTTGGCCAGCAAAGATCAGAAGAACTTAAAAATCACCCGATTTCATGTTTTTATGAATAGCACCGCTTGCTTTGAGCATCCATACACCGTTCCACATCTCGGCCTTAATAAATATCAACAATAACTGCTGCTCTTATGACATTAGTTTGTCAAGCACCTGAGACAGTGGGGGCCTGGTGGAAATGGGCTGCCAGCAGCCAACGTCCTTTTAAGTACTTTGCATCCAGTGGTGTTTCAATTTTCAAAGGAATTTTCAAAACATTTGTTATAAAACAAATTAAAAAAGTCTTAGGATAATACTTCAGAATCCTTCCTGCTTCAGACAGACCCTGCCTCTATTATCCCCATTTAGGTTTTTGGGGGGGTTCACACCTTGCTACGTCCAACACCAGCCTTCCCTTTCAAAATTATAAGCAGATCTGAACAATGGAATAAGGGCTTGCCCCACAGAATCACAATACTACCATAAAAATCCAAAAGTTGGCAAATGTCTTGATATTAACTGTTGGTGTAATCAATATATTTCAGCTGCAATTAAAAAACTTAACATAATAATATAAAAAGAGCTGCTACATCTATTAATTGATGAAGATGAGCTGGAAAGCAGGATATGATTGCACCTAAAAGGCCAAGACCAAAAAGCAAATAAAACTCCTCCAACATTTAAGGTATTCCTCATGATCTTCAATACTAAGGAGGAGGGTTGTTTACATTTTTTATTTTTTAAATTATGCAGGGTTAACAATACTGAAATTCTGCCACAACCTGAAAATAAAGCTGAGACTTTCCTAGGCCACTGCTTTCAGGAGCTGAACCTTCCCCAGAAGTCAAGAACTGAAGGGAAAACTGTAACTGATCAGTATATTTTATTCCAAATACTGGAAATGCAGCAAAAAGGCAGACGTTTTGCATGTCCTGCTGTACATCTCAAAGCTTTAGTACTGGGAACTACCCAAAAAATCCCAGGTGTTTAGATCCTATACTCAAAACAGTATAAATTTTTCAGGGAGATCAGCCATAACTGCTCCATGTTTTGATTTCTTTTTTTGTTTTTGTTTTTTATTAGATTTTTATTCCCTAGATGTAATGGCTGACAAAGCATAGAGAGTTTGCTGTAAGAAATGCTGATTTACTAGCAAATGGCTTACCGCAGTTCTCAACAGTGTACCGTAAAATTATTCAAGGAGCCTGTTTGCACAGTAAAGAACAAGAACCATTTATAATACAAAACATAATGCAGGCAAACACTTTCTGTTTCCTAAAGTGTCAGGCTTCCAAGTCTAATAACTAAATACGTGTCAAACACATACTCAGAGCAGAAAATGAAAAACAGGATAATAAATCTTCTGAGGATGGGAAAATAACCCTTAGTATTTAAGTAGAGAAAAAAAATCCTTAGAAGACATAGAAAAATAGAAAGAAAAAAACCATAAAAATCACAGTTTATGAATTTAGGCAGATGATTCCACCCCATAAGGAAATAAAGAGTAAAAAAAGAGTAAGAAAGAGTCGAAAGTAAATCCAAGTGGAACAAATTTACAGCTGAAAAAGATTATAGTCGCCCCAGAATGAAGGCTAAGGTGATGAACTTCAGCCTTAGGTGGCTATTCCCAGCCAAGGGGACAGTCAACATCTAGGAAAGAGATCCCGTTATCTGAGACATTCACATATTTGCATCCAGGGCCTGTGTTCAAATGCAGAAACTGAATTCCAATTCCTTGACTTTATCCCGGATGTGCCTCCTCAATGCTGTATCGGGTGAATCCATTTCTATGGCTCTGCAAATAAATCAGTCTGCCAGAAATACCTCTGGCATTTGCTTTGTTTGCTGTCCTCCTGCACACCTATGCTTTAGTTTAGGCTACTTGGAACTTATTACATGCAAAGCTAATGTCCAAAGGCCAAAGCACTCTTGTGTTACAATGAGGTAGGATTAGCTGAGGAAAAGAGAGGGCAACAAAAACACAAATCATGAACGATTTAATTATGAGCCACTGTAAATATGATTGTTGCACCCTGACTCACCTGCATCAGGGTTATGTCTTACAAGGGCAGTGTCTCATCTCCAAACTTCTCTGAAGTGTCAGGATTCAGAACACTCCACTCTTTTAGATGGTTCAAGGTTTATTCCTGCGATTTTTGTTCTACCTTAGTGGCATTTCTCCCAGGGGCGATGGAAGTAAAGACCGCCTGAGAAATTCAGCTCCATATGCAAGCTTTGAGTGAAACTTGAAGATTTGTTTAAACACTTCTCTTTGTTGCTTTGGCTAAGGGTCCTTTGTTTGCAGTCATACAGTCTAAGTTGAACAAAATCCTTGATGCTGAAATCTGTTGGTATGCTGAACTACGAGACAGTGGAAAGATGAGGAAAAGGCAAGGAGAGGGAGAAGCCCGGAACTCAATGAAAAGATTAACTGACTGGAGAAAAACAACCAACCAATCCACCCAGGAAATTTGTGGTACCTGGTTGTGCAATAATTTGATCCCTAGGAAGAGGGATCTAGAGCACTAGAAAAATTATTTTTTAAAAATGTTGTTTTTTCCCCCTCCCAAAGTGTAAATAATGGAAAGGAACAAGCACAAAGTTCTACTAACAGCACTAGTAAATTCAAGTTGATTAGAAAGACCAAAAATAAGGGGGTACCATTTATGTATACATCTACACAAGATACTTTTCAATTTTTTAAATTTTTCTTTTTTTTTTTTTATTAAGCAGTTGACCATTTGATAGGGAAAGATAACTCCTCTTTAACACTAGCACTTCAGATTCATGGCCTAAAAGACTCTTCGATAACTGCCAGATTGAACTTGCAAGATGAGTAAATGATTGTAAATTACACATGGTAAAGAGGTTGGAATATGTCAACATGATGAGGAAATGCCATATTAATATTCAAATATGTGACAAAAATCTTATGAAGGAATGTTAAGACAACATAGAAAGTCATAAGCATAAGAGCAGAAAAGAGAATTCAGGCAAATCACAAGGGAAAAAGATTGATCTTTTCCCTCTGTCCTAAATTTTTCCCCTAATGATACAATGATACAGCAGCAAGATGATTTCAGCTTTCTGCCTTCTTTCAGGCATAATTTAAAATTTGACAGCCATACGAATAATAGTGACATTTTCAGACATTCATGCCAAAGTTTTGCCATACCGGAGGCTTCATTCATTAAATGTTTATTTTTATCCGAGTTCTATGAGCTGCAGAAAAATTTACAGAAATTGAACCCCATTGACAAACATTTCACCCAAATGCTGTCTGCATTCCTTCAACACAGATGGCCAGTTGAAATGCTTGCGTTAAAAACTAAATCACTGAAACTCTGCCGTACCACATGCAGCAGCAAAAGGGATTGCTCTTCGTAACCTCTCCTTAAGGCACATGAACTAACTAAAGCGAATATCCCCTTTAGAGATCTTAAATCATCTAGTCCAAATTACAGACCAATGGCATTTTGACTCTTAAAACTCTTGATAAATCTCAGCATAATTCAAAATACAAATGATGAAGCAGGTACAAAATAATTCCAGCCTTCAAGTTTTGGGAATTGACTCTTCCCTCACCTCCTTACATGTCACTTGTCCTACATACAAATAGAGAGAACTTCTTCATATGGGACGTACTGTCTTGTAAGCCCAGGAAACGCCTGAGGACATAGTTGTTACCCTAGGTGAGATTTCTGCAGGGACTCGAAATGATTCAAACTGAAACCCAAGATTATTGGTTTGTGGTGGGGTGCTGTGTGGGTGGGTTTTGGTTTGGTTGTTGTGTGTTTAGGTGGTGGGTG
>JAOXNO010000003.1:31500909-31553215 GCA_028565335.1 Limnodromus scolopaceus | reverse complement strand
AAGAAGCCCAGTCCCCATCCAATGCCATGAGGAATTCTTAGAGCTGACTGACCAGCAAGAATTGAGCTTTCAAACTACAGCCAGCAATGTTTAGATAACTATATTTAGCATTTAATGATGTTAATTTTCCAGATGCCTTAAAAAAGACATACCACCCTTTCTAGATGAGGTAACCAAGGTAGAGTTCAGTAGCTAGTATAGGGCTACTAAAAAAAGGTAATTCCACCCAAATGACAAAGTTTTGTGCCCAGGCTGCACTTTCAAATAGCTGTTTTCCATTTCCAGTCCATTCCACTGCTTGTATATTTTTTCCTCTGCATCTTCTTACTCCCCATAGTGAGCATGAATATAAACACACCAAAAAGCTTACTGAGCAAGATCAGATAGTGTTAAAAAAAAAAAAAAAGAAAAAACAAACCAAAGCATGCCAAAGTCTGTTTCATCTAAGCTCAGAATAGGCTTTCATAAAATCCACAAACAGCAAGATAATCAAAATATTATGAGAAAAAGAAAACGTTAGCTTAAAAGCAGAAATATGAGGTTAAGGGTAAAAACAGAGGATAGTAAAATGAAACACATGTAAAACAAAACTAGTAGTAGTCATGTCTTTCAGAGTAACTGAAGTAAGATGGCAACCAACATTTCTACTAACACTGAACACTGTCCTTTCAGGATGTTGTTTAATACTGGCAAAATACAGGGAGCACAGAAGAACTAACGATGTCTGACAGTGAATAGAAAAAACCCACAAATTCAGTGCTTAATGAGAAGACCAGTATAAGTGATATGATTCAGCTTAATTAGCAACACTTTTAAGAAATATTCATGTCTGGACAATTTTTGAGGTTGGAGATGCTTTCCTGAGGGGAACTGGAACACAAAAAACGGGTACACAAGAACATCCTATGTTTTTTGAAACAAAGAAATCTCTTCTTCAGACCCCTGTATCATCTTTCACTGTGCTGAAGAGCCGTTGCCATGAGAGAAATGTGGCCAATTTTTTTTTTCATGTATTTGAAAGCCCAAGTTCAGCAATGATTGATTTTTATTGGTGACTTTAGAGAGACCACACAATATGCAAGTGTGATGACATACAAATTACAGAACAATACTTACTGAAGAATGAAAAGCATGAAGTACCATACACATTAAAAAGCCTCGCTGTGAACAATTACTTAATTAACACTCCACAGCATGTGCATGATGTAATTCTAAAACCGAGCTATCCTTTACCTAGACAAGACTGAGGCCTTCTTTCATGAACTGTCATAACTGCTTTTGTTTTTATTTTCTGTCAGCAGCTGCACAATGACTATTGCAGTTCAAGGCTGAAATTCACATCCTAGCATTTTGCTCCCCCTTCTTCCCCTAGCAGTAGAAGTAGCACTCCTTTCTCTCAGATGTGTTTCAGCACTCCAGAAATATCTGCATTTGATTCCACTGGGAAAAATCTTCTAGTTGGTAAACTATTTTGTGCTTCTTAAGAACGGAAGGTGACAAAGAAATGCAAGATGTAGGGGCTATGAGAGAACACTCCCAGCCCACCTGGATATAGTAATGGGAAAAACTGGTACTGCGACCCCAGACATTGCACACAAACACATTGCGTACCTACAAATATGTGAGAAAAAGAAAGCTAAAATTAATGCATCTCATCACATCCACTGCTGTGACTCTTGTTAACAAATGAAAAACAACCCAGAACCTTATCACTGGTACTGACAAAGCCTGCGTCACTGAAACCTTACCAGCTGATACCTGGGACATTGCACTGCCCCATCCCTTCCCTCATGTACCAAATATATTCATAGGCCTGGAAAAGGACACAGAAGCACTGTACTCATCTTCTCTACTGATACCAAATGCAAAGATGACTCAGCAAGACCTTCACTCAAGTTCATTCATTTGACACTTGAAACTGGAGCCAAAGCCAGCACATTGCTTATATTTGTTTATAAGTTATCACAGATGGACAGATTCATGAAGGAGCTTGCTGAGTCTAGGAGGAAAATATAAAAAGCGTGTCAAGCTAGGAGTACCCAGTGTTCACGGTTCCAGACAAGAATCCCTCAAGCCTAGTGTTGCTTTCTTCCCTCATTTTCACGGCATATCTGTGGTCTTGTCACTGTAAGACAGTCAGATCCTGGGCCTGGGCTTTCCTTCAAAAGAGGCCAAAGAGCAAAGACATCACAACCTAATTATTACCCCTCATAGAGCACTCTCCAGGGGACAGCAGCAATCCTGATTTCACCATAGAGTCTCATGAATTCCAATTCTAAAACTGCTGAAATAAGCAACGTTACCTGCAGGGGGCTGAAACCTGGTGCATCAGCATTGTATCCTCAATTCTGTGCTGCCTGGACAGGAAGAGAATCTCTTCAGTTTTCTGTGGCTTTGTCATGCGAAGCAGATGAGCATGACAAGTTCATGCAACAAGAGATGAATTCAAGCCCTAAGGGCAGAAACCAAATATGAATAGAGATCAGACAGAAACACAGTCTGAGTTGGAGTTACATCACTCACACTTGAGAAGAATCTTTTTTCTGCACCTTCATTGAGTCAGCCAAAACTTGTTTCAAGAAACTGTCCCAGATGGCAAACCCCAGGCACCTACAAACTTTGCAGAATCTGTGTGAAGACTTAGAGCCTTGGTGAAACAGAACATTTCCATATAAACCCACACAGTATGTCTATACTATAGTACATAAACCCAACAACAGTCTAATTTTTAAAACACAGTCAGATCAATGTGGTGTCCCCACTTAAAATCCCTTGAGTCAGCATATCTGAAGTTCAGCTGGGCACTGTAAGCAGTTATATTTTTTCCATTTCTTTAATAGCAAATTTTCTTCTCCTTGTCTATTCCAATTTGTTTCTTAATTCCATCAAACTAAAGTATGTTGCTTTCCACAATTTTCTGTATTATTCTAAAGTACAAGATGAACACGTTTGTAAGAAGCTCATTAAATTAACTACCTTGTGCTTTACAATATTATGCAAGTTAAAATTTACTGCAGCTTTCTCTTAAACCTCTGGGCCTTTCTTGTATCCACATGTGCGCTCGTTTGCTAAGGAACCAGTGTTAATAAAGAGATACCAATTCTTCTCTCCTCTATTGCTCAAAACGTCATAACTTTTATTTATATATATTTTTATACACACACAAAAAGAGCCATACATGTGGCAGTCACTGATTATTCTATAATTGTTATGGGGATTCATGTATCACAGCTCTGGCATACAGATGCTACTATCTCTGTCTCATGTTTTCAGAGCCCTGAGGATTTTAATTTTTTAGGTTGATGCCATAATTTCTCATGTTGTCACTTCCAAACATGTGTATTGGCAAGACTGTCAAGAATTTGCCTTTTGTGCATTTACTTTCTCTCCCTCAGTTAATTCAAAGCTTTTCAAATTACGAGAAAGATAATTTATCCTTTAAGGTGTAAATAAATTCAATGGAGACAATGCATTTAAATTTATTTCTGTTATAGTACAATCAGCTGTTCCTTTCCAATGAAGCTTTAGTTTTATATGGCCCACTGGCATTCAACTAATATCCAGCTTTTTGGTCCAGGACTTAGGAAGAAAAATCAATAGATAATTTTATTAGATAACTTTCTATGCGGTTCCATGCAATAGCAAAATTATGTATTATAAGTGCTGTATCTTAGCACTCTTAGTTTCCTACTCCCCACCATAGATACCACCAAAATGAAAAATACTATGGGTCAATTTCTAAAGAAATACGCATTCCTCCTTCCTTTCAACAGTTAATAAACAGAAATTTATGTGATATTTCCCCAAAACAACTCTTTAGACTAAGAATCACTGTAACATGTAACCAGAATCTAAATATCAGATTTACCAGAGTTGGAAAACATGTTGATAGGATGCTCAGGTAGCAGAAGGAGATGCTAGAGTAAGATCATCAGTTGAGAGAGAGGCAGGCTAGTCCTCAAGAGTAACAGTAATAATTTGATAACAAAACAGCTTTTTAGTTGAGACCAAACTGGTCATGACAACCACAAAACACTCGTAATTTGTTAATAATCTAAATGTCTAATCAAATTGATTATTTAGCAATATTAAAAATGTCATGTGTGATGAGCCTTCACATATAATCAGATCTTCCCATTTTCCTTTCTTTTATTCACAAAGGAGTGGGGTAGAGTTTGCTCAGACATGAAAGCAGTTTCCATGGAATAGGCTTTTCTCAACCTGAGGATGTTTCTTGAAATTTTATTTTTATTTTCGGTGACCATGAGGAAAAATGCCATCTGTAGAGACCAGTTACCACTTACTGGTGACTTTAGTAGTCACCAGTTTTCTCTGTTAAAAGGAAAATCTGCAGAGTTACTGTGGATCATTTCTGACCATTTAATAACCAACCACTGTAGGCTTGTATACATACACAAGGCAGATTCTACCGCAGATGGCTATGTTTGTAACAAACAGCTGCTGGTATTTACAAAGAAACTTCCAATCCATCATACCCCCGTGGTGACAATGGTTTGCTGTTTTTTTGCTTTTTAGAAGAAATGACAGTGAATACCTTGCAAGTTCCTTTAGATTAAATGCATTAAATTCAATGGGAATGATTCCATTCACACATCGTCCCAGCCCAACATTGAAATGTCATTTCTAGAACACCACTAAAGGCCTGATTTTTCAAGCCTTGGAAAATGTGTTTCATACTATCATTACCTGAAGAAAGACTTCAGGTTGACTGTATTACCATTAATAACCTATACAGCCTAAGCTAAACAGGATGTAGCAAGAGCTAAAACGGCTAGAGCTCCCCCAAATTATAGCAAGTGTGCATTTTGATCAAAAGATGTTGAACACATTGCTTAAAACCAAAAATTATTTCTTCAAGCAACAACAAAAAACCCCATCCTTAAGGCCTCCATCTCATGCCAGCTGTGACATATATAGGAGCATGCTGAGGACTGCATTAAGGTAAAGTAGCAGCAGCTGATCCCGTTACAGAAGGGAACAGGGTGCAGGCTGGGCAGTTTGCTACGATCAACATCTGCCTGAATCTCTTTTTGATTAAAAATCCCCATAGTCTAAGCTAACCCCAACATGTCTTTAAAGGGAAGTTTTAACTTACTTCTTAAAGTTACAGCTGTTGATGTGTAAATCTCTCCTTTCTTGATGACATTACACATATCTAGGAGAAGGATTTCCATGCTCTCAGTGTAGAGGAAAGAACTGATGTTTCCAATTAAGACTTTTAAATCTTATGTCTCCAGAAAAGTTCAAATCTCTGCCACTAATATCTTTTTCTTTACGTACTCTGAAAGCATGAACAGTCTGACCTTCAATCTTCTTTGCTTTCTGCACTTATCTCCTTTTTCTCCTTGTGATTCTGTTTATAGTCCCTTCCAGAATAGTTCATGTCCTCAATTTCCCCCACAGATTTGATGCCCATAACCTTTTAGTGTTAACATTTGAGCTGCATAGGATGCAACCTTGATTCCCCGGGGAAAAAAAAAAACAAACAGAACAAGAGGATCAAGAATAGCATTCCTCAATTTGTTTCAAGGTAAACATTTACTGTTTTGTTTGTTTTTAAAGAGTGGGTCATAATTTCTCTGAGAAGGAGAATCTATCAATTAATTTCATATTACTGAACTACAATCAGTCTTTCATTATAGGAACAAATATAACCACCACAAAAGCATAAGAGGCACTTAGGGAGCAAACAGGTAAGGGGAGGGAAATCACTATAGAAGATGATTTAAATTACATCTTTGAAACACACAAATGTGCCGTGGGACACATGTTTTGCACTTGTTTTTCTAATGGAGGACTAAGTTCTCAGGCACTAAGCAACAGCTTATTGTGTTGCCTAAATTCAGCAGCTACACGATTCCCACCATTCACTTATTTTAATGACTGTTAAAAATGAGTGATTTAAACTAGCTAGTTTTGATATTTCATTAAGTAAGGAAGACAACCAAATATTTCAGATTCTATATTCCTACCCACCAAGCAGATCATCCGAGTACATATGGCACATATAGCCATCTAGCCTACAGCTGTAGGGTACTTTACAAGTTGTAGAAATATTTTTATTATAGGAAAGGCAATGGGAGTGTCACATCCTACCAAATCAATTCTAATGGTGTTTACATTAGCAAAAATTAATCATTAAGTGTTAATACCTAAACAACATATGTTATAAATCAGGTATGACTGGATATTAATTTTCACATTCTGAATGCAATGTCTCTTGTAATTAAAGGATCCGAAGTATGCCATAACTTCAATGTATTTTTAACATTACAAGTCATCTATCCGACTGTATGATACACTGAAGTTATGCTTGAGATACCAATAAGTATGCAGTATAATACTCAATAACACAATTAATATTGAAGCCAAAATTTCTTGGTCGCTGGAGGAGTCAGTAAATACAGCTGCAAAGTGAATCAAAAGGTGCTGTAGCAAAAGTGACACCTTAAAAGCATATTTTGAAAGCACTAAGTATTGCTACAAATGATTACTGGAGAAAATAAAACACAGTTTGCAAGGGTCTAGTTCTTCTCTTCAAAGGGAAGATGATGAAAGAGAAGAGTTTAGGGTGTCTGTGCATGCTTTTAGAATCACTCTAAGAAGTGAAATAATGATGTGTCCTAAGAGGTAAGCCAGCAGATGAACCATAACTATCATGACCAATGTACTGCTAGCTAAAGCACCTTATTATTCCACCTATCCTCTCTTTCACAACAGAACAATGTGGCAAACACTTCTCAGAAAAAATGCCCAAACACAAACCTTTCTGTTGTGTCTCAAAACACTCAGGAATTTAAGCACAGGATGTCATGACCCGTTCACTTTCAGTCTCCAGTTTAAATCCTCCACTTACATGGCATTAAAGCACTTAACATATAGAATCTATACATACACATCTCCCTATCTTTAGGGTACCTAACCATAATCTAAAATATAATCATTGTTCATGCAGAACTCAAGGTGCCCTGCCAGTGGGAAGCATAAATTGTCATTCAAATATCAAGTGTATGTGCACTGCATTTTTGTTTCATTTTGGATTTAACAATACTTGAAATATTTTTCCAGCTTTCCCTAAAGTAGTAGCTCCTACAGCAATTATGAACAGTAAAAATACTTCTTTCTAAACCTTCATAAGCATTGACAAGATGCCAATTATACTGAAGTCCTCATTCAGCTAAATGGAAAAAAAAAGTGTAAAACACATATTTTGGTCACACATATTTACAGTATATAATCATAGCTCTTGATTTCCGGGCCAACAGAAAAGTCAAATTCACAAAAGATTCAGCCAGTTACTTGGAATACTGGAGGCATGGTAGCTATGGCTACTTTACCAAGATCCCAACTCTGATTAATCAAAAGGCTACTCCCAAGCCCTGGTGTTTATGCTCACCCACTGTCACCCCAAAAAGACTTAAAAAAAAAATAAAAAAAAAAAATCATCAGGTCTGATGGATCCTGGGTATGGATGAGCTTAGGTTACACAAAGGCTTAATCTGCATTTTCACTTGCCAGAATTCCAGATGAGTATCATTCATTCCAGCATGTCCGGAAATTTTCAAGAACAGGAAAAAGTCTGCAAAAGAGAATTGGGTGGCTGCTGAACTATAAGCGTAGATGACGGACAGCAAAAAGAAAGATAGAAAGAAAGACATTCCCAAAAGCCTAAATCTTGTCTTCACTTAGACTATCAACTGTGGCTGTCTCTGCCTGAGGCACTGAACTACTGAAAAAAAATAGTATTCACAGCAAAGACCTTGGGATAAGATCATTTGAGTATTTTTGAGCTGAAGAACTGGACTTCAGGTCCACATTACTTTCAAGTCTGTGTTCAGCTTGTCATCTAATTCAGTATTCAAAAGGATAGTATCACCTCTTATTTGCATTCAGTAAGGATGGCTTTTCAAGTTTAGTATCCAAATTCACTACTCAGGTTAAAGCCATGGCAAATAATCCCAAAGTAAATAACAGACGTTAAGTTACATCTTCACCACAGTTGACAGGGTGCTTTCAGGTTGGTGGTGTGTTCATTCATTGTTTATTCTTTTATGAAAAAAATCGTATGGGTTTCAATGAATCTACTTCAAATTTGTAGTAGAGAAAAGCTTTTATTATTCCCTTTCAATTAAAAACAAAACCAGCAGGATTGTGAGGTAAGAGAAAAGCTGGGGAATTCCTACAGAGCAAGAAGCAAGTTCACAAATGTAGCCTTGTTCATTGTTCCCTCCCTGTAGGTATATGATGTTGGTGGTGTTTGTAATTATACATCTATCGGCAGCAGCACAAAACATTTAATTATATTTCTGACACATTTATTTCCATACTCTCTGCTTCCCTCAAGTGCTAGACATAACCACCTTGCTGGACTCCAACCTGCGGTAAATCACTTGCTCAACATGGTTTATCACTTCATTTATATTAGCCAGGAAACCCACAGTAAAGCTGGAAGTACCAAGCCATCCCCCCCAGCAGCTACTTTATGTCCCTCTGCACACACTCGGGCATGCACCTGGATGACATTAAAGCATCAAACATCCTGCTGCAAACACAGCACTACCCTGAGCTTCTATTGTGCTCACTTTCTTCCCTGAATTAAAATAAGGGAAGTCACTTCCTCAAAGTTTCCATTGAAGATAAAATCTTCACTTTTTTGTAACTAAAATGTAAATGTTTATCAGATACTTAAAGGAGAATGTACGTAAGGGGGAAAATACACAGCAGATATTTCAAATACTTAAAACTCTAGGGAAAAAACCCACTACTTTTGCATAATGTTTAGATGATTAGTGACCTAAAAGAGACAGAAGGTGACTGTTGTTTTGGGATCCATATAAACAATGTCTACTGTGTAAACGATAATTATAAATATTTTTCCTACTGCAGTCAAAACTGAATATTACTTAGTGACAGCTTTAATAATTCTGAATTTTATAAGAGCCAATAGTAACCATAATTATGTTCAGTATGTCAGGGGCTTAAAAAAAGAAAATCGTATTGAAAACATCAAGCTATGCCCAATGCTTATACCATCATTCCGTTCCTATCATCATAGTATATGACCATATTTGTATAGAAGAACAGATGAGTCACTGAGCAAGCGTTCTCAGAAATTTAAGTCTGACATGGGGCATCACTTTACATCACACTGATTTTATAGACCTCATATTGGCCAGCAAGATCAAGCCCAAGACATGTTAAGTGGAAAAATATATGTATCTTGTATTCAAAAGAAGTAATTGTAGGAGATAAAATGTGATTCATACTGTGCAATATTACTTAATTAGCTACTTCAGAAGGGAATTCTTCACGGTAAGAAACAGCTACTTAACAAGAATGGAAAACTTCTGGTCCCTAAGCAGAAAGGCAAACAGCTCCTAAATTTCACAGACACATCAAAACACTACCACAATAAATTTTACTTTTGAACCCTGCTTCATTTCAGCATTGTAATTCTGTTGCACTTGACACTCATAGAATGTGTCATACAGCTTTCTCAAACACCAAAATATAGGGGAATTAAGTCTCATCTGCAACATCCTTAAAATATATTCTTTACTAAGAGGGGATTAGATATTGCTTTAGCATTTACAAAATGTACAGGAAAATATCAACATGTTTTTTTAACTAAACAGAAAGCTCTATGCAGTAGATACAGCAATTGACACTATCAATTTTTCTCTAGTTTGCAGCAAGGCAATAATAGCTTAGTCCATAACAATCTGACATTCAGCTGTTCCAAAAGCTAATAAAGTACCTTTTTTACAAACTTACTGTACCATCTTTTTTATACATAGTTATTTATACAAATGTGATTGTGCCTAGAATCACAGGAGAACAGAATGAAAACTTAGGTGTCCTAAGATCCACAAAGGCTTCTTTCACCAGTACTAAACCAGCCTCCTGCAGTGTGTGATACGAGAGCCCAGAGAGTGCCTTAAATGAAGGGGGAAGACCAAAGAGCACAACGCAGTCTGTGTGAATTACCATACCCAGGTGGATGGTGTATTGTACCTACATCTGTCTCAATAGTGCCACGTTAAACTCTGTATGGAAATTGATGACTTGTCTCAAACTAAATAGATGTGGACATTTTCTACGACATCTTTCTGTTTTTAAATATGCAGCGTGATCATTTTCTAGAAAATAAATCTTGCAAACCAGTAAGTGTTATATTTGCTAGAATTCTTGATAGCCATCTGGCTTCAAAACAGTTGGATTGGTACTGAGAATTGATTGCCAAACTATTGTCTGTAATCATCATTTAGGGAACATTTGCTTATACATTTCCAGTCTCGTTTTCAGTTCATCCTATACAGCCAGAGGTTACATTTAGCACATATGGGAGAGGAGGGAAGACATGAGCTGCAGGAAAAACCCACACACACTGTATGAATTTGACAGCACTGTAACAATGCATTCAAATGAACTACTGCACTGCTACAATTCAAACAGGGCCCACAAAAACACATACCTGCATTCATACTTGATAAGTTATCTGCAGCATTTCTAAATCAGTGTGCTTAGTGTTGTTTACGAGCCAAACCAGGTGCAACAAGACAATAAACTTATATAAATCTGCATACTTTAATAAGGCAATTAATTTATAAAGTAGTTTATACAACAAGGGAAGTAAAGATATATCGATGCAAAGGGGAATTTAAATGTTTAGGAATAATTCAAAGTCTAGTTTTCTATTGCATGCAGTAAGAATTTTCAAAGGTGTTCTTTTACAACAAACATGCAGATTAGGTTTCAAACCAACGTATGTAAGCATTAAGTTGGTAGTTCAAGAAACTTAAGTTTTCTTACCACAGTGACAGAGCTTTGAGGAAGGAGGAACTGATCATGCTCTAGAGTCAGTCATCACAGTATCCTTTTAGAGCTCTTTATAACTCTACGCATAGAGCACTTTTGGGATTTTTGGGTTTTTTCCTCCCTTTTTATCACTAAAATCTTTTTCACTCTGCTCTTGTATGCAAGTATCACTGTAGCTACAGGACAGAACCGGCCTATTTGAACTCCCCTGTTTTCAAGGCAATGATTTTGTAAACACCCTACGCTGCATAAGCCAACACTGAAGCAAAAAGCAGCATTTAACTTTGATCACAGCCTTTTTCCAGTTACCCCCTCCCCAAACTGTTCAATCTTGCCCTGGAACCTTGCATCTGAAGAGGCATTTGTGAGACACGCGAGTAAGATTGGGAAACCAAATTAAAACATGTCTATCAAAAATATGTATTTAGTTGTAACCTGGCTCCCTCAGTAAATGCCTCTGCTGGCACAAAGGATGGGGCAAAACGAGCACAGAAGCAAATAGCAGAAGTGCCACCTTCAGTACCTTAAAGCATTAGTGAAACTAATAGCGTTAGTAATTTGAGAGAAACAGTACATACGCTCATTTGTTCAATTATGATGGCTGTGTTATGGGAATAAATGGAACAGAGTACTCATTTTGGATCACTGCTCAGAATTTAGTTCTTCCTCTGGTATTCAGACTGAAATAGTAGCAGAGTCTGCATTGACATAAACAGACAAAATAAGGAGGGCTGAGCAATGTGACTTAAATAAAATATAAGATGCTTAAGACCTGTAAGGAAACCTCAATCATTGAATCCTTTAGATCAAAAAAATGCTAGGAAAAGGGAAAAAAAATAAATCTACTGAGTCCTGATCTATTATATTCTTCAGAGTGTCATTACATTTCCTTCGGTAAATACTAAAGATGCTTCAAGAACCATTTCAGGGGCATTTTAGTGCTTCTTGGCACCCTGCTACCAGAGCTGAAACAAACTGAAGTGATAGCATATTTTAAATATTACATGATTCTTCCCTGACCCCTTGCCCTTCTAACCAAAAACCATTGCCAAACTAGGCTACATCTAGAACATACTGGGGGAACATGGCAGGGCATGAGATAAAAATAGATAAAAAGAAGGAAAAAAAATAAAAATCAAGATACTTCTTGGAAAATGTCAAAACTTCTGAAGAATTTCCCATTTTGGAAGTTTCTCAATACTGCTGTCCTCAGAAGCCCACTGCATTAAGTACTAAGATTTGTTACACTGGGGAACATTCATCTGTTAGATGGGGAGACTGCCACACAGCTGTATCACAGCAGGGTCATAAGATTTTATTAATACCTGTCAGAGGTTCTGAGCTTCTCAAATCAAAGACTTCATGTAAGTACTAAGTCTCTTACAGACGGAAAGTCACCTGTTTTTTCTTGACTTCACTACCAGAAGTCATGACCTTTTGTAGCATTTCAAAGCAGTGCCTAAGACAGAGCCACATCTTTTCCGGCAAAGTTCAGTCCCTGCTGTGCAGTTAAAGGTCTTCTCCTGCAATTACAAATTTCTTTTTGCAATTTAAATAGCTTTGCATTTAAGTTTTCTTTCCACTTTTTCATTCACCTACAGCATATGCCCAGTAATAGAATGAGAACAGAGGAGTATGTGCTGAACACGTTTAGGTTGCAGACCAGGAAGTTTACTTTGCCACTATATTCCGCCTGCTTTAAGAGACAGATAGTTATGCACGTACTAGATGCACAGCCAAAGAACAGAAAGGCATGAGGAGTTACAGAAGGGCAGGAAAAGCATTACAGTTATACGTGTAGAAAGATCTACAACATTATTAGATTCCAGTCGCCTTCCTACCCCACCACGCTTTCAGGAGAGCTTCTAAACACTTGAAAGTATGACTTTGCCTAAAGTATTAATGGCAGAATGGCTCTTTCTTCCACCATATGTTAGAATCAAAGCAGTGAGCTGGATGGGGAGTTTCAGAAAATGACTGCCATTTTCAATACAAACACTGAATTAGTGTTGAGAATTGAATTGTGTATTCAATTATTTTATAATATATACACATTATTTTTATGTAATTATATTTAACATGCACATAATCGGAACTTTATAAAACTCCCTGCACACAAGATATACCAGGTATAGGTAGTTCCCTATCACCATGTGTGTCACCTCTAGAGTTCACAGAAAAATAAATTAATTCTATCACTTTATTCCCTATCATTTTCTCTCTCCTACGACCCCAAGGATATATGGGTATATTTTTCATGGCAGAAGTTTTGTCAGATGCTTCAGCATTATCAGCAGCAGTGCTGAGGGTACCTTTATCCTGCAGTATAGTACCAGTAGGTAAATCTTGTACGATCTACAAGGGGCATAACTGAAGAGAGATGGGGGAAGGAGAAAAGTTGGAGCTTGTAGCTGAAAGCATTTATGCACTCATAAGGAAAATAAGCACTGCTAGGCAGAGAAGCAGTATTGGTGTGGTCACTAGGGGCTCTTAAATACCAGTCTGGAAGCACACAGGCTTATGACTGTACTCATGACCTATGAGAGAGAGTAGCACTCCAAGCAAGACTTGAACACAGGGCTCTGAATTGTCCTGAAAATAGTTAATTAAAAAAAAAAAAAAAAAAACAAACCCAAAACAAACCCCCACAACATCCCAAAACACCTATCTCAAGCTTCCCAAAGCACTCAGCTTCAGTTTTGCAAGACCACTTCCACAACCTTCCCCCCAACCACTTCATCTTTTCAACATGGACGTCCTGTCTTTATCCTCCTTATTGCCTTTGCCACCCAAAGACCAGATCCCCCAACCTTGGACAATCCATGAGGCCAGGTCAAGTCTCCATTTCCTCAGCCTCCCAATTCCCTGTTCTTATTTCATAATTTTACTTGGAAAAATCAGATCCCAGGACTGTTTCTGGGTGTTGCAGACCATTCAGTCAGCTAATCCATTCTCTCACAATGTCCCTGTGCACAGCACAGATCAGCAGAAATAGTGATGAAGGCTTGATAAATTACTATCTATCAAAATCATTAGTGCTATGTTTATTACATTATGTTGTTGCAGAAAACAATTTGTTTACAGTTTGCTTTAAAATAATACATATGGTTATTGCTAGTGTTCAAGCATTATTTTATAAGCTTCCTAGTTAGGAAAGATTTTACATTAGATTAGAATCAGATTTAAGCACCCTATAAAAGAACCTGTCCTCCACAGGGAATTACCAAATCACAGACAAGAATTTTAATGCAGAGAATAAAGAAATTACCCTCTTACCATATAAATTGGATTAGATAATCACAAATTTATCATGCAGTCAGAGATGTACCTTGGAATTTTAAAAGACTGAAATTCTTCAAAGTCCACAGAAGAACAAGAGAGAACAGAAAGATACATCATTAGTTTCTTTGTGTAATCCTCACTTGACATCTCTATATTGGTTTTCCCGTCAGCACTATTGGACCATTGTCCTAGATATTTTACCAATCCAGCCCCTGGGTTCAATTCCAGTCTCATCTAAATCCACCAGTTATACGTATTACTTTTGCCTTAATGACTACATGTGGTCATACAGATGATTCCATCCTCAGTGATAAATCAGCAATGGATACAATGATCTTTGATAAAATTCCATGTAAATACAAAAGTCTACCCAATGTACAGAAAGCTGTTTATTTTTTAAATTTGATTTTTCCCTTGACTACACAACAGCACTTTTTTCTCAGAAGTTTTCTACTGTCTTCACTAATTAAAAAATCCAACCAAACAAAGAAACCCTACCCACTGAAAAACACACAAAGACACTCTACCAATTAAATTTATCTCACTGAGGAATTTTGCTGAGTATTGTCTTTGGCAAAGCTGCAAGTGAAAGTGCCCAGGTAGAACTCGAGTCCTGCTGACAAATTATCCACACCACCTTGCAACGCTGTTATGCAGCGCCCCACCTCTGCCAGTGTTTCGTTTGGTTCTCAACCTGAACTCTTCCTCTTCTCATTCAAAATATCACATAGCAGAGGACCTCCATCTGCATCATTTGAGCACCATTTTGACTGTATATGAAGAAATTAATGTCTGATACTATGCCCTAGAAGTACAGTGAAAGAAAATGGGGTTAATATGCAATGATTTCCAGAAGAACTGAAGTAAAATGTTTATTTAGTTTTACATTAAGATCTTTGTTATGTTAATTCTGTTCATAAAGTGTTTCTTAATTACTTTAATGTATATTTCACTTCAATAATTTTTATTTTTTTTTTAACTAAAAGAAAATACATCTCAGCTATGACAGAACTTCTAGGGCACAGGGTGCTTTACCCTTCTCTTGCTGTCCATCACACCCAACCTGTGAAGTGCTCCTCAGAGGCTCAATGTGTGTCATCGCAAAATGGTATACACAGTAAAGAACTTGAATAAGTGCATTTATCATTAAAGTTAATGACTTTCAATTTAGTGGGAGTTAGATCAGACTATAACTGAAAAGCAGAGGAATCAAAGTTCATGAAATACAGACTGAACTAACCAACACACAGCCACAGAGTCAAGCACTAGAGAACTCTAACTCCCACAAAATCTTCTTTGCTGCAAAGTTGCTATTATTTATGCATTCAAGTCATCTAGAAGGCTGAAGATTATAAATTATTCCACCTCACATTGGCAGTAAATTTACACTTACTCTGGCTTCAGATCCGATTGTTTCAGGTGGCAGAATAGGAAAAACTTTGATGTTTGACTAAATCTTAAAACTTCGCCATCTGTTCACAAGCAATTTGCCAGCAGAAAGATGCCAAAATTCGTTTAATAGTTGTCAGGAGTTGCTCACTCTATTATTGATTGTGCATGACCGTCAGACAAAAGCTGCTCATGACCTGCCTGGATTACAACTGACAAATAACCAGACTCACACGTATAATTTACAGGGGAATTCAAGTGGATAAAATAAATACACAGCAGCAACAGTGCCAGCCCTCACACATATTCAAATAAATAAGCAAAAGTTTTATTCTTGCAGTGGAATGAACTGAGAATTTACCTTTTCAAAAAATAAGAAAATACTCACACTAGTAATATTACTGACTTCAGATGAATTGCTTCTATGAATAAGGAGCCAGGGCTATGAATAAAACCTGAAAAATCTGAACCACTGAGCAAAGTCTACTTGCCAAGTGCCTCCACTGAGCTGAATATGACTACCCAGCTTGGCTTCATTTTTGTGATATACGATTTCCTTTCATTCACAAATTCAAGAGTCTCATTCATGCTGGTTCTGCCAGGTCTGTCCAACGAAAAAAAAAAAAGAATAGCTAACAGCACACCAAACAACTCAGTGTAGTATATGCAAAGGTATCTTAAAAAAACAAACAAACCAACCAACCTACAAAAAAAAAAACCCAAGGGGAATGCAGCCCATTTGTTGAAAGTTTTCCTCGTATTAAATATTCAAAATGTCAAGATGGAAAATAAAAACATTTCCCAATCTAAAAATGTTTCAATTAAAATGGCTTGTGCACTTTTTTGTGAAGGAATTAGAATCCTAAGAAACCACCCAAATACAAGAAAGGGATTCGGCTGTTTCTAAGACCATCAAAACAGATATTCCATTTTTAGTTTTTGCCAGCTGGCTTATACACTACGTAATCTTCTGAGCTGTTAGAGCATTTCTAATGATTCAACATTCTTAAAATCAAATTACACTAATTATAATAGGGACTTAAATTATAATTTAGCTGTAGAACAAAATGTTACCGAAAACTGGATACAGAAAGACACTTTAGATTTCTAGACTTGAGAAGACAATCTCACTCATTTTAACTGAAGTTCTGGTCAGCAAGCAACATGAAAAACAGCTGCAGCGTTTAAAATCTTAACCTTTCTCTATTCATAAGGTTTCCTTATGAAAATCGTATTCATAATACGTTTACTCGTTGAAGAAACCTGACACACACTCCCCATACCCCCTTGGAAAAAAAAATTACTTCCTTCTTCAGAAATTGAAAAAGAAAGCTTGCAAAATAATGAATACTGGTGGTAATTGCCTCCAAATTTCTAGCCAGTTGACTTAGTTCAAAGTTGTCTGGACATCCTTAATCACAATGAATACTTTCCAAAGGAAGGGGTGAATTAAAATCAACATTTTTTCATTTAGATGAGGACTCCTCCTTTCTTAACATTCTAGTCAGTTTTACAACTGTGGATAAAAATATAGGCAGGGCAGATAACAACACCCAAACAAAACTAACTTCTAAGATATTCGTTATTTTACTTGCAAGTGATAGCAATACTAGTATTCTTCCACACTGGTGGAGAGTGAGAAAACACAAGCTTTAAGCTCCTTAACAAAAAAGCTTCTTAAGAACTGTAAGTTTTACTCAACGCTGACAGTCTTCCCAATAACAGGAGATAAAGAGAGCATTGTACACATCTTTGAAAGAAGCACTGCTAAGCAGTACCTCTCAAGCCCTTCTGGCCCTGCACTGATTAATTGAAAACAAGTCCAAGTCAAATATTTGTCAAATCACTCTTTGGCTGCTTACAGGCTCTGCTAACTATTCTGAACATGGTAATTCACTCAGTCTTCTGCTTAGCCTATATGCATACACCAACAGATAATTATCTTTACGCTTCCTGTACATACAAAATCTACCTGCACTGTAGATTAATATAAAGGTAAAATAGACTTCCAGCCTAATAAAGACTACACTAACAACAACAATCTATTTCAAAAAGCACATTTTGTACATACAGATTTCAGAAAAAGAAAAATCTTGATGGAATACTTCTTTTGGCATTATTTTAAAGCCTTCCTCACAGTTCTGTCTACACGTGGTGACCTCTGCATGGTTTCAAGTGTTTTAGGTATCAAAAGCATTACAGAGCCGCTCAAAGTAGTTCATTAATTTTTATATCTATATTATTTTTATTATTGGAATATTGAAATGGCTGCAGAGAAAGTGAACTCTTCCCATTCCAGCTCCAGTTGATTTACAGACAGAACTCTTTTCATACAGCAGTAGTAGGAATTACAGAAAACAAGAAAAAAATCATCCAAAAGAACAGCTATATCACAGGCTTTTGATTAGGCTGGCCATCTATTTTACCTTGAAATCCAAGTTCTGGGATGCAGAGATGAGGCAGGTGTAGACTGAAAGAAAATCATAAATGACAAAGCTTAATATAATGTTACTTCTTTACCAAGCACAACTGCTTGTTCTTATCAATTGCTTAAGGTCCCAGAACACATATTTAAGGCTTGTTCCTAGTTTTAAGTGCCCTTTAAATCACTGAAGACACTCTTTAGGACTAGAACCTCACAAGCAGTTCTTCCTTCATCAATCAGATCTTATTGTATTTGACAGCTATTGAATAGCACATATTGTAGTTCACCAAGACCGAAGAAAATAAATAAAATGTGCTGAGGTCAACATGATGATAACAAGAAAGGCTATAGCACAGAGACACAAGCAAACCCATCAGGACAAAATAATCTATTATTTTGTGGTGGATTCAAGAAGAAAATAAAAATGAAAAAATAAAAATAAAAAAAAGAAGTAACCCTGGGAAAGTCTGGAAAGCCCCAAATTTTACCCCTTTGACATTCCTCATTAAATGCTGTCACTGCCACATTGACAGATGATGTATTGGATGGTAAATCACGTTGGAAATGGACGATAAAAACAACTTGTTTGTGCAGTTATGGAAACCGTGTCTGCTGGAAGTGTGTCATTTCACTTCAAGGCATATAGCCAAAATGCAATTAGTAAATTTAAAGTTATATTGTAGCTGTTTATAAAGAAAAAGAGCTGCACATTCAGAGCATGAACAGTTTGCAGGAAGTATGTGGTGAGCACATTTCTTCTTCCCTAACTTCAGAAAAATTCTGGTTTGATTTTTTAGCGGAAGGTGTTACTAGGCGGTGGATCATTGTGGGGGCTTTGTGGTTTTGGTTTGGGTTTTTTTTGGGGGTGGTGGTTTTTTATCTTTGACGGTTACATTCAAGATTTAGAAATCAACTGTCAGGAAGATGTGTCTTGCTCCAAATTCAGCACTGAAGGTGGAAATCACTGTACATGTGTGTATATAGACATACAAGAAGGTATTTTTATATATATGTATGCAATTTTACTACAGAACCATTTAATATGCCATTTGGCAAGTACCAGGAAGACAAGAAAAAAGCCACTGCTGTTCCTATATGCATCTATGGCACTGGTCCATGCTCACAAAAGTACTCATTGCCATCCTTTTTTCCCCTTTTTTAAATCTTTTTCCTCCACAGGCAGCTATTTACATACAGCTTTCAATTTGCTGGAAAAATCTTAAAACAAACACATGCACAGCCTGCAAATTGAGAACATCCTCAGTGAAATGGAACAAGAATATGGTCTGGATGTATAGCCTGTTTTTAAAGTAAATGACAAGGTCAGAATCGTTTACCAAAGTGGTCTGTTTAATCATCCTCTCAAAGCACTTAACATTTTGTTTAACTTACAGAAGGGAAAAAAAAACCCCACACAACCAACCCAGGCAAAGAAAAAAAAAAAAGTGTTGTATATTGGCTTAGAAGAGACTGACTCTGAACAGGACTGTTTGATACTCTCTAAATAGGAAATCTGACTTCAATTCATACAGCTGAAGACAGAAACCAAAGGATTAAAAATTATATCCATAAGAGTGAATGAAAAAACATAACAGAATATTTCACTAGCATTTGGGAATATCTGTAGTCCCTTTTGCCTATTAAGTGCATCAGTAGGATATACGATTCTGGTGCGTCAGCCACCATGACTTAGATGATGCCAATTCCTGAGAATCACCTGTGCCTCATAAAACATCATTTTGCTATTTTAGGTATAAATAATCCAGAATTATATAGTAACAGCCTGATTCAAAGGATTATTAATCAGTTGCACAGTGGCATAAAGCTTAGCAGAATGATCGATTACAGACAATGAATTCTTCCAATGCTTCCAGATTCTCAAAGTTTCACAGTTTCCAGATGGTTCATCAAGAACACAGACATGACAAATCTACTCAGGCTTGAAGAGAGACTAGAAAAAAAAGCAGGGCAGTGCAAGCAGAATTTGATAAAGCAAACCTAGATCTTTTAACAGTCGCTGATATTATTACTCCAATGTTTTAGAATTTCAAGTCAAAAACAGAAATCTCCAATCACATCTTATAACACAAAGTTAACAAAGTCCGTTTTGCAAACTGCTACCATTTTGTCAATAGTTGCTCCTCAAGCAAAGATGAAAATTTCTTTGGATGGCACTGTCTATTTATTTCCATCAACTATACGTTTGCCCATGTGAGAACAGAACCTGCTGTGAGGACATCGATGGCTACAGTGTGAAAATACAACTTTCCTGTAACTGGTGGGTGACTTTGATTCACTCCATGTTATTGCTCCCCACAGCCAGAAAAATATAAACAGGCGTGTACCTCAAGGAAAGGCATTATGTCTGAAGTTGCAGCTGATGCTAATGTTTTTCTAGTATCACAGAAACCGCCCAAACATACACAGGGGCAATCCTGCAAAGGTACTGCAAACCTTCACTGGTACACAGACAATCAAGAGCTCTAACCATTTGCACGACTGGGCTGAGAAGAGACAGACTGAAGGCATCGGTGGGCAGGTGTCTGCCAACGGCACTTTCCTTTTTACAGAAGAGTTACAAGCCTGTGAGAAATGGGCTCTGTAATGAAAACGTCAGCACAGCCTAGACTACTGCAGCCCTCAGATGTGCTACTTTAATGCAGGAAATTACAATGTGCAAGAAAATGATACACTGGGGAACCAGTAAAGATGATTAGTGAAGCTTGGCATGAAGAGTAAGGCAGTCACCCTTTCAGAGGAACCTACTCATTGGCAGATTTATTGCGACATTGTATCAGTATTCAGGTGGCATTAATTATAGCCTTATCAGCCACAGTATATTGTAGTCATACCATGTTTCACCATGGTGACATCCTGACCAGGATCTGTCAATGATGCTGTGATGTCTGTCATACACTACCTGTAATACCTGTACAATTCAGACCTTTTCACAGAATACCTAAATTGCCTGATTTTGTAATTAGCAAGTCAAAGCCTTCACCCAGTATTTTCTTGATTTGTACAGGATAAACTTTTATTATAAGAGTGATTTTGACTGCAAAGTCATCATTAAAAGATTTCAGTTAATCGCTACTTACTGGACAGGAAAAGCTGTCAGTCTTCATCCATTTTATTTTACAGATGAATGACATAGCAATGAATCTGGCTGCTTGTTACAATGATACAGACAAATAAAATGCAGACTGCACTTTAAAAAACACAAGTTGTTGGCAAATAGCAATTCACTATTGAAAAGTATTGTTTATTTTAGTTACACAACATGACACAGAATATACTTAATGTTTTAGTGATCTGCATTTTGATAAATATTTATCCTGAACACAAACTCATGGGCCCAGCACACCTTTTCTTTGTTGTCTCTGGAAACTGTGACCAGTGATACTGAACAAGAGCCTTCTCAAAACAAAACATTTATCTTTAGAAACCGTAGCAAGACAAAGAGGGGAAAAAAGGATTTTTAAACAACAGGTATCCCACCATATATCTCATTTTCTCTCAAGCTATCTTAAATATGGCCTGCTTTTAATTTACAGGAATAGAACAGACTCAATTACCTAATCATGCATGGGAAGCTCAGCTTGTTGTTGGAGTACATATTTCACCGCAGAGATAATTTAGCTAATTGGCATCTGGATTTGCCTACTCCAAGATTGAGCAGCCTTATACCAACGAATGAATAAATGTACGCTCATTGCTAGGGGTATGGGGACCCTCTCAGTGTCATTGCTCTGACCCACTCAGGATGGGTGCCTGGGAACAAAGTGGAACACATCCATCCTGACTGTGAGCTGCCAGGGAGCAATTCAGACAGAGATACGATAATTAGCATAATTCTTCTCTCATAAATACCTAAGTATATACAGTCATTCTTTATAAATGTATGCACAGATACCTATATTTACATGTTAATATACGATGGAATGATGTTACCAAGAAATCCTAAGAACACAAGGAGAACTTGAAGTTGTCTTCAGGGATGAATTGTCTGATTATTTCTCATCACACTGCAGTGGGCTAAGAGAGCAGCTCCTTGGGATTAACACTCAAGGGTGAAATTCTTAGCCCGCAGACAACCACGAAATCTTTGCTACTGGCTTCAGTAAAGACATGACTTCACATTAGGCAAAGTAGGATGTTCCTATATAAAATTTCCTTAGCCCATTTTATGATTGTTTATCTAGTTGCTTATATCTTTTCTCAGTGATTTGCTGCCATCACTCCCTACCATTTGGATTATTCAGCTGTGTCAAGGAACCCACACATTTCTATTTCACATATATTGAGATACATCGTGCTTAAAAACAAAAAAGATAGAGGGAAAATTCAAAACAATAAAATCAGAAATTGAAAGGCTTCAGTAAGTAAGAAGCACCAGAAAGCATCCAACCCATCCAGAACAAGATTGCCCAAAAGATTATTCCGTTCTTCTAAAGGGTAAAACCAGCAGAACAATGCACTAGTTATTCATGTGTGCAGAATTACGTTATTCTTTTTTTTTTTCTTGATGAAAAAAAATCATCTTTCCTTAATCAAGTTTTACATTTAATCAAATGATTAATTACTTTTAAAGACTGTTACATGAAAATTAGTCCCTGTTACACACATTTAAATTTGGAACATTATTAAGTACAAAACTTTGAAATTAAAAGAAAACCAAACACGCACAAAACCCCCCATTACTTTATTTACTTCACACAGCCAGACTGAAGCAAACATTACATGAAGACAAAGGAGGAAATTGCTCCAAGGATCTCCACAGAACTAAGGCCACAAGAGACCTAAAGCAGTGGACAGGATTTGTTTGTTAAGCCTTTAATAAAAGTAATTTATAACAAGACTGATTAACATTGCCTTTTTGGATAGAAATATAGATAGAGCTCGGAACAGAAGGATACAGCGCCAATTCAAGAAATCTTTGCCAGCTGGGTTTTGCCAGAAATACTGAAGGACTCATTTCCTGGGAAACTGATTTATGAAAATCATAAAGCCTTTCATATTCTAAACAAATATTAAAATGAAATAGTAACTTAATGACTTGTTAATTATTGTCCTGAAGGCTTATTTCTGCTTTGAGGCTTAGAAATCATAAACAAACAAAGAACTAAAAAGAATTAATCTGAGAGCTATTGGTGTGAACAGATCATAGATTGTGTTAAATAGAGAAACCATGAACAACACAGCTTAGTGGCTTTTGTCTACACACACACACGTACATATATATATATATATATATATATGTACCTTTGAAAGATAGTTACGACATACTGAATTGTTTCAGCAACAATGGAATAGCCTCCTTTAAGGTTTGATCTTAATATTCATTGAAGTAAATAGCTAAGTCCCCATTGACTTCAATTGTGCAGCATCAGGAATTTAGAAACTAAACTATTTTAACTCATTCATTTTAGATTTCTAGATGCACTATTCAGCACAGATATTAAAGACAGTTTAAAGGCAAGAAAAAAAAAAGCAAAAATCGAACTAGTAATCTGTTCAGTGGGAACACATTTCAATGACGAACTTTAAGGACCCTATCTGCTTTCACAGCTGTAAGCTGCTGGGAAAGCCCCAGTATGTTTTGTCCTTCTCAACTCAGCTGCAAAAGGATTTATTTTGGAACATGCCACTGCAGAAGTGTCTAATTAAAACTGAGTTCTGGCTAGGCATTTTGCATATGGATTAGAAAAATGCAATCAGATCATGATGCAGAATAGATTTCGCTATAAAAAACACTGATGTACCTGTGATGCAGAGAGATACAGGTATGTCTGTAATCCTGTAATATCTGCGACCTCCAACCTTTTACTGCAAGGCAGCTTTCTTGTTTTTACATTAAACTTTTTCTCTCCTTCCCCCCTTCCCCATTTTTTAAACTTTCATTATGTAACTGCTACTCTTCAAGCATATTTTTTCCCCTTTTACATCTTCATTTTGGGGTTGGTTATGTAAGATTGTGTACTGTCCTGTTGGCAATATTTTATTAAAATCCATGTATTATAAACAGCAATAAAGCCAGGCAAAGTGTTACCCTACTGTGGCTCCGCATTTAGAACAGTGTGTAGGGTTTAAAGTCAGTACTTTCACTAACATCCTATCAAATAGCAAGTGGTTGTCAAATATTTCTGCAAAACAAATTGCAGCTTCCATCCCATATTAAGCTTAAAAAGGATGCAGCAGAAAAGTAAAGAAAGTTTATGCTGTGACTTTTGATTCATGTGATAATTGCAGTGATTGACAAGAGTGAGAAACAAGAAGCAAGCTATGGAAGTTTATAATGCACTGACATTTACAGGCAAGGATGACTGTCACAATTGTCAGAACTTTAATAAATATGTTAACTTTCTGACTTTTGCAATAATGAGATCTCTTCTACTTTCTGATATTTTGTTATCAAAACTCCATTATCTGTCCTTCCCAGCCCAACATACAATAAAGCATTCACAGTGACTCACCTTTTTAAATGTGATCAAAAAAATCTGACATTTAAGGCCTGACTAAGATGGGCTGAGCACCAGAAATGCTCATTGAAGTAAAGGGAAACCTCAAAAGCCTCAAAGCTTCAATTCTGCCCCACTCTTCACATGGGCATCCATCCTGTGCCAGATCAGCAGGCTTTATGCACATAACAAAGCAGAATTTTGTTCTGTAAATCCAGGTTTGAATTTCCCCAAAGTTTAACCTATTTTTTGTTTTGGTCATCCCTCACTTACAATGAAAATCCAGGAATAAAAATCAGAAGCTTACAGAATCCCTAAAGTAGTCACACTTTTTCCAAGAACAAAGCAGGCAGAACAGCACTCCAGAGAGCACTTTCCAGTTATAAACTTCTTTATGTGCAGCAAAGATCAGCTTAACTTTTCTCTCTACCTTCACACAAAACTGAGCCCTCCGAAGTTTGGTAAATCTAACTGAACAGTTGTCGAAGACGGCAAGGTTATAAATGCAGGAGAAAAAAAAAATATTCTCATGGCCACACACAAGAGACTGTAAAGTAGATGCAGTGACAGAACACGAAGAATCACAAGGAAGTTTTCAATTTAACAGTGAGGGTATCTGATGGAGAAAGAAATGAAGTGGGTAAATGTGCCTTTTTAGAGCAAGATATGACTCCATCAGGATCTCAGTACTTCCAATTTGAAGGAAGAGGTGAACAGTCTAGAGTGCACAATCACACATGATAGGTTTGCACCTCAGCCCAATTTAGTGCAGAACTGTAAGTCAGTACCGCTCAAAGCAAGCTCCCACAACATACTGGCCACATAGAAAATAATTAATTTTCAATTAATTAGATAATCTCTAAAACAATTGGAATCTTTTAGCTTTAGACATCATGCTACAAAAGAGGATGTTTGACGTTAGCCAAGATTAAGGAGACCTCATCTTGCAAATCAAATGTGAAAAATTGCTTTCATGCAAGATATGACTGCTAATTGCACAGCATAACTAACAGAGCACAGCTGAAGTAATAACAAGTAAGCAGAAAATTAAGTACTTCCACGCATCCCCTGTTATACAAAGGGTCAACAAAAGACGCTCCCCACCAGCTATTTCTTCCTGTAATGTAAAAATCTGTGTTCTTCTGTGCTTAAAATCTAGATCCTTCTGCCTCTAGCTCCAAATATCTCTAAAGTGTAACAAGTCCCACTGGTCTAATTTCAGGTTACCAGCTCATTGGTTTCGGTTAACAAGACAATTTTCCCAAGAATTTTTCAAGTGTACTCATTTAATAGCATTATCATTGTCTTCCAACTATGTTAATGGACTCCAGAAAAATAGACCTTTGTGATGAATATGCCTGCTCTCGCCTCAGTTTTTAAACTCTTTGAAGAATTAGTTCATTAGAGCTGAAAATACAATTCATGTGTCAAGTTCTGCTCCTACTGAAATCAAGAGTCCTGTTGCCCACAATATCCACCCAGTGTAATCAAAAGCAAGAACCACATTATAGCCAAAATTTGTGCTTTATACTGCAATACATTTCTCATACAACAAACATACTGCCTTCCTTCTGCTCAATGCACAATTCACTGTATGTTTGCATTCCACCAGTACAATATATACCCTGAGACCTTCCTGACTTATTCATTTACCAACATTCCTCCTTAAAAGTCAAGAGGGAAATATATGCTCTCTTTTGTCTGCTTGCTACTTCTAAATCAATCCCTCAAATAGCAATTTATTTATTTGGGAATTTCATCAAAACAAAAAGGGAAATAAGTTACTCACTACTCATGACTTATGATGCATCTGCAGGTAAAGCAATCATACTGAATATGTTATCCAATTATAATGCACCTACTACAGTGATTTATATCAAGTAGCAGATGAGGATAGACATTGTCTTTTGATTAAATGTTTGAATATTTGATACAACTGCACATCAAAACACATAATCAAATAGATATTGTACTGAACAGGCAGATTTATGAAATCAATGCAGCAGACCAAGAGATTTAATGTGAAAGATCCAAACCTGTGTTGTTTGTAGTCTGATACTGAAGACATTTCCTTGGAATTAAGGAGTTTGAGCTGTGTTCACAGCTTGTTCTACACAGAATTAGGACTGGAATGTGAATCTCCCACATACAGAAAGCAGTAGGATTTACATAGAAATACCACAAATATTATGGAGTGCAAAAACCCTTTGCCTCCAAATTACAGGCAGTATGTCTTGGTATGTGATGATACATCATATTGGAAGAGGTTGCGAGTAGCCAGATCTTGGGCATGGAGTTAGTGTTGCATCTCACATACACCAAATGAAAAAAATTATTAGACTTGGAACATGCCTCAATCCTACCATCAAAAGCAGAGGAAAAGCTGTCAAACAGCAAAAAGAAAAAATTTGGGAATAGCTTAGATTCAATCTACTCATCTTTCAGGTGGTTCTTGTTCAAGGAAAAGAGAGGTCTCAGAAGTTATCACTATACCGCTCAGCCAGCAGAAGGGCATTCTCCACCATGAGCTCCTATTTCTATCATTGTCTTCTCTAATGATCTCTCACAGCTGGTCCCAGCTGAACTGGGACATTTCAGTCAAAGCTTCCCCCTGGCCCCCTCTAAAACTTTAAGACTGTATTTCTGCACACATTTCTTATGAAGTAGAAAAATCCTACATTTAAGCAGCTGAAAATGAGAGCACACCGAGGAAGGGTGGTTCCTGGCAGGAACGATGTTAGTAGTAATTACACACCCAGGAGTGGAGCTCACACCAGTACAGCAGAGCAGGATAAGGAGACCAGTGAAAGTAGCTGCTTGGGAGATAAAGGAAATCTCAAGTGTGGAAAGGTCTAACTATACAACTCTTAATGAGACAGCGATGATCCTTGTCATGACAATTTTATCTATTTTCTTAGATTATTTTTTCTTCTACTTCAGTAAATACCCTATCCCACCTAGTCTGAAGAGACTGACACACAGTTGGATAGGACTCATTAGCTGACAGCATTACACAGAACATTCAACAGTGCATATTATTGAGAGAGAGGAATGAAATTTAACAGCAATTCAGACCTTAAAAATAAAGAAAATCCTTCTATACAGTTAGATGTTTTTCCTCACTGAATTATCTCCAAAGATATTTTTAGCAAGCCCAGCTGCAGAGGCTGGTGCAAAATATCAATACAATCTGTAAAGCCAAACCTCCACATGTCAATGAGCACCCAACAGAAGGAGCTGCCCTCCATTGAGGCATGTTTTTGCATAAAAGGAAGGGAGCTTGCAAAGTGGTATTTTGCTTCCTTTAGAGGAAGGAAATAATGAGCACTTTCTGCAGGACAGCAGAGGCCAGAATATGTACAAAGATCTTTAATTTACATCTTTACAAGGTTCATCCAGAGGCTCTCCAGAAAGGGATCCTCCTGGAGGACCCAATGGCCACAGCAGGTTTGGCGTGAGGGGGCTGCCATTGCCAGGCAATACCCCACCACACACAGAGAGCCCCTCCACAGGCTCCTCAGCCTCTGCCAGAGCTTCTACAGTTGCCAGGCAACAGACATATGGGTATTTTCCCCATATAAAAATCACCAAAAAAAAAAAAAAAGTAGTTATATGTAAATAGATAAACACAGCACAACTTCCTGCCACAGAGGAGCGGGGATCTGGGCCAGAGGAGGTGAGAGGAACCCACAGTCTCCGCCTCATCCCTCACCTAAGGGGGGAAGCCCTGGAAACCTCTCTCCTCAAAACCATTTTTGGTGAAAAAATGGCCACACCATCCCAACAGGCCTCCCCTCCCTCCTTCCAAATGATGTTTTGGGGGAAGCTGAGGGCAGGTGTTGCTCTGCCATGAGGGGACAAACCCTTCCCCAGGCCGCACTGGCGCTGATGGGATGTGGTGTGGCTTCCACAGGCGCTTTATGGCATCAAAGAGGTTTGGCCCAATGCCCCAATAAGTAAGAGACTTATTCAAATAGGGGTGAACTACGGAGGAAGCATCAGAAAGCATTAAAAAAAAAAAACAAAAAAACAAATCCAAAACCAAACTTCCTACCCTAAACCACTCAAGGTTTAAGCCGCTCCATTTCAAAGCTAAACAGGGAGAGTCAGGCCGCTCATGTCCCCTCTCCCTCCTTCCCCAGCCAAAATGAGCTGGTATGGGACAATTTCATCCACATGCACAGAGAAGTAGATTTTATAACTACATCATGAGAACTGGACTGTAGAGCAATATTCATCTGGAGTTATTGCAATTTAGTTGTTGAGTTAACACAAGTGAGTAAACATGGTTCTTTCAGTGACAAGGGGAGGTTACAGGCCTGCATCGAAGTCACATAATTACATAATTTTGCTCACAGTTTCACATAACAAGGAGGAAGGTGGCACAACAACAAACATCTAAAAATAAATTTGTGTAAAAACCTGTAAATTTCTGCTATGGACAAGTCCAGCAGGATCTAACATCCCCAAACCATTTCAGTATTTTACGTTTGAAACAACAAGCAGAGTGCTGTGTGACCTGCGGCAGGGGGGGGAAAGCCAGTAAAATCTCCCACCTTTCTTCTTGGTGTTTCTTGCTACAACAGACCACAACATGACAGACAGGCCTGAAGATGAGGAACCCATTTTAGAGATAGGGCTTGAGGGTCACACCAGAACCATGGCTGTGCAGGACGGAGCTTCCTCATGGCGCTGAGGTAACTCGGGGCAAACCCCGCAGCCCGGGGCCCAGAGGAGTTTGCTCAGAAAACACCACAGGGTTTTGTTATGGAGCATCCCAAACATCTATGTAAATCAGCCTAAAAGTCACTACTATTGTATATCTAGCGTGGGACAGGGTAGGAAATTGTGCTTTGCCGGCAGTATTCACATAAGTGTCATTTTATTTATGTCTTAAAATCATATTTTCACAAAGCCTCAAAATATTTTATACCTGCTACACCTCAGTTATTTTTAAATTATTGTTCTATCTACAAGATACTTTCAAATGTGACATTTAGTGACATGTTTTTCTTGCCTCATTTGTTTTGGCGTAAGACATTTTTCCTCATTTACTTATTAAGAGAAATAAGAGTACATAGGGAACCAGAGGGAGAAAATATCTGAAACCAAAGTTACCACACTCTCCAGACATTGGTGTTGATAAAGAACTGATATGGGATTTTAAAAAACTTTGAATTTTAGAGGAATAAATGCTCATACTGTTACTCAGGGACAATAAGGGAACATCAAGAGTCTAAAGAGATTTAAGATATAGCTGTACCACAATTTGATAATCCCTGTGAGATGCTTTTTTATTTCTGGTCATCTTGTTTAAAGCGAAGAAATTTTTTTATTTTTTTTTTAAATCAAGGGCTATTTTCTTGCAATAGGAGACTCTAAACAACAAAAACCAGCCTGGACACAAAACATAAATCTGTAAATTGATACTTCTGCTGTTACAGAAATTCACATCTCTTACACCATGTTTAGGCACATCTACACCGCTTCAGCCCCAAGCAAGCCAACCTCAAGCTGGAATATTAAAAGATTTTCATATTGTTTCCAACACAATAGAAAGGATTACCAGAAACTCCAGAAAGGTGGGGTGTAAATCTTTCAGCTTATTTATTATAGCTGATTTAGACCAAAATTCTGACTGAAACCCTTCCCTGTCACTCCACCCCCTCATAAGATTTAGAAAAGGACAGATTTTGATAAACTAGTCACAGAAAATGCAAACCTTCAATAAGAGAGTTTCTAAATTTGCCCAGCTGTCTTGAAAATAAAACATTATTCCAACTTCAGCTGTCATTTCCACCATTTAGATAATAATGCTAATTAGAATACCATCAAGTACCTTTCCAGTGCAACAGCAAATAGTTTCGTCTGTATAGAAGCATGCTGCTAATCTCAGTTACTTCATTCATACCCACCTAGAATTTTAAGCAAATAACTTCATTTTAAGTGGAGCTTTATCGCCTTGACAAGTAATTCCAAAAGAAAGCAGAGATGCAAAGCAATCACAAGATTTATTTTTTTATAACCTTCAGTCATATGTAAAGTTTGAATGAGAAATGCTCTAAAACCATGCAACATCTGTGTTTGCATAACTTTACCTTTTTTTTTTTATATGAATGTTTTGACAAGCACAGTCCTCAACTGCTACCATTTTTAATGATAACAGAGGTGGGAGGTGAGAAGCCAACTGCAGATACGGATCTGCGAAAAGAGCTAATTGCATGCAGATGCTAAATATTTTTCCCCTCTGGAAATTTATCACATTACTATGTGAAACCTTCCCACAAAGAAGCAGGAACAGTGAAGGTCTGAACATCTGTGGGAAGTTCCAGTGTACCTGCCTCTAGATTGTTTTTAACGGGAAAGACAGCAGAACAGCTCAGGCTCAGAATATTACATCCTCTGTTGCTCATAAATTCTGTATATTTATTGGAGCTAGGAAGTACAAAGATAATAGGGTTAGAAACATGGGCATTTTACCATTATGTGCTGAGGAAAGGACAGTCACCGATGCATGCAATTTGTTTCTAATGGGCCTTGTTGTGGAAAATTGAAACTACAGCTCTGCAAGTCTTACCAGTCAGAGGTTTCTCCATTCTATTTTTGGCCTAATTTACTAACGAAATGAGGCTTAAGCAATTACCGTACCTGCGTGTCTATCAGTCCTTGTAATAATGACTTAACCTATTGGCTAGCCTTAATAAAGTCAGCAAATGGGTAGCAGACTTGAAGATATTAAGTCCCCATAGGTTTAATGAAATAATGGATAACTCCATTTCAGCTACAAGCCTGTTCTTCCCTTGCAAATCATTCAAGGTATTTCAACAGAAGATAGGACATAGTTTTTACTCAGTTATTAGCATTTATTTTCTTGTCTGAATATAGTTACTGTTAGTAAAGCTGTTTGCAGGAGTGCGTGTCACCACTTCATAGTTACAGATGACTATTAAGGCATCTAAATTCCAGTCTTTTAACAGTGGTCAGATGAGTATCTAAAGAATGTGAGCCTTAGTAACTGTTGGGGGGGTGGGTACATGAATTCAATTTTCATTTTTCACATTTTCTAAACTAGTCTTTAACTTTTAGCAATTGTTTGAACTGATACTTAAGTTTTTAACAAATGTGGGTTGCTTTTTTTATATATATATAAAAAATTGGTTATGCTCTTGGACAGCATTATGGCAAAACACAAAAAGATGAAACTGCTTTTGACTTTGCGTCTATGTAATAATTTTGAAATAGTAAATATTCAAGGAATGCATAGCCTCTGTGTCACGTTCTTCTTGAACTAAAGGCTGATCCTGCATGCAGAATAATCAGATCTTTAGAAAATATAACATTTCTACAAAAAGCTAAGACCAGAGTGAAGGAGGGGAAGGTCAAGGATACACCCCCCTTTCTCCCCTTCACTTCAGTCCTCTAACATTTGTTATTATTCCAAATATTTATCACAGTTACCCACCTCAAATCCAGCTTGACATAACTCATACAACTCAACAACACTATGTGATCTACTCATTAAAAGCACATATGAGACTAGTATAGATAGATATTCTACATGCTAGAATTCTTTAAAAGATAAAGGTCAAGGACTGTGACGTATACTAAATATGTATTAGTATTCAAAAGAGTAACTGGGAGTGGGGGAAAAAAAAAAAAAAAAAAAAGATAAATGCTGCTAAGCAAGGAAGCAAGAAATTTCTCAGCCTGATATATCATGACTAAAAAAAAAAAAAAAGCATACATTTCACATGACTGTCTTCTTGCATGTTTGGGCTCCAGAGTCATCTGTAAATGACATCTAAAATTGCAGTGACCAGACAAGGCTGCTGGACCTAGACCGGAGACAACCTAGTCTTAGCATTTTCTCTTAAATCTGCCCTTCTCCCAGACTTACTGTGCACAGCTGAGCTGACAGTTAATCAGAATTTGGGCAAGGAGCATTTGGCAGATTGCTTCTGCAGTGGGAGGCAAAACAAATGAACTCCATTTTCACAAGATCAAAGGTTTATATGTTGAAGGGAGACGTAGGCACCTTGCTAGCATGAAGAAGCAATAAAACATGAATTATTATTGCAACACATTTTGCTCTAGAACATTATATGATAGTTTGGGACTTCGCAAGTTGCAACTCATGAATAGTAAACTGTGATTGATTTGTTTTTCCCACATAGCTTCAAATCATCATCATGATACAAGCTCAGCAAAAACTGATTTTAATGGGGTGAAGAACTACACAGTGATTTCTCAAACTAAGATGGAATAAGAAATCTGATACACTGCAGATATGCTACTAATTGTGCAATTAACAAAAACATCCTTTTAAAATTATTGTGCTTTTAATAGGAAATGTCTCTACTAGTTTTGACGTTAAACCTCAATTTTACTCCAGTCCTCAAAAAACGCATTGTCCCCACCTTCTTTTTGTACAACTTCCCTGTCTGCAGTTACAGATTTTATTTGCTATTATGAAGAGCAAAGCAGTAGAGGACTGTACCGACTGTATCTCATCCTAAAGCAGTTAACACTCCCACGCATTGCACAAACGAGCCAGGACACCCCAGTCAGGGAGGCAGACCCCAGGCAGAGGGAGAAGGACACCTAGACATTGGATATTACTGGGGAACATCCATTTCACTTCCTCTGTGACCTGATCCTGCTGATTTGCTTAAGGATACCCAAGAGATTTGTGGCCCAACAAAAGTCAAATCCAGGTATTTCAAATCTCAGGTTAGCGTGTCTCAGACAGGGGGCTCTTTCCATTTCTTTAATACTATAACAGTTATGAAGAGAAAGCAATATACATGTAAATGTAGTTATGGTTATGAAAGAAAGGAATAAAATGACAACAAAAATCCCTCACTGGAAATGGCAATTTCTTTATAAATCTCTTCATAAAGAAAACTTCATTCTTGAACAGATCTGAATTGTGAAAGGACAACTATTCTATGTGAGGTAATAGCTATCATCCAGTCTGCAGATGAAATAGTGATTATACGTTATTTTTTTCATTGATATGTAGTGCATATTTCGGTATTTCTGAGTTACATGTCTCCTGCAGAAGCCCCATATAGGAGTTCTGAACTCTTAAGGAAGCAGAATCATCTTTAAAAAGTATCTTCTCCTTTTTTTTTTGCGCACACTCCCTCTTTCTTCTTTCAATCCCAAACAGCTTTGGATTTCTAGTAGTTCACTCAAAGTTTAACAGTAACCATTAGTCAAGTCTTCGGCTATTCATCCTCTTGCTCTTCAACAGGAGCTGGGCAAGGTTGGCACAAATCTGTGAATATTTGGAGCGAAACTGGGAGTGCTCCTCTGTCCTTTTGTCCTTGAGGAGATGACCTGCCATCATCATATAATCACGATGTGGACTAAGGAATGATGATGTGCTCAATTTCTACACAAAGTCCAAAAAGTCTTTTTTCCGTGACAGCTCGTGCAGAAAAGCCTGCTGAGCACTTTGACAAAATAAATTTCTGCATACAAAGGGATTTAATCCAGAGAACATGCTTGTGCTTGGTAGCTCCATTCCAGCTCTCCCAGGGGAAGCTTCATTAATCCTTTGTATCTGGAAAACTTTGACTTCACCAAAACTGTACCAAAACTTATAAAAATACAGCTTAAGGAACGCCAACCAAAGTATTCAGTCTTTCCAGCCGTAAGGTTTTTTCATTCAAATGCAAAGCAAACACATACGGGCAATTCAACATAGTCCCCAGTGGAAATATATAATGGTTTCAGGACTAGCAGCGTGAGCACAGGAGCGCTAAAACCCTCAGTTCTCATCCTCTTCTACAAAAATCTTTCTGTGGCCTTAGTAAACAAGGGTAAGTCACACAAAGATTTGCTCAGCATCTGCTGGTAGCTTTAAGTACTCAGCACTTAAAAGAAAAAAAAATAAATCAGATTCTGCCTACAAAGAAAGATCTGTTTAAGTGTCATTAGTCTGGTAGTTGTTCTAACCTACTCTGCCAGGACTTGATAATAATAAACAAAGAAATGTGATAAGAAAGGGAAATACATGTTTATCTAAACTCCCTCCCCCATTTGCAATGTGAAATGATGTTGGAAAATACTCAGTTATCACCCACTGCCCCCAGGATATAATGGAGAGGTTTTAATGGATTTGTGCAAGAAATTCATGGAATTTCTATCCGCAGTAAACAGCTCTTCTTCCTATTCTATCAAAAGCTATTTCAACATCAAGAAGCACAGCCACCTCCCCTGGTGAATCCAATTTTGTATCTGCAATCACTGCTCCCAGATGGTGGATATTATCAGTCAGGAATCTGTTTTTAATAACAACTTGTTTGATCTGTACAGCCTATTGCAAAGAGCAGATCCCTCTGGCACAAAATACTTTTCACTAATATTTTGCAATTATCATAAAAGGGGGCTGGTATAACCCGATCTCAGAAAAGATTCTTCACAAGTTTAATTTAAGAAAGAGCAGAAAACAAAACAAGATGCCAGATTAGGACCAGAAAAACTGGAAGCCTTCCGAAACTTTTTAGGAAAGGTCATGTTTAAGGGGCATAAATAATTTATAGCTAAATACATGCACACAATGCAGGTCACCTAAATTTTTGTCCTTCCTTATTTTCCGACTGTAGATACCTTTTAATCTACAGTTAGAAAACTGTAGTCCATTTCAACAGTTTCCTGTTCAGAGTCAGGGCTTTAAAGTCAGCTAAATTTTTAACATAGAGTTAAAAAAAAAAGAAAAAAAATTACAGCATGAAATGCCATTAGCCTGAGCATAAGGTAATTCTTGATTCACTCTGGCTGAGTTTCACACACATCTTCCACAAGAGAGGTAGTCTGAACTTCTCCCATGCACTGAAAAGTTTAAATACCCCGGATTGTCCAGTTCAAGGCCAACCGACTCAGGAAGATATATGGAATAAATAAAAGTGAACAGAACTTTGCTAGTGAACCCCTCATAAATTTATGAAAGAAGACTTGTTCATCTTCCTTACTTTTTATTAGCAGCACCTCTTTAAATGCATAATTCAATTAAAGCTTTTTTCCTGTGATATCACTGTCCTTGAAGACAGAAAGTTTCAAATGGAAAACAAAGAGACTGAAAATAAAATGCATTAAAACCCAAATATAAATGAATGAAATTAACTGTCAGCTCTCTTCAATGACATTTTCACTGAGATGTGAACCACAATTTTTAGAATCTGTCTAACACATGATCAGGATTTATTAAACAAGCATGGTAACTTTTGCAGCAAGCAAGAAACTGAATTAATATTACCAAGGTTATTTCATATTTTCCAATTCAGTCAATACATGGGCCTTCTAAACACCTTTTTCTTCAATATAGCATTTAATAGTAAAACCAGATTCAGATTAAATCTATTCCTGCGACGTCTGAACACATTTGGAAGAATTTAGTATAGAAAAGTAATAGAAGACTAGGTTCAAGGTTTGAAGCTATCTGGCTCTCAGATTTACAGATGGGTGGTAACATACTTTATCAGCACCACTGACAAATGTCAAATTCTAAAAGTCTGGATTTCTAGTCAACATATCTCCTGAGCCTGTTTTTACCTGAAGCGGGATAACTTTTTACGCTCCATCAATTCACAGCACATTTGCAACTATCAGGAGGAAGAAGGCTCCACTAAGTCACAATCAATTACACCTACTGAAAATAAACAGCATATTTTTCATAAACTCTAAAACTATAAAGACCATCAAAATTAAAACATTGGTTGGTCCCTGTTCTCCAGATTCATGATTCTGTATCAATGCAAGCCTTTTATTCTACTGGGTGCAGTGTAAATGAATGCATCTTCATAGACTAATCTGCATTTTGATGTCTAGGTTTTGTGTTTGTATGTGTACATACACATATATATGAATATATTTTTTTATATAAGTGAAATCAAAGTGAGTTCCCAATTCCATGTTTGAAATCAAGCAGTCTGAGATCAGCTTGCTTTGAATTTTAATAAATCCCTTCAGGGCCATTGCAGGTTATGAATACAGAAGACAAGTTTTTGCACACATTTCCAGAGCTATATTCTCATTGAAGCATCCTTTATTTCCTGCCCTTCGATTTGAGTATAAAAATGCTTTCTGGTGTCATTTTAGATGAAGCTCTTGATCGAAAACCAATGATCAGCAAAACAAAACAAAAACATTTACCCTCCTTTGAATCAATTCTATATTAAAGCATATCAAACATCAATACACAGTAACGTCTAGCGCAAAGCAGACAGTACAATGAGAGTTGAAAGAATTTAAGTTTAAAAAAAAAGCCAACCTAAGAAGCAGTGTTCACAAGAAATCAGATATGTCTAGGCTGTTCATACTAACCACAAAGGGAGGGGTGCAGAGGGCGACAAGAAAGGTAAACTCAAAGTATCTTCTTAATACCAAGAATTGTTAGCTAAAAGCTTGTGAGTAGGATTTAAAAAATTATAATAATAATGGTCAAAGGGGTTGCAATTTCAAATCAGAGATGAAGAAAAACATTGCCCCCGGGGTACACCCAACTCCACAAAGCACTATGGAGAAGGTGGAACAGGCTGATCATACAGAAGGATAAAAGTCTATTTCAGAGTGTTATATACCTTCTCCATGGAGGAGGCAGACATCAGTGATTTTTATTCGTGACGCTGGGTTTACACTTCAGAACTCTGCCATGAAGGGTTAGAGCAGCACCATGTGTGTGTTACAACATTCATATTTCTGCCTTCTTAACAGAGGGATTGCCTAGAGCTCAGCTATGCCTGTGCTGTTTCCTCATGTTCTCATATACCCGTGTCATAGTAAAAATTAAGTACTTTTAAGTGTCAAATGGATAGATTTTGAGTCAGTGCCTATACATTTGGAACAGAAAAAAGAACCGGATTTTGGGATACACATTGCAAGGGGAGGTCACTGGTAATGAAGCTAAGACGTGCAGTTTGTGGAACAAAGAGGGAACTTGGCAAGCTCCATGTCCCACAGACCTGCTGAGCAGTTCCCTCCGCCACCCCCACCCCTGGGAAAGCTCACTTCAGAAAGCAATGGAAATCAAGAAAGCCACTTAATTAAGAGTAGGTTCCCAACAGCCATAGCGTTAGGAAATCCTAATGCTCAAGTGGTAACATTACCAAGATGTTTCCAAGAGCTTGCCAATTATATGAATCCTTGAAGTAGTTTCACGTTTCTATTCCAGACTTCTAACAAAAGACCCTTTGGTGAAATCCAGCCAACTAATTTCCCAGTATTAGAAAAGCTTATGAAATGCTCAGCTTTTTTTATGTGATGATACCTTTTATAAAAGCTTCGCAAAACAACAGTAGGCACTAAACCAACCCTTTAAGAGAAGCCCAAGCCTATGTCTAGTAAAAAGGTTTATAATTATTGCTGTATTCATCAAAACCCATCGATGAAGTAAATTAATTACAAACACAGAAGGTTCAGCTCTTATAGAGTTTTTCTTTATGGTCAGGCCAGCACTGACAGAATTGGACACATTAAGATGCTTCCAAACTGTGAAGGATAAATTCCTCTCATGAGTGAAGTCATGCAGATGATTCTCAGCTGGATAGTTTTCATTTTTCATGTTGATACTTGTTGTGCTCAGGGGACATTAGCAGCACAGCACGCAAAGATGGGGAAAAAGCTGAGACCACCACTACTAATAGTCCCTAATTGCTTTAAAAAAATTGGTTACAGCTCACATGTGCGTATATATAAATAGTATATATAATACATATATATGAAAATAAAATTAATGTGGCTCTGGGTCATCTGTTTAGTTAAAGAAAAGAGGTGAGGAGGGAAGAAATGCAAGGAGAATCAGGGGTGCTGCAGCATACAAAAAGGAAGATGGGGAAATAGGCTTCTACAGCTCATCAGATCCTTTCCCACAGAAGGACGTGCTCACATAGAAATTATCTGACCAGCCTCATCCACAATTCATTAAGGAGAACAAACAGACCCACACTGGGAAAGAATCTGAGATGTGATGAGAGAAGAGGGTTTCACTGCTTCTCCCAGCATATGTATTAATTTAAGGAAAGTTACCCCCCGTCCCCAATTAAAAATTTCCCAGATTCAGATTTCACGCACCATTCTCCCTTTAAATGTTTTTTAACAGATGGTCACAATAAGAAGCCACGTTAATTTCATTGATAAAATGCACCTTTATTGGAGACAAAAAAAAATATTTTTCTAACCACTTTTATCTACAGAACCGAGCAGCAACACAAACAAGTATGAAAGGAGCTGCAGATCTCTGTGCTTACAAGTTTCTGGTGTTATTTTTGCAACTGAAACTCAAACGTGGTCTTTGGATTAGAGGACAGAAGGGGGATCAAGAACTGGAGAGTCATTTTCATGGCTCAGCAGATTTGTTGTGCACCACTGGTCAAACCTCTTAACCACTTTGGGCCTCACTTACTTGTATAGTGGGGCTGATAACACTCCATAACCCTTACTATGATGGGGGTAAACTGTAATTAAGGCACTTTAAGATCCCCATAGTAAGGCATTCAGAGGAAATGCAAAGTATATGATTACTTGTCTAATGGCATCACAGTCCTCAGCATTTACCGTCATTACCCATGTCCGCTAGGAACCTGACCCCACAGGTTTAGATTTTTAGAGCTTTAAAGCTACCTAGCCACTGTGACAGGCTTCACAATGGTGACTTGCCTGTTCTCAGCAATGAAGCAATATATTTTTGGTGCAGAGCAACAGAAATTAGTCACAGGTCCCTATCACAGGATTTGTGTCTAATTCTGAAAACATATGTCAGATGTCTTGTATTGGCAGAGTTCTGGTGCCTTACTGGGCACAACATAATTTCAGGCAACCTTGACAAGGCCTTGAACAATCCACACTTTTTCAATCAAGCGAATTATATTTTTTTGTTTTAAATCAAACCGTTTGAATCAACATGCTTCAAAGTTTTATAAGCTTCTGAAGAAGAGTCACAGATTAAGAATGCAAATGCATAAACTTCTGAATGTGTGATTCCACTGTGATAGGTACCTAAAAAAATAAAAGCATAAAAGACTTCCTGGACTAGTTTAGCTTTGAAAATACCGCTAAATTGGCAAATGAAGGCCTAATACAAAACCAGTACTTTCTCCCAATATATAATGGCACAGTTCTGATCTTGATGGAGAAGCAGCTGGACTACAAAATACTGTAAGCCTTTTGGAGAGGTATCGCCCATTTACACGGCAAACTCTCCTGTGGTTTTGTGTACTCACTCTCGTAAAGGAAACATTCAGGAAGTTTGATGTGCCTTCTATAAAAACATTCTCAAAAAAAAAAAAAAAGTAGTGTCAGCAAGAGAATGTCAGACCAAGAAACTCAGCCACCATTAAATCTAAACAGGTAGATGACCGTTATATCACCTTGTATTTGGTGAGAGAGAACAAATAATTCCTGTATAAAGACACAAACACCTAGGATGTTTTTTTCGGGGCCAGGGGAGCTGTGCAGTCTAGTGCTGTTCCACATTTGGGTTTGGTTTTTTTTTTTTCCAAAACACACAATATTAGTTATTTCTGAGTTTTAGAGAAAACTCAGGAGTACTCAGACAAAGTTTGACTTCCATCTTGATGAAATAATAAAGAGGATTATGAGCTCATCTAGATCAGCAGCATTTTCCAGCCCATTAGCAACCCATTGTGCTGATCTACCAGCCTGCCCTGGGTTTGTACCAATCTAGGGTCTGAAGGAGAACAGACCTAGAGTACTCCTGGAGTAGGCTCATTCTCCACAATCACAGGGGTCTGAGCTCCTAAGCTATTTCCCTTCCTCCTTTTCCATGTTGCTGAGGGTTAGGAGTGGTAGAGGTAGAGCTGACTCTGTGTGCAGAAGTCCTTAGGAAATCTGTGCCAATAAGATTAACTACTCTTTAACTTCTAGGATAAGCAAAGGCAAACAACCTCTGCTCCCAGCACACATCTACCACTGCGGAAAAATACAGTTTGACTGATCAAACTGATGGTATTTAAAATCCTTTCTCTACCACCACCACACCCCTGAGAGAAGCCAGCCAATACCACCAAGAGAGGAAGAGGCTGTTTTCCATGAAAACAGCAAAACTATCCAAAAAACAGTTCTGCTCAGCTGGCAACACAGAAAAAAAAAACCCGACTGCCTACATTTTTCTGACAGTTTTTAAGAAGGAATTCACAGTTTAGGGTCCCAAAATAACTTTAATCCCATGCACACTTAAAAAAACATCCCAATGCTATGACAACACAGAAAAGTTAGCAAGAGATAAGCAAATTTTGTTTAATACATTTTCACAAGAGCCGAACACATTGCTGCACCAAATTCAATATAGCCAACTCCACACATTTATAAACCATGAGCAAAGCCATGAAGATTAGATTACTTTTCTTCCTCTTTTATTTAAAACTGAGATTCCCATGGTTCCAGGAGCTTGGATTTTAGTAAAAACAGCAACTGCTGCTAGACTCCCACCACTGCAATCAGCTTAACTGCTGAGGAATGCAAAGCAATGCAGTCCCAGACTCCTTCCCCTCTGTTCACTTAAGTTCATTTCTGTGACTGCCTGCTGCCTTTTTTTAAAGTTGAGTTATTGCACCAAGTCCTGAGCTGGTTACCTGCTATCAGCGTAAAAACAGCAATAGTGTTTCCTAGGTACTGACAGATATAACGTAACACTCATTTCTTCAAGAAAAGAAAGTGTTATCCCCATCTTGCAGAAGACCAGGTAATGCACCACTTGTTTAAATGACATGTTCAAGGTCACAGAAAAAAAAATTAGCAAGTTGGTGTTTGATTCTGCCCAGTCCAGTGCTTCTACTAGATGATTGTCTCTGATCTGCTGACACTGATGTCTTAATGAGAACCTGTATCACTTCAGTTGTTTACTCAGTTGTATACTTTCTCTATTATTTTGAAATAAAGTTATAAAAAGATCCAAACCAAGAAAAGATGCAGCATTAAAATTTATTGGTTTTGACCAGAAGCATCAATATCCATTTTACTACAGTGGGGATCCCACTAGATCCCACATAATATTCATTGTCACGGGTTGTCATTTTAAATCCCTTTCGCTAGCAGAGCCCATCAGTTTAGCAGTTGATGTATAGCTGTTGGAGATAATTTGGCATTTTTGCTTCAACCTTGACTCCTTAAACAAAACAGTAATTCTTTTAATACCACTGAGATGGTACCTCCCAGGTAGTACAGGAATAGGTAAAGTTATCTAAATACATTCTTCAGTCTTGGCGTGATCTGACTTCACCACATTTGTTAAAAGGAAGAAAAAAAAATTTAAAAAAAATAAAGGAAAATTATAACAAGGCTGATTCCTTAGCCAGGAAAAAAACACATGGATTTATTTTGCGACTGCAGGCTAAAGTCATATTAATTTTGTTCAAATGGTGGTATATGTTGGTACTAGAAGGAATTACTGCAAAAGGTTCAAATCCTAAATCAAGCACTGCTTCAAATAAGGTCATTGGTGACAGGAGGAAATATTATGAAGATGTGTAACCCTGACTGATACGCACACATAATAGGAAAGGGTTGGACTGGCACCAGCATGGCAGAGGTGACCGGTACTTCATGTAATTGTCAACTAACATTACTCGGATTTTAAAACAGAATCTGCTGAAACGTCACAATTTTTCACATTTCATGAGAGCTGCACTGAAGGCTTCATTCGCTGTAAATGAATTCTGTTCATGATATCAAGTCTGACCTTCCATTCCTCTTCCATATCTTTCTCTCCACGTTATGCCATTAATCTCTAAAGCATCACCTCCACTCCAAGTGTGTTATTTGACAGTGCTACAATAATGCAGAGCACTTGGTTTCATCATCCCAACATAACGAAATTTTGAATTGCTGGAAGAAGAAGTTGTGACTTAGTAATATATATTAATATTTAGTAAGATTAAATTTTTCAGCCACAGTTGTTGAGATATTACCTTAAAGAGTTAGCTTTTCCTCCCAGAAACCAACATGAATGCTCTGAATTTATGATACTACAGCAAAGCCTACACACAAAAAAACCCAGCCTCCATGTACCTCCATTGGTGGGCACAGGGCAAGTCTGACAGACAGTTTCATGTATCCAAGTATTCAGACTGTAAGATAATCATGGCATCTCCATTTACCATATGCTAGATAACACTCAAGGAAGCCGTGCTTCTCAGGCTGGACCCAGTCTTTACAAGGACTCACAGATATGCTACAATCACAACAGCTCACTTCTAAGCCGTACCTACACAGATTGACATCCCAGGGACAATAGAACCTGATGCTTTGACTCAGTTTGAACTGCCCAGCCCACTGGAAAAGATTTTATTCTGAGAACAAAAACACAGTAAAAATCTGATTAGACTGTCCAATCAGCCCCTAAACTTACTTTTATTTTCAAGTATGAGACATTTGCATTTTTACATGAAGCAAAAACAATTAGAAAAATCCTTCTCTGAACTCAGGTTCTGGCTGCAGTTTATGCCAAGGCAGTGAAACATCTCTGGTCTCAAGAGGTAGCCCAGTACCTACAGAGTGCTAGACCACAAGCTGAAGACTTTTATATGCTGTTACAGAACACATAAAGACACTTTCTGGAGCCTGAGATTTAGTTGAGCTGTCCAGACAGACATAACTAGTATTTCACACAACAGAATTATCTTCAATTTTAGAATTATAAAGACCGATTTAAAAATAAGAAGTGTACTTTTATCAGTAGGCAGTATAACATTTCAGCTCTGTGTACCTGAGGATCATTACCCTCTAGCACAGAAAGGAAACGAAACAGATAACACATGGAATAACACTAGGGAATTCTTAAGGACCTTTCTTGCAGTAAGGAGAGCGTTGAAGTCTTAGAAAATTGGAAGCGACATATTACCAAATAAGCAACATATTACCAAAAAGCAAAGTCCATATTCTCATCAGTATTATACAAACCAATAACAACCTATTGTTCTTACTTACTTAATTCATAGAGTTACTACAGTGCAGCGTAATATTATTTGAACTGAGACTGTTCATGATATCCTGCTTTTAAGATTTCAGAGTTGAAAATGCTCTTAGGACATTTTCTGTTGGGTTGGATGAAGTAGAAATGTGGTCCAGCAGTTAATAAGGACACTAGACCCTGTTTTCCTGGACGCTTTTTATGACCATCTTCCTTACTAGCTAACAGGGGCAGGAAATTTGCATCTTATATAATTCCATTTATGCAGACAAAAGCGTCCTGAGCTACAAACAAAATACTTGACCTAAGCGTAACTGTTTTGGCACGCTGGAGATTTCACAGCTTACCGCGGTAACGTTCCCAGCCCGTGTTTGCACACACAAATGATGTCGCAGGTGAGTCGGCAGCGCCAGCCCTGCCTCTGACCTCTCTCATTTGCAAATCACTGGAAGAGTCAGTCCAGTATCGATCACGCTGAGTTTCTGGGCTCGCTCTCCTCTTTGCCTGATGCGAGCAGGGGTTTAATGAGATGCTGTTTGTTGCTTTGAGGATGAACTATGTCCCATCCTACATCATCTTGACCTGAGCTGAAACTGCCTTCCAGCTGCCATTCCCGACAGCTAACTTGCTTTGACTCCACCTAAACACAGACAAGAAACATACCCTTGAGAGGCACATCTTTTTTCTTTTTTCCCCCTTTACATTATACCAGAAAAGTTCCACGCAGCAGGCAACGCAACAAACTCTTCCTTAACTTTAAGTGTCCAAACATGGGATAGCATTTGTACAAAAAAAGGAAAAGTAGTGAGCAAGATGGCAGCTGTTGGAGGTAGACAGCATTCCTAGGGTGCAGGGCTGGAGTTCTGCCAACAAGCAAGCATCTCTAGCCCGGAACAGGCTGCCAGCACAGCTTAACCCATCCCCAGTTTGCATTTGTCCCCCAGCAAAGCTGGCATTTCACCTTCTAAACAGGCTCCATACATATATAACATGAGCTTCGGTATTTACAGCCAAGCGATTATCCTCCTGGACGCTTGGGGAAGGAGCCCAAGCACTGGAAGCCAATACAATAGCTTTCTCTTTTGGACTTTTAGCACCTATTGCTTAAGGGATGTATGCTTTCTATACACATTCTGACAAAGATAATTTTGGAAAAAATCATAAATTGCTTCCACAGCTGCTGAAGGTGGAGCTTTTTGACCAGTGAAGCAATTGAAAGTCCACAAGGGAAGAGGCGGGCACAGGCAACACCGCCGGGCTGCCAGACTTCAGCAAATTGGTTGAAAAGCTCCATTTTGCAGTCTTCTGAGGCTTCAGTTTCACACATGGAAGCGCTAATGTCTTCCGCAGAGCGCTCCATTTGTCCTCAACTTCACTCTACATACAAATAAAAAACACTTGGCAAGAGTGTGGTCCAAGACCACAGGACACAAGGGGGAGTCCATCCACTGCTAGGGGTCATCTTTTGGCTAGTAAGAGTTTGGAAGCAGACCAGCTTTTCTCCAAGGTTACCCACTAGGGAAATGTAATCCGATTGTCTTTCAGTGGAGATTTGTATCTTAGTTAGCTTCAGACAAAACCGCTATTCTTGACACTAAACAGTATTTCAAAGCATACTTGCATTTCTAAAACTGATGCACAGCTGTATACTGTTGGCTCTGGCAAGTACAATGCACGTGAAATTTGGGAAGCTGTGCTCAGCTTTACTTCACATGAAACTAGATTGTGTGATGGACAATGAGAGAAGATACTTAAGCTAACACAGAAAAACAGGTGCAGTTTCTGAAGCAACCTCAAATCACTTGGGTCAATTTTCCTATTTAAAAAAAAAAAAGCTTTTTAATGATCCTCAAGAGAACTCTAATTGCTCTTGCAAATAGGAGTCCTTATGGTGAATCAACAAGCTCCAACAGACCTCTCAGACAAAATTTTAAATGGACAAGCTGCAGAAGAGGTAAAGTCCTTGACCGCACCTAAAGAGCGGTACTGGCAGAAGGCTGAGGAAACACTTAAATGTTTTCAGGGCAGGGGAAAAAAAAAAAAAAAGTGACTGCTGATTTAAAATCCCTTTTATAGCTATGTTTATTGCCATTCTTATTGTAATGTCTAAGCTTGCTCTACTGCATGAGCCTCAGGCCTCTCTTCCCATCAATTTCAAACAGGGAATTTATTACAGAAATAAGTACGGCTTTGGCCAAAAAAGTACACACAGAATACTGCTAGCTGTGAGCAGCCCTAAATACAAAATGCTCACAGTATAGCCCTTTAAAAAGCCAACCCAACAGAGCTAACAAGCAATGATCTTAGTTATTGAAAACACTTAACAGTATATTTCTTCTTTACAACGCTGCAGATCATTTTCAAGTCACTGATGTTATAACGTGGGGGGGAGGGGGGGGCAGGGAGAAGGAGGGGGGAGAAGTCTGATAGCCCAGCAGAGGTCAGATGTTTTGCTGGTGTCAACAGGTCCTTGCTCTTTCTGTGCACCTGACAGAACCTTTATTAATGGGAGATCGAATGGATTTTGAGTCCACAGGATCGAAAAACAGGAATAAATGGTGTCGCACATCTAGGGACCGGGCTTCCTTTCAAGCCGGTGACAGATGAAGCAGGCTGGCTTTAGTATCTTAAAGGGTCAGGGATAAAATGAGCCCTCAGCAGCTGGAGAGGAGTCCCAGTGCAGATGATGTTTTTAACCTCTGCTGTAAGCTTCCGATAGAATAAAGCAGAGGATGATAAAAATGAGTATGTAATGAGCGACTGTGCCTTGATGGCTCAAGATAGACTTGACACTGCCAGGACAGCCATATCAGCCTGAAATTGTGCCAGCTCTATTAGGGAGCATAAGCCATATTACATTCAATGTCAAAAAGAAAACAAAATAGAGATGTGCTCTGGATAGCAGCTATGGTGAAAGCTGCTACAGATAGAGAGCACTCTGCATTCAGCTTTAATCTGAGCTTTTCACTTTACCTAGCTTGGTTACAATTTGGATCCCACAAAATTTAGAGGATTTAATGCAATACCTTATTCCCGTAATTCCTTTTAATCAAAGCAATGAAACAAAAGTCTAGTTCTTTAAAAACTAATCTTTTCATACATGCCATATTCCAGCCAAAAGAAAGTTATTTCTTTCAAGACCTTCACATCTGCTCTGTTTTGACTCCTATTCTTCAAGACTAGTTAAACTTGCAGCATCTATAAACTTGGACTGAGCTAGTGACACTATTGCTGTTCACATTTAGGCTTTGCAGAGATGAGAGTTTATTTACAGGGGGAAAAATATCAATATCTAGAACTGATACTTATTTGGGCTACTGATATTTATTGCACATTACTAATCTATTGTTAGATTCTACTTTTCCCTAGTGTCCATAGGTGCTTCTTTGCTGTCCCACCCCATCATCTGACCTCTTGAATTCTGGTTTCTCCCTCTAACTCTCTCCACTACACTCCTGCCTTGCCACAAGGCACCTCTGCTTCCCTGCTCCACTGCACTGACTGTCTGGCCACTCTCCATATGCCTGGGGACCAGAGCATCCAGCTCATGGGTCTGGGAAAGGAAAGCAGAAGTCGGCGCTGCACGATTCTGGCTGCAGAGAGGAGAGGCTGCAACCAGCTGAAAGGAAAAGACCCACATGGGGAATAAAAAGCCAGCAAGCACATCAATATATTGTTTTTTCCAGTTATTGATTAAAATATGCATGTATTTAGTCTACCAATATTACAAAGGCTCCACATATAACCAGAAAATGTCATTCTTTCTGATTTCAGTCTGGCACGAGTTAAAAATTGCACAAATTAATCACCCCAGAAATAAAAGGGCCATGACAGCCGTTAAAGGAGAGGGGTTAGAAAGCCTCGGTGTGGTGTTCTACCACAGCACAAGCTCAAAGCCAATGGAAATACCAGAGAAACAAGTTGAACTTCCTCCCACTGCTGTTGACTGCTATAATTAATTGTTTTCCCAGTCTCACAGGACGACGAGGATATTTACAAACATGGTTCCTGAGAGCAGACAAAGACCCCTCGCTCCCTGCTTTGATTCCAGAGTAAAGCAGAGCTGCCTGGAGTCTGCCTGGCCCAGCATCAGCTAATTTGTACACTCTTGGTCACGTCCTCACCATCCTACCATGTCATCTTACATCTAACAAAAACAGACTAGACATCTTATTAGGTGTTTTTTATTTTAATAGTGTCATAAGTAACTCAGGCTATTCTGCAAGTTTAAAAAGTCACCCAGTAAACCTTGTCAGTATATTAGAAGGTAGCAACAAGCTATGCTGCTAAACACTCAGATACATACCAGGACTCCCAGGGATCCCTGTACTCGGTAATCTGGTACCCAACCTACTGAAGCGACTTTCTCACACCATTATTTTCTCTTAAGACATGATAGGGAAAAGCACAGCCCATTGTCCCTGTGCTCCTTGTGCTTTCCCAAACTTCTTTTGCAACCATCTCTTCTGGCAGGTTAAAACGCAAGGCGACTGCTGAGTATCAGATACTCAGTTCATCCCGTTTTCAGGGACGGAAGTGTCTTCTACTGCAAGTGGAATGGAGTTACATGAAAAGGTGCTTATGAAAGACCAAATCCCATCTCTAGAAGGGCAACAAGCCTGTGGGCAGGCACAGCACCGTCCAAACAGATGGGCACAAGCACAGGCAGCAGAGACTCCGTACATGCATGAAGTCTGATGGCTGCAACCAGGATTTCCAACCAAGCTCACCAGAAGGGCTGCCCACTCAGAAGCAGCATGCCTCTGCTTCAGAGGATATTGTCCTCTGTAACGTACCCTTAACTTCAATTCATTTCTGCAGCCACATGAAGTGATGCCTGACCTTTGCAGATTAAGAGAAGCAGACTCAGATGGAGAGCGAGGTGTTTTAATGCAGTGATCACACTGTGTGGGCTCTCTGCTCAAATCCCTACAGAAGAGGCTAACACTAACTGTTGTTTCTGTAATAGTTTCATCAAAATCAGCACACAGCACCACAGCCAACTTCAATAACACTTCCATATCCATTCACACAGCAAGAAAAATGGGGAGAAAGGGGAAGAGCTATTTTGCAGGATGTGAAAATGGAGCCTATAGCAGTGACGTACTGCAGAACTTGTTATTTTCTCTGTAGAAATATTTCACGTCATGCTTCTGACCCGTGAAAATAGTTTAACAGGAAACATTCCAAACCGATTTTTACAGTGATTTTTTCCCCTCAGGGCTGAAGCATGAAAGTAGCCAGACAATTTGTGCAGCTTCTGGTAAAAGAGCTGAAATAAAAACGCCGCTATTAACCAGCTTTATAGTAACTACAGTATGCCGGAATCTTCATAGGTATATTAGTCTAACACTGCTGCCTTCCACTTGCATCAGTCCCAAAGTAATAAAGATAAACTGGAAAATGTTACCCTAGAAATTGCCTGAATTGGTGAACAGTATGTTTACATACTGCACCATGTATTTGTGGATTTAAGTAGAAACATCATTTAAAGAAGCACATGTACATTTCATACATACATTGCCCATATATACGTTCTCTACCTGCTCTACTGCTTTTATTTCATGGGTATCTTTGCAGTTCGAGGAGCACAGTGTTCATTTATGTGATGCATCCTGCAGAGAAGAGCATCAGTTGGAAGTTTGCTCTGTGATTGCCATCTTGTGGCCACAGAAACCCATCCTCCTCAGTGTTTGCTGCTCCGAAACAAATCCATCTTGGGAAAGGTAACCCTTTTGCTATTCCTTGAGCTTTAAGGGACAATTTAGGGCTTTGGCTGTCAAAAAGACAGGTTGTGGTGTCCTAGTGACCAGTTCAACCAAACCCCCCAGCCCCGTGCACCTCAATGCTGGTAAGAAAGGATTAAGGTGAGCTGCTCCCAAGCATCTGCCCCATGGCATCAGCAGATGCGCAGCAGGGACAGGAGCTGACTCTGCTTTCCCAAGGACATAAACTGTCTCTGGTCCTTATGATGATACCATGAAATTCATCATTTGATGAGTCATGAAGTACAGCTGAGGTCACAAACCAAGTCACTACAAAAAATGAATTTTGTAGTTTTGATGATGAGACCCTTTAACCTTATTTCTTCCTACCTGGGAAAACGTACATATAAAGGTTTGAATGTAGTTTAGCCTCTATTGATTGAAAAAAATACTAAATACTCACTGTTTTTGATGAATATACAGATTGTGTTTAAAAAAAAACATCTCCAAACACATACATTTCAGAATATGTTGGCTAGGATTCACACACTGCTACACAGCACAACCACACACACAAAAATCATTTTATTAAAATTACCACCCATAGAACGTCTTGCCAGGAGTTTAGGGTATTTCATGTAGCGAGACACCACAAATCTGAAACCAAATGAGACTTTTCTGCTGTGGTTATAAAATTTATCATGCAAAACATCATTTTATCCATGCCACCAACTGAGTATTTTGATCCTTGCTCTCAGACTCATTGTGTAGTTTAGCACATCTCCAGCATGAAATATGAATACATTGTAATTCTGACAACCACAAAACCCAGAGGCAGAAGCTTGGAAGGGTTCCCAGTAAGAACTGCGAGGGAGAGAAATCGCCAAAACTCTGTAACGCTCATTAAAGGGACAAAAGTAATTCAGTCTTAAAATTCACTAAAAGGTTTCAACAGAAAGGAAGCCTTAAGGCTTCCTATATAAGAGTGGAAAGGCTAAACAAACACAAATCCCCACACAAACCCAAACACAGCTTCTCCCTTGGAAGTTCCCCTCTCTATTGGACACCATTCTAGATACCAGAGTTTGCTGATCCCTCTGATGATGTTCTGGTCTTTTCTGAAAGCATCCACCCTACCCAACTGCAAGAGATTTTTTTTATTTTTAGAATTCCTATTTTAATATTTGCTGGCAGGTGCTGTACGGAAAGAATAGTTAAAAGTCAACAACAAAACAACACACCTATATCCTAATGACTCATTATATGCAAAGCAACACATGTAGATAACAGATACCTGTCATCTTCCTTCCTTGGCTCTGAGAGCTGTTCTACTGAGATTCTTGTGCAATCTAGAGCTTCTCTAGTTTTGTCCAGCTATGCCAGTTCTTATAATGCATTACAGCACCTACATGTCTCCCCCCATCTATGTCCATATACCACTGTGGCTATCGCAAAATACCACAAGACACTTTTCCCTATTTCATCCTCATCCTGGGATCTTCCAGTTAGCCTCTTTTAGCCTCTCCTTTACCAAAGGAGTGACAGGAGAAACAGAAAGGTACAGAAAAAGAAAGTACAGAACCCTTTCAGCCAGGGAATGGCATTTGCAACCTCACAGCACAGATCAACATGGAAGTGCTTTCAGAAAGAAAAAACCCTAATTATTCTGTCCAAGACTCACACGCAAAGAATAGACTCATTAGTTTAATTATTTTGGGGGAGACCAGTAATTTATTTTAAAAAACAAACAAAAACCACGGACACACCACACCTTAGATAGAGCTTGTTCTCTTGAGATCAGCACTAATTCACCAAGCACAAACCAGGAGGGCATTAGTTCTCCAGGCTCACCCTCCCTTACCTGCTTCATAACCAGGAGGGAGAAAAATCTACAGTTAAACCTATTGCAAATAGAGTAAGGACTCCACACACACACCAAAAATCACACAGACATTCCTCCTCACTTCAGGAACTGCCTTCACTGCCTCTCAGCTTCCCCCTCCCAAACAATCCTCCTTTCACTCCCGAGCTGAGCAGAGGACATGGAGACCTCCGGTTCCCTCCTCCTTTTCTCAGCACACATCTGGAGACCAACAGTTGATACGAAGTTCACAAAGGAGACACGCAAAGCTTTAGTCTGCCAGTTTTCCCCATCTTTTTCTAAAGCTTCTGTGTAAGTGATGAGAACATCTAGTGTGGTTTGCAGTGCAAGCTGCTCTGTATTCATCTTCCTCATGACGTTTGTGGCTTCAACGCCCAGCCAAACCCACCCAATTAGTACATCTCTTTCCTACAGCACAAATACTCCATAACTTTCAGATCAGACTGAATTGGTTTGCAGACAAAGGCAGCAGAATGTTAGGTGTGAATTTGGCTCATTTTGAAAAAAGGATCTTAGATTGTAACGAGGAGAAAAAAAAAAAAAAGCTTTCCAGTACATTAGAGAAAAGCAAAGAAAAGCTGTGTTAAGGAAGGCAACTAGCAACAGACGTAATTAAAAAAGCCACTCACAATTCTGCACCAGATCTGTTTACAGCTGTGCCTCCGAAATCCAGAGGCACAGGAGCGGGGCTGTGCCCAGGCTCCAGCCCCCTGCCCCCTCTCAGCCCCCAGCACAAGCAGCCAGAGCCACTCTCTCTGCTGCAGTAATTCCTTGAAAAACAACGTGGGGTGCTGGTTTACTCTGTAAAGCTTTAAGTGACCTAAAACCAAGAACGTCATACAGCAGTCCAACCTCAGATCCACTGGCCAAGAGAACAAAATTGAGGGGGAGAGGGGGCTATAAACCTGTCCACACACCCTTGCAGAGCAGGCTCTTTCCTCCAGCCTTGGACATCGCCACAGCCTCCCCTCGGCTGCTCCAGTTCTTCAGAAAAAGCCTCTTTCCATTCCCAGAGAGGACAAGCAGCACCTTACCCCTGCCATCCACCTCCCGGCATCAGCTGTCCCTGCAGAGCACTCTCCTTCCCCAGGGAAGCTGCTCCCAGGGCTCAACCGGCTCTCGCCCCCCCTGGGGAAAGCAAAGCCAATCTTCCCCTCTGCTGCCCAGTCGCTCCCTTCCTACAGGAGAACAAACACACAAACCGCAAAGCAAATAAAGCAGGTATCTTCCATCAAAGCCCCATTCAGAAAGGTCCCCTCACTTCAAGAGAGCCAAGGGCTTTGAGTAGAAAGTCATAATTAAAATGTAAAATCAAGCTTTGGAGGCTGCAGGCAGCTGGAATCAGAGCAAACACCACCCTCCGGCCTCACATGCGCTTTATCCCCAAGGAAGAGA
>JAOXNO010000003.1:31488211-31500733 GCA_028565335.1 Limnodromus scolopaceus | reverse complement strand
GCAGCCACAGCTTCTCTGGGCAACCTGGGCCAGGCTCTCACCACCCTCAGAGTGAAGAATTTCTTCCTGAGATCTAATCTACATCTCCCCTCTTTCAGTTTAAAACCGTTACCCCTCATCTTATCGCTCCACTCCCTGATGAAGAGTCCCTCCCCATCTCTCCTGTAGCCCCTTCAGGTACTGGAAGGCTGTTATAAGGTCTCCCTGGAGCCCTCTCTTCTCCAGGCTGAGTGATCTTTTCATTTCAAGAGGTCCCAAACCACAAGAAATTAGTCTTTTCACCTAGGTCTCCCCTTCTAAATGTGACCTCAGAGAGAGATTAGCTAGAGGTCAATGCATGTTAATTTTGTGTATAATTTCCTTGGAAGTTTTATTCCCCTCTTGTACGAGCCAGACCAGCAGCTCAGCACGTGATTTCAGCTGTTACTGGGATCTGGGGCAAAGACTGTTCACAAATACCTTGCGTGGCCCATCATCAGATTGTTATTTAGCAGCTGCTGCCTGCAGGGAGCTCATTCCCACCCCACCCCAGCTCCAGAGAGAACCAGGTGATGCTGCACATGGTGAAATCTCACCGACACGGTCATGCATGTTCAATTCCAGCAAACACATTGAAGCCACTCGTGTAAAGTTTTACAAGAGATTTCACAGAAGATACAATTAAGCGTCCCGTAGGTGCCCTCAATGGCATCTTTGAAGGCAGGCTTCTCAGCTGGCCCAGCACCCCTTGGTTTGTGCAGTCACACAGCTGGAGGAGCACGGCTCAATGGGGCTGGTCCAGATGCAGACACTTGGGCTGCACAACCCGGCGGCTGGGGCAGATACAGCAAACTGCCCCCCACCGCTGCCAGGATCTCCATCCCATGCAGGAGGAGTCTGGCAGCTGTCTTGGACTGAACACCTGAAGTTAGGTTAGATTCATTTCAGCTTAAGTCCTGCAATATAATTTTAAATCTTCAGGGGGGGAAGCACCAAATTATCTACTATCAGTTTGGTCTGAAGGGGAAAGCAGAAAGCAAAGATCTTTCCTAATGAACCTTAAGTACTCTGCCAGGGATGCATACTGTTGCTATTAGTAATGAATCCTGTCCAACAAAGTATTTATTTTAGTTGGTTTTCTGTGCATGTGACCAGTTTGTTTCTGCAAGTCTTTGACACATCCACATAAGAGAAAACCTGGAATGCTGGAAAGCCAGGTGCTTGTTACTGTAAATCACCGATGGTGACAGTCACCTTGAAATTACTGAACTTTCTCCCTGATCACAGCAGCCATAATACCACCTGATAACGTTCTCTCTGATCAGCTTTTTGGCTGCTATAACTTCAAATTAGTTGAAATTCAGTATTAGTGTAGGATCAAGGTCTATGCTGAATTTGGCTAACTAGGTTAATATCATCGTGACAAGGTAGTTCTAATTTAAATTTCAAAGCACAGGGCTGCTACCGGTTTCACTTACACAGCCCAGCAGTAATCAAGACATTTTTCCTTTCAGATATAAATTTCTTTATAACGAGTAAATGCCATTTCTCAAAATATAAATTAACACAGCTATAGTTTATATCTTCTTAAGAGATACAGCTAATCCATTGATGTCTACTGTGGTGAAAGTAAGGCAGAGCAAGTACTTTCTACAAGGGTTAAAAATTCAGAATACAAAACTATGAAAGCAGATAGCATGATACAGCAGAAAAAAAATGATAAAGAGCGAACAGTGCAATCATAAATGCCAGCAGAAATGAGAAATAAGAGTGAAATGAAAAAGAAATCGAAGGAAAAGGATTAACTGCCTCTATTATCAGGCTTGATTTACAGTCTGACCCTCTCATTTACATCACCTGAAAGATTCGTGTTCGGGGACACCGCATCGCTCACATCGGAGCTGACGCCTCGGACATCATTTGCTGTTCAATTATTATCAACATGCAAAGGAGCGTGGACAGATTTCTTCATTACAAAATTACTTCTGGTACTACAATATTATCTCATATACTCTGAGCAGCCATAAAGTGATCGTTATTTGTTCAAAAACAATTAAAAAAAATAAAAAGGACTTTTCCCAAAATTTCTCTTAAAAGGTATAACATTTTCTCTAAATATAATTTAGAGAATCATCTCTAAATAATCTTATTATTATAATGTTATATAATTTTCTCTAAAAAGGTTCCCGTCCTTTTGTCAGGGCGGGGAACAGCAGAACACAAAAACCACGACCACAAACCACACAATGGGGAAGGGGAAGTGGTTGGAGGTTTTTTTCCTGTTTTTACATGATACAACATCCTTATCCCAAACAGAATATTTTCAGTAGAAAGCAAATGTTTTTCTAAAGTTCGTTAAGATGAACAGGAACAGACGAGTGTCATCATGTGGCACTAAGGTGTTTAAAATTAAACACTAAGGTGTTTAAAATTAAAATTAATTTACTTTATTTATTTTCTGTAAACACATAGTATTTACATACAAACACACACATACGGTGAAAAAGTTTTACCATTAAAAAATACCTCTAAATACATCGCAGAAATCCTTTGAATTAAGAACATCATTTTCAAATTTCAGGAGTATCAGCCCACAATTAATTCAACACGACTCTCTTTAAATAACGTTACATTAAAACTAGAGACACAACTGAAAACTTTTGATGCCTCAATTAATGGAAAATATCAAGAAAGTTACGTAAATTAGGAATGAAAAATGAAATTGATAATTGGAAGGAATAAACCCAACTGTCTGGGGAAAATTCCCATGGAGAAGCAGTAACCCCTGCTCAAACAGAACCTGCACTTCCCTGAACAGCTCTGCATTGCTGCAGAAAACACCAAACGGATGTTCCCACAAAGCAAAAGGGAGAGCTGCATTAGAGAAAACCCCATGTTTGTGAGGTGAGATGTCAATCAAGGGTGATGCCTCAAAATCACCTTACTAGAAATAAATGCAGAAAATACCATACAAGAAAAAAAAAAAAAAAAAAAAAAAAAATCAAGATTTACCAGGGTCTTCTCAGTTATTACATCCCAAGATAGCTCAAACCTCAAGGAGGCGGTGCTGCCTCCTGCTTAATGACCATCAACAAGGAGAATTATAGGGTCAAATTGGTTCTTTGCGGGATTAAGATGTGAAAAAAAAATATGCGCTTCACTAGAAAAAAGTAGCTTCCATTAATGCTATCCACACACTAATGACTAGTTTATGTGTACTTGTTAACCTTATAAAATCTACCAAAATTAGAATTTCTTGGTTTAATGACCAGCCATTTCTTAACAGCCGAGAGCACCCACAGTTACTTATATTTCTTAAAGCAAAAAAAATGTCAAGAGAAGAACATCCATCACTTGAAGATTAAATATCTCAGCCCTGTTTATGTTCAGCTTCACACTCCTTCAGCCCCACCCAGGCACGAGAGGCAGCAAGAGACCGTGGCAACAGGAAATTTCATTCATTTTCTCCCAAGTGGGTCCGCATCCGCTGCGAACCAGTCAAGCCACATCACCAGTGCAGGAGCTACAGACACATCCAGAGTCGTGCAAAGGCCTTAATTTGAGAGATGTACTAAGCTGAAAAGAAACAAGTAGTTTTTCCTGCGGCATTAGAGGTGGATGCTCTACAATACAGGCTCAGAGTACCCACTTCAACATTAGCAGGAATCCAGGAGTGCTGCCCACAGGCTAAACTGGGAATGAACCTCCAGTTGCTTTTGTAGGCTAGATGTGGCATTTTAAGAAAAGATCACTCCATACTAACAGAAGAAATAGGGATTTACAGGTTCCCAGCTCTACTTCTGCCTGCGATAGAAGGACTTTAAATAAGCCTCCCTAACTTCCCTCTGCTTCAGTTTGGCAAGCTCAAAAATGCTGAATGCAAAGTGTTACCGGAATGTAACACAGTCCCACTCTATCACCAGCTTCAGAATATTTCATCATAAAGTGCAATTTTTTTTCCTGAAGATTTTTATCTAAAGAGACAATAATCCAGAAACTGTGCCAAATAGGGGTCTCTTTAGACACTAGAAAGCCTTAGTCAATTATGTGCATAGCTATGAGCAATTCAAACTTCGAAGTGACTTTAAATGAGAAAATGCAGTACTGAATAAAAAAAAAAAATAAAATCAAGCATTAAAAAAAATGACATTTCAAATTTATTTCTTTTAGGGTTTTTTCCTCCACTGCACAAGGCTGGGCTTTGTGTTCCTATTGTGATCCCTCCCACAGCAGGAAACCACAGCATGATAATCCCCTTCATAAAACTACCAAGCTTTATCTTCCTTCCACAATTCCAACAGGAAAGTTGTTTCAAAACTTCATTGCCTCAACAGTTACAAATGCCTGTCTTTTTTAATCATAAATTTCTCTGTAAGCAGTGACATGGATATATATTTCTTTTCTTGCACCATCATTGTTCTTCTGTTTGGATCCCATGTTTCCTTTTCTTTATTTCCTATTCTGAGAGGATTTTACAACAGGGTGCCCAGGACAGCACCAGCCCAGCCAGATCTCATGGTGCCTGAGGTCCCCCCAACCCTTTAAGCACATTAACTACTCAGCTTCCATTTCCTTGCCCCAACTCCTGACGTTAATATATAGATATTGCTGGGTAATTGCTTTTCCCTGACCTTAGCCAGAACCTAGCCAGATTACGCACTGTATTCTTACTGACTGTATAGTCTAATAATTTATTCTTTTCAATAGCTTGAACACCCTCTCCTCACTCTCCACCCTATTACCAGCCGCTATAACAGTACTAAAGGCAGTGGTTATGGTGCAGTCAAATAAATTACATTCATAGTATTCCATTCTGGAAGCACCTATCGATGCTAGTTTGGAATGGCACTATTCTACTCTCACTCCCTGAAAAGGGGAAAACTGCTCAACAGCAGTCAAAGATTAGAGAACCTCTTTCATTAGTGAATTACCATCCCATAAGGAGGCAAATACTGAAAGACTCTTCCCAGGCAGTAAGGTATTTACACAAGTGAGCATAAAATGGACATAGGTATGTTAAGCAGAAGTCTGCAACAGTAAAATATATGATCGATCAATTTTCTAGACAGATATTCGGAACAATTAATTTTAATTGCAAGAAACAAGAAAAAATATTAATTGAAAGAATTTGAATATTGCTTTCCTGTTTATGTTTATGATCTATTTTTCCATCATCCAAAAGGAAATTGATAGACTTCATTTACAGCTTCCAATTTATATGTGTTAACATTATTAGTATATACAGATAACCAAAATTCTTTCAAGTTTTACTTGTTCTGCCATGTTGATTTCCAGATTGCCAAGTAAGCTCCAAATCCTAGCTCACAAAATAAGACTGCCCTCAGCACGTAGCTCTATCAGCTGTTTGACACCTGGCAAGGTGAGTCTCCACAATGCAAAATTAAGAACTTTAAAAAAGACCAATGTTCTTTAGAGCATACAGAGCTCAGAGAGCACACACAGTCCAAAATCCCCCACGTGTCCAACAGGCTACAAGCCATTTGCAACCTGCCAGGACAACCCCGCTGCTCTAGAGCATGGGCTCTTCTGGACACACATCGCCCCACAAACAGGGTACAGTATTTGTCTGGCAGCAGCAGCCGCCTGTACCTCCATATCCCGTGGCCAGAACAAGAACACTGGGAATTACCTGTGCAGAAGTGTTCGACGGTGTGTTTGCATAAGCCTGATAAAGCTCTGGAAAGCACCGTGAGCAAGCACAGACCAATGCTGGGATTCTCTTCTGGGTAGATATTTCTTTTGCTGAATTAATAAAATCCTCCTCCCCAATTCTAAGTACTATTGATTATTTTTTTAAGTTGTTTGCAATATTACAGTGCACTGTATGCATAAACAGTGTATAAAGAGAATAATTAGCCCTATTTCAGCGTGTGTGAAAAGACATTTCTAGAACTTTAAGTCAGATTGCATTTGATACGGTGTCTCAGGCATTAAATAGCTTTTATTTACAAGACTGACTTAAAAACAGGAACCTGTAATTAAGTTTTACTAAATTCATTTTTAACCTATGTTTAAAGGGCTTATATATAGCATTATGAAAACCAGACCCGATTTTGTCTTTGTCATTCAAAACTAAGAGGCTGATGGGAAGATTTTCAAGGGGAGTTTTGCTTTGGTAAAGACTGAGAGAACCAACCAGAGAGCAACAGCTTCTACTAATGAAAGATGCTGCTATTCCAAAACAGAAGCCTCATAGAGGAAAAGTAGTCTGAAGCATTCTGTCCAGTGTTTGAAGACACCTGCAGTGATAAAATTAATGACATTATTTAGTTGTTTCACTAACCTGAATTTACACTGGCCCTGAAAAAGCCAGTATTTTCCCAGGCGTGCTGCCCCTTTCAAAGGCTCTATCATTATTAGCTTGTTACACCCCAGTGATTTCAAAGCCCTAACTTTTTGTTCCTGCTGTATTTACTATTTTATAATCTTTAAAAGAAAAAGGAAAGAAAGTCTATAGAAGCCTATAAAATATTATTTACTCAAGAGGTTTCTTTCAAGCACTACCTATCTTCCATACAAATAGAAATGATGAAGTATAAGAAACCTTTACACAATTCTTCTGGAAAAGGCAGCATTTCTGTGAACAACAACTACCTCCAATGTCACTTTTCTTATTCCCATAAAAACTCCGAATACCTTTTTTTCCTTTCCCTAAGAAGATGGGAGAGTGCCTGTGCCAGTGGCTACACTGCGCGTCACTGCAAGGGTATGAGATGGCACTGAAGCCCATACACTTAATTTCAGACTTAACCAACTATGACATGAAACAACAAATAAAAGGAACAAACAACACGGAGGGAGGGAAAAAACAGTTGAAAGATTTAGATGCCAATCTTACAGGTAACATGCTAGCACATAAGCAAGAGGAAAGAGCTCAGGGGATCTTTTCCCATCTATACAAATACCTACTTAGCACTAACAGCAAAAACCCCCAGCAAACAAGAAGCTACCTAGACAGCATTTTCCTGTGAGGTTTAGTCTGGAGCACAGGGGATAAAGATGGTACCTGCAGACTTACTGCCAATAAAATGCCCAGGCAAGTTAGTCCTGCCCTGTAACGCTGTAACACACACCATCCCTGCCACACTCGGTGCTGTGGCTGCCATGGGAGGAGGAGTCCCCGGCACCAACTTCTGGTCACCCTTTCCCATCCTCGTGCCAGGCTGTGCTGCAGGCCAGCTGCGGGGCCACAGACTGACAATATTTCCATGGCCAGATGCCCTATCGCTCTCCTGAACTCAGCCAAGACCAAGACAACTTTGGATACTGGATTTATGAAGCTGAACCCAGAGCGTACAGACGTTCACTCCATTATTCATCGAACATTCATCATTTCTTATTCATCATAAAGCTCCTCCCACAGATGTGGATACAAACATTTCCTATTTACATACAACCCCTATGTCCTGCACCACTGCAAAACATGAGAGTTCAAACCAGAACTCCCTCACAAGGGTGGTTTTTTTTTTTAAATGCAAGTTAATGCTATCAATTTAACTGGGGCAAGGTAAAGCACCCAATTTCTCCCAATTTCAGCTTCATTATGTGTGCAAAAGGTGGAACTAGATATGTAATGAGGTGCAAACACAGACGGGGGTGATGAAATGCAATACAATTGGTAAAAAATAAAAAAGCTTCTGGTACAGTTATGTATGTTGCCAAAGTGAGACCACTTGACCACTTCTGGTTTTTGTTTCTTCGAAATCCTTAAGCTTTTTCCCCCAAGAGGTGCCACACTGAGCTTCCCTGAATTTAACTACCATACTCCAGTAGAAGAATTCTCTTTTTAATACCCTGATGAATTAGTATTTTTCCCCCCACCAAGCGTATACCTGACCCACCAAGGATACCACTCTATCAAAATTCTTAGTTCTACCAGTGGCTTCTCTGCATGAAGTTTGAGAAATAGAGACTTCCTAGAGCTTGTATCTCAAAAATATCAATCAAGATACAAAACAAAAACTTGCAATAATATCTGACAGGCAGATTTGAAGTGGTGAATCACTCCTCACACACCAGACAGCACAACAGTTGATCACCAAATGCTCAGCGCTGGTTGAACATTACACACCAAAATACCAGCAAGACTTTGAAATTCTGGCCATCCTAAAAAGGCACAAGTTTAAACAAACATAGAGGATGAACTGGACACAAGAGCAGCCAAGCTGCAGGCAGCCCTTTTTTTCTTCAGTGTAGAGAAGAAAGGAAAGCTGAAACCCCGGGGCCAGAAGAGCTCCTTAAGACAGTAAGAACACGCCATGCCACCACCTGCCAGCCCTGTGCATGTCCCTTCAGAGAGGGATGTGATACCTTCACTCATAACTGCAAAACACTGATATCCAGACGGAAGATTCTTATCAGAGTAATATTTCTCTATTAGTAATAAATTAGAAGTTACACACTTGCCAGGTCTGGGGATTTAGATGAGGAACACGAAGTTATTTTAATCAATCCAATTTCTTTATTCAGTGTATGAAGATTCATAAGTTCTGTGCATTTGGACTCATGCTCTTACAGTTTTATCTTTAAGAAGCAAAAAAAGATGATTGCAATGGGCTAAAGTAGGTTTACTTTCCTGGTGTTCTTCGGAATGGATATCGTGCATGATTGAGCAGAGCTTTGTTCAATTCTCAAAGCAATTTACTAGAATTGAGAACAGAATGTTTGGTAGAACAAGTTGGTCAGTCCTGGATGATTACTTCTTATTCCAAAACAATTACAATAAAGGGAAAATGGGTTATGTTGCTGCAAAAATATGAGTCTTTCCAAATAGCAGCACAGAAACACATGGATACACACTCATAGCCACAGAACCCACTATAGAAATACAGTAAGCCCGTATTATGCCAAGGTATGCCTAATTAAAACTCATTAGGCGAGTTCTTCATTTTTAATATTTTTAGAAGAGCTATATAAAGTAGGATATATGCCCTATGGTAATAGGAAACGTGCTTTTCCCATTCTGTATTATTAGCTCCAGCTCCACGCAGGTTAGTCGTAGCCGGTGTGACGCTGAACCACGGTACGAGCAGCTCACGGGCACCGCCGCAGCCTGTACCTCCCATAGACTGTTGGATCAAAGAAAATGAAAAGCAATTGCTTTCCTCTGCACTTGTTCTATTGGCAGACAAAGGACTTTTCCCCAGCTCTGGAAATAGGGCCATTTAAGTGAAAAGCTCCGGGTTGTGTTCCTCACACCGCTGCATGCTTTTTGCTCCCTGGAACTGCAAATGGGGGAAGGAAAGCAGCCTCAATATTCAGAGGTTTCTGCAACTGTAAATGAAGCCTATTTGGAAAATTGAGACCTCATCAGCTTCTGTCTGAGGAAGGAAAGCGAGGGATAAACTCATTTCAGTCTGTGATAAGGTTATTGCATAAAATGAAATACAATAAAAATCATTTAGCAGTCAGAGAAAATGTAAAGAGAGACAGAGGTTTGAACTCTTTAAGATTTTAATTCAGCCAGTCAAATTGTCAGCAGAGTTTTAATCTCTACAGAAATATATTGCTTTCAAAAATTTACTAAGCCAACAGAACATCATACAGACATGATGAAGTAACATTACCAACACACCAACCCCTAAATCCTCTTCTGCATCACAGGGGCTTAATACAACTCCCGAAGCCCACAGAGCCCCATGTTTCCCTAACACTTGTCTGGAGAATCCTTATCTACATGGAGCACCTGGAACACTGTAAGAAAACTGACGCCCTCAACCCCAAAAAAATAACCAGACCACAACGCTGACAGGTTTATAAGGATCAAGGAAAATTAGAGTTTTACCTGTGTATGGGCCTGCTGTTGAATCCCAAGGATGGATTCCAGCACTCACAGGTATTTGCTAACACCAGGTTCCTTCGGTGGACGGTGTCTGTTCATGGCAGCAGGATTACAAACAAGCTTGTGGAGAGATACATTGAATTTGTCCCTTTTCACAAAGTTCTTCTGCTTAACAGTCCCCTCAACAGAGCTTGTAGAAATCATCCACACCTGTGGCTTCACCCCATCAAACACACCTCACCTGCAAGCGATTGACCTGATAGCATTTTGGACACTACCTGATCTCAAGGCTTCAAACAAATACTGAATGTTTAAAAAAAAAAAATTCCTGAAAGACAAAGGGCCCCATTGTTTAACCTTCAGAGCGCAGAGACATAAATGACAACAAAGTACACGAGAAAGTACAACAAAGTACCAGACAGACAAGAAAGGAGCAAACTTTGAGAATAAATGGATATTTTAACATCTGTGTTCCTCTCACATTGATGTCTCTGGGCAAAGACTGCCAGCAAGGCAGCTAATTAGTGCTAAATCTGATGAGCGTTTTTTGGATGATGAGTATACCTGTCTACTAAAGAACAAAATGAGACCAACAGCTTATTTTGCAGACTGGAATGAGCAGCCATCAGGTGGTGATTATTTTCTGTCCACCACCTAGAAAGAGTCTTTGAGAACTAACAATATTTGGAGTCCACACCTTAGCTCTTGAGCCGGTTTGGGACCACCTGCCCTTCCTCAGCAATTAACTCACACTTTGTGAATGTGAAAAAGTTGCAGACCAGCACCGGTAGAAACATTCCAGTGGTTTTCCTCTCTTGAACAGCTATATCTATATCTAAATTAATTAGGCACCATTGAAGTGCTGCTAGTTGAATATTAAAATAAAGCATCTGCTTTCACTGACCATTTGTACTGACGTTGTAGTGTCAGGTTCTCGCGGGGTCGGGTTGTTGTAGTTGATATGCTAACCATGTACAAACCCAGTTACCTTCAAATGAAGCTGACATCATTTGCCCTTCTGTACCAGAGCTGTTCATCAGATGTCTTACTTCTGCCACGTATCACTTGATTCTCTCTGAATTAATCTTCTGGGTCATGAAACCTGCTCATTTTAAATTTTTAGAAGATTGTTACATTATTTTAGCCCTCTTCCATACTCTTCAAGTGACTTTCGTGTTACTCATGGCTAAACAGCAGAATAGATCAACTCACCACCTCAGAGTGAAAAATAAAATTGGAAAAACTGGATTTACTTTTGCAAAAAATAGAACCTTGCAAACCTTTGGAGGGTAAACAACATCCTTTTGCTTTGTGTTTACCTACTGCCTACAGCAAAGGGAGTCTGGTCTATGGCTGGACTTGTAGATTCCATCTTAATACACAGTAAAACTACGCAAGAGAAATTAATTCAGGCCTTACTTGAGAGAAGCTGAAAAAGGATTTATGTATGTGCGCCTACAAGCAAAATAATCCCCAGGTAAAACAGAAGGCAGACCGAAAGTAAAAAGGAAGAAATCCACCCATGCAACAAGTCCCTCAATCACCCTCCTTTTCCCAGCTTCACCGAGTGGTCACACTGAGGTCTCCCACCTGCTCCTCAAAGGCTACGTCACTCCTGCTCTCCCCTTCCTGTGTCACCAGTATACAGATTTTACCTGAACACTGGAAAAACTCTGAGACACCCCTAGTACGTATACACATGCCTGGAATACCTTTTGGATTTAAAAAAAAAAAAAAAAAAATCCAAATTTTATGCCATCACTAAAACTGCTGCAAAGAGACCTTTGGTGGTAAAAAAAAGAGACCAGTGGTACGTTTAGGGGAAGAGACTGTTCAGTCTTTTTTCCCTTTCCAGTAACAGTGTGTGAAGTTATTAAAGATTTACTTCTTCAAGCTCCAGTCCCAGGTTACAATTAACATCCTGAGCCGTAGGAGCTTTTCAAAAGCTATAAATTTTACCTAGGGCACAGCAACTTACTCTTTGCTTTTATCCCACTTGGGCTAGCTATATTAAAAAGAAAGAAGTGATGTTGGAAAGCAAGGATGTAGGGGGGGAAAAAATAGAATTTATCACGATGAAAAGGACTTAGCTCCACAAATGAATTTTCTTCAGCATTTACCAGAAGCAGGACCAGCAGAGGCAGAACCCCTTGGTAGAGCTGCTAGACCAGGGAAGCCCGACAGCCTTACAGGGAGCTATAGAGCAGAACAGCATATATGATGACCATAAACACATGTGACGGTGGGGATGGTATGTCAGGAGAGCCCAAACACCCTTGCCAGCTGTTTCACTCCTGTGTGCTCTCACACGGACCAAAAAAGCCACATCATGGCAGAAATTCTGCCACATGACCCTCCAGATCAACATTTTCATTCAGTTGGAGAACGATTTAGCAGAATGAGAATCCTTTTGCCCACTCAGAAAAATGGGGAGGAAAGTAAGAAAGCTGTATATTTTTACATACTATTAGAGATGGAGAACACATGAAAGATTTAAATTTTAATTTGAACTTTAAAGAACACCCTGTTCCCTTGAGTAGCAGAGTTCAGCTGAGAGAACGTTTACCCACACCAACTACTCTGCATATGTCTCTTCTGAGTAAGAGTACCAGAAGGCTCCATTTATAAAAGATTGATTTATTCTTTTTTTTTCCTGAGTTTTTCTGGAATTTTGCAAGACATTTACACATAAAAACATTAAGCTTCTTTGCAGATCTACTACAAATCTTTTTCTGACTAAA
>JAOXNO010000003.1:31470917-31488111 GCA_028565335.1 Limnodromus scolopaceus | reverse complement strand
TGGAATTTTGCAAGACATTTACACATAAAAACATTAAGCTTCTTTGCAGATCTACTACAAATCTTTTTCTGACTAAAGAAGAGGCCTTTTTTCATGCTTACAAATAATCTCTTACTCTTTTAGCTTTAAAGGGACCACATCAACAAAAATAATGCCAAAGAGGTTACCTAGAAGTGAACCCAGGCATTAGGAGAAATCTGCCCAGCAGCTTGTTATCGCCTTTGTGGGGGATGCATCCTGAACAGTCACTCCATCCTTAAACTGGCGAGGGGAGGTTCTAAGCAGCATTAGGCAACCTTGTCAGCATAATTCACGGAGACATATCTAACACAATTAAGAATGACTACACAGCAAGACCTCGCAGTAATTTTACACACACCGAGAGCAATGGAGTCGCTTTATGCACAGAAAGCGAAATAGGAAAACCTGTGGGAAGGGAGCGGGAGGGACGCACCTCTGCTCCAATACCAGCTCCTGCAGCGCCGCTGCCTCCCTCCTCATCCTTACTGACTTCCAAAGTCACATTGCCGGGCACGCTGCAGGCACCACAGGGCTAATGCCAGGCTGCAGGGCCTTTGGAATAACTGTCTGCGTGCGGAATCACAGAGCGGTCTGGGTCGGAAGGAACCTTTAATGGCCATCTAGTCCAACCTCCTGCCACGAGAGGGGAGATTTTTAACTAGAGCAGGTTGCTCAGAGCCCCGTCCAACCTGACCATGAATGCTTCCAAACATCACTAGGTTTAATGCATTTAACATGATAAAGATCTCTGGCACAGATGAGCTCAAAGCAGGGCTAATTAGGATACTAATTTCAGAGGCTCTCAACATTAAACATTGAGTACACACGAGTTTCCTAGTCACAGCAATACGTTAACATTCTTTTGCTTGTTTTTTTGTTTGGTGTTTTCTTTTTTTTGGTTTTGTGTGTGCAGATTAACAATGAACAAACAGCCATTCCATCAGATGATACTGCGGGAAGCTAATCCAAGCAGAGGGGAAGTGAGAAAGGAGCAGAGCAGCTGCTCCCTCTGTAAAAGGAGGACAGTGGGCAGACCCAGAACCACCAGCAAGGAGCTGGGAATTAGGGAAAAGACCTAGAAATAGGTAAGCAGTCTCCTGCATTCACAGTAATTCCTTTTGGCCTGAATCCCCACAGCTTTCCTGTTATAAATCTGTAAATGCAAAGAGATCTCTCAGGAAAGGGATCCTGCTTCAATCCTGTCTGAACAGACAGTTTCTGCAATGATAATAACATTGCACTCCAGGCAGCTCACCATGTTTAGTTTAACTGATCTAGCCTGATGCTTTTGAAAAAAGCCCTTTAAATTCCCTTGGGAATGCTGATCACCAGAAATCAATTGTTTTCAAAATAACAAAGCTAAACTTTCTAGAGAAACACCTGGTCAGAGCCATTATCTGGAACTTCAGCTCTGAGCCGCACCAAAGCGACTTCGCAGCATTGCATAAGTAGAACAATAAGCAAAGTTGTGACCTCTAGGACAAGGATTCCTAAAAGCATTGTATTAATTCATAGAATATTAGGTTACAACAGATCTCAACAATTATCTGACCCAAACTTTCTTAGCAAAAGCACAGTCTATACAAGCCCAACTCAATCTTAAATGTCCAAAGACCAAGTCCAGCTCAATCTTAAAAGCGTTCAATGATAGAGAATCCACCGCTTCCCTGGGGAGATTATTCCAATGGCTGAATATTGTATGGAAACTCTTACCTGCCCTCCCAATGTCAGGCAAGGTGAATTCCTCCATGCGTGGAGCTCCTGGCTGTCGTTTGAGACTGCTCAAGCAGAACTTCCTACCACACAGCTGCCCCACCACACCAATTACCACAGGCTTCCCCATTTAACCTGATAACTTGCCAGCATTAACGAGTTCAACCTGGCCTTGCTCTTGGCACAAATCCATTTGTGTAGCTATTTCTAAAACACCCTGGATGGTCACGGTTCTTAGTAAAAGAGTTTTTGCCCAGTACAGTGAAAAATCTAGCGCTGTAATTAAATAACAATCTAAAATGGAGAAATATGTACCTGCTCCTTCTGAATTCTGTGGGAACAAGACCTAGCCTCATGATTTTGAAGGTTTTTTCCATTTTGTAAGGGCTTGCTGAATCTATGCTTAATTTGCAAGGCTTGGAGGTGAATAGCTGATATTAAGTAGGTCTTAAGTGTTTAACCCCGTGACTACTCCACGCAGCGAGTGCAGGAAGAGAAGGACTGAAGCCCAGACCCTCTGTAACAACATGTGATGGGAGTTTCCCTCTACTGACTCCAGCCAGAGCATGGGTGTTCAGCACCGCAAACATCAAGGGTTTCTGCAGCTTGAGACCATGACCCCATAAACCTTCATCCAGACAGAAACACCTGACGTTCCCAGCTGGTATTTTGCTGGGTAAAAGCTTCAGAATAAGGCGTAAGTACAAACAGTTAATGAAAGGCAGAACTCCTTAAAATACTTTTAAAACTCCCATGCATTCATTAAATTGTTTGACAGAAAATAAATATATGCATCTGAGTTCTTTAGAGTGATCTTGCTTCTGCTACAACATACGTGTGCAAGAGTATGCTCCAGCACTTAATGATGCTTATAAATGCTATGATACCACCCTGTGTGCAGGGACTAGCATTTGATATTTATGAAGTCTTAAGTAATTTTGCCTAATAAAGTTAATGAAGTATACGTTAGTAGCTGGAGTATATAAATCTCTTCACTTTTATCACCACAATATATACGTATATAAAATCCTTACCACATAAATTTACCAAACTCATTTAATTTTTGCAAGTTTTCTTCCCAAACTCTTCTTACTCTGCTGATCTCTGGAAGCAGCATGGCCACTTATATAGCAAAATACCTCTGTAAGTGGTATCGCCCTGTGCTTCACAGAAACATGCGCTCTGGCTGTGTCCTTGAGAGCAAAGGATCATTTGCTATCAAAATGCAGGAAAACTACGAGGGGAGAAAACTAATGAAGCAATGACATACTCATCAGGAACATAATCTAACTGTGAAGTAGCCCCATTAAAAATACTGGCTAATTTTGCACAGACTTAAAACCGTTATGAGCGTTAACAGCAATTATGTGCCTCATATTTTCAGATTAAGAGTGCTGGCTGAGCTAGAGACCTACTGTAACCTTTGTCTAGGGCCTTCTCTGAGTCTCCCTGACACCAAGGAAGAGGAACCCAGACAACAGATCGGGAGAAAGGCAGAAAAGAAGATAAAGAGCAACTTGGGGATTTTGGGACTCCCTAAAGCATGACTGGAGCAGCCATAGGCCTCATGGGTTTTACTGAAGTAGTGAGCTGGACCTGTACCCAGCAGCTCACCAGACCCGTAGTACCAGCTTTCTATCGCTCATTAACCCCACTACTGAAGTACTGATTACCAGAGACACCAAGTGCCTGGAAATCTTGTGATCTATATGCAGCAGAAGAAAAATGAGATTTTTCCTCTCCTCGAGCATCTTCCCCGCATTGAACTTCTGCCTTGAGGTACAACACAACAATGGCCAAGCATTAACCTTCTCCTTGTCTCATCAGGCCCTTCTGGAGCCTCCTTGCATAGAAAAGCATCCAAATAACATCCCCTTGCATCCAACCAGGATATCAGAAGCTCTTTCATGGAAAGAGTGAAGGCTGAGCCACGTGAGGAGCGCTTGGCTGGGCTGCCAGGCAGCTGTGCCCTACATTGGGCACGGAGGGGCTGGGGCAGGGGCTCCTCCTCTCACAGAGCCCTCAAGCACAAACCTGTTAATTACTGTAGTTAATAGCTAGTAAAATCTTCCAGAGCTGGGCTACCAGACACCTGACCTGTTCATTAATTTATCGTATGTGCATCACCTTCATTTGCTCTTGGCAATGTTTTGCATAAGCACACACAGGTTTCTGAGCTGAAAACACACCTGAAAATGTTGGATTTACTCTATGCAACTGAAATACCAAATCAGCTAAGCCAGCTTCAGAGATTCATATCCTTTCACAGCTCAAACACCCACTCGTTTATTATTCTATTTGGAAAATCTTACGTGGTACTCAGATTTTTCTCCCTCTGGGAGAAATCAGCATATGGCAAAAGCAGGAGTAAAGCATTAAACGCATTCAAGTGAAGTTCTGTTCCACTGTTTTAATTGCTCTGAGGTGAAGACGTGATTTGCTGGAGGACATATTCAAACAAATCAGTGAGTTACTATGGCTATTAATTTTAAAGGTATGCCCCAAAAATGCAGTTTCCAGAGGTATCTCTCAGCTTCTTTCTGGATAGACGTAGGAACACACTGAATGTTTTGCACGATTCTGTGTGTATCCTAATGAGACATTTGTTTACTAAGACGCTCCGAGTTCAGATAAGGAAAATAGCATTAAGCAATTATTTCAGCAATACATACAATGCTGACTGCATGTTACCGAACGCTTTTTTCAGTTTGTCACTGGAGCCTCATGCAGTACACCAGTGCAGCCTGGAGGTCATCACAGATCAGAACTCCCACAGTCTCTTCTAAACTTTTTGCTAACTGCTGGGTAATCTTTCTACTGTTAAGTATATCATGGCCCCTAAATCCCCTAACGGCACTGGAATTCTCTTTATTGACAAGAAACCAGACAGCTAATATAAAATATAGCCCCCTTCAGGCTTTGTGTAAAAATTTACTTCTTGGGCTTTGGAGGCGGGATTTATTCCACCTCTCTTAAAGGTTTAATGTCTAACATACAGCGCGAAAACAGATGGTGACACAAAATGTTTAGGACCTTAGACAAAATTCACAATGGAAAAGCAGCTCTAGCAGTATTAGCCATGCAGACAGCAAAATATTTATGTAAGTTTATATTAAAGGTAGTTATTTTTACATGGCCCTGACTATAGCCAAATTTATTGCATCTGTTTTTTCCACAAGCCCCCTCCCTTCCACATGACTGGATTGCATCTTCCTCTGTATCCAAAAGAGCCACAGGAACCTACAAATTTTTGTGCAAGACTGAATTTTCTGCAACAATCTGAACTTTTGTAAGATGAATATCTTTGCAGAAACCCACCAAAGCTGACAGGTAGTTAGAAATACTGATACGAATGTCAGTCTCTAGTTCCCACAGAACTAGTATTCTTCACAAAAATCTGAACACCGTATTCTCTGAATACCACATTCACCAGCAGGGTCATTTTTAAGTATATGGGGAAGAAGAACAGATTGGAGAATGAATGAAGCACCTTAAGTATCACTCAAAAACTGCGAGCCAGTAGAAAAAGAAATAGTAGGTGTGCATGTGCAAAACAAGGCACAGTTCTCAATGAGACAAGCTGATCTAGTATTTAAAAAAAAGTGACAGGAAATCAAGAAACTAAGCTAAAATTCCCAGTTCTGACTCAGCATGTAATTCATTTCACCCCTGTACCTTTTTCCCCTACCCATGAGATAAGCCTAATAGTACTTACTATGCCTTGCCTTAATAAAGCCCTTCTGGATCTTCAAATCGAAGGGGCTGCGGGTACAGGTGATTACAATCAAAGAATACAATTAACATTTTTCCATAACTTTGCGCTGCTGGGCTTCAGGACACTGATTTGTTACATAGGGTCTTCGCTTTAAGACTACCAAGTGGACATTCTACCTGCAGCAAGAACAAATTGCTATTATGTTAATCACAATAGGATGAGTTTTAAGCAAAATATTGTTTTCTTTTCTGACCACAGTAATCTGCACCTTTGCTGGTTTGTGCCACCATGTCGTTTATGCAAACACCTTGCGGAATGTTAGAAACATGCATTCAGCTTCACAACTCATCTAGGGGGTCATCTAGGGTGTGAAGCTGCAGCATTTCTTCAAAAAGCTAGAAGAAAGTAAGATACGTAATCCCCATCCTACAATGGGAAAGGGTATTGATTATCATCCTGAATTTCAAAAAGGTTTTCAAATCTCCAATAGCTTAGATTTACTCTGAAGTTACATAGGTCTATTTGGGGTTTAACTCTGTAAAATTTAAAACTTTTGATTTACCCCATTATAATCTGTACATTACTGAATTTCCTCAATATCTTTAGAGTAAGCCATTCGCTACCAGCAACAAGCCACAAAAAAAAATGTTTTCCACTCAACTGGAAACACTATTCAAACTTGGCTTTTCCTGTAACTGAAGCCTGCACACTTGAGGGATCCCAAGTGCAGCTTCTATTCTCTTCCACAATTACACTAGAATAAGTCATTACATCCAGTTATAATAGGTCAAGACAAACGTAGGGATAGGAGATCAGCATTGTTCAGTCAAACAGTGTTCCTTTTTCAAGAAAGAAAACTTTAATTGGAGGTTTGCTCAATTTTGACCAAGTATCTATCCACAATACTCAATCTTTTACAGTAATTAATCTTAATTGGTACACACCACTTTATTCTGCAGCTACATCTCAGTATGTGATATACTACATAGCTGAAACACTCCAGCACAAAGTGGTTTGAGAACTGACAGCCCATGAAGTCCTCTGTAGTTATTACAGGCAGCCTGGGGGCCTGACTCCGCTAGATGAATTTATGTAGATGAAAGACTAGTTTGTCTTAATATAGACATAAATATTTTTATAAGCAATAATGGCTTTGTTTCACACAAAATTAACTTACACAAATTTGTCTCCAATTCATGAATCCCATGTCATTTTCCAATTATATTTACCCAGCCACTTCTTGGGTGTCCTCAATTAAAGGTAACCTTGAATTTCCTATTATCAAAGACCTTTCCATTCATTTCCAAACTACAATTGCTTCATCTCACAGTATAGTGATCTTCCCTCTAGCTCACCCTTATTAAACTGAAGCATACTGCAGCAAGGACAGAGCCTTAACAATCGTCCCACAGACTAACAGATACTTGTATTTTGTTAAGAATTGCTCTTAGGAGTATAAACTTGACACCCTGCAGAACCCACACAAGGATTCAATGCAAAGTATTAGTGAGCAGTAGGGCACAATTTTTTCTTCTGTAATCTAGTTCATATCTTCCAACCAACAAGAACTTCTTCAGCAAGTTGAGCTGTTATCTCCAGAATCTAATCTCTGGGCGCAGAAAATGGTAGTTTGTTTGGTCTCCTGGATCCATTTGAGCACAGGTAAGCATGGCTGTGATGGCAGTCATGTCTAACATGTTTGTACAAATGAAGGACAACATCCTCCGAGGAAGGACAACGCAGCTACAGGGCACAGTGAGGCTCAGAACAGGCTGTTGCTGCTGCAATGCACTCATGAGAGAAGCTACAGGGGAAGAAACCAACATGTGGCTTGATTATTTCATTCTTCATGCAATTCCTCCCAGTAGATAAGGGGCAACAGATTTTCACTGAGCAACTGAGACAATCTCACCAACAGCAGGATGCTGAGGTTCTGAGTGACAATGCAAGTTTTTGAGCAATTATCTTTGAATTGTAAGTACTCAAAAGATCTTTTCTCTTGCAGTAACTTTGAAATCTGCATCCAAAGCTGAAAATAAAGATTAAACAGGAATAAAGAAGCCTTGTGTTTAAGCATGTTTATTTCTGCATGTGATTCAGACCCCTCGCTCAACACCACACTGCATCAGGGTTTGCAGACAGAAGTCACTCAGTTTTTGTAAGATGGATGCGTCTTCAAAGACCCTAAATTGAAGTTCAACTCCCCCAAGTTCCTAGCCCTGTAAATCTGGTAACAGTATCTTGCGAGGCTTAATTTCCTAAGTCAGTCTCAATTCAGTAGAAACTGACTGAAAATGCAATAGAGTACATACTAAACCCATGATAAATAAAGATCTCTGATCTTCTGACAAAGCAGAAGAATAGCAATGGGTAGCAATTATGGGTAGGGCTCCTGCATCACATTACCAAACTCCCCTCTGCTTCAACTCTTCCTCCCATCTGTTTAAGCATAATAAAACATTCAATATTGCACAGACAAAATAGAAGTCTCATATGGCAAGCAATCTTATGTGCAAAATATAACACGACGAAGACTGAGATCTCAGGAACGTTTTACAATATCTATTATGAAAACCAAATGATATCACAGCCATTTCAAAGTGTCTGATCAGCTTATAAGATATCATTCAGGTTAAGGTGTTTCAAAGTAATTTAATAAGATGTATAACTTGCATGGTTTTAATCATAGGAAGAAAATACACAGATGCAAATTGCCTCAGTGGAAGTGCCCCAAAATGGATTAGACTGTATTGCCATCTCACTGTGACACAAACATGGGACAAAAATATCTGAGTACCCAAGAGATGTTTTGTTCCAGAAACAAAAGAAACAGAAGAAATCCAAACAATGACAGTAATGTGTCATTAACTGCCCAGCACGTTGCTGCTGCTGGTCATCCAAAAGGATACAGCAGAATTCAGCACAAGAGTAAGCAATGAGTGTGAGGTGTATGGGACACCAGCCAGACTGCGGGAGGCACTGCACAGCAGCAAGGGAGGATTTTATCCTGTTCAGACTTATTTCAGACACCCTCCAGAAGAGCATCCTTAGGCAAGAAACCAGCTTTTCAAGGTGTTGCTATGACTGCCACATCCACTAGATGGGTTCAGCACTACATCCAAAGAAGAGAATCTAATTTGTTGTCTGATCAGCAAGCATTGGGAAAAAATCATGTAGCAGTTGAGACAGTTCCACATGGAACAGATTTACAGAACCGTAACTTTCCAAATACTTTTGAAAGCAGCAATCCTGGATACTGAATAAGACATGGGATAAAAAAAAAAAATAATTTGGTGCTTTAATAATTTGCTAAAACCACCAGCACCACAAAGCTCTCAAACAGGAGCAAGGTCAAACAGCAGACTGAAGATAGACTTAGGAGCAAACCAAATAATCTAAATAATCAGTGTTACCCTAACATCTAGCCATTGTGGTTTGGTTTTTTCTTGGAGGTTTCTCTTCTAAGCACTAACCAGACTAATTCTCTTTAGCTTGCAAAATCGGACAAGATCACAGCCTGAAGGGGAAAGGCTCCGGTGATAAATATTTAATGGACTACATCAATAAAATTTATTTTGCCAAGGAGAATGGAAGGAGAGGAAAAGCAGAGAAATAATTCATTAAAAGAAGCTCAGCTTAGCAATGCCAGGAAAAAAAAAAAAGGCATGCTAGGAAAAAAAGGAATTAAACACAAAGATGTTTTAAATAGGTCAGAAGCTTAAGTACTTTTAACACATGGCAAACTGAAAAAGAGCTGAGGTTGTTGGAATGAGAGTACAGTGATATGTGTACTTTATTTGCAATGGTATGAATCACTATTAACACCCCTGGACACACTAGTAGCAGTTTCAACTTCTTGTGGTACTTCGTATTATCCAACCTTGAAGACCTGTTTTGAACATGAAAGCGTCATTGCTCAAAACCCATTAAGAACTGCAACAATCATCTTGAGGTTTCCTTTATTTCTCAAAGCAGAAGTCTTCCCTATTTTATATTGGATGGGGCAGTTATGTTTTGCAGAAGAAAAAAAGGCAACAACCAGAATTAAGGTATTTAGTACAAAGCTTAAATGTTCTTGCACTGCAGTGCTCCCCACAACTCAGTATCAAGCTTAATATTTGCAACTTACATCACTGAATTTGCAAAAAGAAACGTTTAATGTCTCCTTCCTTCCTGCCACCATTTAAAATCACTTGCAGTGATATAAGAGCACACAGGACCTCAGAGCTTCTTACAATACCTTTTCCACTCACTCTCCCACTCTGCCCAATCTGGACCTCTTAGAACCAGAAGTCAGCAGGATGGGCAAGAAAGAACATCAGAAATTGTTCTGTTTATAACTAAAAGTAGTCCAGGAATCCATTAATTCTCAAGTTTGCATTCTAGATCTGCTAATGACTTGTTTCATGGCTTTGAATCACTAGATTTGGGATACTTTTTTTTTTTTAATGGGTAAAGTGGAAAAGCACATACTGTGCAAAGAGGGGGACGGTCTCAGGACAAACAGATTAAATGGTACTAAAATACCTCAGAGCTACCTCAGTGAGATTTGGTAAAAGATGATATATTTTAAAAACGTACCTTTTTAGAAGCCTTTGATTTGAAATTATTTAATAGCTTTGTGGATGAAGTCACACTACTTAAGCCTCCCTAATGGTGAAATACAGAGATGATTAAAAAAGGCAAATTGTGTAGATAACAAGCAAAACCTTACCCACGAGCAGTGCTGTCACAGGACACACTGTTCAGTAACATAAAGGCGTCGTCTCCAAATAAGTGATTAAGTGCTGCCCTCTAGTGAAGCCATAGATCCAGTTTCAGCACCCAGAGTTTTGAAATACAACAAAATCTGTCCCAGACAGAGTTTAGCTAGATTTGTCTGTAACAGAAGAACCCTACAGCAATCATCCTAATATAGCATGTTTACAATTTAATTTTACTCTTCCATGCTAGGATCTTTTGTTTAGGTTTAGCACTGCAATAAGGTTAAACACTGAAGTTAATTTAACAACTCCAGAGCATATTCTACTTTTTCCTCCGAGTTGTGAAATCAAGCTCTGATCTTACAACGCATCACTGGCAAAGCCATTTTAAAAACCCATTACATCAGAAAACACAACAGTCTATTTTTTAAAACAATATGCCAATAATTTAACAATAGGCTCATATATTTAAAATTTTTGACGGAGTTCTAGAATTAGCTATTTCTCATGCTCAGAGTACCTTTTTTGTAATGCCACTTTCACTGAAGGCTTAATGACTTCACTACTAGTTAGTGGAGCATCTTGGCTCTTGATGTTACCATCCAAAAGGCTCCCTCATGTGAAGAAGACAAACTTATCAGTTACAATTTATTCTCAAAGCAGGAGTTTTATTGTAGCTGATTCCTAGTCAACTTTTTCTCCATATATTTAAACAGGAAGAGGTGGCCACTTCAGGAACAAAGTGACCAGAGGGGCAGTATTTGCCATCAGACAAAGAACCAGCAACAACAGCTGTAAAGCAGTCCTTGCTAGGTGAGCCAAATGGTATTAGAATTTTACAATTCATTTAAAAATTAAGTATGAAGGGATACTCAAGATGCTTTGCTTTCACAGAAAGAATGGGGTCTTCCTTTAAGAATTAAAACCACATTGCATACAGCTGTGACACACAGGAGGCAGTAAGCACAACTGAGGGGGGTGTTTTTCACCTTTTGAATTGGGCAATCTTTAAGCTGTAGCTGTCCCCGTAAGTTGGGCTGACCCACACCACCTGCATTAACAGGGTTTCAGGTTGATTTCTTCCTCCAGTCAGAAAAATGCTGTTTCCCACCCGGCATTGAACGAACCCTGCTGATGGAAAAGCTCAAGCGAAACGCATGGAGCAGAGCTGGTTTCTGTTCCAGCACTGGAATATTTCATATGCTCCTAATAACTAAACACATTTAAGCATTCCTTGAAGACATTAGCCTGAATGCCAACCGTTAAAATCTACTTAATCGTTTGTGTACACAAAACATTGGAAAAAGTTGAAAGAACTTGCCTGGAAACTTATCAGGTACATTTATTAAGGAACAACATTCAAAAACAGATGTTATATTAGTATTTTGGAACTTCCATATAAAATTTTTAAAAAATTCTTTGATTTTGTCAGCGTACTTGTATCTGCAGGTTACAGCACCTGGGGAAAAGATCAGCACAGAGAGATTTTTCAGTATCTTCCAAACATTTAGCCATCACAAAGTTTTATGCAAGCTTAACATGCAGAAGGCTGCCCACTCCCAGTCTGAACAAGTTTAGCGTCCAATCATTAACCCATTTTGGATCAAACAGAACTACTGCATTACTTGTCATGGCTACAAGTCTTTCCAGTTTTCCAAGAAGAGGTTAAAGTGTACAATAAAATCACATCTGCACACAAGCTACGCTTCTAACTCCAGTAATTTCTGTTATCTAAATTTGAAATTATGCAGACTCATGTGGGCTCACTTCCATGACTTCAGAACAGGATCAAGCCAAGTATCTGCCAGCCTGCAGCTGCTTTTAACAACACTGCCTAAGTTGACTTAAATATATTCAGATTTTTAAAAATGCTGTCTACAGGACTGAGCAGAAGTTCAGTTGAACTACAAACTCCCTGTAAGTGTTATTAGAAAAGCTGAGACTGACAAGACAAGCCTGACTCTTGCTTGTCATGTGGAGCCAACTACAGGAATGACCCAGACAGAACAGTTTCAGCTTACACGGTATTAAGAACTTCTTGTTGCCATCTGTAGAGGTGAATGTAGCAAAATGAAAATAAATTTTCTCAAGACACTGTTGTCAACAATTCTAGTGCTACTTTTACCTCAGTTACTGGTCCATTTTCTCCTGTATCTTCTTTTAAAAATCTGAATAATGTTTCAGCCTGAAGAAAAAAAAAAAGTTGAGGCATTGAAAACTTCAGTAACCAGTTGACTGAACAGCAAAAGAAGCAACAACTATTCAGTAGCCTCACTTTGAGTGTTCTTAGCTAACCTGGTGTAGCAAAGATAGCAATCTTTGTAAAATGTGTAGCAAAAAATAGGAATCATCCAGGTTAGGTTTACTTAAAGTGCCAGTATATGCACTTCAAGTAAACTGCACATTATATGCAGTTCAAGTTGAAATAAAGGACAAATCGCCAGCTCCGTTCACATTTTTATAAACATGCTTGGGAGTCTTTTTGTAAGTTTTCCCTGTCAGACTTCATAAATCATTAAAATCTCACATTAAAAATACAAAGTTTTTTAAGTATCACATAACATTACTTAGTTTAAAGAAAAGGAATATTCCTGCTCTGGGTTATTAGCACTCCTTACCCCTGACCACACCAGCAGAAAAAAAAAAACACTTCTCCCTTTTCACAAAAAGGGTCAAGTTCTTTTTTTTAATCCTCTGGGTTTATTTAACGGGGAGAACATCTGGCTTTTTACACACCCATTATTTCAGAAAAGGACAAAGACCTTTAGACAGGGATGCCTGTCTGCAGCAATGTATATTTTATAATCAGACAACAGTCCTGAGTAACATGCTCTAACATGCTCTAGGCAGTCCTGCTTCAGCAGAGGAGTTGGACTAGATGATCTCTATGGTCCCTTGCAACTCTAAAAAAAAAAATTCAGTGAAATTCAGTGAAACAAGGCTCATTCATTCTCCAGAAGGAAAAGCCAGCTTCCCACTCAATCATAGGTGAAATTCAGATGATGAAGTCAAACCTTATCATTTACCAGTCATCTGCTCCATTTTACAGAATATAAACATGTTATCTGGGATTAATGAAACTAACGTAGTACGTACCTAAATAACAGAGCTTTGCCTTTGTTATTTGCTACAGAGAAAAAACCACTTCTGGGAGAAAAGTCCATAGATTGAGCAAGATAAATCTGTTTTCTTCTGAACACTGGGAAGTTTGAGAATACAGTATATGAAGGAATGTGTACCTATTGAGAAATAGGTCATTAGTTATAACAATCAGGAAAAAGCCACCAAAATTTAAATTAAGGTACAGATTTAAAAAGGTCAATGTTGAATTCAAATGGTCAGTTTTATTCCTGACACCACTTTATTGATAGAGTTCAGGGCAAAAGGTGCAGGGAACACAGTACAAAGCCAATTATTGCAACTCATTTATTTTTAAGTAATTACATCTAAGTAGAAAAATAGGCTTCCAAACCCTCAGATCAATTCCATAGTTCCACTGCTGGCCAGAATTCTGACAAGGCTGGCAAAATTCTAAATGAGCTAGGAAAAGCCCCACAGAGTAAGAGCATTACAGTTAACACTGCTGAAAATTCACATTTGTCGCTGAGTTTTATTTACAGCACTGAAATAAGGGCATCTTAAAAAGGGAAAAACAAAAGGTAAACTAAACCATAAGACTTTCTTTTCAGAACAACTTCCCTGAAGGAAAAATATATAATTATTTCCTTATAAATATACAGTATCTTTTATCTGTCCTGATCTGCTGTCTAGCAAATTTTGCAATATACTTATTTGCTCAACATCAGTTTATTACATCACCAGAGATATTTTTATCAAGATACAAAAAAGCCCTTGTACTAAGGCAGCTAACATACCAATTTGACAGCCTCATCAGCTTCACAGGAAGCCACTGCCAAAATTTCTGTGGTGGGATTGAAGGTCACACACGTAGCAGATGTAACTAGGTTCATTATGGCTTTAACTGGTTTAGGATGGTTTTCTTTGAGACAGACGTCAGTGGTATATAAATTTACAACTCCAGAAGCTGAACTGAAAAAATAAATCAACAAAGACTATACCAAGAATAACATTTACAGTACATATTATCTTATTCTCGATAGCCACCATTCAATTGAAAATGTAATTTCCAACTATTTGCTGGAATTTATAAAGGTATTTTCTTTGGAGCTTGATTTTGCTTTAGAGTTTATAACAGTATTTAGCGGGTTTTTTGTTGTTTCTTTTTTTTATTTAAAGAGACACACGTAACTGCAGAGCCTTCATAGGCCCATCTTTTACATAGAATGAATTCAAAGCAATGAGAGATTGGTATCAAAAGATTCTGACAGTTTCAACCTTTCTGATTATTTTTTTAATATATACCCTGTAGAGTAAGTCCACTTAAAAATCCCCTTCTACAGCGGGCTAAGAAAATTCATACTGTACCTAAGTATTTGCTAGTCTCATTTGAAAGGACTGATACACTAGCTAAAGTTGCATCTTGGTAAGTATAATTGGAGAAACATTTTCAAGCTTGTGGCTCTGAGTTGAGGCATCTTTTCAAATGCTAACATGCTATACTACAGGAGCCAAATTAGGAGTATAGGAAAGACAGAAAGGGGAAGACCTTGAATCAATATTTGTACTACAGAATTTTTTATTTCAGCCAGTATTATTTCAAAACTAACTGCTAAACCCATATATAGCAACAGTAATACATTGCAAGTGATACTGGTATTAAGTGTGCTATGGCATTTTAGATATACATGGAACAAACCAAATTACTATCATAAACCAGGCAATATTTACCTACTCACCTCTAATTTAACCTTATTAAAACCAAACTTATTCCATGTTTCTACACTCTCACCAGCCACCAATAAGTTTACTGAAGAGCTTCAAAACGAGAGAGGAGGAAGATGTCAAATCTGAGTCACTTACCCACATGCCACATACTGGTTATTTTTTGAAACAGCAATGCACTTTCCTTCCAAACAACCTTCATCTTCAAATTTATGTAGACACTTTCTGCTTCTCACGTCCCAAATGAAAACTTCACCTTCCTCTGGTTGCAAAATAAAATAGATTATAGAAACCATACATGCAGAACACATTGTTTGTCTGCTTTGTTAAAATAAATTTTATTAGATTACAACTATTAGCTCATTTACAACTATTGAATATAGGGTATATAAAAAAAAACACAACTAGCGGCATACTAAAATAGTTAACTCTATTCTTTAATGATTGATCATTCAGTTGTATTTTTAGGCCAGATACTAGCATAAAGCCTTTTAATTATCTTTGTAAAACAATAAATTACTTAAACTTAAGTAATTTAAATGGAATTATGATTAGTGCTGTTAGAGAGAATACTTACTTGAATAACTATATATTTTACTGCTGTCTGGAGTGAAAGCAGATGCAGTGCATCTTCCATTTACTTTCATAGTGCTAATCAGTTCCTTTGTCTATAGGATGAAGAACAACAATGGTGACAATGATTCTGCCAAAAATCTGTAGCAAAGTTGTTTCCATACTCCTGTCCCACAAAAATCTTAAGTTAGCTACACTGACATTAAAAGAACAGCATCAACATTTTCAGTGCCTACAGACCAGAGCAGAAGCTGATACTCAGAAGTCCATGATTTATTATTGCACAACTACAGTTCAATAAAAACTCATTTGCTTCCTCGCTGAAGGATCTTCAGTATATAATGAAAGTGAAATTTTTATTCTTATAAAGTATTTTTCCTAGCAGAAGTTTAAAACAAATCCAGGTATCATCATATGGCATTTTAAAATTTAACTGAAAAAATTCTCTGTGCATTATGAATCGCAGCAGATGGCATGATTCATGAACATGGTACACCAGCATGCACTAGAGCTATTCCCATAAAAGCAGTCCTATTTTTTTTCCACCCTCAGATGCCTGTTTCCATGCTGAGCCCATTCCTTTTGCCAGCAGTGTTTGTGCAATCAGCCGAAATACAACACTGATATATGACTTTTCCCAGTGACAGCTTAAAACCCCATGAAATTCTGGTCTTAACTCCAGCAGTCCCAAAGAGAGCTGCACAGTGAGAAAAAAATTCTGAGACACCCCAAAATAATTTTCTAAACCTAGAGTTAGTTGATTCAGCAGCTCATTTTTGCAGGCTGTCACAATATGTGTCATACCTTTGTTTCAACTGAAAGCTAGGTTGCTTTTCAGATTAAATATAAGCAATCAGATTCAAAAAGAAAAAGGTACCAAGAAAGTGAAGCTACATGAAACCGTGACAAGAAACTACCTTCATTGACAACAAGTGAAGATAACCTGAAGTTCCAGTTAGAAGCATAAATGATCCATCTGGAGACACTTCAAAATTTCTGAGAAATCTTTCTTCCACACCTTTAAAAAGAGATTCAGAACTTCACATTGGTGCAATTTATTCTTTTTCCTCAATATTCAGAGGTATGATGAATATCAATAAAACCTGACTCCGCTTCAGCAATACACTGTCACAGTAAAGCTACAACTCAACCTCATTTATGTGTGACAATTAACTTCTAATATCCCAGACAAACTAAAGCTAAAGTCATTCGAGTAAAGATCTCTGACAAGTTAAAAATGCTACCTGCAACAATTTACTGCACTACCTTTTAAAGCAAATTCATATGCCATGTCTATTTGAGACAGCTTCAGCTATGCCCAGACACTTAAAGCACTACAAAACATACCTCTTACTTTCTGTATAGGGATGATACTTCCACTCATCATGTCATACACAAAGAACATTTTATGGTGAGTACCAGTTGCTATAACTTGTTCTCCATCAACACTGAAACGAGCCTTATAGATTGGAAAACTCTCTAAATAGATGCTCTGTATTCTTGGATTCTTTATACCATCAACCTTCAAAAAAAAAAGATTAACATATTAGGGAATGTACCAAATATTTCTATATAGAAAACTCACATCAACTAGCTGATATACAAGAGATAAAAAGTAAGAGCTACACCAGTTTGAAACATTAATCTCTTCCTCTCTTCTCAGCCT
>JAOXNO010000003.1:31428358-31467375 GCA_028565335.1 Limnodromus scolopaceus | reverse complement strand
GGGGGGGGGTACGGCGAGCGAGGAAGCCCCAAACAGCTGTGAGCCCAATGAGGGCGCGCGGTGGGCCGGGCGCCGCGCCTGCGCAGAGGCGCCATGCGAATGTTGTTGATATTCCGGCGCAGGGAGTCGGGCTCGTTCCGCCGGCGGAGGGAGAGGCTGAACTTTCCAGGCCGCCTCCTGCCCCGCCGGGCCCGGCCCCTCGCAGGGGGAGGCGGCAGGCGGAGGGGGCCGAGCCGAGGGGAGGGGGCAGAGGCTAGCGGGCGTCTCCTGCCCATGAGGGCCTGATGGAAAACACAAAGGACCTGGTGAGTACCTCAGCCCGCGGGAGGCGGCGGGGGCTGACCCGCTGAGGGGGCGCGCGCCTGAGGGGAGCGCTGGGGTTGGGGAGGGGTGTCTGAGGGCTGAAGCCGGTCGCTGTGGGAGGGAAGCAGCCCCGGCACCCTCCGACTCCTGTGGGGGTGGGATGGGGGGGGGACGGGCTTTGGACCGCCTGGTTGTGGGGAGCCCTGCCGAGCCGAGCCGGTCCCCCGGGGGTGCTGGCAGCCCCGCGAAGCCTGTCACCCGCGGGGAGCGGCGGGCACGTGGAGGCGGTGGTGGCCGGTCCCCCTTTGTTGTGATCCCCTGCGCTGGCCGAGCCCTGCGCTCCCCGCCCTCCCCCGGCCCGCTCTGCCTGGGCGGGGGGTTTTTTTGTCCTTCCTTTCCTCCTCCTCCTCCTTCTCCTCCTTCCTGCCAGCAGTCAGGGTCAGGAGCAAAAAGTTTCAGATTATCTCGTATTCAGCGATCCAGGCGTTCTCGCAGTGGTCCAGCCAAGTGCTGTTTTTTCAGCAACTTCCTCTTGTATTCAAAGCCTTCAAGTTTTAGTTTTCCAGTCCCCCTCACTTTAAGTGCTGTGTTCTTTGCTGTTAGCCCTTCAAAAGTTCGGCATTCTTTGCATCCAGTTTTCCACCTCTATATAGTTTTTATGACTGTTTGTATTGTGACTTTGTTCTCAATGTGAGGAGCAGTAAACCCGTGAAACCAGTTTCACTTTCAGGTTGTTGCTGGAAATGTTTTAAAGTGTAACAAATTTCTGTTTAGCGTGGCTTTTAAAAAAAAAATCCTGCTACAAAGCATATGTTGATTATGGTAGAAACTACTGCGTGTGAAAAAAGTAATTCATTTAAAAAATAACAATTTAATATGTGGGTGGTAACCCTTGTGATTGTTCACATCTAAAACCAGTTAAAACAATGCTGCAGGGCAATCTTCTGTATTTTAAATTAAAATTATTTTGCAGGTTTGAGAACCTCATTTACTTTCTTGTTTGTTGTATTTGCTTATAACAGTCTGATTTAGACTTGCAAGGAATGGATTAAAAAGGCTATGAGAGACTCTAGTCTGGAACACTAAATGGAACTAAAACAATATATTCCTTTAAAAAAAATAGGTAGGCTAGTAGTCTTTACTTGTTGCTTCTGCCTAGGGATCGTTTTGAGGAAGTGTGCAATGTAAGCTATAGGGAAACATAGCAGAGGTAGATACTCTCCTGTGTGGAAGTTATTGTTTATGCCACAAGAATAGTTTATGTGTTCATCTTGAGAGTGTGTGCATGTGCAAATGGATTGTAGAATGAAAGTAAGAGTTCTCTTCGTTATTGTTGCCTAAAGAGCTAGATGACTGTGGCAGTAATGATAATGTGTACAAAAGTTCCCTCTCATTGGCTTTCATTTCTCTTACCTTCTAAAATTTGATTTAATTTTGCAAGGCTTTTGATACCTTCTGCAAACTGCTACTGCATACCTTCATTTCTCAGGTAAGTCGGTACACTCTGGGCATGTGTCATATTTTGCTGAATCTGGCTCTGAGCACATGGAATGAATTCAGGTGTTGAAGACTTTCGTTTTGGGTTGGTGGTGTTTTATGGTTTTTTACATTTTAAACTGATTAGTTTTTGTAATAATAACGCAGTGTTTAATGGGAAGTATTTGTCTCTTCCAAATACTCCTGTGTGTAAGGGCTTTGTAGATTTTCAGTTTTCTCAAAACTTGGGTATTTCACATATTAATCATCACACACCCCCTCCAAAATTGCCTGCTAATTTGATATATTTTTTTATGAAAGAGTCTTCCCTCTTGTGTGAAACCCCCTGGGGAAGAGGCTATGGACAAAACCATTGGCAAACAGCAGAAACTGGCTTCAGACAAAATGCTGTCATACATAGCAAATGAAGAGACAGGAAAAAACATTTCTGTAATTTTCCAGCAGAGATTTTACTTATAATAAGAGTGGAAGGCACATTTCCAGATAGAGGTGAGTTGCTTATATAAAAAAGTAAGTTTGGTTGGTTCTGATTTCCAGGAATCCCAAGATGTTTAGCTTTGGAGGTTTTTTGTTTGTTTGTTTTTAATGAAAGCTGAAAGTATGTTTTCTTTAAATTGGTACCATGTTTGAATTTTCTTTTTTTGTTATGCTGTGAGGCACAATTAGACTTCAGTTCCACAGGGGGCAAGCTAGTATTACTACAGTAAATTATTTTGGCCAGCTTACATTCAGAAGAGTTGTAATAAATTAGTTCCATCGTCTTGTTTCCTCAATGCTAACATCCAGAACTAAAACTAAGCTTGTAGCATAAAACATTAATGAACTTCTGAAAACAAAAGCTGTGCATCAAATCTAATTCCAATTTGGAAATACACTATGGGAAATGCACGATCTGTTACGGATATGTGATTAAAGCAAATGTGTCTTATCACAGCCCCTTGGCTTGAAGGTTTTGGTGACCTCGTTGTTGACCTTGGCCTCAAATACCATCTGTCCATACTTCTGTCATGTTTCTAGGGGTTAGATCTGAATACAGAAAGTGATGTCTATCTCTATAGGTGCTGGTAGGCCTTTGTTAAGCTACAGCTCTTGTACTCAAAGCTCTAAATCACTGCCTTTCTGAATTCAAGTGCCAAATTGATTCAATAGTAACAACAACTGTTTTGAGTGGTTTGAAATCTTTCTGTGACTGTTGTGGATCATCCACCTTTGGCCAGGATGCACTTAGGGGCAAGGAGTTTGGTTACTTAATAATGGGGTATTTTTTGTAGCAAGTTTTCACCTTCAAAACACTTTCTTTCAAATTTTGTCAATACTTGAGCGTATAGACTTCATCAAGACACCAAAGCAATTTCCTGAGTAAGTATTTGATGTCTAATTAACATTAAATGGTTTTATTTTGTGTTTTGGCCATGCATTGTTCACCCTTCGTGACCAATTTTTTTAAGTGGAAAGAGTAGTTATTGTACTCAAAGAGTGTATGCTATGATGTGCTGACCAAAGTCAAGTGTGTATATATAATACTATGTATTAAGAGAGTGAGAGAAGCTAGCTATTTTTTGTATTTGTTTAGAGTTGTCTTCCTGCTTTTAGGGAAACCGGTTTCCTTAACTATATTCTTTAATCGTACCATTTGCCTTGTGTAATGCTTAATTAAGAGTATTTCTTAAAAATATATTGTTGCCAAGTATTCGCAGGGAGGAGAGGAAGAACAGGAAAATGGGAAGTTGGGCAGAATAAGAAAGCAGTTCTTAAGAGTTCCTTTCTCCACCCATCCCTTCAATAAAGAAAAATATGCAAGAAAACCCCCAAGCAAATAGTCATACAGGCTTATTTGCCAGTCCCGCTTACCCTAGACTTTGTAGTGCTCTGTCTAAAAATCTTTCCTGTTGAGGAACCAGTAATCTCATTAGGAAAATAAGCTGTAGCCAGTATGCCTAAAAGTTTGTCTTGTTCTTTTGTTTGTGCATTGCTTCTGCTTAATGTACCAATAGACTCTCTTTTACTGGTGGAGTTACTTAAGTTACTGCTCTTTTGGTATTAACCAGCTACAACGTTCTGTGTTTTTTAGTGCTAAGTCCATCTTCTAAGAGTAGGAAGCCCTTTTGTTTCCTTGTATGCATATATTGTGAAACATGGATTGATTTTACTACATGGTTGTAATTGTTAGATTAAGTTACTACTACTGTTAGTCTCTGGTAGATTTTTTGACTGAAATACTACATTTTTATAGACAGTGTTTCAAAATTCAGTGGGAATGCTTTGTGGGGCAATAAGCTGTTCTTTCTGAGGCTTCCATTCATAGTAGCTACAGGACCTCAATGGTTAGATGCTTCTCTGTCAGCCAGACAAGATATGGCTACTCAGCTGCTCAGGCATACTTCTGTGCATCGCTTGCAAGAACTCGCCAGGAATTGCAGGGTGCTGCTGTTACTAAAGCAGCTGTTTTATCTCAGTCACAGTTCTGTTTGAGGCATATATTGCCCTTTTTGTAAGGATGCCATTTTTGACCCTTGAGTTAAGAGTTGTACCCCAACTTTTTTTTTCTGTTTTAGATGTTAGACAGGGTTTGTGAAAGAATAGGACCTCTAACTTCTGCAGGAAGGGTTATCAAAGATTCCACATGTTGTTTGCTTGTTTCTACAAATGCTGTGTCTCGACATGGGTTACAAAGAACCTTAGTGGTGTTTATTATCAAAATAGAAATGTTTTGATCTGCTCTAGCAAAATTCCAGCATAGGAAGATGACATGCAAATACCTAACTTCCACCTACTCCTGCGCACAAAGTACTTTGGGGTTTTTATGTTGCAAAACTGTACCTTTTCCAGGTCTCACAAAACATATTTTGAGTATTTTCCCCAGAATTGCAATCCGGATAACAACTATAAATTAAGAATGTCCTATGTAATTTGTCTGGCAAATGTGGTCACTTCTGGCAAAAACATGGATAAAAATGTTGTAGAAAAATTACAATATTTTCAAACAATAAGCAAAGCTGCTCTTTTGAATCGCTCATAACTTGAACTGAGACAAATTGGCCAAATATAAAGTAAATGGAGAGGTGGTATTTGAGACTTGTTTTGACAGTGTAGTTACCCTAAACAAACTTGACGATTGCTACTTATGAACTTGTACACTGTTGAAGAATTATTTTCTTAGTAGAGAGCCCAGCTTTCTATATAGACTGAAAAATGTTTTCTTTCTCATCTGTGGACGTTTTGGCGAAGAGGGCTTGGCAGTAGTATTGAGGTTCTGAATGTATGTTATGCAAAAGAAGAACCCCCCAAAAATGAGCCAGCTGTGCTATTGTGGTATCTGCAATTCTAATCTGCACCGTGCTTCGACTTGCCTAGAGCAGCCTGTCTTCCCTTGGGTGCCACTGGTCCTTCGTCTTGCCTCCAACCCCCTATTTCTTCTTTGGCCTTCCCTTGCAGCGGGAGCAGTTCTGGCTATACGGTTTCTCTGCTGTAGGATCAGGAAGCGGGCTGCACTTCTCTTCCTTCTGAGCTGCTACAGCATTTCAGATCTCTAGAATAAAACAATAAAAGTTAAATATTCTCAGATATTAAGGAGTTCATGAAATCTTGAGGAAGATGAGTAGTCTGTGTTCTGATCTGTAAATTACTGGCACTGTTTGCAGAACACTGTATCTATGGCAACATTGTGCTCAACTTGTGCCTTAATCTACATACACGTGCACACACAAACAAATAACTGAGCTTGCCTCTTGTTGGCTGATAGCATCGTAATAATGTACAGGTGTGACTTGTTACCAGTGCACGTCAGGACTAGGTTTTGTTCTGCTGTTGCTCAGTGTTTCTTCTGATGATTGCAACTGTTACCCTAGCTACTTCAGGCAGATGTCAGTGCCTTCAGTGAGTTGTCAAGTTATGCCCTATCCTAAGTTTTGATTGGTTTTAATATAATTTTGAATTGTTAGCTGAGGAATGTGTGCACAATTAGCATTACACTGACTTTTTTGTTGTTTTGTTTCAGAGTTGCTTTAAGTGTTTTAAATTTGTTTACCTTATTGCGTAACCTTTTGTGCTTACTAGCTTTTGGATTTTTTCTTTTTAATTGGATGCTAGGATTGGGTCAGCGTGGAAATCAGTTTTCCCTTTTAACTATAGGGAAATCCTTCCATAATAAGATTTAGTCAGATTGTAACGGAGAATAGAGAATATTATAATAAAAGGATAGCATAGCAGAAGAAGGCTCGGATGAGAGATCCAACAATAAAGATGTTCAGGCATATACTCTCTAGGAAAGGGATTTGGGGAATTACTGTGATGAAATCTTAAAGCTATGAATCCAAATGCAATTTAAGAAGGAAAAGTCCGATGACACATTGTTATTTTTCTGTCTACAATGACTTTTAAATAAAATTAGCTCTTGGAAAAGGCAGTAGAGGCAAAGGCTTTCTTAATCTTTTTTTCTGTTTTCTTGGCTGTACTTCATTCTCTTAACTTGTGCTTCTATTGTAGAATTTCTTTGTCTTTTCTTTATCTGTTATTTCCTCTCAAACTTAGTAGATACTGTTAAGGATTATGGAAATACTTTGAATTTTTTTAAAAAAAATTTTTTTAGCTTAATGAGGGCAGCTTTTGTAGCAGTAGCCTTGTTTCAGTAGAGCTGTGTAAGATACTAATAGTTTAAATTGTGACTGTATTAAAATGCATATGTTTGATGTGCATCAGAAAAAAAGACATCAGTTAATCTATTATTTATAATTCTTTAATGTCTTTGCTGGAAATTGCTTAACAGTTATGTGTTCTTCAAAATTGTATGTTTTTATTTCACCTCAGATTTTTTTTTGGTAGGAAAACTATTATGTAACAAGTTTTCATTATATGGCAGTGCAAATTAGTCACCTTTCTATCTTTTTAGCATTTATACAGACCCTATTGCCATAGTAACTGAGCTCTTCATAATTGTTAATGTATTAATCCTCAGAACATCCCTGTGAGGTAGAAAGGTATTCCTGGTTCACACGTGAGAAACTAAATCATAGGGAAGCCAAGTGATTTATCGATAACCTCACAAGCCAATGAGAGCAGAGAGATACTTCCATTTCTGTTCCTAGGGAAGAGTGCTCCCTTCGTTGAACTGCCTTTTCTCTGCCCAGCTTTCTCAAATGAATGAATTTTAGTGAAATTGGCTGCAGCCATCTGGAATGTGCTCATTTGCATACAAGATCTGTGTGGCTGTCATTATTCAGCAAATTGGGATTAACGAACTCTGAAGATACCAAGAAAAAGAAATGTATGGACTGCTACTGTGCATTCTCAGTGGGTTGTGAGATAGATTTTTCTTCCTGTATATCACAATACCAAAAATTGGCTAGTTCTGACTCTACTACTACTAATTTAATTGGCAGTATGTGGCTCATATATCTGTTCTGATACAGCATTTTTTTAGTACATCTACTTTTGAAGGCTGACTTTGACCTTTGAAAATTTTAAGCTTGACTTTGAAATATTTGCATTCAGAATGCTCCGCTATTCTTTGGGATTTTTGTTTGTTGGGTTTTTGTTGTTCTTTCATTTTTAGACAGAACATACTTCACGAGCAGAAAGGAAAAGACGTGATTCATTCGGGATGTTTGACGGTTATGATAGTTGTAGTGAGGACACAAGCAGCAGCTCCAGCTCAGAAGAGAGTGAAGAGGAGGTTGCTCCTTTGCCATCCAGTCTCCCAATTATAAAGAATAATGGACAGGTCTATACTTACCCAGATGGCAAATCTGGCATGGGTAAGTATGTGGTGTGTGAGTACAAAGAGTTTGATATTTATGCTTTTCAGCCTGTGTTGTGAGTTGAGGGTCCCATCCCAAATGTTGGTACTGATTGAAAATGGACCAAAACAGCTGAAGGGTTGGGGGTGGGTGGGTTGATTTGGGAGGGGGGAATTGTTTGGGTTTTGCTGAACTGAAATAAGATAGACTTTGAATCCTGCTGTCAGGAGAGAAGTAGTATGGGAACATCCACCCTCCCATCAAATCTGTGTTGTGTATGTATGCACATGTGTGTGTATGTTGTCATGTATGTTGATTTTATTCTTGGAGCTTTGAGGAGAATGTCAGTGTGTTCTCTCTACACTTGGGCGTATATTCTCTCTACCCTTTATGTTATGTATATGATATATTAAAATAAATTTCTTCCTATACTAAGAAAACTTTGTTACTGCTGCAGTTTAAAGTCTGTCAGTGTATACCTGTTCGCTGCCCACTAGCTATGAGCTAGAGTATACTGGAAAAAATGAAAAAAGGGAAGATGGCTTTTATCATTGGGGAAAAAATGTTTTGGCCAAAATCATTACTGATTAGCAGAGTGCTCTACTGGGTAGAATCTCGGTATTGTCTCATCGGCATAAGTTGGTCACAAACTCTTACTCATCATGGAACAACGAAGTGGGTGATGCTGTCTACCTCTGAAGCGTTTGATTCCAGCTAGGGTACTTTTTGGTATACTAATTTATGATTCAAAAAAGAGATCTGGTTTTATTTCACATTGGAAGTATGAAATACTTGGAGGAAATAAAGATTGGCAGGCCCAAATTCAAAGCAGATTTTTCCTTGAGAACCATAAAAACACAAAAATGGGCTTTAGCTGATTTTAGCTGGGTCATTCACTTCTACCAATGGTAAAATTAACAGAGAGCACAAAGAAGGCACCCTTTCACCAATGAACTTGAGGTTCTTAGTGTTTCAGTGATAGTTGTGGTATTCTTATTTTAAGTTATTTTTCTGTGCAATTCTCTTCAGGGTCAAACCCTAAGAAACTGTTTGGTGGTGCCACCTATAGGACCTTCCTTCTGTCACTTTTGTTCTGAATTTTTACTGAGGTCCTTATGACAATCTTAACATCTGGCTTTTTCTTTCCTCTGATTAGCTACATGTGAGATGTGTGGAATGGTTGGTGTCCGTGACGCTTTTTACTCTAAAACAAAACGCTTCTGCAGTGTCTCATGCTCTAGAAGCTATTCATCGAACTCCAAGAAGGCCAGCATTCTGGCCAGACTTCAGGTAGCGGTACAGACACCATTTTCTTTATATACTTATTATAGCCTCTGTTTGTAAAACATGTACGTTTGTTAAACTTGCATGATGTTTTAAGATAAATCAAGTTTCTTAGCACATCAAAATTACTCATGTGAAAATTTTATAAGCTAAAACTCAGAACTGTATCAGTCATGAAAAATTACTTTGCTCAACGGAGCAAATTCTGGAGAATACTGACAACTTATTTCATTTCTGCTGCAGTGGCCCTTCTGCAAGAAAAAGATCAGGAAAAATCTTCAGTCTACATATGTAGTGACTTGAAATTCCGTACATCTCATACCCAAGATATTTTCTGGCTTTAGAGAGCATAAAGGTTTATTTAGCATTGTTGTGGTCTGGTTTTGAGGGTTATCTTAAGTGTGTAGATTTGCAAAATGGGGTTGTGTCTTGTGTCTGTGTTCACTTAAAATATTAATCAAATAATACTGTAACATTCAATAAAAGAGGAATTTCAGGAAATATCATTATATCCTATCTCAAATTCATTGCAACAAATACCAAGAAATTGCATAGGTATAAATGAAATTAGAAGTGCTTCCTTTTGACCTGCTTTTAAAAGCTATCTTTTTTTCAGGTAAACAACAATGAATCTATAATGCTGTTCAAGTTGGAATACTAATACAAAAGCCATCTTTTGGACATTCTTTGCTACTGGTTTTTAAATTTATTTGATATTACATGTAGTTTTGTGATACTTAGTCAACTTCCATTCTGTGTTGTTCTAATTTTAGTTAAATGTACCAGAGATGTGCTACAGATATATGGAAATTTCCCGATGGGAGTTTGGAAAGACTTTATTTACTTAGCTTTTTTTTGTTTTAGGGTAAACCTCCGACAAAGAAGGCTAAGGTTCTACAGAAACAACCCTTAGTGGCTAAATTAGCAGCATATGCTCAGTACCAAGCAACTTTACAAAACCAGGCAAAGACTAAAGCAGGTAATGGCATATAAACAGAACTGGAACAAATTCTTGGTAATACAAGATCTGTGGCTCATGAGCAGCTTCCTAAATAAAATAACTTTCTCTTAGCAGCTGTCCCTGTGGAAGGTTTCAGCTGGGGTAACTACATCAATAGCAATAGCTTTACAGCAGCTCCTGTTACCTGTTTTAAACACGTAAGTATTTTTCAATACGTGCTATCCTTTTGTGTGTGTGTGTGTGAGAGAGTCCGTTTTAATTCTTGAATTCATTTTTTGTAAAACATCAATGTACAAATATATTTCATGGCCTTGGACTATGAAACTTATATTGTAAGCTGTGTTAGTATGACTGTCTTCTAGACAGGTATGTTTGGTTTTGTATCCCTTAAAACCAGTGCTATCAGTTACTCTCATCGTACATGCTCTCATAAACAAAGAGAAAAGTAAAAGGAGGACACTTAAAAACTTGTGAAGTTATTTTTCTTACATTTGAGGCACAAAATCATCAAATGCACTATAGAATATCAAACCAAGCAAGTCATGCAATATTAGAAAAGTTAAAAAAGGCATTTTAGATTGAGTCAGGCTTGCTCCATTATGTTGAAACTGATCTTTTGGTTACATATTTGGATTTGGGATTTTTTTCTTAGTTTTTGGTCAGATTCTCCCTGTCTGTGATGCTGCCAGGTAGTGTAGAAATGGAGGAAAATAAAGGGTTTTTATAAATCTGAAATGGAAGAGGTTGATTTTCTTTGTATTAGGGTAACAAAAATTCTAAACAAAAAGTCCTCAGTCATTATAGAATGTAATTGGGGGATGAGAAAAATTTAGCAGCATCTATCTTTAATATGTGTGTTAAATTCTAATTATTAAATCTTGTTTAAAATAGTCAATACTTTCTGTCTCTTAAAAAAAAAAAACTTTCTGAGAGTTTTCTCAGCATACTTTTTTATTTGGGAAGTTGAAGTGTTCCCATCTTGCAAATGTTCTAGTTTGCTCAAATTTATATGATGAAAATGGCAATCAAAACAAACATTTTGTTTCATGGAAGTTGTCCATAAAGGAGAAGAGACTTATTTTCTGTCCAGTTCTGGAGTTCATGCTGAGCCCTGTCAACTCATAAATCGGTAGGAGTTGAGGGCTCTTGGCAGTTGGCACTTTCTGAATAGCAGCCTTTATGCTCAGAGGCCTCAACTATTGCCTGGAACAGGGCCTTGCATTAGTATAGCTTCGTGAATTTGTATCAAATTCCACGTGCTTAAATAAGCATGTTTGTACTTTGCTTTCACTGTTATGTACATGCTATAGTAAGTAATTTCATAAGTACATTTCATAAGGTATTGTTTTATGACATGGGCTGTGCTATTATAACAATAAATGCTTCGTGATGTATGGCATCCTTAATTGGGATATAGCTACAATAGTTAGATCACTTGTAAATTATGCTATAACATTCCATATTAAAAGGAGGTATATCTTCCTTTCTTACTCCTTCATTCATTAAGTTGAATGGTACCCCAATAAGGTGAACAGATACAATACTCATGTTCATATTTTACCTTGAAAATTTTCATAAGCTACATGGCAATGGTATTACTAAGCCTGAGTGTTGTTTCTTTTCTGTCCCTGTTTTCCTTGTATGTACAAGTAGAACGCAACTCCTGCGATCTCCTTTGGAGATTCCTACTTTGGTGGACATCAGTTAGTGTTGCAAGCATGTGATTTGCATTTAGTTTTACTGTAATTATTTCTTTCAAAAATGTATTATTTAAACCAGTCAGAATCTAAAAATGCATTAGTACTTTCGTTTCCCAATCTCCATTGATAATTAAAAGAAACAAGTTTTTTTTGTTTCTCTGGAAAGATTATTGCTGTGTTTTCTGTGTTTTATGTTGCTTTGATTCATAAAAGTTTGTATTAGTTGCTGTTTGTTTACCATTCATATTATGGATTCCATGCACGTTGTGTATGTCCATGAGATTGAATATATACAACTTATTCTGTTCAAAACAAAAGTTTTGAATTGACAGTAAAATCATAACATGTCTATCCTTAAATAATTAGATTAGGTAAAATATGTATCTGGTTATACTGGGTGTATCTGTATGGATATTTGAGAGCAAACATTGGGATCAATATCAATGAAAATTTAAGGGAATTATAAGCTGTGGGATTTGGCTTATTGATTATTAGTAACCAGACAAATTTTAGTATTTCAGGTCTGATGTAATTTTCGCAGTTTTTTTTTTTTCCTGGGAAGTTATTTCCTCTTCAATTTAAAATAGTTGTATTTTAGAATTAAAACATTTAAATCTCAAAGTTATCTCTTTCTCTGTATGAGAGGAATTAATTTCAAAGTCTTTTGATGAACTTAATGTGCATTTTGTACTTTACCCTTACCTTCATTCCAGACTTCAGTGTTGAGTAACACTAGTGAAATTCACAAGTAATGGTACAACTCTGCCCACTTCATAGTTCAGTAAACTGAAGTAGGAAAGCTGCTTTGGTTTGTATCATATAGGAAGCCTGTGACAAAGCCAGAATTACAGTTTGTGCACCTTGCAGCTTTTTTGGTGAAATTGTGCTCATCAGACACACAGCAGTAGCTGAAGCAAGGAGGAAAGCTCTTAATTTAATGTTTCTAATATTGTGTTATAGCTTAGTAAATACAATGTGCTCATTGCCAGCCTGCATTCCAATTTCATTTTCTTCTAAACAGTTTTTACTTTTTTCTATATTTTCTTTTATTAGCTCAAACCATTTCTATAAATGAAAGCAAATATAATGCTTTGAGTCATTTGTCAGTACTAATTGGTATACAGCTTAATGCACAATTAATAGTAATTTTTCTGTTCCACTCTGTTGCTAGTGAGGTGCACATTTCTGAAGTTAGGAATTTTTCAGTCTTTCTTCCAGTTGAATTTTATTCTAAGCTGAAATATTTTCATTCTCTCGGTTTCTTTTGTTATGAAAATAAATAAATAAATCGTTTGCTCTGAGAGATCATTTCCAGGATTTTACACTAGGTGGCAGTGCTTTGCTTTGAACTTGTAATTTTAAACCCTTTGTGGGGGTACTGTTCACACACAAGGTAGCATCGCTTTGCCATTAAAATCCTGATTCACGTTTCACATCTGAAATCGTGGCAGTGTTAGAAGCCAGTTACTTAACCCAGGAGCAATTTGTTCAGCCAGGCCTGTGGGGATACTTAGCCTTTAGCTCCTGTCAAACAGGACCTTCCTGATTGCAACTTACCTTGCAGAGGAGGCAGCTGCTGCTCACAGATAAACCCTCCCAGGTCATCTGCCGGAGCAGGAAGGGATGAACCAGATCTTCCTTGTTTGGGAGTGATATGAAGTGGATCTCTTCGTCATGAATCTGAAAGGTAAATTTGTTCTTACCTGTAAATTATGGTTCTGCTAGTTCGCACTATGCCAATCCAGACTTCAGAATTACCTTTCCAGCCAGCAGATGAATAAGACTTAACAGTTACATAGTGCTTTTCAAGTTTTTCGAAGCACTGTGCAAACACTGATTGATTAATCGGATGAAGTCAGAGAAGACATGAAGGAAGACAGCTGTTATAGCCCTGGTTTATCCAGTCTTCCTCCCCTAAGAATATTCATAATGAGTGAAAAAGGGAAAGATGGCACAGTATACCAGCTATACTGTAAACCATCACCTCAGGGACAGTCATGTTATCTGACATTTCAGTAGTGGTGCTACACAGGATGGCTTCCTTCTTCTAAAGGGTGAGCCATATGGATTGGTGTAGGAGAACTAGCAGAACCAATATTTTCACAGACAAGGACAAATTTAACTTTCTGCTATTTCCCTCTATACCAATCCACGCTCTAGAAATAAGAATTTGTGACATTTAGTTGATGTTATGAGATGTGATTTGATACACTTTTCCCTCTGAATCAACTGAATAGGTGAGCAGGCAGTAAAATATATTTCAATTAAATGCAGCTGGATTGTGAAATTATTCAGCACTGCTATTTTTGATTGTTTGGCCTCATCTGTATCTCTATATAAGGCAACAAGGCTTACTAAAAATACGGAGTTTGAAAAATTTATTTCCCGATTCAATTCAGAAACCTACATATGTCGATTTAGAGACGATAGCAAATATGTAATAGGACTTGATTAAGAAGCTGTATCTGCATATTTTGTGTGTGAAAATAAGCCATCATCTTTCAAGTTGTTTTTTTTTTTCTCTCTGTCTGCCAGATGGCAGAAAAGAGCTCTGCGGTCTAGACTGGTGTAGATGGGACATAGCAGAACATGAAGAGACCAGGCTTCAAGAATAAGAAACTGGCATAATTGTAATAACTTATTTTTCCTTTAACAGTTAAAACTAGTTTAAAGTTTTGCATGCCTAGCCTCAAATATTTCTACTACTGAAGGGTATCCCTTTTTAAGATAAGTTTGGCTTTTAGTGCTGCTAGTTGGCTATTGCTGATTGCCAGCAAAATTCCAGTACTGTGATTTCCAGTCATTCAGGATTAATCCAAATTTCTTCACTTGTGGCTCTTAGCCAAAATTCTGTGAAGTTGGAGGCTACTCCCACTGAGAGGTTAAGTTATCTATGTTTGTAAAGAGCTTTGTAAATGAGACACAGCCCTAGAATACTGTCTGCCCATTATGGTACAGAACCAGAGGATCCCTTCAGTTGTCCTTGTGACATCTGGATAATCTCTGAACTGATAAGAATTTTTCTCAGAACACCTTAGAATTTATATCACTATTGTTCTAGAATACCACAAATCTGAATCTTTCCCTTCTTGATGATCTCAAGTTTAATGTAGAGACGTTTTCCATTTTGTTACCAATATAACTTCAGTTGAGTAACTTTTAAGGTTTTAGATTCTTCAGCACTGTATTTCTGATATCTCTACAATTCTACCTTTGACTATCTTTTCCTGGTGCTCTGATCAACAAAACCTTCTTGAAATAGCAAGCTAAATGTAACTTTTATCTCTAGTTCCCACAAATCCTTAGTATTCTTGTTACTAACGCATTAGTCTAACCCTTCAGGACAGTCTGTGAGGAATCCAGCTCTGAATTTCATTTTGGCATTTGTTAAAAAGGTGCCACTCAGCCTTCTGTTATTCTTGCTCGCTTGGTGGAATGATCACTTGCGAATGGTATGAAAGCCTGTTCCTCTGAGAGAACGTGGACCAGTGGGTGATAAGCCTTAACAATATTAAATTATCAGAATAGATTCAAGAAATAAAGTCTATGCACTTTTTCAGGAACATTTTTGGTTTATGGAATTTAAAGGTTTTGATGTCTGTGGTACAGGTATGAATTTCAAGTACCATGATTTTCTTGCAAGTAGAATTGCAGAGGAATTACACCATTCTCACTAAATTCAGTAGCTTGCATCTAGTTGAAACATAGTAGAATAAAGCTGACCTGCGAGTATATACAGTTTGTGCTTGTGCTTTACAGATTTTTAAACTTGGGATCCTATAGTTATTGCAGGAAATGGAGAGTAATAATTGTATACAATTACAATACTACACAACCTTCAAATCAAAACCAAACTGGGTTTTCATAGAAAGAATGTTTTCTAAACATATGCTTATGTCTTATTATGTATATTGATTGTCTTGTCCTTTTAAGTTGCCTGTAAAACACTGATATAACAAAAAATAATTCTTTTGATGTGGTGAATTGGTGACTTTTTCCCCCTACCTTAAACAATAGGCGCCTATGGGGACATGCTGGGGTGATATTTCAGAAGGAGTGCGAGTCGAGGTTCCAAACACCGACTGCAGCCTACCTACCAAAGTCTTCTGGATAGCTGGAATTGTAAAATTAGCAGGTGAATATATTTTAGTTGAAATGATTAAAATAATCAAAATAACTGTGTGGAGGGAGCTCTTAATGTAGTCAGTGGTTACCTGGTTAGTAGAATGCTGACACTGGCTAGGTTGTCAGACCTGTGTCAATAGGTTATATGTTTTAGCACTATCACTATATTACACTGTTTTACAGTGGCTTCAGTGATGCTTGGGAACGCCTGGGGTGGTTTTTACATTGCCTCAGAGTACAGTAAGAGCAGTGGAGGATGAGGAGATAGAATATTATATAATAGCTAGCAAGTAAGACTCCTTGTACAAATCACTTGGTTAAAAGTTAAAAATTCAAGGTCATATAGCTAAGATATGAAAAAGCAGATATTGCGAGTAGTTAATTTTGTCCTCCTACATGTAACTTCTAAAGGCTTATAGTTCAGGAATTTTAATTAAAATTTTATTTACATGATAGCACATGCACATTTATCGAAGTAATCCATTCTATGCATTAATAAGATGCAGAAACATGCAGTAAGAAAACTGTTTTATAAAAAGTTATAGTTAACAAATACAATGTAATATATCTTATGATAAGTAAAGAAATATTAATACATATTTTATAATCTTGTTTAACTTGAGTCTTTTTTTTTTTTAATGGATTTGCTTTCTTTCAGGCTACAATGCTCTGCTAAGATACGAAGGCTTTGAAAATGATTCAAGTCTTGACTTCTGGTGCAACGTTTGTGGGTCTGACATCCACCCAGTTGGTTGGTGTGCAACCAGTGGGAAGCCCCTAGTCCCTCCTCGAAGTATGTAAATAGTAGCCTTACTGATTGATGTAATAGTCTTTATTAAGCTAAATTTGCTCATGGTCCAGATATCAAAGTATTTTTTTACCATAGAACTCTCTAAACAGTTATGAATGAATCATTTTAACTTTTGGAAAAATAAGGACTTGACTGATGCTGAAAGTGTTTCTCAGAGTAGCCCATCTGATGCAACTTAAAGTTTTTAAGGTCAAAGTGGAAGCGGTTAGCTAATCAGTGATATGAACACGCACTGATTTTACTTATATTTTGTTATAAAATTCTTTGCCCTGACATACCCATAAACTTAATCTTGGGTAGCATTCATTCTCTAAAGAGTTTTTTGTCATTATTGTCATCCAGGCCTTTTAACAGTCATCTGGGATTTCTTCTTTACATATTCCAGACTCTAATATTGTCTCTAATGGACACAATTAAAAATCAGTGGCTTATTTTTTCCCCTTCATTTGCAACAGCCATCCAACACAAATACACAAACTGGAAAGCTTTTCTAGTGAAACGACTTACTGGTGCCAAAACACTTCCTCCTGACTTTTCTCAGAAGGTAAGGCTGATGCAATATCAATGATGTACTATAAACGAAATTGCAGCACAATGTGAAGAACTGAAGTATTTTACAATGGCACATTAGCTCCTTTTATAGTGAAGATGATTCAGTAGTTTCTTCTCTTAGATACAGTTTTCCTTGAAATCTCTATTCTCCATTTATGTCCGCACTTGTCAGTATGCTTTGGAAAACTGTTTCCTCTAGCAGAAAGTTATTTTCTTTAAAAACTAGTCAGTCTATTTTATTTTTAAAATACTCCAATTAAAAAAAAAGTGTTAATAAGCTACCCTGTGATATGCAAGAAAAATCAAAATTTTTTTCTAATTCAGGAATGATTTTTATCATACACAATTCCAAAAAACTGAACAAAATGTGTTAATGTAACACATTTGATGCAGTAAAGTACATACTTTTTGAATGTTAACATTTTTTTTGTCTGCTCTGGACTAGATCTTTTTACTGTCTATGTCATGTCTTTAAGTGTGGCAGCTGTCTGTATGGGTGCTGTAAGTTTACTTAACAACATTGTGAGAAGGTACATAGCCTTTAGTAGGAATATGTTATTAATATTAGTGTTGTCTTACACCACATCTAATGTTTAAAAAAACCCCAACCAAACAAAAAAAAAACCTTTCTGCAGTTGTTCATTTCTGTTTAAAAATTGGCTCAGTTTGAAGCCAAATTAAATTGGCAAGATCTCAAAACTTCGGGGAGTTCAAAGTGGAAATGGCCAGTGACATACTGATTTTTTTAGCAGAATGTATAGTCACCAGGCAGGTTAATATTACTTCCATTCTCTTTCTTTCTTTTTGGTGTATTATGAAGAAATGTGTTTGAGTGGCCAGCTTTAATTATGTTGAAGGTTTGCTTTCCATGCCTTTTAAAGTGGTATATTGAGTGGATGACAAAGGAAAAAAAAAATTCATGGTGTTGTGTGATTTTTTTTTTTTTGTTAAAATTCTTTCTCGAGGTACTTTTATCCATTGTTAACAACTGTACGAACTTTCATTAAGTCAATGGAAAATTTCTGTAATCTATGTGAGAATTACATTAGGTAGGGGCTGTGCTTGATATAATCAAAGCATTGTAGGGCCTATTCTTCTTATTTTTCTGAAACATTTCATTTTTCCCTGTGTACAATGAAATATAAGACATCATTTGCCATTTTTGCAGGTTAATTACCAAGTACTTGAATTTCATGAAAAGTGCATTGATACTGTGCTTTAACAGCAGCAGACAGATAACTAAGGGAAAACATAAAATGTTCTTACAGAATGTTTTTTTTTTTTCCCCTGTTACTTCAAGGTGTCTGAGAGTATGCAGTATCCGTTCAAAACTTCCATGAGAGTAGAAGTTGTTGACAAAACGCACCTTTGTCGAACAAGGGTAGCAGTTGTAGAAAGCGTCATTGGGGGACGGTTAAGATTGGTGTATGAAGAAAGTGAAGACAAAACTGATGACTTCTGGTGCCATATGTACAGTCCACTCATTCATCATATCGGTTGGTCTCGAAGTATAGGACACAGATTCAAAAGATCTGGTAAGCTGCTTGTGTGTTAGAGGTGTCTGTGGGCTGCACTGGATTGGAGACATCAAGAGCCACGCTACTTCCCAGAAATAATGTCTTTAATAGAGTTCCAGGGATTCCTCTTGAAAAGCAGGATTCAACTGTTGGCTAAAATCAGCTATATATATGTATTTTAAGTTGTTATATATAATTATATATAATAAAATATAAACTTTTTCTCATAACAGTGCAAAGTAGTTTACTAGCCAGTTTTTTGCAAAAGCTTCTAGGCATATTTGTATCAATTTTGTGATATAATCAAGTGGTCTTGTAAATATTGGATATTGCTTTTTTCCATAAATGAGATTGTGTTATAGAGGTGTGTCAGGTAGAGGTCAATAAGGAAAACAGATGCATTACCTCTTCCAGATTTTTGTGGTAGACTTATTATAAACTGTAGGCCTCCCATTGTGCCATCCCACAATGCAATACAATACAATGATTGCATTGTATTAGTTAATAGAGCAGAGAGTATGTTTTTCTAAATATATTAACAAAACTTCTGAATAATACATACTGTTATTCCTTGTAGATATTACAAAAAAACAGGATGGACATTTTGATGCACCCTCACATTTATTTATGAAGGTGAGTTTGCTGGCAAGAATGCTGCTTTCTAAAAGTTGATTGAAAACCTTTAGTTTCTGGTGTGTGTAAGCCAGACCTGAGACTCTACTTATGTCCTGGAAATATGCCCAGCACAAGCATTACTTTTTTTTTTTATTCAAACACTTACTGCATTTGGCCTTCTTGACATAAGCTGAGGTGACAGAACAGGTATTTTAATCTGTTGCTTTGATGGTGTGGGGTTATATTCTGTTCCAGGCTTATTGGATTCTTAGCTTCTGCTGCTGTTATATGATTCTGTAGGTAAAAGAGGTTGACGCAGCTGGAGAATGGTTTAAAGAAGGAATGAAATTGGAAGCTATAGACCCCTTAAACCTTTCGGCAATATGTGTCGCAACTATTAGAAAGGTAAGAACACAAGTGTGTATTTCGGGAAGGTAGATAAGAATCATTTTTTTTTCCACTCATCTTTATTAAAGCTTGAAACAAAAAGTGCAAAACGAAATTTAAATGCTGTTAATTCACACAGTGACTGTTTATGGAATACGTCCATTAATTGTTTATATACAACTGCTATGAAAAAAGAATATAGTTGTGTAATTATTTTTTTTACTTTGACTTAAATCTCTGGAAATTCAGCCTTACCTCTAATTAGAATATAATATTTTTGTGAGATTAATTTGCAGGACAACCTTCTGCTAATTGCACCAAATGTTTTGCAACTGTTCAAAAAGAAACCTCATCTTGCTTGCCTGCAGAAGTCTATGAAGACATTTTAAGGGTGTACTTTTTTTCCTAGCTTGGAAGTGATCCCACCCATGTGAAATCTGTTTTAAAAGAGGAAGAAAATGTGAAAAGTAGCTTAGCAGAATTGTATAACCATACCAATGAGGAGTGTGGTTATGATTTCGAGTCTTTTTTTCTTATTAATGGTGTGCAGAATATCCTTGCAAGCTAAAGAGTAGAGCGAATTATAAAGCTTTAGAAGTAGAACTGAGGCTCACAAGAAAAATGAACTGGAGGTCAGAAAAAGGACATGTTCATCTCTCATGAATTTGCAGTTAACAAAGGTATTTGACAATAATACACACGTTCTTGGAGACAGGTGTGGTTTGGGGTTTTTTTGTTTTCTTGTAACTGAATGTCCTTCTAAGTGTACTTCCATTATTATTGAGTTACTTCTCACTCTTTTGAAACATGGCATGCTTTCTTTCTAGCCTTATCACGCAGTTAAAGGTACTTAATGTAAAATTTTGTTTTTCTTTACAAAGGTTTTAGCAGATGGCTATCTTATGATTGGGATTGATGGCTCAGAAGCAGCAGATGGGTCTGATTGGTTTTGTTACCATGCCACTTCCCCTTCTATTTTCCCTGTTGGTTTCTGTGAAATTAACATGATTGAACTAACTCCACCCAGAGGTACATATAGTGTTCTGACCACATTTTCTTTTAAATATATTTCAGTGATATTGTATGTGCCATATGCTTTGTTTCTTAATTCAGTCTACAAAATTCATGTCACTTTTTAGGACTTTCTCAAGTCTGAAACAAATACAACAGTGTAACTTCAAAGTAATCTAAAACAGATTTTTTTTTTTATTTAGAAAAAGTCAAATTGAATGTCTGATTGATTCTCTGGCTGAAATAATTTGGGTTTGTTGCCAGAAATTGAGGATACTTGCTTGTTGAATTATATATCCACTAAATGAATGGGAACTATGCTAGTCACTAAAAGGACTGTTCGGAATATGCCATTGCTTGGGAAGTCCTGGCCACAAAAAAGATTAACAAACATTGTAAAGAATCTCAGACTTAGGATAATTTGCAACGATACTAGTCTATTTTATTTTTTTAAGAATCTGTACAAACTTGAGGTTGGAAGAAGTAGCCATTAGAGCTGAATGCTGCGTAATCCCTTCTATGAGAAAAAGCTGTCTGTCCACTAATGCCTACAGAAGACTGTATTGCCTTTATTTTCCATTTTATTTTCTTGGTCTAGCAATTTATAGAGGATTGTAACTGGCTGTGTAACAGCAGATAATGATGGTTTTCTATGGATTTTTTTTTCTCCATTCTTATTCTTGCAGGCTTCTACTTTATTTATTGAATTATTTTTCTAGGTAATAACTACAAAGACAGTGTAATGCAACATGAAGAAAATAATTTGATGTCATTTTCATTACTGCACACTAATGAATCTGTCATCTTTAAGTACGTGGAAAACGCAGTTGGACAGATTTACTATTATTTTTCAGTCAACTTTAGTGAATTTACTGCCTAAAAATTCATAGGCATAATCATCCCTCAAAAATACATGGTGCAAGAGCCTCTTGCAATAGGGCAAGTTTTTGTGGAAGGAAAAAGCATGCATATCAATAAATATCAGTCAATTTAGAGTTAAATGCATCAAGTTGATGATACAGAATAGGAAAAAACTTCCATTCTATGATGAAACTTTTTTCCTCTTTATTCTTCAAACACTGCTTACACAATAGCATGTGAATTTTGTTGTTAGCAGATTTATGATACTTCTGTGTTTCTTATATTGTGGCAGCCTTATTCTTTATCTACGTGTATATTTCTCCTTTTATTGCAGTTTTCTGTAACAGTCCTGTATCATCTACTGAGAAGCGATTATAAATCACTCATGCAATAATCTAAAAGTCACTTGAAAGAGGAATTAACAGGAGTAAAATACAGACCATAATGCGCATTAACATATTTAATAGGATCAAAGTGATCAAAGCTTCTTAGCTCTTATGAGAATTGTTTTTTACTTTCTAATTTTTGTGCTTGAAAAGGGACAGTTTCTTAATTCAGACTACTCCAACAAGGACCATGCACGTGTCTCTAGTGTGTGTGTGGTGAGAAGTTAATTAAAGGACTTGTGAACAAATACATTGGTCTGGTCAGAGGAACTGCATTAGGAAGAAAACATTAATATGCAGAACTGATACGTTATTACCCTTATTAATTGTGAGCTGCATCTGTTCTTGCAGATATTACATACCTAAAGTGAACATTCTTTTTCCAAACAACATTTAGCAATGTGGGTAACTTATATAAGCTGCTGTGAAATCACTGGACTTCATAATCTTATTCCTTCCAAACATCTTAATCTCTTGCTGAAATGAGTAGAAGATGAAGATGCTTAGACACTTTCAAGAGTGGGGTTGCGTCTTGGGCAGTGAGTGGTAGCTCCCTGATGAGTCTGGCCCTGCAGTGCTGAGCTATGACTCGGTGAGAGCTCTCTACCCCTGCTTAGATGAGATCTAGCTGTTTCCCATAGCTCCCCATGCTGTGCTCACTACGCTGCAGTCTTTTCAGAACATCCAGCACTGCATGCTGCCACAAGTATTTGTTATTGCTCCAGCTAGGATTTGAGAAATGTTGGTTTAAGCAGTTTAAAAGTTGCCCAAAGTAAGAAATATTCCTGTGCGTTTTATGCGTGGCCCATCGCATATTTGAGATTAATTTCTCCCTTTTATAATAGCTTATTATAAATTAAAAAGGAAAAATCCTGTAATTTTCCACGTTATTGCTATTTTTAGCCTTATTTATTTAACTTTTAAAATATCCATGCTTGTTCTTACCACTCTGTTCCTAACAATTCAAGTGTTTCAATAGCGGAGCTCTTTCCCCACAGGAAAGACACTGGATGTGCTTAATTACATTATATGTTCTGGGTCATTTGTGTGGGGTGTTGTAGAGATCAAGAATCTACGTGGACAGAAAGCTTCAAGTATGAATGATTAATCTTACCATTAAATTACAATTTCTATATTATCCAGAGGTTCATTCATCTTGTTTGTTGCAAATGGGCAGTGTCCAGATAACTGTCTTGTCCCTTAGACCAAAGCTCAGAGAGTGGAAGTTTCTGATGTTAATGTTTTGCTTCTTTGTTGTCTTTTTAGCCATAACACAGTGCCAATATACTATTTTTGTTGTTGTTCTTATGCATTAAGTTTGCAGTTGATGTATGAAAATGTTGTTTAAAATTCACAGGTTATGCAAAACTCCCTTTTAAGTGGTTTGACTACCTCAGGGAAACTGACTCAATAGCAGCACCTGTAAAGCTCTTCAATAAGGTAATACACACTTATGATAATGTTTATTTAAACTGTAATTAATATTTTCTTTAAATTTCTTTCTGTATTATCCATGGGATTGAACCATTTCATTAAATACAACTTTGAAAAACTAAGACAGAGACTTTTAGAAATAAGATCCATTTGAATATATTAACCTTGAGTATTTCTGAAATGTTAAATAAATACAGGGATGCTTGAAATGTCATAAATGATACTTGCTATTTTCCTGTGTTAAGTTGAAGGAAATACTTGTTTCAACAGTGCTTAGACGATTTTAATTAACATGTTTTTTTACTGATATTTGCCTTGCTTGTGTTTGCTTTTACAGGAAGTTCCAAACCATGGGTTTCATGTTGGAATGAAACTGGAAGCTGTTGATCTGATGGAACCTCGCCTGGTGTGTGTGGCCACAGTAACTCGCATTATCCATCGTCTTTTGAGGATACACTTTGATGGGTGGGAAGATGAATATGATCAGTGGGTGGATTGCGAGTCCCCAGACCTCTATCCAGTGGGATGGTGTCAGCTAACTGGATATCAACTACAGCCACCAGCACCACAATGTAAGTTCCTGTTCTGTAAATAATGTTAACAGGTGCTTACTGACCCATGTTCATGGGCGATGACTTTCCTACTTTGTTCTTTTCAAGTTAGGTCACCAGGCATAACAAAAATAGAACAAATTCTGAATGATGCTTAGAAATGTACAGTTCTAATATTTTCCACTTTGACTTTTAAAGTACTTCTGGGCATTTCTGTGGCTACTTACTATTTTTTAATGCTGGAAGATGCTCATTTTATCCAGGGAAAAAGCCTATTACTTATCAGTTCTGGATGATATCACTCAGAATTTATATTGTTTTAAGATTGCAAATTTATGTTGTTTTAAGATAGCAAATTTATATGCTTTACATGAAGAAATCGATGGAATTCAGTCACTGAGGAGAAACTCTGTAACTGTAGCAGCTTTGACACATTCTGAAGTGTTTTTCCAAAATACTGAACTTTAATTTTGAATTCTTAATTTTTTTTGCAGCATCAAGAGATAGCCAGTCAAGTTCATCAAAACAGAAGAAAAAAGCTAAATCACAACAGTACAAAGGACATAAGAAAAGTGGGTGACAAAACAGTGTTTGCACTTTTCCTGTTTTAAAAAGTTTGTGGTCTCTCCTTAAGTCCCTATTCTATTTGGAAATGTTCGAGTGTAAACAGGTGTTATGCTTAAAGGTGCAGTATGCCATAAAAGGAACTTTTTCATTGAGAATAACCTTTTATTTATAACTTGCAACAGGCTTTATGTTGCAAATAATCTATATGAATTGTAGGTGGACAACTGTTACAATATTTTCTGTATTTGGGCATCGTTTTAGTTAAATAACAGATTGACTGTGTAAGTATACTGCCTTACACAAAATACTCAGGTATCAATTAACACAGTTTTAACTCTGCTCTTTGTAACACAGGTGTAGGAATAAGAACAGACTTGCTTGAATCAGAAAGAACAAGAGATGGAAAACTTAAATTACCATCTAGCTGGTTGCTTTTTAAATCAAAAAGTGACTTATATGCCTTTTTTTTTTTTTTAGATGAGACCTCTATTGGAAGCTGTATGTAAAATAAACCTTCTGTTATTTCTGAAAATAATCATATAAATAGCGTTGTTGTATGTGGCAGTTGTTGTCACTGCAAAACATAGTAATGACATTTTTAAGGATCTGAAGTATTCAGGTTCTTTCCATAGTAATTATTTCCCTTGGGATCAAATTGTCTTCAAAATTCACAACCAGTTTGAATTTACACAAGTGCATGTTTTGCATTCCTCCATATTTTTATTTCTGACTCTGTAGGTTTAAACTGAAAATCTGTTTTGTATGTGTAAAATAAAGAGAGTAGAGGCAGCCAATCATAAGAGGACCTTGTGCCTTCTCCCATCATTCTTCTATGGAAATCTTATCCATCTGTATTCTCTTTAAGCAATATTGTAGTTTCATATGGCAGTTTAATTCCAGAGGTTCTCGAGCCATTTTTCCAATAATTGGACAATTTTGAAAGGTCGTTACCTCTTGAGTCAAGAGCAGCAGCAACATGACAGCCATTGTGCAAAAAATGTACATGTAAGAGATGACACAGTAAATGAAAACATAGGGTAAGCTCATAGTCTTGTTAAATGCTACACAATTTTTCATGTTTAACTCAAGATTTTTACAGTTTTTTTTTTTTAAAAAAAGAACCAATTACAAGGAGGAGGGAATGAATTCATAAGAACTAATAGTTTGTCTTGTTAGAAGTAGATGGTCTAGTTCCAGACAGCTTAACTATGCATATTATCACTATACTACATATCAAATCACTATGCTGACTCATTCTCCTGCGTCTTCTTGGAAACGGGGGAGTTGGAAGGAAGGTGCAGTATTCTATACTGCAGACATATGGGCAAATGAGCTGTGGAAAACTCTCTATAATCTGTCATCTTGAATTGGCCCTGCTTCTTGGTCAAGATATTCTTTTAATAGGACAGCCTAGCAGACAATCAAATCAACAGTTTTGTTGATGATGAAAGTTATTTTACCTGCAAGTCAGCAAACTTAACTAACTTAGCTTTAACAGTCCTTAATGTGACGTTAGGAGAGATTTTATTATGTGTAATACTCTCCTAAGTGAGAACATTAGGCCTTTCTTACCATTAGAATCTGTGTCATCTTGACTTATCTAGAGTTGTTCCCAGAGAGTTTTGTGCTCTGAGACTTAATTTCATCCAAGTATAAAACTAAAATGTTAAGGCACATCCCCTGAAAGATAGGAGAGCACTTTTCCCCCATCCCTTAAAAACTCACTTTGAAATATGGAGGCTTTAGAAATCCAAACTGCTGTTCCATATATGTGAGGTGTAGCTGCTGTGCAGCTGTTCTCAGTAAAGTGGGTTTCCTGATGATGAATCCCTGTGTGGTCTTTGTAACTTCTGGGCAGCCTTATCTTACAAAGCATTGATCATGTTGATGACTTCAGTATTGCTGCCAGTGCTATGATTGGAGGCTTCCAGAAGGTGATACTGATTTCTAAGGACTGTCATGTGCCTTTGCCCGCTGTTCCTAGATAAAGGAATAGGTATGGGAAGAAAGTATTGGCAAGGTGAAAGATTTCATAATAAAGCTTTAAATAAGCTGAGGGAAAAGAACTCTAGATAAGTCTGGCATTCATTGTAAAGTCTGATTAAATTACTAGTACATACAGTACATAAATTACTATGTTGAATTAGGCAAGGTGAACTAACTGCTTCTACTGTAGTTATCAGAAAAGGACCTGGAATAGGAAAAAAGGTATTCTGAGTAGGACCTGAAACTAAACTCTGTCTTAGGTCTACCTAACCTACCTAATCACTTCCTGCAGTGATTTTGAGAATTGTGTCAAATGAGATTAAAACTTTGTTTTTATCTGGAGCTTTCCTTGCCATTAAAAAAAATTGACCTAAATGAAGAGCTGTGCTATAGTTGTGTAGAACTAATGTGAGGAATTAAAAGTCTTGTCTTCCTGCTAAAATAGTGAGCGGATCTAGTAGGCCAAACTAGAACCTTCTTCACTAGTCACTGCAGAAGGCAACCTTTGCTATTTTGGTCTTTGGACATAAAAAGTTGACCAGTGAGAGCCACAGATAAGTGTCTGGGAAGTGCTTACAACCTCCTAAGTGCCTCAAACATTGCACTGTTTGTCCTTCCTTCTGTTTAAGGAAATAAATGGTAAAATCCAGGTCCTGTTCAGAATCTTGCAGCAGTATTTTTTAAAATAGAATTCAGGTACAGAAAAACTGCTGGTTTGAGAATATCTGGAGAAAATCATGAGTGCTGTTGCGTTAAGCTGGGGAAACATCGTTAGTTACCTTTGTGTAGGACCTGTGCTTGAATAATTCTGGACTTCTGAGCAGATATTGTTTAGCAAGCTGTGCTAGACCATCCTGCTCCCTACCTTATCTAGTGCTATAGGAAGGAGATTTGTTTTAGTGGAATTTGTTCTTCATTTCTCACTAACTTGAAGTAAATGTGGGCTATGGAAACAAGGAAGAACTTCTAATGGTTTCTTTTCTGGACTGTTTACTCTGGACTGTTTAATTTACTCAATACTAAGAATCTCCTTAATCCTCAAATGGAGATGAGAGAACAAGGTCATGACAAGTTAGTGTTGGCTGCCTCCCGTTGCCATAACCTACTATGAATAAACATGTAAAAGTGCTGAGTCAGAAGAAATAACACTAAAAATGAATTGTGTAGCCTTTTGTTGTTCAGCACTTTTAAATAAAAATAAATAGTAAGTCCTGTTTTGAAAAGGATTTTAGTCATAAACCAGTATAATGCAGTAGTAATGCCTTAATGGTAACATGTAAAGTAACCACAGCTGATTAACAAGAAACTCTATATATTTTTTTAATTAAATTAGATTATTTTTAGCACAGAGAAGTGTTACTTCCAGATATTTTTCTCATGTGTACTCGCAACACTCTGCAGAATGTCTGAGTGGTTCATGTACTGGTCAGGAAGCCGTGCGGGTGAACACTTGAACGGTAACTTGCCAGTTTGCCTAGATAATTCATTAATAATGTAGTATGCAGTATCTGCTCGTATTGTCTGCTTTCTAGTAGGTGTATATGTTGGAATAAGGTTACTGAAATCATAATGTGACCTCAATGTTTTAAAAGGCGGAATTGTGTAGACAACTTCCTACCTAATTATGGTGTTATCTCTCTAAAAGGCTCATCCTGAAGTCTTCTTGTGAGAAGAATATTTAAGCATGGTGATATCTTTAGCATATGCACAATCTAGTTACCTTTTCTCCTCGGGGCTAGGCTTTTGTTTGTCATGTCTTTACCTGACAGTACTGAGAATACTTAAGCATTAGCAACCATAGTTTTTGTGTAGCTGAAAGCAGTGGAGACAGTGTATTCTAGTACTTGCATCCCTGGTATTGTAGAGGAGTTCCCTCGGGCACAGAATTGGAGCATCTTAGTGATAAAGGAAGAACATATTAATAATTTGCATGGGGAATATTTTCATTCCTGTGCAAATGAAATGGGAATGCAGATTATTATAATTTGAAGACATTTTTGAAGGTATTTTTTCTAAGCACCAAAATGCTCATTGATGTTTGTTGCTCATTGATGCTCACTGTAAAAATGGGAAGCACTTTCCTCAAGTAATTAAGAGCATGTATTTTTAAACTAGGGTTTTGGAGGTGATAAACTTTGTCTGGGTTGGATTCGTTCCCCAGAACCATCCTTTCTATCTCTTAGGGACACACAGTGAAACAACTGCAGTTTCAATCTGAGTCCATATGTCTTGAGTGTCCAACCAGAGGACTGTATATTGACTGTGCAGTGTAGCTGCAGCAGAAGCAACTTACGGTGTTTGTATTACACTGGTTGAGTATGAAATAAGTGGATTGTGTTTTTAAGCAATGCAATTGAAGTCCTACCAGCTGCTCTGTATAGAATTCAGTAACTGGTTGAGAATAGTATTCCCAATAATAACTGGATGGTGCCACTGTATAGGTCCTTGTTTTCCAGAGTCAGTGAATATGAAGCAGAGCCATTTTTCAGTGAACAGTCTGAGTTACCTAATGCACTTTAACCCAAGCGTTTATTTTAGTTTGACTTGATGTTTAGAGAGGAAGATACCAGTTGGGAAGAAACCTGTCAGTTTGTCCAGCCCACCCATGACAGGTGAGGTGCGGAGGAGCTTCTCTGGTGATGACGAGTTGACTCCTCCTCCATATCGAACCCTTCCAGCACAGACAGCCCCAGAGGCCTTCCAGCCTCCCAGGACTAGGCAAGAGTTCAGTCCCAGCCTCAAAACAGGTAACCAGCCATGGCACTCTCTGTTACTGCAGAGGGAAATGATGGCCAGGGTGGGGAACTAAGCATGGTCTAGCAAGTAATGTGCTGACTCATCAAATCTCTTTCTTTTTTCTTATTTTTTTCTTTCCTTTAAATTTTGGTTGATTTTCTTTTTTTTTCTATTAGCGAGCTTTTCATTCTCACTGATGCACCAAGTCACTGAATTAATCATAGAAAAGGATCACAGCTGTTTTAGAACTTCGTAGGAGGCTGTGTTGTAGGTTACTAAGCATAAAGGAGCCCTGCAGAGTTTTAAAATGCAAAAATGTACTCAGTAAAACTGAATGGTAATGCAGATTTGGGAATATTTGATGTAAGCAGAAAGTTAATGTGTATTGTCTTTTGTGGGGAAAGTAGCTGTACACAGTGAATTAGGAGTGATTTTTTGCCTTTGTGTCAGAAAAAGGCAGTTATCTGGGGAAATATCTTCAGATGTAAGCATTATGTGAGATTTTATTTCAGCTATATAAACATCTGAGTGGGTTATAAATATAGAAAATAATTTGAAAAGAGTTTGTCCTTTTAGAATTTGATCTTTTCCCTGTTTTTGCTGTAAAACCGAGGTTTCATATTAAGTATTGACAGTATAATTATGCATCTGTATGAGTGAGCCGGGAAAAACTCTTAAAAATTTGTTTATCAGTAATATTGAGCAAGGAAATCAAAATTTTGAGCTTATTTGAGGACAGTTTATACAATGTAATCAATCTTCAAATATGGAAGTTGACTGTAAGGATCTGACAGCTTTTTTTCTCTTCCCTTTTCCTAATATGCATGGTAGCATAATGTAGCAGGCAAACAAATTATTTCTAAAAAATATGTTGTGGCAATATGGTTTGTCAAACAAACTGGATTATGCTGTCCCAGCAGGACAGTTGCCAGGTTGATAGATTTAGCTTCAAATTTGCTTGATTTACATTCCCTTAAACTTTCTTTAGTCTAAGTAGGCTGCTGTGTTGGTGCTTCCCATTGACTGTGGAATACATCCCAGGCAGTTTCTCTTCTCTGCGTTCTCACAGTTATCCATTAGCAGAATGGAACACAGGAACACACTTACTGCCTTTAGACCCCCAGGACAAGTCTTGACTCTTATGCACACCTTGGTGCTTTTCAAAAACTCCCTTGGTTTTACTTCAGCATGCTACTTGTGTGTACATGCCTGTCTTTTAGCAGTCCTTGAGGCAAAAGATAAGCCTTGCTTAGGAGAGGGCGTTCTGGAGTGGTCATTTCTGAACAGCTTTTCTTTTTCTCTTACTGCAAATCTACAGCTAAAGTGCATTTAGGTAGTGCACAGAAATGCACAGTCTGAGTTTTCTGTGTCATTAGATCTCTGAGTTCCTGTGAAGCAGCTGTGTTCTTTGGTTTCTGACACCTGATGCTTTGTGTGATCATTTTAGGGGAGCTTTTCAAAGTTCTGAATTTTGGAGAATAAAGTTTTCTGGACAAAATTAGTTTTGTGATGTAGACTTGTCATTCTCCAAAGGTGTTTAAATTGAAGTCTCTGCAAAAGAGGAGGTCAATCTTGACACCATATAATAAGTAAAAAACACATTTGAGATCAGCTGGAACCTAATGATTGCATGCATATCCCTCAGCATTGTATGCTGCTTCACATTTTAGTAGCCGTAGTTAAGACATAGGCACGCTGCGTGAGATGCTTTGCGTGGAAGTAGTGTAAGATTAGTAATAAGAGAGGCATCTGCTCTAAACTGCTTGTCTGTTGGAGATCTCAGTAAGGCTCGTGAAACAACTCCTTCCTCTTTTGTACAGTCATAAGCACAGGAGGTTTTGGTACTTCTTCATCTTGTATAGTATGAAGTGGTTTTGCTCTATAGCAAGGTCACGGTGTTTCTTCATCATACACAAGCACTTTGTGTCTTTGAGTCATATCAAATGATCTTTTAAACATTGAAATGCAAGGGTTGGACAGTTTTACTTGTAAAAAGAGCCGGTAGTCAACCTGTTGGAGAAGGAGACTGTTCTGAGATACTCACCCTACTTCTGCACACATTCTGGGCCATGTTGCTCCATTCTATGTTGATGTTTGGGGGATTTGAGTGACACTGCACCAGACAGAGTCTTCCTTTGTATCCAAGTGAATCACTGAGACTATTTAAAAAAGAAATAGCTTGCACACCTGTATCCATTTTACTTCCACGATGATCAGTCAGATGACTTTCATTGATTTTTTTTTATTAGTCTTTTTTCAAGTCACGTGTTATACAGCTTTGGAGGACTGTAGTTAAAAGCTGTATAATAGGGACAAATGAAATAAAGAATTATTAAATACCTAAATGTAAGGATTTTGGTTCACACTACCCAGAGGCAAGCCAAATTATGGAAACTGTTATTACTTTTGTACCTGCAGAAGCATTCTACAAACACTGGGAGTAGAAAAGAAAAAGAACATGCCTGGTGGATTTCAGATTGTATTCCTGACATCTGTGTAGCATTTGCTTAAAGTATTACCAGCATATCCAAATAACCAATTATGTCTCTTATCATTTAGACAGCGCTTTTGTTGTCCTATGCAGATCAAGATTCTTGATCAGGGTTGGGCATAATACAGAGGAGAATATTGAGGAAAAAAACCCACAAACCAACCAATGGATTGTGGGCTATTGAAGTGGGAGGAGGTATCTATTAATGAAAGAAATGAGGAGGGCTTGCATTATGCTGCAATTTCTTGATGTTTTTAGTATCTTAATTTTCAAATTTTATTTTTATTTAGTACAAGAGTTTGTTTCAACATGGAAGATGACATAGAAAAATAACAAAAGAATAAGAAATGGCTTGGAAGTTATTACAGGACTACTAGTAGCAACAGGTTATGGGGGTTATGTTTGCTTTCACTGAGTATTTCTGCATTTCAAGATACACATATAAACTTTGTATTCTGTAGCTACAAGCTTTACTATTCTCATTCATTTGGTCATAGAGAGCCATTTATTTTTGTATAATCAACCCTTTAATGTGGGTACTGCACCTTTAATAGAAGTCTTGACATGTTTTGTTTTCAGTGTTCTTTTCATTGTACTTATATTTTGATAATTACCACTATTCATTAATTAAACTGGAAAGTAATTGTGACATTATTGCTATTCATAACATCTTTTTTTTATGTCTTAGATCTCATTTCTATTTTCTTTTTATAAAAGAAAGAAGAGAGAAGATTAAAACTACCAAAAAAGATGTTTTGCTTGAATGAAACTTATCTTCTGGGATCTTAAATTTTAATGATGTGTTGAGAGATTTTTGTCAGTGTTTTTACTTGCCTCACATAGACTGTTTACAGTAATTATTCTAAGTCATGTGATTTGTAGATTGTAAAAGCCCAACAGTTAATCTTATTTTTACTTGCATAAAGACTAAAGAGAAAGTAAACAAAAGAGTAAACAGTAAAATAAATGTTTTTCTGAGCAAGTGATTATTCCTGTTAACATGTTCAGTTACCTTCTTAAACCAGTGTTTTAAAATCCTAAATTCTTGAGAAAACCCTTTAGAGAATATTAGTGCAAGTGTTTTGTTCAAATATGTTAATATTAGGGCATAACTTAGTTCAGTTTACAGTCAGAAAGCATCTGCTTTCTGTGGGATATTGAATGTTAAAAGAAGAATCACTAAAGTGCAGAATATAGGGAAATTTTGGGTCTGTTCCCAATTTAAATAATATTAAGTAAATTTAAGGAAAAGCTGTTCTTACTTTGAATATGATAGATCTTTAATGTTCATCTTCTGTTTCCAGTGACTTCGTTGCAGCTGAAGGAGGAGTTGCTAGATGGAGAAGAGTATAGCTTCCTTCAAGGAGCATCTGATCAGGAAAGCAATGGATCTGCCAGTTACTACATCAAACAAGAACCTTAAGGCAGCTCGGACGAGTGAGGGGCAGAATATTGGTGACAGGAAAAGAGCCTTTCTCCAAGACTGACTGATTTTGCTCCCACTTGGATGGTACAGTTCAGGTGACTGTACCTGGGGCACTTTGCTAACTGTAGATGAGTTAGACTCAGTTCAGAATTTTTTGGAAGGGCGGGGAAACTATTTTAGTGAAAAAAGATTTTTCAATTTATTAAAAACAAAAACGGACACTTTTGTGTTGTATTTGAAGCTTTTGAAAGAATTTTGTAATATTTTCCAGTTCAGATTTATTGTGCATTGTTAACAAGAACTGAAATTCTAATTTTTTGGTAAGATTAAAGTTTAATTAGCATGATCGTGGGAAGCGGTTGGAGGAAGATATAGTTGCAAATACAAATGAACTGTCATAACAAATGAACCTTTTTGGTACAAGTTGGGAGACTTCTAGACTCTTGTGAACTGCACTGGTCACGCCTCTGTGTTTTTTATTGTGAAAATAAGGCATTTAAGCCTTAATTTAGAGGCAAAAATTGTGTGGAAGATAGTCCTGTAAAGCTCTACTCAGTGAGTAGCCCCAGTTGCAACGGAGCCATCACCTGAGGAAGATTTTAACTTTTCAAGATGTTTTTATTTACTTTAAAATACTTTTTTTTTATAAGATTTTTTTTTTTTTAAAGTTCCTTAGGGTCTGATTCAGTGCCCATTAGTATCAGTAGCCTTGTCTCCATTGACTGCAGTGGGCATTGGATTGGGACTATAAAGCTCTTGTCTGTACACGAATGTCTGTAGTCTTGGAATGCTTCAGCAAATGTTTACAGAGCCCTATGCCAAACTGGAACTTCAGAAAATTCCCTCATTTGGAAGATTAGTTTTAGCGATGAACATAGACTAAAGAAGAAACTTAGATGGACAGCAACTCAGGCCTCTCTTGTTGGTAAGAAGGAACTTCTGAGTATTCTTCTGATTTTTTTTATTTTTTTTCCCCCATTTGGAAAGACCTAGGCATTTCCTTACCATCTTAAATATTTGAATATTCAAAGCTGATGTTCCAAGTGGTTACAGGTGAGCTAAAAGGAGCCATATGTTGTGGATTAAAAAAAAAAGTTCCGCACAGCCTGCAACATTCTTTTCTTGCTGCAATAGTGTGATATGGAAGTTGAGACTTGAGAACAGTATGTAAATCGTATACTGTCTAGTGTATAATTCATAAACTGGATTTGCTTATTGCCTGGAATCCTTGTGTCTCACTTCAAGTATCCCATGAGCCCCACCTGCTTAACTGTCCAGAATTTTTTAAAGGCAAAAGTCACATAAAAGGGTGAAAATTACTGCCAGTAAAATACAGAGTATTTTAGCACAAGCTCTTCATAATTTGAATTTTTATCTTTCCATGTTTTAAACTCTGTACATTTTTTTGTCAATTGTGTCATTCATGGAGTTGATTAATGAAATGATGAATCAGCCCTGCAGAGCTGTGACTGGAAAAATGTGCATCAAGAGCTTTAGCTTTTACCAGTAAGGTTCATTAACTAAACTCTCAGGAATTAACTGCGTATGTTCTATAAGTGCTTCTGGGTCTTAGCAGGTCCCTTTCAGAGCAGTACAATGATCATCTGACTCTTGACCATAAATTAGGGCTTAAAAACTAATTACAATTATTAACACCTGTGTTCCTACAGCCTAAGAAATGCTTTAAGGATATCAACCCACAGAGCCCCAGGAAACCATTTTTGTATATTGTTGTTTGAGCTTAAAAAAAAGTGCATAGAAAGTTGAAAACCAGCAATTTGATTATTTTCTAAAATATTGCTCTAACTTTGGGTACATAGTATTGGTAATATGCACAGGTTTACCTCATTCTATGCAAGAGGGGTTAATTATGTAAAGTTTTGTATTTACTACTGGAAGTTAAAAATGTCCTGTATAGTGTAGGAATGTCTGGAATTCTTTTCTCCCTTACTGGTAAAATTTCTTAAATAATGAACCCTTTTTAACAACAGCTTCTTGTATTGACAGAATCTGGTTATCAGATTATAAATGTCTGTAATTTCAGGTGGTGATGACATTTTAGCTCTCTAAAATAGCCATTAAAAGGACTTTGTCAGGCTTGGTAGACTTCAAATACATTCTCTCAGATTCTGACCCACCCATGACATTTCTTTTGAACAGCCTGGATTGGAAAAGTAGGATTAGAGACCGTTGTAATGACACTTTGAGCCTTGAATATTTTTTTTTCCTGTGTTCTCCATTTAACCTGCTGTAAAATCCAGCTCTGCAAGCGTTGGTTTGGTGTGGTAAGTACATCACTATTGATTTAATTTTTAATGCTGCAACTTAGAGATTGTCCCAGCTGGAACAGGGGTGGCACAGTCCTACTTGCTTCTCTCATCAATAGCTTCTGACTTCAGCAGAAAAACTGTTGCATTAATTTGTGTTTCATAATGTGAAAATTTGGGCTGGTAATGAGCAAGGTCTCTTGCCAAGTCACTAAACGTTGGGCTTCTGTGTATCGCCCAGGCTCATACCTGATTTCTGAGTTAGAGTCTTCAAATGTTGAGAAGGAAAATTAGCACTTAAGTTGAACATACTTCCTCTGTTGGAGAATGTAAGAATCGGATTTGAAGTCTGTCAGTCTTCATAATGTTCTGCAAAAATAGGTATTTTATTCATTAAACACTAAAGTATGTGAGTTGACTTGCATTCTCAGACACGTGTGACTTCACTAGGAGTTGCATGTTGAGATTTATGTGTGAAATTTCTCTTTGTGTTTCTGAATTCAAAATATACCTAAATTGCGTAATTGTCGAGTACAGTGAAACCTGTCTGAAGCAAACCACGTGAGGAACTGGCTGAAGTCACTTGCTTAGGAGAGGCTCAAGGAAAACCTGAGCAAAACTCTACCAGGTATTTAGAGTGGTCTCTTCAAAGCGTGGGCTGCCTGTTGGCTGCGGTATCCGTAGCATGGGCTTCACTGTATTTGTAAAGCATTCGGCAGTAACATGGCTCTGGGCATTTTTATCTTCCCTTTACTCCAAGCTGTGTTACTTAGGCTAAAAGAGCAGCAAAGTGTTGGACATCTGAAATCTTCAACGGGCTCAAACTAGTCTCAGTACATGGCATAGCAGGTTTTTATAACCGTGAGGTAGCGCAAGTTGTGTACCTTACTTTGCAGCTACCCATCTTTTATTGCTCCAAATCTTTCTGCTGATCTTTGTTTTTTTATGTTATTTTAAATACAACTCTTTAACCTTTTCCTTGCTGCATCTGAGGAAAGCTAAAGCAGTTATCAGTTCCTTGTTCTACGGATACTAACACGGGTTTCAGTGTTTGTTTGTTTTTTATTGTTGTTTTATGTGATGTGAATACCCTCTCCCATCAATATTTGTACGATGGTGCTAATATATTTGGTAACAATCCTTTATTGGGAAGGGATTTTAAAAAACTGTGATTTAAACTGAATTTTTCTTCCTTTTAATTTTCATATTTAAAACAAAAAGCCACAGCCATTTATACAAAAAAAGGCGTCAGCTTTGGCCTCTGGGAATATGTCGGGGCGGGAATCAAGATTAAACAAATAGGGTTTTTACATCGTTTCTGTATGTATTTGATATATAGATCAATATCTGTACAAATTTAATCTTTTATTTTCTTGGTAATTTGTGTGGTCAATGAGAGAGAGTGTTTAAAGCTTTCTCATGCAATGTACATAACAGTGGAAAAAAATGCTTTTGGAGAAATTAATGTTACTTTCATTTTTACGAGACTGCAGATTTTCAGCATGGATGTGAAAAGCATTAAAATTATAACTTTGTGTACAAGATGAAAATAATTCACTAAATTTGCCTTTTTTACACAAAATAAAAATGATAAAAAGACCTTTGATTTGTTTTGTTCAGAAGGCAATTCATATATACGTGGATTCCAGTCTGTTTCTCTCTGAAGAGAATGCACATAAAAAAAAATCCCCATGGCTTGTAAAACCAGGAATGTTTTGGGTAACTGGGTACTTTGAACACAACTAGGCTCTGAGCACAAGCCTTCATAGCAACTTTGCAATGGACAAAAGTCACTGAATTTTTTTTCTGCTATGCCTGTCCCTGGGATTCTGTTAACTATTCCTTCTACAAGAGGAAAATACTGAATAACCGAGTGAAATGACCACAGCAATCTTGATTTGTAATGAACGCACCACAAGGAATTAGTTCATACCATCCATTTATTTGACAGTGCTGAAAAATGACTAAAATAACCGTGGTGATAATTGCTCCCAGGTCACTAGCTGGAATGAGATGATGTGTTACCAAGGCACAATTCATTCTGGAAACTCATTTCACTCGTAGATCCAGTCGTGTGCGCAAGACTTGTAGTCAATGAGCTCTGCAGGTTTGAACCACAGGTTGATCTCCTTCTGCGCGCTTTCCACAGAGTCGCTGCCGTGAATGATGTTTCTGTGGGAGGAGACAAACACATTGTTTTGCACGAAAATACACCTTCAGCGACCTCTCTTGTTGTCCATGTGCAAGAACTCAGATGAAGCATCTAGAACTGCAAGACTACTATTTGGGGTACAGTATTCAAATTGCCCCACTAAGAGCTAATTAAGCTTAGCAGAGGTGACTGGGGCTACTCTACTACACCAGCCACTGACTGATCTTACATGAAGCTCTGATAGTAGCTGTATTTCAAAAAAAGTCAGTTTTTTACCAAGCCATTTTCTTAAGTAGCAGTTATGGACAGTGACCTGCAAATAAAACATCATTAGTCTTACAAGAACTCTGACTTCCTAAAATAGTAGAGTTTTTAATCTGGATTTAAAACTGAGCACAAACCTTCCTACTTGAATGCAGAAGTCACCACGGATGGTACCAGGCTTAGAGTCTGCAGGGTTTGTCTCCCCTAGCATTACTCTCCCAGTTTTAACCACGTTGAGTCCTTCCCATACCTGAAGGAAAAAAAGGCAAACAAATCCTATTAATCCATGCCTATACAAAACATCAAAAATTAATATCTCTCCTAATAAAATACTTTGTGAAAAAACAAGGGCTCCACCACTAAAAAAAAATTAATCTAACCTAGATTCTCTTAGGCCCGTAAAGATGACGAGTGAAAAAAACGTAAATTGAAAGTGATTATAGAAGGGGCTATCAAAACTGTCCCTCTGGTAAAGAAGACACTTTACTGAGCCTCAGAGTTCACGGATGCAGGAGGCCACTGTCAACACCTTCCTGCAGGGCCAGGGTAAGGGCAGCCTGATGAGCTGCAGGTGCTCCCAGTTAGGTGCAGAGTCACAACAAAGGAGATGCTACTGGGGCAGTTTCATTGTTTATGGGGAGTGCAAATAAAAAGAATGACACAGAAGACGGGTTTCTATAGGAAAGCCTGACCTTTTTTTGCCCCAAACAAAAGAGTCTTTGGTGCAGAAGATTGGCTTTCAGGAATTTTACTTTTTTCCATGCTAAGCATTTTAATATGCATCTTATCCATATTAGGCACTTTCCTCCTTGTTAATAAATAGTAACTTTTTACTCAGTTGTCTTCATTTTAATGTTGGTTTTTTTCTGCCATTAACAGAACTGGGTAGTTTGAAAAAGTGTTTCCGTAACAGTACATCTGACTATTTTAAATGATTTAGAGAGCGAGACAAATGCATTCAAGAAAGCAGTCTGTGAGTAACATCAAGCCGCTTACCATGGCCACAACGGGTCCAGAGTTCATGTATTTAACCAAACCAGGGTAGAATGGTCGGTCTTTCAGGTCAATGTAATGCTGTTTGAGAAGGTCTTCAGAGGCCTTTGAAAGGACAGACGTAACATGAAGTATCACGTTCCAATCACCATACCACGAAAGGTGTTACTGCTGTAAGACTACAGCGTTACTGACTGGTTCACCGGTCGTTAGTATGATCGACGGTTGCTGCAATGCTGCTATGGCTTTCATTGAAAATTCCTGATGTAGAACTAAAGGAGTGTGTAACCCACCGTCTGTCCCTGTAGCGGTATCACTGTTAGGAGTTCTCCAAATTATTTTTTTGTATTACATTAATCACAGAACCATAGAATGGTTTGGGTTGGAAGGGACCTTAGAGATCAT
>JAOXNO010000003.1:31371338-31417394 GCA_028565335.1 Limnodromus scolopaceus | reverse complement strand
CCAGGGCCGCTCTCCGTACCCCCCCGCCGCCGCCGCTCGGCCCGGCCGCAGGCGAGGCCCCGCCGCAGAGGGAGCGCGCTGAGCCGCCGCCCCCGCCCCGCCGGGCCCCCCGTAGGGAAGGCGCTCGCCGGCAGCCATGGAGCTGGCGGACGGCGTGGTGTACCAGGAGGACCCCGGCGGCCCCGGCCCCGCCATGATGTCGGAGCGGGTGTCGGGGCTGGCGGGCTCCATCTACCGCGAGTTCGAGCGGCTCATCGGGCGCTACGACGAGGAGGTGGTGGCCGAGCTGATGCCGCTGGTGGTGGCCGTCCTGGAGAACCTGGACTCCGTGTGCGCCCACAGCCAGGAGACCAGCGTGGAGCTGGAGCTGCTGCGGGACGACAACGAGCAGCTCCTCACGCAGTACGAGCGGGAGAAGGCGCTGCGCAAGCAGGCCGAGGAGGTGAGGGCGGGCGCCGGGCCCGCGGGCTGAGGCGGCAGCGGAGCCGGTGGAGGGCGGGGGCCCGTTCCCGAGGCGGGCGGCGGCTCCGGGCTTCCTCCGGGGGGGGGGGAGGAGGGCTTCCTGCCCTCGGGGCCGCCGAGGATGGAGTGCTCCCGCCACCTGGGCCCGGCTCCTGCCCGTTCCCACGCAGGGAGGGGCCGCTGCGTATGAGTCGCTCCCGTGTGCGGGGCCGGGAGCCGCCGGGTGAGGAGCTGAGGCCGTGAGGTGTTTCTGTGAGGAGGGGCGGCGGGAGGAGTCCCTGCCCGCCCCGCTTGCTCGGCCTCCAGCGCCGCGGAGGAGCCGGTCGGTGGCCGCTCCGGTGCGTGAGCGCGGCCGGTGGCAGAGCTCTGCCGTGCCCTCCTCGGCCCCTCTCCTCAGCCGGGCTCTTCCTGCAGGACTCGTCGCTAACCCTCCCGAAGCGCTGCCCTTCCCGGCACCGGCTCCCGGCAGGCTGAGCAGCGCCGTTTCGCAGAGCAAACGTGGAACCGTGTCCTGGCCGCACCGCTCTTTCGCTTTCCCTGCGGGGTTTCTGGGTGGCAGGAGGCGGGTGGTCCATTTGGGATCAGTTGTAGAGGGCATTTGGAAAAAAAGGAGTGAGAAGGCATTGGGGAAAAAAAAACAGACCGAAACAAGTGCTGTAGTTCTTCAAACTTGGTAGATAAAAGCTGCAGTCAGCAACAGGTGGTGCAGGCTGTTCAATGGCATAGACTCTGACTTGGGATGCTACTACAGAAATTAGGGAGGAAAAAAAAAAAGAATTATTTCAGCATAAGTAAGCTTGTGAAACGCTCTTTTCTGCAAGATTATAAAGCAATACAATAGAAAGTGGCTGTCCCGGGTGACTTCCTTCAGCTCATTGTCTTGCCAAACTCCTGTAGGAAATTGGATTGACAGCATTATCTGTAACAGAACAAGCCATCTTATAAGTCTATTTCCAGACTTGGTGTCCTGTGCTTATCTCTGTGGTTGTACTCATCTTCTACATTTTCACAAAATCAGAACAATAATGACACTGAGGGTGAAGACAATATTGACAATGAAAATTTAGTTTGGAAAACATTAGCCCTGTACAAATATTTGTATATATTATGGTTATAAGTGATTGAAAAATGTTGCCTGCAAATTGTTCCAGGGCTTCAGTAGTTTGCCACAAAGTAATGTGGTGTGAACGGCGCCCCCCAAACTCTTCGATCAACAGACCACTCATCTTCTTGTCAGCCCTGTGGCAGTTTGACAGGGCTTTAAGGACTTCAGTCTGGGGACTGTTGCCATGAAGACTTAATCACTACTTCTGACACAAGCTGCATGTAAAAGGCTTTTTTAGAAAACATTTTTTTTATTACGAGAGTAAAAGACTGATAAATATATTCTGAAGTAACTCATGAGAAAATCAGGCTTGAAACACAGGCAGCATATGCCAGATAGGAAAAAAAGAAAAAGCAAACCATGCTTTGGGCAGCACAACAGAAACCGTAGCAATATGATGAAATAGAATATGGTATTAACTGTTATTGTGGCTCTTCGGGAGCTGTATATACTTATGTTGGTAGTGTACTTCACTGTGGTCTCTGTTTCTTTGTATCATGATAAATTAACTTGACAAATTAACTTGAGGGGACAAGGATTATGCAGTCTAAAAACTAGTACTCATGCTGCAGGACAGCTTACTGATGCTTTCCAAAGTGCTATAAGATGATAGACCATATTTTCAATTGTAAGTGCAAAGGTCATCATTTTCTTATGTGCTGAGGGCAGTTATGTTGTACATACATGAAAATGCCTGTCACAGATAGAACATGGTATGTTTATGAGAGGTATGTGTTTTATTCAGACTTGACCATTGCAACCTTTTTTTTTTTTTTTTTTTGGAATGTTGAGCCCATCTGATGGGTGCAGTGTGGTTGAAAAGAAGGGAACTGTCTTTCTTGGAAAACAAGTTAGGGGTTTGGTGCATTTCTTTGACTGTGGAGGTTGTTTGTGCAATCTGATAGCAAAATGGAAAATTGTGAGTTGCTAAGTTTAATATTCTGTAGCATCTGTGCTGACTGTCCTGAAGAACTGGCATATCTTCTTTTACTTTCTGCTTGCTGTTGTAGGAAATTTTATTTGCAGTAGTATCTTGATGAATATTAACGGTTTACTATTGGAATAGGAATCTCCTTGCGCATTGTCCTAATTTGGCTCCTTTATTTCCTTGCCTTTAAAGCTATTACTAAGGAAACATCTTGAAAGTTGTGGCCTGTGGACTTCTGTTATAGTGACTTTGAAAAAAAAGAAAAAAATTTCAGAAGTTCTGGGTCTACTTCTCAGTCCTTTGGGTAAAAGCCATGATCTTTTTAATTGCTATGAAGTCACTTGTCTGACTTTTAACGTGGTATGTTTTGTGATATAGCTAAAGAAATAGAGGAACCAGCTCTTCTGCTGTTCTGCTTACAGTTCTGCATAACTTACCTTCCCACTCGGTGAATGTCGGGCAGCGTGCCCTGCCGCAGAGAACTGGGAGAGGAAGAAGGATTTGAGGTTCTGCTATTTTATACACTAATAAGTTTTTCTCTTGTAGAAATTTTTCTGCTCCATACCAGGGGGTGTGGCTCACAGAAGGGGTTTTGTGTGGACTTGGGAACAGGATAAAGTCTAATTCTCTCAGCCACGTCAAGCCATCTAATACATCTTTTAGTTTTTCTATTGTTGGTGGGATTAAGCTGTGCTTGAAAACTAGTGTTCAATACATGGTTCCTATGTGTGTGACCATGAAAAAGGGCTTACCACCATGAAAGTTTAAGTTCTTACTGTTCCCAAAGTTAACGTTCTTCTTTAGGATTGTATGTTAAGTAAAGACTCTACACTAGGAATTTAAGTATTTTTAGTTTATATAAGAGCAAAATTGAGATCCATTATACAAAAAGCTTGCTAGAATAGTGTAGAATTTACTCAGTTGCTTTCAATTACGTGTATTTGTGTCTACCCCAAGTCCAGCTGAGCTGGCTTCCTAGTTAACTTCACCTACTCCAGGAAGAACGTGCTGTTGGCTGAAGAGCTGGCATCACGGCAATAAAAGTTACTGAAGGACGTGTCATAGGGTAATGAAGGCTGCCAAGTAGGTGGAACCCTGACATCAGATATACTTAGTATTGCACCTGGATCGTGTGACAGGAAAGCAAGTTGAAACAGAAGATGACATAAATCTAGGAAGAAAGGTTTCGTTTGGCCAGTAATGTGCTATAAATGATGAAATGGTGATACGGATCAGAGAGGGCTCCAAATGTATACGCTGCACTATTCCCTTGTGTAGCCTGGGTTCATGTTTATTGCAATGATTATTGCTGTGAACTTGAAGTAGATTTAAAATTGATTACATAAAGACTTCTGAATCTTATTTGTGAAGTACCTTTTCATACTTTTTATTGGAGGTCTTTAGGAACAGGTTAGACATACGTCGTTTTGAAAAGACATAGTTGATACTGCCTGGAGAAAATGGGAAGGATTAAATGGGAGTTGCCAAACATAGTTTATGAAGGTATCACAGGCTTGGATTTCAGCAGTAGGCACATGCAGGAGGCAGCATGCATCATATCCTGTGCTTATGCCTCGTTATGTCCTAATCAAAATTAGGATCCAGACATCAGCATGGACCATCAGAGCCTTAAAACAAGGTGACCTTTGAAAGACCATTCTAGCCATATCTTCTGTAGTCTGTGGTCTGATTGTTTTAAAGACTTGTTGGTGTCCTTCAGCTTGTTCTTCTAAAGAAAAAACCCAACCAAACAAAAATCCCCCTCTCTTTTTGTTAGAGTTGTAAGATATGGCTTTTGTGGCTAGACAGAATGTCACTTAAAGTGAGGAAAGCTATATATATATATATATATTTTTTTTTTTTTTTTACGTCTGCCTTAGTATTTTGTGTAACCACAAGCTTGGGTTGAAATAAGAGAATGTCTAGTATCCATATGCTGAGTGGCTAACATATCCTTTCATATGTTTCTGTATATACTTTAAATGCAGATGAAGTGCAATATTTGAGTGTATTGTCAATGTAAATTTAAAAATAAATTTTAAAAATGTCTTTTAATATGGGTGTTTAACCTATCCTTGGCTGCTCTGGTGGTTTATCTGACTAGTCCTTCCATCATGGTCATACAGGCTTAGTCAGGACAAGATGACCAGTTTCCTGGAGCTCTGCCTGTGTTAATACTACAAGAGAGATGAAACCAAATAGAAACATCCAAAATCTAAAGTACTCAATCCATAATTTGATCAGGTATAGTTTCCAGTAGAGGGGGAAAAAAAAAATAGCTGTGCTCTAATATAAAAATATTTTGAAGAGATGTACCTTAAATTCCAACTTTAACAAAATGAAGAAAAATAACCAAACCATTTAACTTAAACACAAAACCATTTTTAATTGTTGCAGTTGAAGAACTTGAGAGGAAATATAAAATGACATCTATCTTTAGTTCATGAGTAACAATGACATTGATGGCTTTGAACGGCTGTTTGTTCAAAAGTCTAGTTGTCGCTGGCCTTTTGCGAGTTATGAGACACATCTGACTTTGGGAAATCATCAGAGAAGCAACTAAACAAAGATGTTACAGTTTTATTTTTCTTCTTTCATGTTTTCCCATGTTTAATGTAACAAACCATGTTGGTCTTTAGCCCCAGTGCCAAGTTTGTGTCAAACTTTGAAGCCCTTTATAAAAAGGGAGTCTGCTAAGAATAAGCCAGACATGACTTGAATCTTTAATATAAAAAGGGCAAAACTCTTGTATCATTTACTACAAAGGAGACGTGAAACAAGTTTAAAGTTTGAGTTTTGCAGTATTACGTTGACAAATTAATATTCCCAAACTTTTGTGTTGAGGGGGTAGAAAGATTTTTGCACATCTCTCTTTCTGAAGTGCAAGAACTCATTTTAAATCTCCGAACCCAAAGCAGCGCTACCTGGGCTAGTGTCAGCCGTTTCTCAATTGTTTCATGATTTAGCTTCAAGCGCAGTCATATGAACACCATGCCCAGTCCTGTGATAGCCATGGAGAGCGCCTCTGAAAGGAACTCTTGTTCTACTTGGTAGTTTTTGATGTGTTTCTACATCTGAGATAATTTTTAAGCAAAATTTCTGATGACCCTGCTAAACTGAAGCTCTTTTCGTAGAGTTACAAGTTTCTGCTTTTGTAAAGGCTGTAAAACACATTGGCTAAAACTTTGTAGTAACTTATTAAAAGTTGATGTGTGAGCTTTTGAAGTATTTTTCCCGCTAAGTTTTCCTAGCAATATGTAGGAAAAAAAAAATATATTAAAATCACCTATAACATTACTATTTTTAAGTTGCTGCCTCCTCTGTCTCTTTGCTTCCATGTGGTACCCAGCTGCAGCTTTCTGACCCTTTAGCTGTCTTGGATGTTTGGGGTTTTTTTTCCACAAAGGCTTCTGGTATGCTTTTCCTCCCGGTATGATGAGCCTTCTGCGTAACTTCTGTTTGTGGCCTTGCCTGCTCTTTGCAATGCAGAATAGACAGTACTGCGTGACCAAAGATGTCTTTCGCTGTTAGAATTATTTTTTGTGCTACCAGTGAATGCTGAATTTCTTAAGGTTCTGGTTAAGTAGCAAAGATTATACTTTTAAAACTGCTATAATGATGAATTGGTAGCTTTAATGTTATAAAATGTAAACGCTAATATATGCATCCAGAATATTGTGACACAGAGTTGGTAAACCAAGGTAGCAGATGATGGTGATAGCGCAGTTGCAGAGTGCAGGTAAATGGTTTTCTATGCAGTTGACAGATTGTAAGAGATGATTATGAAGCTTTTGATGAAGACTGTGAGTATTTTATAACCGATCAAATGATAACAGAAATGGGATAGGAATGAAAAGAGAGCATGTAATTTTGGTTGGCACTATTGCTGGCTTGTCCCTACTGCAGTGTCTGTACCTTCATGGCTTACAGCTGAAGGTACACTTCACCGTGTTCAGTTGAATCTAAGGATACTAAGAGTCTCTGTGTTCACATGCAGTGTTGGCAGGCAAGTATGTGAAGTCAGGAAAGAGTGAAATAATTCATAATTATGTTAGTCCTGAGCAGGCTTTTCTGAAGTAGTTGGCACTTAGTTGATAGTGGTTGCACAGAGCAGCCTAGGTGGGATGCTTGACTGATGGACACTGGACTAAAATAATTAGTGTCCTTGATGTTTAAATGTGGGCTATAGATCTGTTCTGGAAACCTGCTTGTACCCTTCCTTGCTGCGAAGGACTGCTGTGTTGTTTCGTACATGCTGCTCAAAGTGAAAGTCTTTTTAAAAACAAACCTAGGAATGACTGCAAACCTGTGCTTTCTCTTTGGAGAATGAACTTTGATCAGGCTTTCTTTTAAAAATAAATCTGTAATAAAAATCTGTAATTAATTGTTGAGTCTAACTTCACCTTTTTTTTTTTTGTTTTGTTTAGAAATTCATTGAGTTTGAAGATTCTCAAGAACAAGAGAAAAAGGACTTACAGACCAGAGTGGAAGCATTAGAATCACAAACTCGACAGCTGGAACTAAAAGCAAAAAACTATGCTGATCAAAGTAAGTAAAACATGTTGCACTTCCTTTAAGTTATATTAGTGCATTTTATTTTGTTTTGTAAAATGGTAATGCATATGCTAAGTATCTGTGCTATCCAGTTCCTGTATTTTGACAGATAATCATAGAATTGTTTGGGTTGGAAGGGACCTTAAGCCCATCTTGTTCCAGCCCCATTGCCCTGGGCAGGGACACGTCCCACCAGACCAGGTTGCTCAAAGCCCCGTCCAGCCTGGCCTTGAACCCCTCCAGGGATGGGGCAGCCACAGCTTCTCTGGGCAACCTGGGCCAGGGTCTCACCACTCTCATAGTAAAGAGTTTCTTCCTAATATCTAGTCTAAATCTACCCTTTATCAGTTTAAAACTGTTACCCCTCATCCTATTGCTTCACTCCCTGATAGAGTCCCTCTCCACAGATAACTGGGTTTAACTCCTGTGCGAGTTTAAGGCAAATGAATGAGATCCAAGCTTGTGACTCGTAATCTGATTCTTCTGATATCATACTTGTTTTGTTTGCCTTTCTGACCAATGCTGTTTTCATGTTTACCAACTTTTCCAGGAGATATTTAAAACTTATTCCCTTGTTAGTGATCATAAAATAAGCTAGTTTTCTTCCCATTAAACTGTTGTCTGTGCTAAAAATAAAGGTAACCTTTGGGTTTAGAAGCACTACTGGGATGAGAATACCATTACTGCTGATTCTCATTAGCCTTTGCATATTTTTTGCTGAATTATTTAGTTTTGAGGCAGTTAGTTTTTACAGGAAAAGAATTGAGGAAGAACACTGCCACTTCTAGACATGTTCTGTGTCATTTAGGAAAACTTGTGTATGTTTTGGAAAAATGCAACAATGATCAATTTTCATGGGAGGCTAAAAGTTACAATGTGAATATATTGTAGCTTACACTTTCTGCTGGACTGCTCCTTATCCAGGTGCATGGTCATGGAATGAAACTTGATCACCTTTTTTTTTTTTTTTAACTTCTTGTTTAGTTAAGGATAGAGGGGGGGGGGAAAAACTCCTCAAACCCACAGAAAGCTTCCATTCTCACTTCGTCTCCCCCACCCCACGGTCTTAAATTGATGATGAAAGACCTATGCTGCTAATGATGGATTTTGTTGGGTTTTTTTTTGGTGTGAGTCTGTTAAACATACAATGAAGGTTATGATTTTTGTTTTCATTTAACCTTTTAGCACAGTATAGAAATAATGATCAATATGAATTAAGGTGAACGTTATGTCAAGCTTCTAAGCTAACTTCTATTGACATGAGAGTAGCACGTCTGTCCATTAACATACGGCTTTTATTGCTGGCCCATGCAGAAATGTCAAGTAAGACTGTATCAAGCCCAGTAAGGTTGAGATAAGATCAGTTGCCAAAAGCAGAGTGCCAGATGTAAAAATAGCCATTTTTCACTGTTCTTTCTTCCTTTATTTCTACTTGACCACTTTTCTTGCCCATAATGTGACAAGTTCTCTTTTTCAATATAAGGTATATAAACTTCCTCTAAAGTTTAATCTTCAGTGGTATGTGTGAGTATATAGCAGGGCAGAAGTATTAGTGCACTAGTGTTAAGATTAACGTAGGTGGCAAGCAGAGGTGAATCTTTCCAAAATTTGAATGGTTTAGAATGCTGTTGGCAAATCTTAGAGGCATGTGCTGCTTTGGGTCCATCACAGTTAAAATATTCTCAGATTCTGTACAGACAGTGATGGGGAAATGCTTCAGGCAGCCTTTTCTAGTGAAAACCAGGATGATTGATTTCCAGGAGTGTATCTTTACAGATCAAGTCAAGCTAAAATGGTTAACTGTAGAGCATATTGTAGAGACATGTATCAGAAATGTTGTGATTCTTGTGAATGGAAGCGTGTCTGTGTGTTTAAAAGCAGCAGAAGAGGGGGAAAAGAAAACATTGGAAGGAAAGTTGAGTGGTGTATTTTGGTAACAAAGGACACTGTTTCCAGAAGGCCTGTGCTCTAAGCCCACAGCCCAAACAACTTGGTAATGGGGAGCCCTGTACTCTGACAACAGGATTATGGCACCAAGATTGCATCATGTCATATATGCCATTACTTTTTCTGTTAATGCAATAAAAAGTATAAATTAGTTGCACAAATAAGAAAAATAATTTGAATTCCTGGCAATGTATGTGGCATTATACCCGGCGTTTCTGCTATAGAAATTGCATTCATATACTGATGTACATAATGTCATTTTATAGTGTTCGATGAATCTATTTGTGTGGAATTCTCTTTTTTTTCCTTGAATATTAAGCAAATTATATTTATATGATATTAAGCTTTTGATTACGTTGTGTGTGTATATCATATTAATGAAAATATTTGCACGAGAAACTGAATTGTTCCAGTACAACCACTGAGTGTTGGCTGGAACTATGTTTTTTGTAAGAAATAATGTTGTTGAAATGGTTATCATAACAGCATAAAGTTCTGGTGATAGAACATGTGACTTTTAAACACTTCCAAAATCTTTTCGTTAAGGGGGAAAAACCTTTTGTGGTAGCAAAAATGTAACTTCGGAGAAATAATAGAGCTGTATTAAACATTGAGTTTTGCTTATGATTTGAGTTGATAACTTGTGTGGGGCAACATGAAAGGCTTTTAGGAAGATTTGACATGCTGCTGGTGCTGAGCAAGATCAAAGGAGACATAAACACAATTGTGGAACACCTAATGAAAGTTACGCAAGTGAACTGGTTTTAGTGATCTAAATTTCTAGGGTGTGAAAACCACACTAGTGTGTACATTTCTATGAAGTATCCCAACTCTGCTGTATTATCTTCTTACAAATTGCCTTGTCTATAAAGCAGGTATGTGCTACCATACCAAAGATACCAATGTGTCACTTTTATTTGCTGGATGCAGCTACAAGTCTAGCTATAATTCTTTTTCTCTTCTACTTTATACTACTGCCCATGGATTTACATTAGCCTGTGGTATTGCCAGCTGCTACCATATCAACATTCAAAATAATGGTAGTGTTATTACTGATAATGGGAATGGCAAATGCCTGGCACAGAGCAAGTAAGCAGATAAAACCTGGCTTTGTTTTTTTGTGTGGGAGTATAGAGTCTGAGATGGCAACATCAGTTTATGATGTGATTGATAGTTTGGAATAGAAAAGAGGTAGGATGCGGTCTCATGCAGTACTTCAACTACAAGACGTTTTAGTTCTTGTAGAGTAGTACTTCCTGTGCTGTAGGTGCTTTTCCTCAAATAAGCAAGGTGTGTGAGAACAAGTTTTGTCCATTGAAAAGTTTCAACTTGTTCCCTTGAACACCATCCGTCCTGATTGTTTAGTGAAGTCTAGTTAGTGCTGGGAGAGGGCAGCTCTGAAGTTACACCAATCTTTGATATAATAGTAAATCTTTCTTCCAAGAGCTTGCATATATCTGACTTTCACATTATTTCAAGTCTTTGCTGTGGTGAGACCCCTAGCTCTGCTTGTAATTAGTTTGCGGCATTAGAGCATTTCAAATTTCAACCTTGACTCTGGAAAACTGGGCAGGCAGAGCTGTAAAAGCTTGTAATAGCGATCTGCAGCTCGCTTGTCCTGCAACGCTCCGCGAGGGCACATGATACTGCTCTGGGTACTGCTCCGTCTCCAGTTACCAACTGGGATATGTGCCTTCCAGCGCTCACATAATGTGCCACTGAATTCTGGGGGGGCTACGGAAGTTTAATTTATTTTCTTTTCTTGCTTCCCTTTTTGGGAATGTCAGGGTTGTTTTTTTTTTTTATGGAGTGAAAGACGACTGTAGTCTATTTTGACTTACTTCAGGAAAGGAACAGGTTTGGAGGATGCTTTGTGGAGGAATCATTCTCAGAATAACTTATTTACAAGAAAATATGAAAAACACAGTGTCTGCGTGGTTGGGGTGGTAGGCTGTGGGGGCTGAAAGATTTGGTTCCTTTTCTGGATCTGCCAAAGTGATATGGTGCATTTGACAGGACAACCAAGGCACAGATGTATTTCCACAAATCATAAGTTTATCAAACTTTAGCTTTGTATCTTTTGCTTGAGTTAGATTATATTTGGGGGAAATGACATACGTAAAAAAACACACACACCCCCACAAAAAAAACCCAAAAAAACAAAACCAGCAAAACCAAAACAAAGCAAGAAACAACTCCTGGCCTTCAGAGCTGCAAATGTTGTGATGCAATTGTTGGGATGATTGTATTTCCCACATCAGGTGACATAGTGCAGCAGTTGATATAGCTTGTGGTAGGTTTTATTTGGGATATGAGACAAATGTTTTGGCAGCTGACCTAAAAAGGTGCAGATTTGTTTTCTTCAGAAGCAAAACAGAACTGTTTCTTTACTGGCTTCAAGAGAAAATGCAAAATGAGGTTCTGTTGTGAATCTTCTGCAGTTATTAAGTTATTTGGTATTTTATTTTCATTTGAGCTCTCCCGGTACCAGCTTTACTGTAATGTAAACCCGGGTAGACAACCTCCTGATGTATAATCTGAAGGCATCCAATACTCTGAGATATACCTGGATAGAGCTGCAGCTGCAATTTAACGATGACCTGTCCAGTTAACAAGGAGATTCTAATACAAACTTTCAGCTTAACGTTGTGAAGCTTAACATTGTTTTGAGAGTTGATTTGTCTGCACACATGATGATCTGAATAACTGAACTGGTATGAACTACACCCATCAGTAATGCTGTTTCTCGGTATGGCTCAACTGTAGTGTTTATTCTAAGGAATACAATACATCTTTGCCATAGATCTTGAAAGAAATTGAAAGTTTAAGGTTTCTTCAGTGGGGGTCTGGATTGTTCCTATATATTTTTCAAAGACTGAGAACAGCAGAACTACTCTTTTTTTCTAGCAAAGAAGGATCAGAACAGTTTGATTTCTTGTATTTCTTGATTAACAAATTCAGAGCTTACTGTTTGCCACTTTTTTTCCTCAGTGTGGCTGTTTCTCATCTACCTTGGTTTATTTAAAGGGCAGATTCCCTCACTGCCCTTCCCTACACTGTGCCTCGGGTATCATTTACTAAACTTGAAGAATTTCAAGTGTGAGCATCAAAGTGTACCGGAAAGGAAGGCTTTGTTTCCGACTAAAACATTTCTCGATTACTTTCCTGGCTGCCTTGTGCTGTGAGGGTACAGGAGAACCTGCTGTCTCTGCTGGTGTTGCGGGAGTCAACGGTCCACTAGATGGAGCAGAGGGTACAGCTGGCTCAGGAGGTTGCACCCAGTCATGCTGCAGGACTGGAGGCTAGAATAAAATGGAGTAGAAAATTAGAGCAGTGATTGGCCTGCTTTAAACTCGTCTATTAATATACCTGAACAAAAGTGGTGAGAGGAGTTTGAAACCCACTGGCATATAATTAACTGCTCGTGTACTTTTTTAAATTAAAGGAGTATTGTGGTAGTGGTTTAGGTGCTGGAGTTTGATTGTTACAATTCTATTGCTGTAAATGTTGCTGCAATGAAGAAAACGGCTTTAAATGTCTTTTAGAATCTTGCATTCCTGAGTTGTCACCGGTTATCTGGCTTTAAAGGCAAATCCAGTCTGCTGTGGCTTCTGTGCTCGAGCTGACTTTATTGAGCTGAAAGATTGAGCTGACTTTGAGTTGAAAGAGCTGAATTTATCACTTGTTTTACAAGTCAGTTTTCTGCGCTGCTTATTTCCAGGTTTTACCACTTTCAGGTTAAATACTTACTAGCTTGAGTCTCTGTTTCAATCTGTGGTTGATGTGTGTGCTCTTTAGCAACTACTTAATAGGTCATAAGGTCCTGCTGGATGATGGGATTGATTATGCTTGATCTGTATCTTAACTTTAGTATGGGACTTGCTTCTAAGGATGGAGTTGGATGAAAGTTGTCCAAGGAGAGCCTTCAGATAGTGTCGGTGCTAGGAAGGGCTCGGTAACAAGCTGGATCTCTGTTCTGGCTTGTGTAGCAGGAACTTGTAACTCCTCTTGAAGGCATCGTACTGGATTTGGCGTTCTAGCAGGTCTGTTTCTCTTTCTCCCCCTCAGGCTTATCAGCAGTTTGAGGCAGAGGACAACATACAGATGGAGGGTGTTCCAAACTTGGTAAAAGCCATCAGACTTGGGAGGTAAGCTCTGATTTTTGACCAGGCAGGGTGGGCAGCTTTGCTGCCTAGTTTTTTGTAATGCTGTCAGGAAACAGAAACTCCAGAGGCTTCTCTCTAGTTTGCTATAATATTGTTCACCCCTTTTTAGGCTTGATTGGTTTGATTGGAGAGAAGTCCAATTAGGGTTGGTACTTGAGGTCATTGAAAGTGTTAGGCCATTGGCAGCGCTGGAGAAGGTTGCAGGTAGACCCTGGGCATGAGTTTGTGGTGCTGTTCCATTGGGATGTTTGTTTGTCAGCCTAAAAGTTCTAGAATGTTTGTATTTGCTTACTGTATATGCTTATGATGCTGAAAGGCCTTTAAAATTTTTCCGTGCAGACTTGCAACCATGAGTAGTGAAACTTTTTAGATGTGGATTATATTTTGCACATGTAGTATCTTGCAGTGTAATACCTTCCATGATGTAACGAGGTTGTAATGGCTTTATAAAGACATCTTACAACAGAGACAGTGGATATTTTGCTTTTAGGGTATATATCATCAAACTGATTTTTATCATCTACCCATTAAGTATTTGACATCTTAGTGGAAAAAAAGTCTCAGACTGAAATATCAGAGGAGTTGGTTTTTTTTATTGTTACTTTAAAGTCAAATTGATGGGAATTGTGTCTGGCTGCCACTCTGCAGACCCAGAGTGTCTCAGGCAGTGCCAGTGCCCAGCTCCATCCCTCGGGGGAGGATGTTATCAGGCTGGTGCCAGATTTCCACTCTTTTGTGTGCTGGTGGAACAAAATGGAACTGGTGACAATTTGGTTTTAAATGTACTTCGGGGAGCCAGGGGAAGGCATTTTTTTGTCTCCTAGTTTATTTCCTGTTACTGCTGATGGGGGTATACCTTTAATAGTGACTAAATAAGTTTCCTTATAGCTTTGGGGCAAGAATCTGGTGGTCTTCTAGGTTCATGTATCTTCTGCGTTCAAGTCCATGTGATCACCAATCCTCAGGAAATATCTGTTCTCTTCCATAGTGTTTAATTGGAAAAGGGAAGTGTCTTCTGTTGGTTGTTTTGTCAAGATCTTTTCTTTGATGGAAGGCATGTTTTGGTAAAATAGATTTCCAGTGTTGTGTATCATCCTGCTCATATTGGAAAAGCCCACTTTGAGGACTGTTAATGTGGTGTGTGTTGAGGGTATGTAAACTTAGCGTACGTCTGCTTGGGATGGAAGCTTCCAGCTGTAGGACTGTCATGTGTTACACAGCTGGAAGTCACTTCCAGCAGAAAATGCTGGATGTCAATTACACCATTTTCTAGGTCCTTTGTTTTGTTAACCTTCATATGTAACAAAAATAGTTGTCAAATTTAATATAGATGTTCGTCTTGACTATGCACTACCCATATCTATATATCTTTGTCTTCTATGGCTTTAAGGAGCTATTTAAAATTGTGCTGTAGAAGGAGAAAATGATGGGCTTTGTTATGGAACCTCAACTGTTGTGAAAGTTTTACATCCGTAACAGCGGGAAACACTTTTGTATATTTCATGAAAGTAGGCTATAGACAGCTATGAAGAAAGAAGAGTCTTTGTAACACCTACTGTGGTGTTAATCTTCATTAAATGCACTGTGTCAAGTACTTTTCTCAGAATCCACTGGATAAAATTAATCTCTAGGAGCTCTGGCGTTGGCCGTGCTGTCTAGATGTGAGTGTCCTGAGCAGGCTCGGGGTCCATCGCCATGGTTCCTTGGCAGGTTCCTGGTGAGGCCGCATTGAACCATGACTCGGGGACCCGGCGTGAAGCAGCAGGGGGTCACAGGAGGCAGTGTGGGCGCAGAGCTGGGCAGGGCTGCCTGCCCCTTGCCCGCTGCTCAGATGCTGTTTCTAGGAGAGAGAGCTGATTCCGCAAAACCACGAAGCCAATTAGTCATGCAGCGTGCACTTTCTGGTTTCCAGGCTATTTGCCTGTCCTAAAGCACGTCTGGCACAGCGGAGAGGTTTCCAGACCCCAGGTCTGCGGGAAGGGAGAGGGACAGGGAAACGCAATGCAAAGCCCGGAGACGGTGAGTTCACAAGTGAGCGCAGCCATCGATGGACGGGGTTTGGGCAGCTGAAGCTGCTGAGCTCTGCCTTGTCCCTGCCCACTGCTTGCTGCTAGTGTGTCTCTGATGGTCAGATGTTGTAAAATGTAATTACTTCTGACTAGGATACCGGCCAGTCTAAGATAGTGGATAAAATTTGGTTTGTCGTGCCGTGCTTTGTACCTATATATTCTGACACTTGTTTCTGTAGGCACTTGCAACAAGCTTCCATGTAACCTCTCTTTAAATGTATAAGGGGGCTTAAAACCTCTGTTGCTTAAAAATAATAAACAAAAATCTTCATTAGATACGATTTGTGTCATGTGTTGCATCTCAAAAATACGTATTTATTTGTGTACAGTGCTGTAAAATATATTTTGATATATTGTGCTGTAAACACGTGTACATCACGTACTGCTATTTGAGCCATAGAACTCTTGCTCAGTCTGATAACAGCACAGAAGTGAAAGTGTTCAATCTTGTGTTAGTATAAACAAAATGTGATTTAATGCTTTTGGTCAGATAATTATAGGTGGAGTGCAAAAAGTTGTGTCAAGGAATTTAATGTTCTTATAAGAGCAAGATCAGATTAGGAGCTAAGAATGTTTACACAGATTGGAGTAAGTAGACAATTATGTATTTTGGTTCCAGCATTTGACTCTGGCAAAGACTTTTTTGATTGAAACGCACTTAGGATAAAATACTGTGCCAGAATACAGATATATGGAGCAAAAAGAAGTGGTATATTGAGAATTAATTTTCAGAAGACCCAGTTGGTAATATGAAAATGTGCAAATGTCAGAGAAGATGCTGGCGTTTGTCTTCAGATAACGGGTGCTTGGCAATGAGCCCCTGGAGACGAGTAACTATAAATTTGAAGTTTCCCAGGGGTGTTTAGACATGACAAGTGGAATAAGAGAAGCGCAGTCATAGAACTTGAAATGCATGCTTATATTGCATAAATATCATGTTCAAAAATACCTAAACAAAGAGATGGAATTAGTTGTGTGAAGAATGTTCTGAATTCGCTTCTGTTTTCTGCAAATTAATTGCATAGTTTGTTCCAGCTCATCTCATCTTAATATGAATTTGCTGTCTAAAGTTCTACTAAATCTGCTAGATATATTTTTAATTTCTTGGAATACCAACAGAAGTCTTAATTTCAGTACCGCAACATATGACTTGAAGGTATTTAAAAAAACACTGTTTATGTTTATCCTAGTTAAACACCTCTGGAAATTATGTGTGGTTATTATATTCTAGGAAGCCAAGGTAGAGCCTTACCAGGAGCTCACAGCTCTCACCAGAGACCGAGTCTAGCTTTCTGATGTGGCTTCTGCCTCTTCCTACGTTCTGCATGGACACATGTGAAACAGTCTGGATTGGTGTGAGCAGTCAGCCATCCTTGAACATAAAAGTCCTCTCTCGTTGGACTAGCAATCAGCCAGGGAAAATAGTACTTCGGCTCTTTATGAGGATTACAAATTATAAGGTTGTGCTGCTGCTGCTGTACTTGGGAAGCTCAAGTGTTGAGAGTTCAAAAACACAGGAACCAACACACTTTTTATCGTGCTCTTTGCTATTCCCTACTAAGAATATGCTCTTCTCTGGTCTGGTTGCCCAGTCCTAGGCAAGTCACAGTCTCATTTACTACAACTCTGAACTTAATCTTAATTCCTTTTTTAATTTTTCTTCTTCCAGTTAGCAGACTTGAGGAGAGGGAGGCAGAACTCAAGAAAGAATACAATGCACTTCATTCAAGACATACAGAGGTAGGTCGTTATCCCAAGATGAATTGTATCTGTAAAAATGTAGATCTATGGAAAACTTTGTGTTGTGAGCAACTGGGAAAATTATTTGATGCTTTAGTTTATTTGCTGATACTTGGATGCTTAGATTGGTAATGTTGATTGTAACCAGGCTTCATTTGGTATGTAGTTTTTCTAATTCATATTTAAGTGTTTATTTCTCCATGTTAGTTTGATTACACGTTTGTCAATTTTATTGCTTTCTCAAATATTCAGAATTTAAAAAAAAATAGGGATTTGCTTTTTCATATTTCAAAGACAATTCTTCAAAGCACACTAACAAACTTCAAAGAAATAGACATGAAATTGCGATCTCAGTACTCTTTCCAGCAGTTTTCTGTGTTGGTTTTACATGTACCATTGGGGGAACAAATACCTTCGAAAATTGGCCTCCTGTTGAGATTCATGATTAAAAGAAGTTTTGCCATACTTATTGCAGCTATTGAAAACAGTATTTGCTAATGAAGATGGAATAAGTTTGACTTTGTTAAATTAAATAAATAAGAGCCACACTTTTAAAGTTGGTTCTAGAGCTTAAACAGACTGATGGTGCTTTGATATTTTTAGCAGCAGGTTGTCTTTCCCATGCAGGGATGCTTATTGCCTAACTAGGATACTTATTTTAGTGAGGAAATCACTAGGTTCTCTGAATAATTCTGATTAAGCTGAAGCCCCAAAACTGAGTGCAGTTTTTTCTCCTTTTTCTGATTGCTTTGCCTTTGTTTGAAAGGTCAGATAGCTGTTTTTAGATCCTCACTAACAGTGGGGAATGCAATACTGACTGTTCCGAGTTCAAAAGACAACATGTGGGGATAGGGAAAGCAAACACAGATGTCTGATTTGGTTACCTTTAATACTTCATTAGCAATCTTAAGATGAGTGTGTGACACTGACAACACTGAGAGTGGCTTGGAACCACAGCCAGCCTATAGCTCTGGAGTATTGCACTGACAGGCTTTCTGCACCTCTTAAAATATTCATATATTTACTGAAATCCTCATGTGTTTAAAATCACGTTTTTTATTAAATTTAGCTTTAGAATTAAATTTAGCTTTATTAAATATTAGCTTTAGAATGCTGTGTCTGTTGAAAACTGGAAATTTAAGTAAAATGAGAAGTGACAAAGCTGAATGCTGCCCACTTTTTTTTACATCCTTTTGAATTGGAAGTACTTCGAGTACCGTGGGCTTGCAAAGCTTTGTTTATTTTAGTTAGCACCTCTGGGTACCGTCACAATAGAAATGGCACAGGTTTTTATTAAATCCTGTTTTGCAGAGTTCAAGATAACTAAATGTATTGGGCACTGTTAATTTGACAAAATGCTAATGAAATGTTCTGAATATCTTTTTACGTAGGTTTTGCTCCAAAATGGACAACAGCCTCTGCTGGTTTGATTCAAATTTATTAATTTATTAAATGCTTTTACATCTTAAATTCACTTTCTTTGGTGTAGGGAGAGGTATTTCCTTGGGCTTTATTATTACTGAGGTGACTGTACTTCCTTTGTAAAGAAGTAAGTTATAATGCAACGTGGTCTATTCGTACCTCTGTGCTCCTAAAATCAGGTCTCATGTTCTCCATGCCCCTTCCTTTCAGCATGTATACTTCTTTCTTTGTTTCCCAATCTCAGCATTTTTTTTTCCTTTTGAATCTTTTACCTCTCTCACTTTATGTTACATGCCTTCTAAAACCAAAAACCTTTACCTTAGGTTATTTCTGGCTTTGCCTATGAGGATTTTGATCTCTGGCTTTGGGTTACAAGTGCGTGTACACATTACTAGAGGTACCCAAAGTTCTCAGACCACCCGCTGGCAGCTGTTGAAACAGTATGTTCAAGATGGGACATAGAGAGTTGATGGGGTAGTGGGTTTGTGGGCTGCGAAATCTCTGCTCTGGGCTGGGAACTGAGGGCAAAGAATAGCTACCAAGAGTGTGGTTGTTGATTAAAGGTTGGCAACCTTTTTAACTGTGTGACTAACCTCGGTGTATGAACTAGATACTCCTTATCTTCATTTGCAAGGACGTTTTTGAGCACAGTCACAGAAACCATGGTCAATCTTGCAACGTATCAACTTCCTGATGTACTTTAGTCACAGACTGTCTCAGGTCAGCATTTTAGTGCCAGTATCTGGTGTGTTTAAGACTCGGGGACTGAAATCCCTGGGGACTGGAGAGGATTGTCTGATGATAGTGCCTGTCTTCCCCCATCCCTTGTGTTTTCCTGTTTCCCTTTCCCCCAACAAATTCTAGTGGTTTAGGTCCGTGTAGTAACATTTTTCTTCTAATGCAATATATTTTGGTAAATATCCAACCTACTTTAAGCATTAAGGTATCAAGTTTATTGGCTTAAATATTTCTATCAGAATACTTGTTTTTGAAAGCTTCCTTACTTTTATGTTTTTCTGGGAAGAAATACGTTTTTTCCTTCTGAATCAGTTTCACCATTGCCTTTGCAAGTGATCTGTCTTTGGTACTTATGGAAATGGCAGTTGGTTTTCTTTCATTTGACCGAACAATGAACAGAACATTAGAAAGATTTTTTTTTTCCACTTTTTTTTAATTCTAAGATGTGACAGTGATTACTTTGACAGCTGTCGCATTAAAGATGTGACTTGACTGCATTTTATGCAGTTTTAATTTCTAACAATTTTTCTCTATTCTGCCTGTCTTCGATATTTGCTTTCCTCCATTCCCTCCCTTATTCTTTAATTCACAGCTTAGGATTTCAGAGTTGGATGCCTTTCTCTTCCAACTCTTGCCTTTGCTGAGGCTCTGTATCAGTGTCCTCTTCCAGCACTCACCCTGCCTCCTTGTAGCTACCTCTTGGCTTGGGATCATTGCCCAGAAAGCTCGCTGGCTCAGCAGCTCGTGGGGGTTTGTTTCACCTTAACAGTTCCAGTCAAAAAGGACCAAGACCTACTTAAACTGGTTAAGCCATGGGGAGTTACACCAGTGATGCCAGGGACAGGGTCCTGACTTCTTAAAGTTCTGGGAAGATGCTTTAGCCTTCTTTGCCCATCTGTCAAATTAGCCCCTATCTTCTTGCTGCTCAGGAGATGAGCTAATGAGTGTGATTGGGATATATCCCCTTAAGCTTCCTCCTCTGGGAGGAACGAAGCTTGAACAAAGTGGCTTGACTTTAAATGGATTAGGGTATGATAACCTGAGCAGTTGGGTTGGTAGGTTGGAAGGCAGAGTGTAACTGGACGTTTGTAGCAGGTAGGGCATAGGATACCGTGTTCAGTCAGAACACAATGTGTGAATGCATCCTGAACATCTTCTGACATCCATGTCACTATCCTCTGTGTGGTTAACATGTTGGTCCCTTGTTTTTCCTCTGCTTGCGGCGTATTTTGACCTTGCGCTGATCTTGCTCGGTTCTAATGCTCAGAACAGATGAGAAATAAAGCAGAAAGCAGTATGCTAGTGTTCCTGGATTTAAACTTCTGGACTTTAACTATGCAGTCTTGTTTCCATTCTCTAGCTGGAAAGGACCAGATACAGGAAACAACCATACTGCCGTCAGCACGGTATGGTAGAAAGTTGAAGGGTTGACAGTTGTCTAATAAAAAATATTTGGACCTTTGCTCTGTAGACCTAGAAAGGCACTTTATTACTCACTGATAGCTTTTATTTCAAATACTGTTTGGTTTAATAGAAAATTTCCTTGATATATTACCTGTATAAAAGCAATCTTGTCTCCTGCATGTACCTGTTGGCACTTCTTGCCTTTGCAGAGATGATGCGCTGCTGCTAGTGACTTTTTCAGAGCAAACCCCCTGAGTAGGAGGTAAAAGGTGTTATTTTCTTTTTCTTCATAGTGGATGGGGCACACTTCATAACTATAGCTGTAACTATTTTAAAGGCTTGGCTGCAGACTGTTTTACACTTACTACTCAGTTGGGAAACTGAGGCAAAGCAGTACTGAGAGTTGACTGATGCCTCTGGCACTTCTCTACACAGATTTCCAAAATACTTCCAAAAAGGAAGTACTTTCTATCTTCTGGAAAACACAAGGCTAAGATGGTTCGATATCTCTTTCCCTGACACGCAGAATATGGGCTTAGTTTAATGAAGCATAATTGGGCCATGGAAGTTTCTCAGTGTTTCGCGCTGATACAATGTGACAGAACAGTGAGCCTGTCTCCAGCGTTGGGAATGTACTTTGTCAGGTTCATTTGGATAAACAGATACGCCCAGTGGGTGCCTGTGTAGGGGAACTGGAAGAGAAGGCTAAGTGGAGATGTCTAATTACAGTTGTGGCTAAGCATGGGTACCAGTTGTAGTGGGTTTGAGATCAGACTTTAGGTACCTTTTCAAGCAAACAGTTTTTCTAAGCCTTATGCTAAGCATTAACAGCGTGATGTATGAAGCCTGGATTTAACGTCTTTACATACCATTGTATCTGCCAGCAACACCATCTTCTATGTGGATAAAGATGCATCAAGCTCACCAGTGGGACTGATGCTTTTGCTTAGTGACAAGCTCACCACAAACGCTTACAGGTAAAAGGTATTTACATGGAAGTATGTTTAGGACTCTTGTACTGAATCAAGGAGATTCTAGAAGTGTCTATTACCTTAATAAATCTAGATTATGTGGGACACAGAAGGATCTATATATACAGTTGATTGTGCATTCCCAAAGGGAGGAGCTGCTTGTGCCAAACCTGATTGGATCTGCAGGATGAGCAGCGAGGGCTGTAGCACAGAGAGAGAATTCTGACAGCGAAAGAATTACTGAACTCCTGGGGGACTTAAAGCACTGACACAGAAAGGAAGGAGGAGTGAAAGAGAAAGGAAGGTATAAAGGAGATGTTGTCAACCTGGTTAAGGAAAAGGTGCAGGTAACAATAACCACAACGTGGTATATTCACATTTGTTCGTGACAAAGAAAGTATCACGCTTGTGTACACCGGTAGCGGTTGTATTTGTAAGGGTAGGAAGAGACTCTGGTGGCAGAATGTTCATTGTCTTTCACCGAATGCTGAAGCTTAGGATGTAGAAAAACCTGTAGCACTTCCTACAGTTGCAGAACTTGTCACGTGCTGTGTGAGGAAACCAATCTGAGTATTTTTGAGATGGAGAGACATTGTATTGCTGTCACTTAGATTTGAAGGGAATGACTTTCATATTCTTGCTCTAATGTCTTCAAAAGCTTGTTATACTCAGTTTTTACATGTTGTGCCCTAAAATGAGCTAACACGTGAGTTGTGAAATGCTGTTAACTACATACGGTAATTCTTCCAAGTTCTGAGTTTATCTTTAATGATAATCAAATAACGGTAATTGAGCAATGTATTTAATTACAACAAAAATGAAGAGTGGTCAGTATTTATGATGACTTCCTTGGAACAACTGATCATATTCAAAATACTTGTGGATTTCAGGGGCAGCAAGGTGAGCTGTCAGTAGGAAAGGGTTATGAATGATTAAATATTGACTGCAACCCAACTGAAGAGAAGGGTAGGAGATGTAGTCTTTTATTTACATCTGTCCTTTAGTGTAACTTCTGTAAGAATTGTGCTGAGTAGAGAGCAATTAGTTATTCCATTTATGTCTATTTTAAAATTGTCAGAAATATTAAATTTTTTTCTTTGAATAGCTGACTAATCTCAAAACATAGAAAACTTTTGATCAAATTTCAAGCACTTGAGATTTCTAGTGTGTTAATTCATTAGACTATTTTTTTTTATCACGATGCCACTTCAAGGATATGCTGAGACTTGGGAGTAATTTAGATTGAAAAGAGCCTCTGGAGGTTGTCTGGTTAAAATCCCAGTGGTCTTGGAGGGAGTCTTCAAAATTCTGTTGTAGACAAGCAGTTAGTGAGCTAACTTCCTGATAAGTTACAGTATTTAAATGTTTATTTTGACCTTTTCATTAACTGATTTCTAGAAGCTGTGAATCCATGTGCTATGTCTCATCTCTCTGTGGCACCTCCAGTCCATGGCGAGGGAGGGATGGAGGGTGAGGAACTTTGCTGCTTGTGGACAATATCCCAGTATTGTCTGCTTTTACCCTTGGGACCCTGGATCGAGGCAGTGTGTGGGCTTTACGTGACAGTACCACTGGTTTTCTGATTTTTGGGGCACCGCTGGTGTGTAGAGCCTGGATCTGTGGACAGATTGCCATGCTGCTCTGCATACGCATATGATGCACATGTTTTTCCATTTTATTTTTGGGTTCCTATAGCTTACATGCTTTATGCTGAAGTATGTGACCTTCAGATTTGCTTATTTTACCATCAGTGGTATTTTCATCAGCAGAACGATACTACATTGCATCGTCCTTTAAATTGACCTGCCCTGTAGCCTGTGTATGTGGGCAATAAATATGATGAGACATTTCAGTAAACAAAAGAATAGACTGAGGGGAGGGAAGAAAGTAGGTTAAACCATGTGCTTTGCAAAACATGAAATTTGTGTGGGTTTTACTGGCCCTACTCTCTCTTTTCCCATGTGTTAGTTGTTCCCTGGGAAGGTAGTAGTTTCTCAGCTTCTGTTTGCTAGCTGAAAAGCACCACAGATGTTCTGCGTAAAATTTTACTTAGGGCAGCCAGTTGGTGTGCTGCAAATGGAAGTGTTTGCAGGTAGGTCAGCTTCTGTTCAGTGATGTCTCCTTCCCAGGGTACAGAAGTACACGAACAGGGTATGGAATGGCCTAACATGCATTTCAAAGTTATGCATTGTTGTTGTCCTGGAATTTCTAAATTAATCTGGATTATAATAAACTTGTTGTGTAAACTATGCACAGGAACCATTGGAACACCTAATTTTGGTTGCTTGGTAGAAACAGAAAAAGCAAAAATTGTGGATAGTTTGAGGTGGAGCTTCAATTTTTTTGATTGCTTCTGCCTATGAGCAAGCATTAAAAAGCTCAGAAAGCAAATGAGATGGTTGGAGTAAAACACTGCATTTATATCATTTTGTTGCGGGATAGATTTTGTAAGCTTTTGACATCAGTTAAAGTATATTATATAATGTTCCTCTAAAAATAGCAAGGTGGTGTTTTTTTTTTTTAATCTGAATTATATTAATTAGCTCAGTGAATGCTGGGAAAACCAGGATCTCTTCGTAACCGGTATTTACCATATAAGTTACTTATTTGTAGAATATCCATTAATCAAGATATCTTAAGGCAATTTACCAAAAAAAGTCTGATTAAGAGTATATCTTCATATATAGGTAATGCTGACAAGTGGTGTTTGGGCAGAAGCTGATATTCTAGTAGCATCAGAAGGTCAAGTTTATTGCCCTCAGACGCATCAGCCCTGACTTGAAAGTAGCAGGTAGATGTAGGTTTCCAGGTCCTGCTGAATTCAGTCCTCTGTATGCAAATGCCCCCCAAATAAAAGGTTATGTGATATTGGTTGTACAAATGCCTGGTAATAACACTGTTCTAACAGTGTGTGTATACCCTGTCTAGAATAGCAGAAGAAATTACAGCTTTACAGAATAGGTATTTTTTTCTAGAGGAAGCCTTTGAGACGTGACCTGAATATGTCTCAGGAAGAAAATACACTGAATTATTCTGCAGTACACCTATGATTTTTTTCTTTCTTTCCTTTTTTTTCTTTCCCTTTTGTTCTGAGTACCCTATTCATCTCTGAATGCGAGTGTAGAAATGCTAAAAATACCAAATGTCATGTAGGCTTCTCTTCAGGCTTTCCCAGCTTTCATTTCACAGACGTGTGTTCTAATGAAGCTTTTGGAGTGATGCAGCGATACCTGTTACTTCTCCCTGTGTGTGTCCCGGATCAGTTACACCTGAGTAGCATCGTCCTTTGGACGGTTGGGATCAGGACTCATTAAATAAGTCATGACTGCAGGAGTCAGTGTGTTGGCCTGGGGCTGTCTCTCTTAAAGGAAAGAGTGAGCAAAGCTCTTCTCAGGTGCTAAAAATCCACAGGCTCTCGGTCTTTTTTATGAGAAATCAGTCTAGGTAATTTAAAACCAAACTTACTTCTAGAAAATGCAGAAAGCTTAAATTTATTTGAATGTTGGAAGAAAAAAAGAAAAAAAAGATGCTGACTTCATATTTCTGCCTACTGAAATAATCTGATTCTTAGTTTGTGGATTCATTATGTTTAATATAGGAGTTGCATATTGTTTGACCTTCACAGTACTTTGCAATTAGGCTACAGTGAAATGTATTAAGTCACGTGATAAATTTTAATATTTGCTGGACACAGAGGTCTTAAACAGCCTCCAGGATGGATTTGAACATGGTACTTGTGTTCAAAACTCTTGTTTTTAATACCACATGCACTTTGTGTGCCCTTAGGATGTTTCCTGTGCATGAATGCACAAGTAAGTTCTCCATTCTTTTTATTTATTGTGGGCTTCTCTCTGGTCTGTGGTTTTACACACTGTATGATTTTGCTTCTTTCTTTATTTCTTTAATGTTTCTGAATGCTTTTACTATTTTTTTAGCATTACAGGGGAAGATTATATTGTATTGGCCAAGAACTATGCAGTTGTAGTAAAAGTAGATGGTATTAAATATTTCTTGCTGTTTCTCTGTCATTTTAAACAGATGATCCACAATTATATGGAGCACTTGGAAAGAACCAAACTTCACCAGCTAACAGGGGGTGATCAGCTGGAATCCACAACACACAGTAGAATTAGGTAAGCTGTTTATTGCGCTCTCGCCCTGAAATGAAAGAGGAAAAAAAAAAAATCCATTCATCTGTGTTTGCAAGACTTTGTTCTGTAATCCTACAACAACGGTTCGGCTGAATCGGAAAGATTTGTTGTATGATCGGAATGCGGTAAGAGAATAGTGTAGAAATCAGGAGAAAGAGACTTTTGCTGTGGTCCCGCTAAGCGTTGAGATATACTTTGTACGTCGGCCTTAAACAATTTCAGCTTTTTTTTTTTTTTTTCCTCCTGTGTTTGCATTTGGGTAGGCAGGGAAAATGTCAGCAGCTGGCCCGAAAGATCTGCTCTCTTGCCAGGGCTTTGTGTACAGGTTGATGAAGGTGCGTGTTGTGGTACCCGGTTCTTCTAAAGCCTCGATGTGAATATATTATGCAGATTTTGGTGCTCTCCAGCCTATGGACTCCGGGTGGAAGGAGGGAGGATGCTCTGGGGCTGGCTGTATCTCTGCGTCGCCGCAGAGATGCTGCGAGGAGCCCGGCGGCTGGGGCGCCAGGGGAGGAGAGCGGTGATGTCATTGCGCCGCCGCCGCCGCTGCAGAAGAGCGGAAAGCCGCTGCTGATGGCATTGTTTTTGTGGCAGCGGCTGAATGACAGACTTTGCCTACAAAGATACACCCTCGGCCCCTCCGTAGCCTTCTGGGTTCCGGCGTTTCACCATGCCAGCGCAGCGCCATGAATCCTGGCTGCATGCTGCTGTTTGTGTTTGGCTTCGTTGGCGGGGCGGTGGTCATTAACTCGGCGATCCTGGTGTCGCTCTCGGTTTTGCTGCTCGTGCACTTTTCTATTTCCACTGGTGTGCCAGCTCTGACGCAGAACCTACCAAGGATACTCAGGTACTCTGACCTACTGAACCTTGGCTTCGGGCGCTCTTTCTCTGCTTTCCTTCTTCCTTTCAAACAGAAAGAGCAAGGATGAATTAAAGATGTAAATTATGTATAAATTTCAAATTCTTTTGTAAACATATTTATGGATTAGGATATGGCAATGTATTTGTTTTATACATTCAAATTTCATTGCTTTTCGTTTAAACAAGTACAAGGCCAGGTTTTTTTGGTTTTTTTTGAAAGCTATTTCATTGATTTACTGTAACCTTCAAAAAAAGCTGTGATAACGTTGTGGATAAAGCTCACATTAAGTGTATTGTCGGGTACTTGGCTGATCTTGTGTAGCCATAAATGTATGCAGTCTGAGGCTTTGTACTATTAAATTGCACTTCTTTAAATCAAAAAGCATTATATAAGATCCGTTAATTGATGATCTGCTCAAAACCTCAGTAATTAGTTGATCACGTTATTTTAGAAAATCTGATTATTGGGTGGTGGGAAAAAAAAATATAATAACCTTTCATTACCTAAGCATTAGAGCTCCTAAAGCCTATTCACTATTGTTCAGCCAAATGTTATCCTCTCCTCTTTTCTGTACTTGGTGGCAGGCTGCCAGCTCCGGCCCCCCTCAAGTTCTCTTCTGTTTGTCCGAGTTGCCCAGGGCAGTGGCAGAGATGCATTGGAAAATTGTGATCAAAAGTAATCTTGATGTGTTTTAGTGCTATAATTACAAACGGAAAACAGTTGGAAAAGTTTTAAAATGTAGCTTGCTGACCCCAAAACCTGACATGCTTTAACTGTGGTTGTAAATTGAATAGTAAACTTTATTTAAAGAGGGAAAAATGCTGGAATAATGCTCTCTGAAAAAGGCACATGACTTTTTCTCATTAATACATGGTGCGTGTAGGCTTTGTATGGTTGTACACTCTTAACTTGTGTCTCTGAGTGCAGAAGTGTTGTTCCAGAGGTTGAAAGCCAATCAATAGATAAAAGAAATATGATAATAAATATTTATGTATGAATATTTAAATACAAAGTAATAAAATAAAGTGTAACTCTCTGTAGACTGACCTAGTTAGTGAGGATGCCCTTCTTTAAAAGAAGGGATTATTTGTTTTGGCTTTGATTTTTCCCAACTCTAAAAAAGCAATGCAAAATATTGAAATTCATGTTCAGTAACTTCTATTAGACTTCTTATATTTAAAAAAATCAAGTTGTTTAACAAATACTTTTTTTTTTGTGGTGTGCTTTTTGCATTCCCTGGAAGCTGTGCTTTTTCCCGCCTTTAGTAATTTGGTTTATGAATTACAGGAATTAGAACTCGGTTCCTTAATCTTTTATTCATTTTAAAGAATATAAAAATATAGGATGAAGGAATCTAAATGTAGAGTAATTGCTTCTATTTTTTTAACACTAGTCAGATTTTAGAACAGAGCATCTGGTTGCTTATCCTAAAGGTTCCTGTAAACACTTGAGTACATCACTTCAGAATATTCGTTTAAGCTTTTAAAGCACCCGCCTGCCTTCTGCTCACAGTGGGATTTTCAGATATTTCTTGGACATTCAGGGAGCTTAAGGGGTTCTTTGCTTTCTGGTCAACAACCAATGAAATAAGTTTAAATTGCTTCAGTCTAATCAGGTAATTTCTTTTAATGCAAGCACGTGTGTAATAGTATTCATTTCCAAAAAGAGTCCCCTTTTCAGCTTTCACTTACTGTGTAGTCTTGCAGTGCACCTGAGCTCATTTAGCACATCAAAATGGGATCATAATGAACTGTTCTGCAAAAAAAGGAAATGTCAGTTGTGAACTTGTTCGGTGCCCATTTTGTTGAAATTTTCTCTTCTGAAGACGGCTAAGAAGATAAGCTTTTGTGGCACATCCTGCAAGTAAGCAAATCTCTGCCCTGAACCCTTGCTGGGGGAGGCGTTTCCCGGAGCCCACAATGCTGCCTTTATCACCGCTTTCCCTCCACCCAGGGGCAGCTTTTTTTTTCCTTCTTTTGTTATTGGGCTTCTTAACCAATGAAACGGTTCCAGCCTGTCTCTTAACATCAGCTCCAGTGATGTGCTGTGGCTTTTGTTACCCACACACATTGGAGTTGTGGGAAATCTAAAGAAAAGCAGAACCTGTTACAATAGTGGGAACCGTTGGAATCAAATTCTGTTGAGCTCTGTGGCTACTTTTTATGCAGACTTTTCAGCACAGTTAGTTTGCAGATGCTGGAACAGTATCTCATGCTTTTTATTTCGTAACCTTGACTGACTTTTCTTTACTTGCTTTGCTGTCTGCTTTGTTCTGCTAGACCGCTTCTGAACTAACGACCTAACTTGGAATAATATTGATGGAAGACCAAGATACGTGCAATGTGAGAATTAGTTGCAAAGATTTTTGTGACAGGGAGCATCTTTTGTGCACCTGTACTGGAAGGTTTTGTGCCAATTAAAATTGTTTGCTCTTTGAACATTGGGGGGTTTTTTTTGTGATGTAAATTTACTGAAAGGTGAATTTACCGCTGCTTAATTGCTCCATACAATCCCTTCTTGACTACCTTTTCTTGCAAGTAAAAAAAACCACCAGAAAACTACCAAACCCAAACCAATTATAGAAAAAACACCAAGCTCTTCCTTTTGCTTGTTGACACTCCCTTTCATATTTTTGCATATAAGTTATACACAGGTACTAATTCTGCATAGAATTCTGCCTAGGCGATAAAGCCTTGCGAAATAAAGTATGTATGGTTGTGATTTGACTTTTTATAATGTTAAATTATGAGATCTCTCAAATCTTAATATTTTGTCTGGATTGTCTCTGCAGGGGTACCTACAGGCAGTGCTTTCTCTCAAGAAGTGCAATTTTCTGCCATCACTTGTGCATACTTTTGTTTTCTGTGTTCGGTATGCTTAAAGCTGTGCTAGTTGATTACAGTCCTTTTTTCTCTATTTCATTGTTCTGACTGAACAAATACTTTTCTTTATCTCAATTCTATGCCTGGCTGATATTTTTCTTTTTCAGAGCTGGCTGTAGCATCCTCTGAATTGCATTCTGCACACTGTTTTTGTCCCTTGCTAGCAGGAAGAATTAAGCTTTTTGTTCACTGAGCACACTACTGACAGCAAGATTGACTCGGGATTATTTTTTTTTTTGAGGGTTAATATATGAAGCTTTGGAATTTCCAAACATTATTTGCCATGGGGAAGTGATAAAGATAGCAGAGGTGGTGAAAAGTTGGGTTGAAATGATTTGCCTTATTTGCAGAAGCTTTTGTGCCTCTTTAGCATGAAGTAGAGTGTTAAACTGATTTTTGTTAAAACTATGCAATCTTTGGCTGCGCTAGTTTTAACGTAAGTAATTCCTTGACCCAGTTTTTTTCAGTTGTACAAATCCATGTAATTCCTGTGATCTTCAGAAGAAAAATAGCATAAATTTTGCAAAGAGCTGGACTCTAAGCTGATTGTTTACAACTTTTCCCAAATGCTTCAGTTAATGATTCAGCTGTTGGCTGTTGCAGAAGTTATGTGGTACTGCATCTTGCAAAAAAAAAAAATAAGTGCAGAATGATATTTTTTTTTAAGAGTAGTTGCTGAAAACTGTAGTTTACTCTGAAATAAGGCAACATTTTCATCTTATACTCCTGTTTGTGCTCCGCTTCTGTGTAAAACTTGTTTAGTATAAATTAGCTTTGATGCAATCAATAATGGCTGCCTAAAGCCATGGAATAGACTATTTCCAATTAAATAATGTGAAGTGAGGAATTATGTGCTGTAATACAAAGTGTGTATGCTGCATTGTATATTGAATAGAGAGTAGCCTGAATGCTTGAACTTATAATTTTACCACTTCCCTGCTGATTTTCGAGACGTAGAGGAAAATAAATTGTGACATCTGAAATGGCTGATGAAAGCTGTCTCTCTTTCAAACAGAAAGGAGCGTCCGATATCTCTGGGCATCTTCCCTTTACCTCCAGGAGATGCACTGCTTACGCCTGAAACTCAGCGGGAAGCGGGGGAAACGCCTGGGTCAGAGCACTGGAAATTCCATGAGCTGAGTCAGCCGCGGTCCCACACAAGCCTGAAGGTGAGCACTCAGCTTTGCTGCCTTGTGTGTTAGAAGAAACTCCCATAAACAGATTGTAGATCCTTAGTGGGGAGAAAAAGCAAATTGAAGGGAAGGAGGGACAGCCCTAAATCATCCTCATGTAAGCCAAATATATTGCTTACTCAAATGAGCTTTGGGGGAACTTATTTACTGGAAGACACAGAGTTTGGGTTGCATTTTCCAAATGAGTGGAAGTACAGGCTAGTTCTCTCACTCACAGGAGTGGGGTTTTTTTTCTGACTAAGATCCAAAGATCAGTCACTCATTCTTTACACAATTAGATATGTAATTAGAGAGTGTAAACAGGTCTGCTGAGTTCATATCCTTTTAGAAGGAAAGCTTTGATTACTCCTCAGGCAGTACTCTGAACACAGCCTCTGCCTGCTCCCAGCGTATAGCGCAGGTATACCGCAGAGTTCAGAATGACCTCACTTTCCTAAATTAGCCTTTAATTATTATTTCCCTTATGCATAGTTTGGCTATAATTCCTGCAATTGTTCTGTGTTCCAACAGTGAGAGGGTGGCATAGAACAAACTGCAGAAATGGGGGAATGGTGTTGGAGTGCGATGAATCTGGCAGTTGGGACTAGGGTGCACTATCAGAACGGCGGGAGGAGGGATCTGCAGGGTGAAGAACTCCAGAATGTGTAAAACTTCCCTGTATCTTTGTGTTGATGAGGTTTTTTGGGAAGACTATAGATGTACTGTTACTTCTGAAAAGGCATACAGCTGAGGGGAATTTCCTCTGAAGGGAACTTAATACCTAGCAGGGGACTATTAAACTTGTATGAACTAAAAAACTATCCAGACATAATTGGAACCCAGACTTTTTGTTTGCCTAGAGGTCATCTGGAGATAATTGGGGAGTGTAAGTAATGGTTAAACATATTAAGTAATGTAAGTAATGATAAACGTTAATTGGAAGTGTAAGTAAGGGTTAAATGTATTAAGTAATGATAAACATATCGAAGTGACAACAGGAGTTTGGATATAAGAATTTGTCACTTAGCAAACTCTTGACTAGGATAATTTTTTGGATCTTAAATTTGTCTTTTTCCCTTTGTCCTATGTCAGTTAACATCAGTAAAGAGACAGACTTTAGGAGGGCTGACTGAAATATGACTTTTATAGTTATTACTAAGAGTAAGTGGAGATGAGGTATAACATGAAGTCTCTGACCCCATTCTGTCCCTTCAAAATTGGTTACTATATGTTGTCAAAATAGGCTTCTTGGTATAGTTCTTCTAAAAATGATGCACTGCTGAAAGAGTTTACAAAACAGCACAGACTGTAATTTTTGAAACCTAATTAGTCAGAATAAGTTCCTTAGGGTCCAAACCAGCATCTTTACTTTTTAACTGTGAATGTAAAGCACTTACGCAGTGAACATGTTGAATAACACAATATATTGAAGTCATAACCAGAATTTGAAACTTTCTCCAATACTTTTATTTCCTCTAAATACTTCTAACATCAAGTATAAGGCACATGCAATATTTTACTGCTTTCAGGTGTCTGTTTTCCATTCGTGCATGAGCATTTCATTTAATGGTCAGTGTTTCCTCTAAAAGTATCACAAAGAGTAGGTGTCAGGGAGAAACCCAGAGTAAAAAGACTCTGTGTCCTGTAGCTTGTACAGTGGTGACATTGCTGAGTATCATTCTGAGACAACATACGGTTATGTACCATTCAGTCTCTTCTGCTTATTTCTGCAAAGTATTGCAGATGAGCTGCTGCTGCTGCTTCAGATTTAATTATCTAATTTTTAAACGAATTTTTATTTTTTCAGGAAAAGTCTTTTGGCAACATTGCCAGAGAAGTCAAATTTGCTAAGTCAACCTGGAATTGATTTTCAAATGCTTAGGCTTTGAGATATTTTGATTACTTTGTTGTCGCTTAATGGAATTGCATTTCATTGTCATTAGTTCTAGAACAAACATTTATGATAGTTTAATCAGTGTAGTTTCCAAGAGTTAGCTAAAAAAATACAGAGATAATAAAGTTAGAAATGAAAAATAGGTGGGATTATTTGAAATTCCTTTAAGGAAAGGCCCATTCTCTTCACTGTTTTCTCCTGGGCTATCAAATTGGTTTTCTTGAGCTTTGTGTGCCAAAGTCAGTGATCGGTCTGTGCTGCATCAGTTCGTGGATGCTTTTGGAATACAAAGATGCAGAAATGTTTGAACGGAGCCAACAGCTCTGTTGAGGTTTTATTCCTTGTTTGTGTGAACTATGGATTCCCGTGGTAAGGGGTAGCATTTCCTCCCTCCTGTAGCTGCTTGCTGAAGTATGAATCATTATCCGACAGCTCAACTTCACCAATTCACAAGCCAATTAGGTAAATTGTGTAGCTTTTCTTCCTTTTTTTTAATGGACCTAACACCTTAGTATGTCGGGTCTATTGCCTTGTATTACTATGGGTAAGCGCACATGTTTTATTCCTTTAAAAGTATCTGCTAGTTGACTGTATTTCTGAATAATTTTGTTGGAATATCAAATAGTAATTACTGGTTATTTTGGAATTTACTAAAAAAGGCTGAAAATTGGAAGTAATTGATAGGCAGGTCTTGAAAGTGCTGAATTTTGTTTCTAAGGATTGCATATTCCATGTGGAGATGACACTATAGGATGCAAGCTTTTAATTTGTTCTGATATACATAAATATGTGTTTTCCTCCCTGACCCCAGAAGTTAAGATCTTACCTCGCCAGGAGGCTCCAAAAGTAAAAAATTAGAGATCACAATTTTTAGTAATCTTACACTAAGTACAAATGAGATAGCATGTGTCTATATGCAGGATTTCACTTCTCAAAAAAAAGAAGATGCTAGCAGTATAATGAATTGATGCTTCACAAAGTGTGAGCTTGCTTCATTCTTGAAAAGTTTAGGTTTCCTGAACTGACAGATATGTCTCAGACTTGTCTAGGAGCCTTGCTTTCACCTCTGAGTCCCAAAAAAAACCTTAAAAAAACTTTTTTATCAAAACTTGCCATTCTGCCTTCATTTTGCACATACCAGGCTCGATGTTTCATCTTTATTTTTCCCAAGGAGATTCCTCTAACTATGCTAGAAAATATTGGCCTGAACAGACCAATTTGTTTTCGTGTCTGCAGTGAGCTCTTGTTCACTGCTGTGCGCTGTTTAAGTCATAGTTAAAACATCTGGATGCTGGTATGGCTCTGGTTGGGAGCGAGGGGTGAAATGTGAATGAAAGGAGACAAAATTCTGGCAAAGGGCTATTATTATTATCAGGTGTAGCCTTTAGTTATATCACAGTCTCTCCTGCCCTGGAACACTGCCTGATGCAGCCCTGTCTGAATAATGATCATCATCTGGAATTTTGGTGTTTGTTCTTTATATACCTAACTCTTCTAATAATACTTTAATTTATGTTTCTTTTTTAAATGATAATTGTTCGATTTTTAGGATGAGCTCTCCGATGTTAGCCAAGCAGGCTCAAAATCTACTACTCCAGCATCCACAGCTCCCTCAGATGTACCCGCGCTGCCTGCAGAAACTCCTCAAAAGGAAGATGGTGAAGGGCTTGCAAAGGAGGCAGATGTGCCAAATGAGAAGCTGGACGTAAGCAAGAATATTGAAGTACAGGTGGCTCAAGAGACAAGAAACGTGTCCACTGGTGAGCTGCTTTAACTTTTGAATCTATGGTCACTATGAATCTCATATTTAATCCGTTATGAAATATCTTAATTCTTGTGCCACAAATGAGAAATATTTTTTCTCCAATATCTTTAGGAGTACAGAATATTGCTAAGAGATACAAGGCTGTTGTCTATTGGTGGCTTTAGGCTTTATTTTCCTAGAATCAGAATTATTTATGACAGTTCCTGGTAAATGGCAGAAGTGGCACTCATCTAGACACAAAGTCATGAGGCGATAGACATCTGCTTTGATTGCAGAAAATGTGGAAAATAGCTACTGTTGGATGAGTGAAGTTAATTTCAGGAGAGACTTCAAAATTCCAGTGTCTGCACTAGAGTATCCAAAATCCACAGATCTTCTCATTTCATTACCTTAAGTCTTTGAACAGAAGTCTACTAATTTGATGAGCAATTAATAAGAACTACATGTAGATGGTGTCATATGTCACAGTGACTTTTGTTTTATGGAGACATACCACTTGCTTTTCCCTAGGTGGCAATGAAAATGAAGAAAAATCTGAAGTTCAGGCAATCATTGAGTCAACTCCAGAGTTGGATATGGATAAAGATCTCAGTGGATATAAGGGTTCCAGGTAAGTTGTGCATTGTGATTTGAGTAGGAAGACCAATTTTAGAACATACCAGGCTGAGAACATGCTTTGTATCATGAATTTCCTGCTTCTGTGACCTTGCTTCCCCAGATTCTTCAGGAGGTTTTCAGTGCAACAGCAAGTCTTCTTCTGTTGCTACACCTGACGAATGTTCAGGGTAATTCATATTGCAGCAGATTTAAGAATGCTTAAATATTCTTTCCGTATTTCAGGCAAAGGGTCTATACTAAGAGACCTTTTCTTTCAAGATGAAGGTTTCAAGGTACTAGCAGTTTCCAAGCTGGGCCCTTGTGTTTTTACCCATGTCTTTAAAATCTGGATTTATGACTGACTTTGTAAATATTACAGCATTTTTTTTATCAGATTCTGATGGTGGAATCCCAGTGTTGGTTTTCCTGAGTCTGCTGATTTGCAGGCTTTTTCTTGTTGAGGAATAACATTTTTTTCAAAAGGTCTGAAGCCCCATTTAAAAATAATCAAGGGCTGTTAATGTAGTGGGGGGAGTGCCTGATCTCCTGGACAATTTAGGGTCTAGCCCCAAGTCCTTCAAATGTGGTACGTGTCTGTGTGTTTCATTTGTGTGATGAGGTGGAAAAAATGACCTTGTATTGTGAATGTTAATAGCGCAAGATCTTTGTGTGAAAGAAGCCTCCTTTTTGGCCAGAGGAATATTTTAATCTCTTTTTGATTCTCTTGTGTTCTTGTTTTATTATATGATTTCCAGTTTGGCTGAGCTGTCTCTTCTTCAAGTGTTTGGGCTGACTAAGTCCTGACAGGGCTGAATTTTCTATATGCTAAAACTTGATATGCTTTAATTTATTAAAATCCTGACCAGCTCAATATCAGCAGGTAACTCAAGTTTGGGATCTTGATGCCAAAATACTATTTGAAAATAGATTTTAGGACTCTGAGCCAATTGAAAGCTTCTGAAAATTTTACTTCTGTTTTTTTGGGGGTAACAAATGAACTGCTAGTGAAAACATGGAGAAAACTTTCTTCAACGTGGGAATGTTTTCTCTCTGCTTTTTTTATGTCTTGTTTTAATTCTTTGAATAGTACTCCTACCAAAGGCATAGAGAACAAAGCATTTGACCGTAACACAGAGTCACTCTTTGAAGAGCTGTCATCAGCTGGTTCTGGCCTAATTGGAGATGTGGATGAAGGTGCAGATTTACTGGGTAAGAAAGGTTATTTAAAGAGGAGTTTTCCTTGTTAGTGGAGTGCTTAATTATCCTTGCTGGATTTACTCTTAGGATTCATTTGCTTTAAAATCTTTTGAATATCATCCTTAGGCGGTTATTGGAATGCAAAAAAAAAAACCAAACAGGGGAAAGTGTGTGTTCTTTCTTTCAATATAATGATATACGCCTTCATCTTTTGGGGCACTTCTGACACTAATCTCTATTTCAGCTTACCCTATATGCTCTGTGACACAAGTATTATCTCGAGCAAGGATTTTTATCTTGAACTAGTTTTAGGTAGCTTAATTCAGATTGTGCCTCATCTGCAATGGCCTGACTTGATCACCTCTCTATGGAATTTAACATGTAAGAGAGAATTGCAGCAGAACGCAATGATGGTCATCTGAGAATCAAACCATTAATTGAAAGGGGAGGAGGAACCCACGTTTCTCTTCTCTCTAAGCATCTTGCTGCTGCTTGTGTGCTGACTGAACAAAATGTAGGTTTCGGGAATATGAGATGATCAGGAGCAAAAAGGTCATTAAAAGAAGGATCTTTCTATAAACAATTAGTGTCTTGTATTATAAAGAGGTATTTTGGGACATGGCAGTGTTCAGGACTTGTTTTGGAATAATGAAAGCTGGTACTATGGAGTGTATAAAATGCAGATGCAACTCCTGTGTGTTTTAGGAATTGCGTTGTTTATAGAAAATCAGCAGTTTGTTTGCTTCTGTTGTCTGACCCAGCAGAAATGCAGATTGTTAGCAGTATTATTTAGAACTGTTGTGTGTGCAATCTGGATTTCTGGTTGTTCAGTGTTTCACCAGAAACTTATTTTATGTCAAGTAGGTGACATTTCTGCAAAGTATTACTCACTGGGAGTAATGGGCCTATCTCCAGTCTGAGATGGGTTTTCTTTGTTGTCCCTCTCTGCTTTGAATCCTGAGCAGTAAGGACCACCGCATCCTTGCTGGAACGTACTTCATCCAAAACTCTTGCTCTCTGTCACAGGGACAACTAATGACACATTCTGCATGCAAAAAATATAGATACTTGAGAAGAAATATTAACATATAGCAAGTTCCCATATCTACATTATAAATTGTTTAAAGAAATCAAATTACTGTCAGGATTTTATGACAATAGGTGCTTTGTTTTCCATGGGGACAAAAAATATGCCTTTTAGTATAACATACCAAAAGTTTGTCACTGACTTAATTGCCATTTTCCGTAAAACTACTACTAAAACAGCAGTTATGAACACATTGTTATAACTGCATTTGTTATGCGGAATGTGTTGGTCTAAAAGTTTTAACTATATAATCACCATTTCACTCTAAGCACAACCATAGTCCAAATTACTCAGTGTTATTTAAAAGCCACTTCTGCATTCAGGATAGTTGATGTGTTTCAAGCATTTGGATCTGTTCTAAGTGAGCGTTAAACTTTAGTTTGAAGTTCTGTAAAAATAGTTAATTGGGATTCTCTAATCTGTTTTCTCTTGGGCTGCATACCCAGGGGAATATTCTGGTGTGTATGCTTCTTTTTTTAAAAAAAATTCTTTTAAATCTGTTGCTTCTACAGTTAGGCATTTTTGGCTGCTGCTCTCATAATATACATTCTCTGCATTTTTTTCCCCGCTTGGTAACATTTTTTTTTTTTTGCCTTTGCACTCTGGCTTTCTAGTTTTTGTTCTTGCATTATAAAGGATCCTGAAACCTGTTGGAAGTGATCCTAGGTACTTTTATCTGTGAATACTGAAAACATTTAAAAAGCAATAGCCACTTGAATAAAACCTCTGGATGACTGTAGTGTGGAGGATTTCTCCAGATACTGTTTAAGTAACAATAGCTTATCTAAGTTCCTTCAGTATTAAATGCCATTTACTTTTAATCCAAAACCCATAGAGAGAAATTCCAAATGAGGGAATTTTGATTTGCATGTCTATTTTTAGATTCCTTTTTTATTGTTATCCAAGTATCTTGTCTTCTGTTATCAAAGTTGCTTAGAAGATTGTGTTCAGAGTATTTTAAAAGGCCTCCACCATTAAGATATCTTTTTCATTTGTACAGTTAATTGTGAATTAGCATAATTTCTGCCACTATCAGTGTGGTAATTATGTTGCTGTGTAAGATGTAAAATAATTATTTTCTACCTGAAAATTTCACTTTTAAAAATCCTGCAAATTATATTGTTTTGAGGCATGCAAACAATAGGGCAAGAAGTTAATTTCCAGAGATTTAAATAATATTGAAGTAATGATGAGTTATTTTCACCTTTTTCCATAGTAGCATATTAATTTGGAACCTTTACTGAATGGCTTAGCATTTCTTCCAAGTACTGTGCTTCTAAATTATTTCACAGAAAATGAGAGAGACTTTCATCAAGTTATTGATTTTTATAAGGAGTCTAACTAATAGAAGTGGTTGTGACAAACTCAACTTTTTTTAACATCTGTCTGTCATATAAATCCTGCTTCTAATCGCATCACATTCCACTTCAAATCTTTGGTGGTGGCTTTGTTTTAATTCACTCTTACTTCATAAGTCTAAATCTTTTACTGCTCTTCGCTCATACTACACCTTACATGAAGTGTTTCTTGTTCTTGTTTTTGCTCTACATGGGATGCATGGGCTTTAAAGACCATAATTTCTTTGGTAAGGTATCATCTGCTCTGGGAAACCTGCAGGGCTTTCACAGTCCGAGCTTTATAATTCAGCATGTCTTGTGTCTATAACTGATGTACTTTTGTACCTAACATGGTATAAAGACAGTTGAGCATTTTAAACTTAACTTTTTGTGGACTAGTACTTCCCAGTAATGCCATGGGTTTTTTTTTTGACTTAGTAGTACTATAACCTCTTAAAAATACGTAGAGTAGGTGGAGGTGGCACTAGCCACTAGCCTGTGGTTAGCCAGGGTTGTCTTTAGGCTTTAATTGAAGTCAGATTGGGAAGAAGGTGGAGGGGAAAGCTAATTGTAGATGGTAGGTCAGTCCTGAAACTTCAGATAGCTCATAGTTTTTTTGACGTGTTTGTCATACTTAAAATTCAGCTGGTTTTAGACAATGGCAAAACGTAGGTTTGGGGGGAAAAAAGTCCATTTTATCTGTTAATTTTATGTGTTTGTTTCCTTTGGAAAGGAATGGGTCGTGAGGTTGAAAACCTTATTTTGGAAAACACTCAGCTGTTGGAGACAAAGTAAGTCAGAATGTGTATGTAAGAAATACTGACCTTCTCCGTTATTTTGTTATACCTTCTATATCTTCATACACAGAAAGTTCAAGTTATACAAATGTACTTTCAATTCTGAGAGTGGTGGTGGTTTGAGTATTTTGAATTTGTATGTATATTTGGCTAAATATATAGCTTAGTTGGTATTCTAGGAATTAAGGACCTGAGAAGCAAAAGCTGCTTTTATCCTTGTAAGGCTACAAGAAATGCAGTGCTGTGTCCTAATGAGATCAACTCCCTGCTTTTTCTGTTAGAAACACAGCAGTAATTACAGAAACTAATCCACTGGAGCAGTGTTGAGGAATTCAACCTCTAAGCAAACCGTTCTGATTTATCAGTACTTTTTTCTAATACAGAGGTGGGGATGTGTTTGAGCATTTGAGATTTGGGGGGAGAGGGTTTGACCTGTTTTAGAAAGCTGTATCTTTTTACAGCAGCTCTATGTAAGAAATTCGTAGGTCTTCAAGAATAAAACCAGGCTGAAGCTAAACTGTGAGACCATAGTCAGCCTTGTAATGGTGTATTTTTAATGTTTGTGTAGAAATGCACTGAATGTAGTGAAGAACGATTTGATAGCAAAGGTGGATGAATTGACTTGCGAGAAGGATGTACTACAAGGTGAATTAGAGGCTGTAAAACAAGCAAAACAAAAGCTTGAAGAGAAGAATAAAGAACTGGAAGAAGAACTCAGAAAGTAAGTTTAATTCTATGGTTGTGAAAAAGAAAGAAAAAATCCAATGCACGGTGGTATCTAATACAGATATTTTTTATTGTTTATTTAGAGCTCGTGCAGAAGCAGAGGAAGCAAGACAGAAAGCTAAAGAGGATGATGATGTAGGTGTTTGTGTGTGTATTTTTGTATGTATAATTCACAGTGGGACATTGGAAGTTCACATGCGTTTAGTGAGTGCTACTAAACTTTCCTGCTTAATAAGTAGTGGTAAACTTCTTCCATGTATAGAAGAGATAGAAAATCTAAAGAACACAAGTAAGCTTAAACTGATCATGTCTAGTTTTCTTGCTTTCCTCTCTGCCCATTTATTGTGTTGCATTCTTTTTGAAGAACTGGTTTTATTCAGGTTATACTACCTAGAAAGGATGGGAGGAGAGGAAGGTAAAATTGAGTTAGTTCTACAAAGCCCCAGATGATTTGGAATCTGGAATTGTGCCCTAAAGTGACTCTTATTGGAAGGCAGAGGAGGCTGACTCTGCAAGGCCCTACTGTGCTCCTTTGTTTGTCCTATGTTTGCTTTTTTGTGTGTTCAGAGTGATGTCCCCACTGCTCAGCGGAAGCGTTTTACTCGTGTTGAAATGGCCCGTGTTCTGATGGAAAGAAATCAGTACAAAGAAAGGTTGATGGAGCTTCAGGAAGCTGTCCGATGGACTGAGATGATAAGGTAACAGGCTCTTAAAATCTTTGATAGAGCTCCTTGGACTTTACAAGCTTTTGATTTTTAGCTGCAGAGTGATTGGTCAGTAGGTCAGGCTATGAGGCCTTAATTGCCCTTTTGCTTGTCTCCCTGTGTGCCCTGAATAACTTTAAGTTACGGGCATAGAACTTACCCCATCAAAATGGGTTCTCAGTGAGACTCCAGTGAAGATGTGTCACTTTGTATGATGTGAAATAAACATCCCTTGAAGAAATGTGTGTATTTTGGAACAGTTACAAAACTCAGTAATTGTAAATACCATTAATTTGGTGGGCAGGAAAAATTACCGTGTGTATGTGTGCACACACCTTAAAGCAGTCGGCCCCAGTGTCAGCTCTCAAAAAGGAGTAGCGCAGAGTCTTCAGGTTGAGTGTCATCCGTTTGCAGGGACTTGGGTTATTCCAAAAAAATCACAATTTTAAAACTGCACAAGGGTTGTTAAATGTAACCAATAAAGATGGTGTTTCGGTCTAACTTGCCTTCTGATTATTGAGTTGTCTGAAAGGTAGGATTTTAAAACACAATCCTCTGCCTTGGGCCTGAGCCCAGCTCAGTCTTGTCACATTCCCCAAAGCGTGTCCCTGCCTGGAGGTAACAGTGTCACCTGGTGCCGCCTGCCGGTCAGGTGAGACAATGGCATCTAATTTTTTCTGTTACCCTCAATACCCGTGAGCCATTTCCACTCTAAGTCTGTGACAGGAAAAAAAAAAAACCATATTCCCAAACAGGCATGGCTTGCTTTTTCTATGGCTACTGTCTCCTGTAGAAATCCTCTCGTAGCTCTGTTAATGCATCTGTGGCCTCAGGAACAATCGCTTTAATGTTTATTTACTGGTTTGTTGAAGATTAAGAGGTTTTCAAATAAGAGGCAATGGTTAAAATATTAAAAAAAAAACCAGGAGGCAGAAGAATTTAAAATGGTTTGCTGCTTTCTTCTAGCTGTTTTCATTGCAAAGTGCTGCACAGATTTGTCTCTTCTGTCTGAAAAATACTCGCCAGTTGTTTGTGATGCAAATAAATGTGGATGATGTTTATTATGTAACTTCAATTCATCCAGTGAGAATTTCAATATTGTGCTCTGATCAGAAAAGAAGTGGCAATGTGAAGAAGCAAGCCTTGATACTTTTGATATGTTATCCTGTTTTTTTAAATGAATTACACAGTTTGTTCCTTTCCTTTTTTTAATTAATGCTTACTCAGTAAACTTGGAATTCATTTCTTGTAGAGCGTCAAGAGAAAATCCAGCCATGCAAGAAAAGAAGAGATCAAGCATTTGGCAGTTGTAAGTATTGAAACACAACTTGCTGGCAAAAATAAATAAAAGACCCTAACCAATTAGCTGGCACATTTTTGTATGTTAGCTAATTATCTTTTGGCAGATTAAGATGTCGTAACTGTTCTCCTCTTCTTACCTAGCGTGCCAGCTCGGTAAGACTGTTCTTGAAGACAAAATGTATCGTAAGCTGCAGCACGTAGTGAATGGCTGTGCACTTTGTGAAGTTAAATGCCAAAGTGCTGTAACTTTTTTTTCTAGCTGAATATGCACCAGGACTCTTGTTCTGAACATTTTTCTGGATTCTTTTTTATGATGAAGAATATAAACTTGACTAGCTCTTGTGGATTGCATTTATTTCAGCTTCCTTTTCCTCTGAAGTACAGCTTACTGGCTTAAATTTTCCTTTCTAACTTCAAGCTCTTTAAATCTAAAACAGTGTTATTCACAACAAGATATTTGTCAAATAATCCTTCTGATGTTGTGGTTTGCTAATAACTATTCTGTCTTTTAGCCTGGAAAATGGTGAGGCTTTTAAAGTGCTCAGTGCATGAACTAATATGCTTCATGAAACTGAGGATGTTCACATCCTCATTTTGTTGGTTCCCTGTAGATCTTCATTCGATATGAAGATCCCACTAAATTTGATAAACAAATGGGATTATAATTCTTTAACAAATTTTTTTACTGACATGAGTTTCTGTGCTTTGGGAGTGTTGCTGAGTATGTGGTGGCTGCTGTGATGTTGGGCTCCAGTTTCTTAGTCTAACTGGCCTGAGCAGGGTAGTGTACACCCGTGTTTTGCCTGCATAGTCAAATTTGGATATATCTTACAAATCTTAACTCTCGTTTTTCTTTTCTTTTCTTCTTCTAGTTTTAGCAGGCTCTTCAGTTCATCTAGCAACACAGCTAAGAAACCAGAACCTCCTGTCAATGTTAAGTATAATGCTCCAACCTCGCATATTACTCCGTCAGTCAAGAAGAGAAGCAGCACCTTATCTCAATTACCTAGTGACAAATCTAAAGCCTTTGAATTCCTCAGTGAAGAGTAAGTCATTTTGGTTTTATAATACTAGATATGCCCTATCAAGTATTTACTCTTTTAATCCTCTGAGATAAATAACATGCTTCTAAGTGAGGTATAATGGTCTCCTGACGTGAGTGTTGATACATAAGAAGTCAGCATAGTGCAGAATGAAATGCCCAGCGTTGGATGCGTATGCTGGGTGCCTGGCAGCCGTGTGCTGTGTGGCAAATATCACTGCCTTTCATGGGTGCTTTGAGGCACAGGAGGCAGCACTTGCTACACTCTTTACATGCAAGTGTTGTAGCTAAACAGTAACTGTACAGATACTTTCACTTTAAGTTCAGTGGAAAAATAGAACAACATGAGTCAGGCTATCAAATATCTGTAATTATTTCTTTTTCTCTTGTGCTTTTTGGCAATATATTATTTTGGTTTATGACTCTTAAAGCTTCTAATAGAGGTACATAACCCAAGTTAATTTTCTTTAAGGATACTGACACTAGACTCTCTGGTTTTGCCTGTCTTTCATGGGTCTCTTAGAAATAGCTCACAGGAAACCTAATGTTCTGTTGGTGACGTGAAAAACTAGTGATCTCTTTGGTAACCCAATCCTTCTACAGAGATCTTGTCTATTGAGTTTAATAGCAACTCCCATTAAACAAAGAATTCTAAAGAGCATAAGTAACAGGGTCTTTAATAACAATTCTTTCCTAGAACTGAAGCCAGTTTAGCCTCACGCAGAGAGCAGAAGAGAGAGCAGTATCGCCAAGTGAAAGCACATGTTCAGAAGGAGGATGGCAGAGTGCAAGCATTTGGCTGGAGTCTACCTCAGAAGTACAAACAGGTATTACACTTTTCAAATGCAGTGGTAACAACTCCGTGTTTTGTGAAATTTGAACAGAGGATAATTTCGCAGCTTGTGTTTGAGTGATTACAGCATTTTTTGTTGAACTTTTGCAGTTAAAAGAGCCTTCCTAAGAATAATGACAATGCAGAACTCTTAACTGTGGTTAACAACATCTGATCAACTGAGTCCAAAAACTGTAAACCTCTTTCAAAGCTTTTTTGCTTATTGTTTTCTGGTTTTGTTTTTTTTCCCCTAGGTGGCAAATGGTGGCCAGGTTGACAATAAGATGAAGAACTTGCCGGTACCTGTTTACCTGAGACCTTTAGATGAGAAAGATACCTCTATGAAGGTAGGACATTTACAGCAATGATATAGAGAATTGGACAAACTATAGCTTGAATATTTTTATTTTAGACACGATTATTTTCTTTTTGAAATAAGGGTGTTTCTTTTTAAAGCATAGGTGAATCAGAATTTAAGCTTCAGTGGAAAAGTACATGACTTTAATCTTAATTCCTTCCTTAAAAAGGACTGCAGATAACTTAGTATATACTGCACGTAATTTAGTACTGATATAACTTAGTATATTTGACAATAGGCCTATTTTTTTTTTTTTAGCTTAACATTTAAGTTAAGTATTTATTTTTCTTTCAAGCTGTGGTGTGCTGTAGGAGTAAACCTCTCAGGAGGGAAAACACGAGACGGCGGGTCTGTGGTTGGTGCTAGTGTGTTCTACAACGATGTGACTGGTGTGGATGCAGATGGCAACAAGCAGCAAACAGGATCTCAAAGCAGCTTAGATAAACTAGACCAGGAGCTCAAGGTAAGATCACAGTGAGGTAGGTTGAATAGTTTCTTTAGTTAAATGTCTTTACCGTATATCTGTAGATTTACAATATATTTTGTAATCAGGTTTACTGGTAAAACGATATAAAATGAATATGTTCCTCTTGGGTAGTCATCAGCCTGAGATATTTGGGTTACTGAATCCATCTACAAACATACAGTGATTCCTGTGTGCCACCTTGTTGGCAAGTCTGAGACACAAATCAATTTTACATCAAAATGGTGTGCTGCTTATACCAGTGCTGCCTGCTTTAAAAAACGTTTGTCACAGAATTGTTCATGTTCTGACTGCCATTTATAAAAAAGTTTTTAGACGTCTGGCCAATTGTTTAAAAATATGTTAATCTTCATGTTTTCATGAAGAAGCAATGAATGGAGTTTGTATTAAGGGCATAGAAACAAAGGTTTAGTTTTGAAGTGCTTTGGGACATGACATTAGTCTGGGGTGATACTGAGTGTGGTAGCTGGTACATAAATAGTATCCTCCAACTGCATAATTGCAGTATAATTATACTCCATAGTTTTCTACACAAGTATGAAATAAGAGGGGGCTTTGTGTTCCAAATACATAGATAACAAGTGAATACATGTAATGGTACAATGGCATTAAAGATACTGAACTTATCACATATTTATATATATTTCTGTAGTTGATAATGTAAGAACATACAAGATCAAAGGCAATAGTTCTAGTCTTTTCCACCTCCCTGCTGTTGTTCACTTGTGTTCTGCATTTATTCTCCTTCAGGACCAGCAGAAGGAGCTGAAACATCAGGAAGAATTATCCAGTCTAGTTTGGATCTGTACTAGCACGCATTCTGCTACAAAAGTTATCATTATTGATGCTAATCAACCAGGAAATATTCTGGACAGTTTCATTGTTTGCAATTCCCATGTGCTTTGCATTGCTAGTGTGCCAGGTAAAGGCTTGTGATGTTTTAGCTCCTGCCTTTTTAACTGTATCACATTCAGATTTTCTTACGCAATGAAAAAACAAATATTTGTTAATTAGTGTGATAAAGTGTTACTGTAACCACAGCAATAAAAAGTGTTTAGCTGGAGGGAAAACTATTGGATTTCTACTCTACTGTTCCACACTTTAGTTGGCTCTTGACCTAAATTAACTCAAAGGTAAAGACACATCATTAACCAGGGAGGAGTATTTTGTCTGCTGTGTTATAAATTGTGCAATAGGGCCAATGTCTTATGGAACTGTGAACATCACAAAAGAAAAATAAGTTGGATTGTTAGACCTATTCAACCTCTTGATGATAAGTAGCAAGTCTTGGAGCTTCCTAGAGAGGAATCCTTGTTACATTGGGAGTGAATGTTGGGAGTGTACTGAGGGAAGTTTTATAG